>BSYR01000026.1:49705000-50905000 GCA_030270665.1 Hibiscus trionum | reverse complement strand
TCCGAGCTCCCTAGTGAGGTCGCGGAACAATTTGCTAATCCTCAAGCTGAACAAGTTCCTCAAGCTCCTCCTCCACCTTCTATGGACTCCCTCATGACTTATCTCAATGAGTAACTCACGAGTTTGCGCACGGGAATGGCTTCAATCGATCAAGTCATGAATTCGGGATTTACCGTTATTGATACAAGGTTTACAAGCCTTGAAGATCGGATGAAGAACGTGGAGACTCGACTCACTTCCCTTGAAGGCTGTCACAACTCAATGAATATCTCTCTCATCGCTTTCCATGATGAGTGGCGTCAAACTATGAGGAATGATGATCCAATTAAGGAAGATGATGAAGAAGGCGATGGAGATGCATAGTAGCCTATCTTTGCATACCATTCATATCATTTAGGATATTTATTTTATGCACTTTTGATTTATGTTTTTAGGATTAAGTTTGAATTATTCTAAAACCTATGCTTTGATTTTCTGTTTTTTGGATTTCAAGTTGATGTTATCTTTTATTTTGATCTTAATGATATTATGTTGCTTGCTTATTTATACCTTTTGCCTATTTATGCACTTTATATTATGTCTCAATTCTTTTTGATCTAACAAAAAGGGGGAGAGGGAAGCTCACAACACTTAAAAAAATTTGATTTTCAAACTTAAAAGTTACCTAGCTAATATTAAGGGGGAGTTATTTTACAAAAGTTTTTCAAAGTATCAAAAATTTCAAGTTTTGGTTTTGTTATATCAAAAAGGGGGAGATTGTAAAACCTATGTTTGATTTTGATATAACTAAGTATGTTAAGGACTAAATTGAAAACTTGAAATAGATTTCTAAGTCCCTTTAATGATTTATAAATCACCAACACTTTAAACTGATTTGAAAAACTCAAAACTCCAAATATTTTCTAAGTGTTCCAAGGCCAAAATATTGAAAAACGTCCAGGTGTATCGATACGCCTCCATCCGTATCGATACCTTTTTTTACAAAGTTGGCTACTGGAAAGACGCGTTTCGATACGCTCTTAACCGTATCGAAACATATTCCATCTGTATCGATACGCCCCTCTGTAAAAACTGAAGGAGTTTGAATGGACCCGTATCGATACGATTTTAACTTAATTTTTAAATTCAAAGTATTTTAAATGTTTTCGACCGTTGGTGTCAGTTGTTAGGTAACTAACATTTAAAGTGGCAGTTGCCCCGTATCGATACGGTGTTATCCGTATCGAAATGGAAACTTCCAGTGAGCTAAGTTGAGAAAAAGGTATCGATACAGTCTCTTCCGTATCGAAACGGTCTCTGTCCCGTACCGATACGCTTACACGCGTTTCGATACGCCCTCTTTATTATGTGCAACAGCTCTTTCTGTTTTGAGACATATATCGATACGGGTCTTCGTGTACCGATACGGATAGCTGCAGAAGTGCATTTATGGTGGAAAGAGAGGGTCCCAACGGCTATAATCAATACCCTAACCACCCAAACGGCTAGAATTGATAGAGAATGTATAAATTGAAGCTCATTGAAGACCAGCAACAACCATTGCATCAAAGATAAACATCCAAGCAAAAATCCAAGCTCAAGTGTGCTTATTTTCCAAATTCTTGTAAACCCCAAATTGAGTTGTATTCATTTCCTATTCTATCTTCTAATTTGGGTTGAGTTTTGAACTTCAAGGGGCAATATTGTATTTGAGAGATATCTTTCTTGCCCAATTTCTTCTTTGTTCCGATTATGTAAAGGTTACCTCCTAAGCCTTGAAAAGGGGAAGAACAAATTAGTGAATTGTTGGAAATCCTTAGTGGTAGCTAAGGTAGTGGATGTAGAGTTCATTTGGAACTTGAACCACTCTAAAATCCTTTGTTCTTCTTTTTTAGCTATCCTTTCACTCCAACAAATTTTAAAATCCCAATTCACCCCCTCTTGGTCTTGATCAATCCATCGATCCACTAAACAATTTCCATATCCATGCGTATATATAGACCCCTAACACTTTTACTTGCCAGGCTCAGGATTATGATAGCTACTGATAGGTTGCTAGGAGTAGGTTCGACCGATGGGACAATAGTCACGTCTACTAGCATGCCTGAGAATTAGTGACCCGAAGGTTGGGGGTTTTGAAGGCAATACTAAGTTTAGGGTTAGAACTTTGGCGGATGTATAATAATTAGCGAAGGTATAACAATATGATATCTGATTTTTTTGTTCCGGTTTGATATTTGAGTTTGGCTTCAATGTTTAATTTGACATCTAATTTTCTTATCCCAATTTGACACATGAATATAACATCAATGTAATAGTAGAGGTTTGTTTAGTCTCATTTAAGTACTTGAGTTTAACCAACAAACTCTAAAGTAGGTGGTTAAAAGTTCTCTGTTGACACTTGACACCCTCCTCTCTTTCTTAGATAGTAGATTCAATTTCCATTAAGAACAAATTTATACTCCCTCTCTTGAGCAGAAATTATTCAAAAGGTACTTGAATTTGGTTTCAATATTTAATTCCGTACCTATTTTTTTTGTTGTTGTCCTAAGTATCTATGTTTTTTTTTACTTAAAACGCATGTGTATCAAATATTCTTTGGATTATTTGATCCGAATATCAAAACTAAATTCATGTATCAAATTAGGATAAAACAATCTCAGCTAAGGAATATTGCAATTGTGGATTTTTTTTTAATCTGCATTGTACCAACCAAATAAAAAACTTGAAGCTTACACGACTGATTCAAAATGGAGAAATTCAAGCTTAAGACACAAAAGAGAAAAAGAAAAAGAAAGTTTGGTGTAATAATAGGAGGCATTTAATCGGGATATAGACAAGGTAACCGCAAGGACATATAATTTAAGTTTCCAATTTTGACAAACCCTAAACCCACACCTAACCTAACCAGTCGAAAGCAAGCACCGGCTATTGTTGACCTTCCTTTCATGTCATCATCACTGGGTTTCTTGCTACATGTGCCATGCACCAAACCTATCTTCTTCTTCTTCTTTTATTATTATTATTATTATGAGGCTTATATCACAAACAAATAAGTACTTAAAATATACTAATTTTTATTTAGGTACATAAAGTGTTTATTAATCAAAATAAATACTTAAAATATATTTTTGATTAAATTAAATACTTAAAGTATATTTTTTTGATAAAAATAGGTACTTAAAGTATTTTTTCGTCAAAGTAGATGACTAAAATATTTTTGTGTTAAAATAGGTACCTAAAGTAATTTTTTTTGCTAAAATAGGTATCTAATGTAGTTTTTAATCAATGTCACGTGACAACTTTTAGGAACCTAGATGAATATATATAGTTTAAGTATCTATTTTGACAAAAAAATACTCTAGGTACTTAATTTAACCAAAAAGTATACTTTAGGTACTTATTTGTATTATAAGTATTATTATTATGGGAAAACTACATGAATAGTACCTCACCTATTCCAGTGTTATTGTTTTGGTACCCCAACTATTATTTTTGGCAAAATAGTACCTAACGTTATATTTTTGTTCTGTTTTGATACCTCGACTGTTAAAAATTAACGAAGATGATGATGTGGCTTGGTATAATCACAATCTTAGTCTAAAACACTTATATATATTATCAATTTAGTCTAAAACATTTATATATATTCTCGTTGAGAGAGATTTGCAAAGCTTTGATCTCATTTTGTCTCATCCCTTTCCCACCCCTCGTATTTTTACTGGTATCCTAATCGTAAATTTTGGGGTCCTCCAATAAACCCCACATTAGCCCCTAATTGATCCTCAAATCCTAAAGTTTTGATTATCCTTAGCGTGTTTTTTTAACCTAAAATCCAAAAAATGTTCGATTGGAAGAAGAAGAAAAATGAGGAATTTACAATTTTATTCCAAAAGTTAAAACAATGTTTAAATTGATAGAATTTTAGACTAAATTGATAGACTGTAAAAGTTTTTAGACTAAAAATGCCATTAACCCAAGCTACGTCACCATTTTCGTTAATTTTAAACGACGAAGGTACCAAAATAGAACAAACACATAACGTTAGGTGCTATTTTGCTAAAAATAATAGTTGTGGTACCAAAATAATAACATAGGAATATGTGGGGTAATATTTATGTAGTTTTCCCTATTATTATTATTATTATTATTATTATTATTATTATTATTATTATTATTATTATTATTATTATTATTATTATTATTATTATTATTATTATTATTAACCATTGGGATGGTACACTTGGCTATGTAATTTATAAACCTGTTTTCTTGAGGTTTAAGTTGTTGGTACAAAACGAGAAATGCAGAGAATGTTGTGTTTTTTAAGATTTTGAATCTTACAGCGTACTATATACATAGTAGGGTAAACTACATTAGATGTAGTTAAATTTTAAGTATTGTATTGTTTATACAACTGAACTTTTAATTGTTTTAATTAAAATATCAAACTTTAACTTTCGTTTGAATTATACCACTTGCTGGTTAACTCACTAAAATTAATGTCCCCAACTCTCTAAGGTGTGACCTTAGACACAACCATATATTATTAACCATTGGGATGGTACACTTGGCTATGTAATTTTAACCATTTCGTTTTAGATTATTTTGAACATAAAAAAAACACACCAAAATGATATCGTTTTGGTTCAAGATTCATATCAACAACTATTGTCCATGTCATCACGTTGTTTGTGTGTTAACAGCTTATACAATTAAAACGAAAACAAAATTTCAATGCTACAATAGAAATAGTTGAAAATTCAGTTATATAAACGAAATATGACAAGGTAATGACAAGTAATTGTAGATTAAAAAAGAGAGGGGAAAATAGCAAACATAAAGATTTCATGGAAAATCCTAAACGGATAAAACCGCAAACAAAAGAGAAAAAATCACTAAATATCGAAAAATACAAGAGGATTGCGAATTGACTTCACCGTAAAGACTAAACCTATTATCTATTACTTATTACAAAGAAAGTTTGAATAAGAGGAAATCTTCAACAATAAGATTTCTTATTTGTACTTAATACCTATCGCATCAAGTATATGTGTACGTATATTGCTTTAAGTTGGGCGACATGGTCAGAGAGCCTCCTTATCTAATAATATCTTTATTTTTCTCTTAAATTTAATGTTGTAGATTCAATACCCATTAGGAATAAATTTCTCCTTTCTCAGGAACGGAGCCATTATTAAACTATGAGAGGGCAAGTTAATTAACTTTGAAATAAATAAGGTTATAAAAAATAATTAAATCATAAAAAATTAAAGAAATTAAGGTTTAATTCGCTAATTTTAAAATTAAAGGGTTTTAAAAAATATTAAACCAGAAAAAAAAATGAGGGGCTTAATTTCATTAATTTTAACTTAAAAAGTCTTAAAAATAATAAACCATGATTTTTTAGGAGGGACAATGATTTAATTGCAAAGATTTTAAAACTATCAACGGCCTAAAAACAATTGAACCATTCAAAGTTGGGGGGCAATTGACCCTCCCACCCTCCATTTAGCTCCGTATCTGCTAGGGACGGACACAAAACTTTAGGTTAGGGAGAGCGAGCTTATAAATTTCAACGGGGCGAAACTAGATTTTCAATAAAAAATACATAAAAGTTTTTAAAAAATTTCTAAATCATATAAAATTTTTAAATTTTTATGAGGGCAATTGCCCCTTTCAGTTCTCCCTCGGTCCATCCCTAAACTATCTGCCCTTTCTCCCCTCTAAATAGGAATTGATCAAAATAAAAATATTTACACTCTAAATTTTTAAGAGTGTATCAAAACAGAATTAAAATCACAATTTCTAACGTGGGGATGCGTGAAGACAATAGTTGTAGCAACCATAATCGTGTCTATTATTGGATGCCTTGGCTTGTAGGTTGGATTTGGTTTCAGCATATATTGATGATGCTTAAGTTTGGGAAGTGAAATATCTATGAATTACCCAACAAGGATTTGAGGTATTGGTAAGAGTAGGTGATGAATTGATATAAATTCAGATAGATTAAATGTGAGGGAGAACTTTATCGGCAAGAATTCAAGTGCTATCATTTCATTCTCTTTGCCTCATAATTTTTTTAATATAATATTGTTGTAAAAACATATTAGGAATGAGTGTTTCACTTAATTGAGGCCGCCAATATCACAAGAAAAGTTGAATGGTCTAGTCATTTTATGTATTAAGAAAAATATGTTATTTCATATTGACGTAGATACTATTATTAGTCATTTTGCATCTAAAAATACTCGTGGAAATTATTTTGTATGAGTCGTTGGGTATTTAATAAAATTTATTGATGTTTTATATTTGAATTTGATGTATTTATTTTTTGAGCGTAATAAAAAATATAATTTACAAGTAAATTAATTTATTTTTGTTTACTCTCAAAATCTATTTTTTTCTACACTTATTATTAAAGGTCCAATTTTTAGATTCGTCCTATGGCCACTAAAATCTCAGAAACGAGCTTGATTGCTGCAGTTTGAAAAACAATAATGATATAACACGAAATTAGATGATATGATAAGGTTCTCTTTTACCTTAATCTACATTGCACTAATATAGATATTAGAGCGGGACGGGAAACAATATTTTTTAAAAATATACGATATGAGTACGCCAAATATATGAAAAATTATTTATGTCAGAGAGATGATTAAAAATAAAAATAAATAATTTGAAATTTCATTTATATGATATAGGATCATTTTACACTATGTAAAACTTAAAAGTTTTACACCTTGTTTGAACCATTGGATGAAGGTAAATGGATGGATGAGATTAACAGTAGAAAATTTGAAGATTAATACTTGAGAAAAAATAAGAAAATAATCTTAGTCATTTATTACTATTATTCAATGATCCAAAAAAGGTGTAAATATATATAGGGTTTTATTTTGATGCACAAGCTGTGTAAATTTTTTTTACACAATCCTTTTATAAAATTTAAAATCTAAATCACAAACCCTAGCAACCTAAACCCTAAACCCTAAGCCCTAAACTCTAAACTCTAAATTCTAACCATAAACCTTAAATTATATACCCTACATACTAAACCCCTAAACCCTAACATAAAACCCTAAACCCTGAACCCTAAAATTAAAGGGCTTGTGTAAACTAAAGTTTACACAGCTTGTGCATCAAAGTATTTTCCATATATATATATATATATATATATATATATATATATATATATATGGTTTTATTTTTATGCACAAGCTGTGTAAATTTTTTTTACACAATCCTTTTATAAAATTTAAAATCTAAATCACAAACCCTAGCAACCTAAACCCTAAACCCTAAGCCCTAAACTCTAAACTCTAAATTCTAACCATAAACCTTAAATTATATACCCTACATACTAAACCCCTAAACCCTAACATAAAACCCTAAACCTTAAAGCCCTAAAATTAAAGGGCTTGTGTAAACTAAAGTTTACACAGCTTGTGCATCAAAGTATTTTCCATATATATATAGGGTTAGGATCAAGTTACACAATGTAAAACTCAACTAGTTTTACACTAATTTATGGCCATTAGATTGGTTAAATGAATGGATGAGATTAACTCCTTACTTTTTTTCCCAAGTGATAATCTTTCCATATCCTACTTTTAATCTCATCCATTCATTTCACTCATCCAATGGCTATGGATTAGTGTAAAACTAAATGAGTTTTACATAGTGTAACTTGATCTCATCCTATATATATATATATATTATAACTCAATTACTTTCGCATCTTTTTTGGGCAATTGGATGAAGGTAAATGGATATATGAGATTAATAGTAGAAATTGCGAAGAATATCACATAAAAAAAGTAAGAAAATAATCTTAATTATTTATTACTATCATTCAGCGATGTAAAAAAAAATATAAAGATGATTGAGTTTTACACAATGTAAGCGAATCTTAATCTTATATAATATTTGCGTGTAGAATTTTCTTTTTGTCGTTACCTTTTTCTTTATTAATTTTCTAGATTCTCTTTTTTAAGAAAACGAAAATTGGTGATTGGGCCTTTAGACATTATTTGGATTAATATTTTCCATTTTAATGTTCATGACATTACAATAACACTTCCGATATTTTATGTGATTCTTTTTAAAAGAAGTTGTCTATTTAATTTAACGAAGACTAAAAAGTTTTATCGGTTGAGTAAACATTTGGTAGGGTTGGGTTGTATAAAAAAAATCTGACAAACTAAAATTGAATTTGAAATTCAAAAAATATTAGCTAAATATGCGATTAACCAAATTGAAAAAATCAGATTTGGTGCGTTTTTATGAAAAATTTGTTTTAATTCGATTACAGTTCATAATTTGGGGTAAAATCGTATAACTGATTCAACCTGTTAAGGCAAAATTATTCGAATTAAACTGAATCAAATATTTTAATTAACTGATTTAATTAGTACGCTTTAAGATTGAGAATAGAAAATTTTAAATTTACCGGTTAACCGAAATATTTGTCGATGGTTAACGGAAGCCAATTTTGCACCGTTGTAGAGGAAAACTTTACCATGATTTTTCTATGTCATTTTTTCCAACCAATGAATCTTCACTAAAGTTTTTTCATGTCATTTTAAAAACTGTTTTTTGGGAGTTATTCTATTATTAGATTAATGACATGAAAAATAATAATGAAGTGGGTGGTTTCTAGTGGTTGGTTCTATAGATGACGTGGTGGGAATCACCCATGATATAATTTCTCGTTGTAGAGTATATTAAAAATATGGGTAGATTAGACATTTAGCCACTTAACTTTTACTTTGTTTTTGTTTTAGACACCGAATTTTTTGAAATCGCTTTATTGGTCACCAAACTGTTAGTTTAGTAATGACAGTACCAAAACACTACGTTTTAGATAAATTTATTTATAAAATTAACCTAATATTTTGCACTTCTTTATCATGACCGACATCCTTCTTCATTGCCATCGGCCATAATGTGTGACATAAATGGTACCATAATGTTCCCATTTCTCCTCTTTCTTTGATTTTTTTGAAATTTCATTAAAATCGACAAAATTCAAATTAAATCTTCTACATTAGCTTCATATGATCTACAATTTCCATCATCTGATCATTGTCGAAATGATACATTGTTTTTCTCTTTATTTTGGACCTCATCACTGTTCGAATTTGGGAGAAAATACTTTGGCATCGATGAATTAAAGATAGTCTGAAAATTTGAGTTTGAGACGAAAGTTTTAGGTTTTTAATCTTAAATTCTAATTGGTAAATAAGTTTGATTTTATTTTAATTCTAATAGTTGAAGTCTTATGGAATAAAATTTCCTTGTGACCAAATATTTGAATCTATAAATGTATAGTATTTTATAAAAAATAAAATTATTACAAGTTATTAATTTCATAAACAAAATAATGTTATAGCCTTAATTAATTATCTCGTTTTTTAACTTTTTAATCTCATCCATTCATTTCAGTCATCCAATGATCGTAAAGTAGTATATAACTAATTGAGTTTTATATAAGTAGATTTTAACCATATATATATATATATATGTTAATGAATATAAAAAATTGCATTGATCAGCAGCAATAGTGGCTAGTTAAGTATGGGTTTTTCTTTTAGTGAGGTTCGGCATGTGATATCATATGTCACTAAAACCTTAGCAAATTATAGAGTTTGTGAGTGTGACAAAGATATTGGTGTGTGTAGTCAGCTAATTAATCATTAGGAGATGAATATGATCTTTTAATTCAAATTCTAATTATAGGGCCCAACTACTTCATGTTCAAACTAATAGATGTTAGAGAGCTCTCTTATTCAACTCTACTTTCCTTTTTTTTATGATAGAAAAATTAAAATGTAACTGTTTTTATAGTTATTAATATTCGATTCATTGATCGATCAATCCATATCAAATATTATAGTGGCTCATTATAAGGTGATTTTTTTGCCAAGTTTAATTCTTTTATAATATTAAGATCTAAACTTCAAACCTTATTTAAGGAGACCGAACATCTCATAGCACTGTTGCAATGTATATATTTTTTATTTTCCAAAATATCAATTAGAATGAACTCAATAATTAATCTTTTGTGTTAAAATATATGTTTTTAGTTCCCGCTCAACATATATCAATGGTCTCGAGCTCGCCAACGTTTTAGAGTGGCTTTTATTTTCGGCTTACTTTTCATGGATTAATATTTGGGTTTCCAAGCCAAATTGGTTGGGTTATAATCCAGCGAAGCCCATAGTCCGATCTGACCCAAGCCTCTGTTAGCTTAGACCGAACCAAGGCTCTGTCAATAAAGCCTAGACATGAAAAACGTTGGACTCGAGACCTGAATCAATTTATCTGATTCAAGACCTGATATAGACCGAATATGATAGTCTAAACTTGACCAGATATCTGAACCAAAACGACTCAAATCAAAACCGAACCAAGATCAACCTAAACCAAAAATAACAAAAACCGAAAGCAAACCAAAACCAAAAATCAACACAAACCAAAAGCAACCAAAATTTTATTTGCTCAAATATATATATATATATATATATATATATTATTCTCATTTTGTATTATATTATTAATTAACAACTACATTTAATATTATTTTTTCTCCTTTAAAAGATCATATTCATTTGTCGACTCAAATCAAAATCGAACCGATCCAATATTAACGTAACCCAAAAAGCAATTGATTTGATATTGACCCGACTCAAAAAGCAAATTATCCAATATTGACCCGATCCAAAAGGTCTACTAATTCGATATTAACCTGACCTAAAAATCAACCGATTCGATATTAACCCGAATTGATACCTAACTCTATTCAAAATGACATGACCCAAATTAAATCCAAATCAGACCCAATCCAACCTGAATCAAACCTAAACTAAAAGCAACCGAACCGAAATGACTCAACCTAAACCCGATCCAAACGACCAATTGCCACCTCTAGCAAAGCCTATCTTGAGACGTATCGAGTAAGTGGGCTGACTGCAGTACCCGTGCTTTATAATCTAATGGTTCCAACTACATTAGTATCAGACTTCACATTTCCTTTTAGCAACTTCAAACTCTTCAAATCCTCATATGTGAACATTGAAATTAGACGTTTCCATCTTTACTATATAAAAAAAGTAACAGTGGCGATGCTATAAAATAATAACTTCAAAATTCCATGTCGTAATTTGGCAAAATCCTAACACATACCGAAAACAGTAGAAGATTCTTCAAATCTAGATTCTAGAGGCACTTCATCCACTTTCTAATGTATTCTTCATAGGTTTCTTCCCATACTACTACATAAAAACACAATTACTCACACTTACATGCCGGTGAAAGCTTTCTTCCCACCGCCGGAAGATCCAGCAGGAACCACTTTCAAAACATTGAACCTCACAGTCTTCGACAATGGCCTGAATTACAACACACAAATTACAAACACAACCGAAATTGACATACCATAACTATGCATATATGTTATATTCGTTCACAAATGTTATAATTTGGGTGTTTTACCTGCATTGTCCGATAATGACATGGTCCCCTTCCTTCACACGGAAGCAGGGAGAAATATGAGCAGGGATGTTCGAATGGCGCTTCTCATACCTGAAAAATGGAAAGAAAAAATTTAGGCTAAACTAAAATTTGCTTAAAAAAAGTAGATTCAAATTAAGCTGGAGCATACCTTTGGTATTTCTTGATAAAATGAAGGTAGTTCCGTCGAACAATGATAGTCCTCATCATCTTGGCACTATGGCATGTACCGGCCAAGATACGTCCCCTGACGGAAACAGTGCCAGTGAATGGGCATTTCTTATCAATGTAAGTTCCTACACGAAACAAGATACAAAACATCACTAAACAATACAACCAACAATAATAATCTGGTTAACACATAGAACTATAGAAGCATATTCTGTTCAACACAATCCTCCCAAACATTGGAATCTTCGTGTTAACCGAGTCCGTTAAGTAGTAAAACAATTCTTTTTTGTAAATTAGATTTACAAGGGATCCATTTTCTGAAAAATTCAAAGAAATCATAATTCAGCTTAAGCTACTAAATGAAAGTACCAATCAGAAATCGAATATAACTGACCATGATAACACCTAAAATACATATAATATGAAACAAAACGGAAAAGAAACCTTCAATGGCTTCACGAGGGGTCTTGAAGCCCAAACCAATGCTCTTCCAGAAGCGGTTCCCTCCCTTTCCTGGTCTCTTCCCTTTCCCAGATTTCTTAGAGCTGAAAAAATTATAAACTCAATAAACAAAAAAAAAAAACCCAAATCGGAAAAAGAAAGAAAGATCAAATATTTCGGTGGAATTGAGAAGTAGGATTACCTTAAAAACACTTTGGGTTGCTTCAGAAACGCCTTCTCGGTCTGCAAACAAATAAAAACCAGTAAACGACAAGTGCAGAAAAGAAAATACAGTGACAGAGAGAAAGAGAGTGGATCTCAGTGTAGACCTGTTCTGCCATTGTTGATGAAGTCTCTGGATAGCGTGGCGCGGCTGATTGCGGGAGAAGGAACTCAAAAAATAAGAGAGCGGTGCTTTGAGGAACCCTAACCCTAATAAAAAAGGTAAACTACATAAATGACCACCATACTATTGGAAAAATTACGATTTGACCACTTTACTTTTTTCAAAGCAATTAAACCACAAAACTATTTAAATGGTATCAATGTGAACACCAGTCGTTAGAGTTTAACGGTAGGGTGTTGTGGAAGTTAAAAAAATATAGGTATAATTGCACATTTGGTCTTTGCTATTTACACATTCTTTCAATTTAGTCTTATTTTAAATTAATAAAATTAATTAATTATTTAATTAGGTAGTAACATGCGTCAACACCTTATTAGAAGACTTTAATTATTTATATTTAATTTAATACCACCTGATTAGAGGAGAAAAAATGAATTCAAGCAATATGCTTGACAAGGTAATCAAACCCATGCAACAAAGGGTGATTGGCAGCGGTATAGCCACTACACCAAACTCAGCCTTGTGCTTAAATTTACTCAATTAGATATATATGTCTTATTTTTTTACATTTATTCTTTTAATTCAACATATATAATCATCAAACTAATTTCACATATATAATAGTAAATGTTAAACCCTAAAACTAAATGCTAAACCCTAAACCCAAAAACTAATTACTAAACTTCAAACTCCAAACCCTAAACTCTAAACTCTAATTTCATAATTATCGAATTAATTTCACATAATAACCCTAAACCTTAAATACTAAATGCTAAACCCTAAACCCAAACACTAAATACTAAAACCATAAATAGTTATGATTAGTATTTAGGGTTTGAGGTTTATGGTTTATGGTTTGGAGTTTAAGTTTAATATTTAGGGGTATTTATATGAAATTAATTTGATGATTATATATGCGAAATTAGTGTTTAGGGTTTGGGGTTTAAGGTTATATATGTGAAATTAATTCGATGATTATATATGTTGAATTAAAAAAAATAAATGTAGAAAAAATAAGACATATATATCTAATTGAGTAAATTTAAGCACAAAGCTGGGTTTGGTGCAGTGACTATGCTGCTGCCAATCACCCTTTGTTACTTTGGCTTAATTCCCTTGTCAAGCATATTGCTTGAATTCGTTTTTTCTCCTCTAAACAGGTGGTGACACGTGTTACCACCGGATTGGAGGAAGGAAATAATTTATTAAATCAAATATAAATGATTAAAGTCCTTCAATAAGGTGTTGACACGTATCACTACCTAATTAAATAATTAATTTATTTTATTAATTTAAAATTAGGACTAAATTGATAGAATCTGTAAATACCAATGACCAAATGTGTAATTATACTAATTTTATTTAACAGTCCCGTTAACTTTTCTGTTATTTTTAACGGCTGGTGGTCACATTGATACTATTTAAATAATTTGGTGGTTTAATTGCTTCGAAAAAAAATAAAGTGATCAAATCGCGACTTTTCCAATAGTATGGTGGTCATTTATGTAGTTTACCTAAAAAAAATATCTATTGTGAAACTGAGGGCAATATTCAACAGTGTCAAATCTGAAATGGATTGTTCATATGGCGGCGGGGCCACATTGGATTAGTGTAGTTAGTTCACTGTTGCAATCCAGGTGCAACATAAAATCCAGCCCAACTTGGTAGTGTAAGCAACGAAATCCATATGTTTTGGGGCTGCTTATGGTGGGGGAGGGAATCAGAAACCAAATGGAATAAAAATAGATAAGATTGCTTGGGATTGGGAACTCATCATTATCCTTGTTTGCATTGTTGAGAGAGGATTGTAAGTACCTTGGTTCACCATCAATGGAAGCTGCTGCTAAGATATCCTCCATCTTCATCTACCCTGTGAAATCATGCCGTGGAATCTCAGTTCCTCATGCTCCTCTCACTCCTACTGGTAAAACTCTTTCTTTTCTGTTTGTTTCCTGGGAAAACTTCATTTGCATGCATGCCTTTATTTCTTTCTTTCTTTTGCCCCTTAAATGCCGAAAATGAAACAAAGAAGATGACCCATCACTTTTAACAGATTGTCCCTTTGATTTCAGTTCTTTATATCATCAATAATTAGCCTTTTTTTTGTTAGGTTATGTTTCTCTCTGCAACTACGGGTTTAGTTTTTATGCTTTAATTTGATTGAATTTGTTGTTGGTGGCTAACCTTCAAGCAAGGACAATTTCAATTTCCCTCTTATATGTATGCAGGATTTAGATGGGATAGGCAATGGCTTATTGTGAATCAGAAAGGGAGGGCATACACCCAAAGGGTTGAACCAAAGCTTGCTCTTGTCCAAGTTGACCTGCCGATTGAGGCCTTCTCCCAGGGTTGGGAACCTACCAAGGACTCATATATGGGTAAAGTCAACTCATCATTCTCTTAACAGCGGCAGATTTAGAAATATTTTTGAGTGCGGACACATGTATTAACAACATTTGTATGCGGGTTTCTTTAGTCATTTGATTATAATTTTCTGTAAAATGGATAACTAACAGATTTCAGGGTGGGCACTTGCCTATCCTGAAACCAACATGGATCCGCCACTGCTTGTCCATGCCTCGGTGATCTATATAACGCAACTTAGTCCTTTGATTTTAACAAGCTTAGCTGCTTGGGGATTCTAACAGGTTTTATTGATGATTTCCTTTGATTTTTCGCAAGATGTTCAGTTATGACCATTAATCGCCATCATTTTGCAGTAATAAAAGCTCCTGGAATGGATTCGCTCAAGGTTCTGCTTAGTAAACCATCCGGAGTAGCAGATGGCGTTTCGGTATGGGAGTGGTCTGGCTCTGCATTGGATGAGGGCGATGAAGCTTCAAAATGGTTCACGAAATATATCGGGAAACCCAGTAGGCTAGTTCGTTTTAATGCAGGTTGGTTTGATACTAGTACATTTCGATGAATGAGTTGCTTAACTTTGTAGCTCACTTGGACATTAAGGATACTGATAAGAGATATCAAGGAAAGCAGAGAATTTGGTTGGGGAGTAGTGCATGGTAGCCGAATCTCTCCTCGACGAGCTAAATATCGAATCCCCTATCATAGATATTCCAATTAATCAATCAGAAATAAGAGCGAGGAAAACATGCAATATTCTTGGTAGGCAATGCAAGGATGAACATATTTTCCTTGAAGAGCAGAGAAATATATATATATATAGCGCTGACATATCACCATAGTGTGCATATTAAGATTCTCAATATGGTCGGTAATTTGGTTACACTATTATTTGATAATGCAGCATCGGAAACTAGGCATGTGGATCCTGAGTATGCTCGTGGGCATAACATAATGTTTTCCGACGAGTATCCATTCATGCTACTATCTCAGGTTAGTCAGCTTCATAAGCAACGTTTTTGTCTTATCATTATTAACAAATTTCAAACCTGACCTTAGAGGTACTTTTGCAGGAATCATTGGATGCACTTAACAAGCTAATGAAGGAGCCTGTACCGGTTAATCGTTTCAGACCCAAGTACCTTTTCTTTTCAGGCTCATAATTTTATCTTTCGGTGTCTATTTAGCATGTGTTTCCATCTGGAACTGCTGCCATAAGCAAAGCTTTTTCTAGGATCCACTTACCACTTTAGATTCAAATCTTAGTATGATTTCTCCAGTGGAAAACATGTGTCTGACCCTGAATTTGATTACCTCTTTTGTGCTCTCTATATGAATTATTTACGACTATTACATCGTTTTCTTGCTTGTGACAGCATTCTTGTTCGAGGTTGTGAACCGTTTTCTGAAGACACATGGACAAAAATAAAAATTGGCCAATTTTCATTTGACGGTGTAAAACTATGTTCCCGCTGTAAGGTAAGAAGCTATCGATTCCACATTTTCAGCTTATCTTATGAAAATTCTTTTTTCTCAAGACATAAGCTGGTGATGTCTACTTGTCAAGTGCAAGTGCAAGTGCACGAATGTTATTTGAGGTCACTTTTCTATGCTATTTATTCCTCTTCCCTTAATACACCTTATGCTGAACTTGACGACTATCAGCAAAGACTAAAGTCTTGTGGTTTTGTTCGAACCAAACAGTACTCCATGGCTTTCTGACAAGATTGCTTCCGTTGTTTGTTCGAGTCCCTCATTCTTGCAGCATGCATTAGTTAGGATCATTTTATATGCTTAAGCATACCATCCCGGCAGTTTAAAAAAGACGAATGTGCATTTAGTAGGTACCTTCAATCAATCAAGACACCGCAATTGCTGGTCCGGAGCCAAATGAAACTCTTATGAAAGTCAGGTCGGATAAGGTTTTGCGACCAAATGACAAACAGCAGGGGAGGGTAAGACGAGAATTCTGAGCTCTCGGCTGTATCATTGTATAATCCTACGTCCCGTGGACACCAATAACTTTGTTTCCATGCTATGGCAGATCTACTTTGGGCAGAACTTGGTTTGCAAGGAAAGCACTGAAGGGAACTCGAAGCTGGTTAAAGTGGGAGATCCTGTTTTTGTCATCCAGAAAGTCTCATCAGCTGCTGAAGCAGCAGCTTGAGTGCAGAACATCATCTTTGGACATCAATCCTGTTGTCTAAATAAACAACTGGTTTAGGAATAAATAAAACACCAATTTCATGGTGTTTGATCTTCATTTCAACAAGGACATACATGTGTTATGTAAGATCAAAACTATAAATGATAACAGTTGGTGAATTGCAAGGCTGATAACCCAGAAATTGACATACAAGAACACTGGAAAAGGTTGGTGAATTTTTGGGATGTCCTTTTAGCTGGACATTTCGTTCGGTGCAGATTTTGAAACGGGCATAATCCAACTTTTGCATTTTGTAGCTTTTGAGGTAAAATCTGAGTTTTAAATGGCCGTTCTGCATGTTTAGTGTGATCGTTTGGTGTTGTTTCTGCGGCCCAACAGCCGTTTGAGAAGCATTCCGGAACGGAAAACATTCCATAAAAGAAGCTTGTAGGAAACATATTAAGCAGTTTAATCAATGGCCATATTGAGCTGGTAAACTTGATTTAGGCAATCAAGTCTGTATTATCCTTGGCTTAGAAGCAATTTAATAAAAATGCTTGAGAATTACTTGATTTATGAAGTCTTATCTAAAATATGATTCGAATCGTCTTTGTTAAGACTGCATTTTTTATAATATATAGAAATAATTGGTTTAATGGAACAAATTGAGTTAGAAAGATCAAAATTTCTAAGGTATTATTAATATTTTAAACACAAATACACAAAAGTCAGTGTCTAACTGACTTGTTTGAATTGAAAGCAATTTGCAATAGTAAAAAAAAGTTGAAGTAGCAACATCGTTACCAAACGGGTGTGGCTACCTAAGTCTCCCATGTTTTAACATATTTGAATATAGATATAAAATTATGATCTTTTCATATATATTCTTACAGTTCACTAAGTATGTATTCGAATGCATAGAAAGTTTGGTACCTCTTATAATATTCCTAGGGTGATTACAAGGTAGTATATGTTCATATATATTCTTAACCCTTGACAAGGCACACAGACTTTGAAGACAAGACCATTTGAACCGAGATCTTTGTCAAAGGTTAAGAATATATATGAACAAATTTACCTTATAATCCCCTTAGAATATTACAAGAGATATCAAAATACCTAACGATTTTCAAAATTTTTACCAATTTAATGATTTTTCTGTTTTATTAGATTAACAGATTACAAGTTCTCTTATGAAGAAGTGTTTGGAAATCACATTCTAGAAAGCATGCCATAATTTTTCTTGAACATGAGTAATTAAGTTTTATTAAAATATTGAAAGATTCAGAAATACAAAATACTTAAATATAACGAGATTTTGTTCACAAAAGTTCATACAAATAAAATAAAAACATGAAACTCAAAAGGTATAAAGAACATCAAAACTTTCAATTGAGACCATAAAAATCCAATAATCATTACAAATTATTTTTTATCTCTATTCAACGAGACGCGTAAGCGTGATGTAGCCATCAAAATAAAATAAAAAAGTATTATAAGGCCAGTAAAAAGTACAACAAAGTATATGAAGAATATGAAAATAAAACAAGAATTATTATTAACATTTGAAAAAAGAAAATAACAATAAAATATAAAAAAGAAAAGAGAAGTATGAGTTAGATTTCGTAATCCTACTCGGGGTAATTCATGTGAATAATTATTTTATAAAAGTTAAATTGATAGATGATCACATATGACTTCAATGTATTCGATCCTTTATTTTAAAATATTATATACAAATATAAAAAGACCAAAAACCCTTTCTATTGATTTTTTATTTTTTTTCAAGCCATCTTCTAACTATTTTTTTCATTCTACAATTTACAATTTATTCTATCCGTGACGCTAGTTTAATTAAAAATCGTAATAGTAGAAATGAAATAGAGATACTAATCTATGGTTTATATAATTGATAACGTTTTAAATATATCTATCTATCTATCTATCTATCTATATATATATATATATATATATATATATATATGAGATTAATATCTATCTCTTTAAGATATAATATTTTCTTTCAGTCAATCTCGTAAAGTTTTCATTACGGACCAATTTCACGACTATTCACCCTACTTGTCTTACCCATTAGGACGTCCGATGTAAAACTAGGTAATCAAGAAATCGTTCTAATACCACTTGCCACAGAATTATTATCATTTTCTTAAAAGATATATTTTTATAATAATAAGATAATAATTATGTGACACATAACGTTAAAAGTGTTCTGAGGAGTAGTTCTAAAAAATTATTTTTATAGAAATTTTAGTTTTAATATATAATCTATGCCCTTTAAAAGTATTTATAATTTTAATCTTTTCGAACTCAATGGGTAGTCTCAGTAAAAAAGTGAATGATGTTCATCATAGGAAACTCAGATTCAAATCGTTTAAGATGTGTGCACTGTCAAGGTTAAAAAATTGTATGAATACTATGAACAAAAATCCTTTGCCCCCTAATCATGCCTCTTTCTATGTCCTACACTAAAAAAATACTAAAAAATGAAATTCTAAACCCTAACTCTAAATTCCACATCCTAAACACTAAACTCTACACCCTAAAAAATAGACCCTACTCCTAATTCTCTAAACTCTAAACTCACTTTTTTTAAGTAGGGCACCAAAAGGATCATAATTTAGGGAGAAATGATTTCTATCCGAATACTATTTTATAATCACCTTTTAATACATGGAAAATATTAGCTTGCTTCTTTTCTGAAAATAATATTCTCTCTTTTTATTTACAAATAACATAGCAGTATTGACATGGATGTTAAAATAATAATAACTTATTAAAATATCTGATTTTATTGATGTGTAATTCTGTTGAGAAGTTCATGAAATGTTGTTTGAGTTTGTAGGGAATGAATTAAACACTAATTTAAATCAACCCCAAAAGAAAGGAGTGCATAAACAAAGACCAACCCACAAAACTCTGAACCAATGCCAATGCCCACAAAACAACCCCTTTCCATAAACTCTGAATCGGCTCTTCTTTCCTTTCTTAGTTTTTTATCAGCTTCATTAACCCTTCATAAACAAAAACACAAAACCACCGTTCAGAGCCGTTACTGAGATTCTAATGGTCCAAGGGTAAACCAAAAAATTAGGCATCTAATAATAAATATTAAAAAATTAATTTTAAAAGTAAGCCTCTAGTAACAAGTATTAGAAGAAAAAAATTAGACATCTAATAATAAATATTAAAAATAAATTTTAAAAATAGGCCCTTAATAACAAGTATTAAAAAATTAAGTTTCTAATAACAAATATTAGAAAAAAATTAAATTTTAAGAGTATATTCCTAATAACAAATATTGAAAAAAAATCATGTTCCTATTGGACCTCTAATAACAAATATTAAAAAATTAAATTTTAAGAGAATGTCCCTAATAACAAATATAAGGAAATTAAGCCCCTAATTATAAGTATTAAAAAAATTAAGTCTAATAACAAGTAATGAAAAAATTAAAAGTATGTCACTAATAATAAATATTGGGAAAAAATAAACTATTAATAATAATTATTGAAAAAATTAGGCTTCTTATAAAGAAAAATTAAATTTTAAGAATAAACCATTAATCATTAAAAAAAATTGAGTCTTACTAATAAGAGTATACCTCTTATAATAAATATTAAAAAAAAAATTAATATCAAATATTATAAAAAAAATGGGCGGGCGTCCCTCCTGCCCTCATGGCCAGGGACGGCACTGCCACCATTCACCACAAAATTCTTATTTCTCATCTCTTGAAGAAGAAGAAGAAGAAGGGTTGAAAATGGGATCGGGTAGCAGTCGAGTGGGGTCGAAACCATCACCTGTGAGGCTTAATCGCCCACCTAAACGCTTTTCAAGACTCTCTTCTCTCTTCATCTGTGGTTCCTCTTCTTCTCATGCTCCTCTTCAGGTAATTAATTACCTTTGAAACTTTGGTTTTCCCCCCTTTTCTTATTAGATGATTTGAGATTCATTGTTTTGGTTGCGGAATTATACACGAATATTATTGATTTTGAACTTTTAAATCAACATTCCAGTACCCCATTTTCTTAATCTTTCTTCATTCCTACCAAAATATCATCTTTCAGATAAATTTGGGTTTTTTTTTAACATACAATAGTAGGGTTGAAGTTACATGTTGTTTTGATTCAACTTTTCATCTCAAGTCGTCTGGTTCAAGTAAAGTCAGGATCGAGAAAAGCTTTGATCAAAGTTACCTAATTTGGTTAATCCTTTGAATTAGGAATGGAATCGAATGATCAAAGTTACCTATGGCCTCTTGGTTAAAAAGAAGAAGAGAAAATTACCATTTTTATTTCTTTCTGCAAACCGAATTGATCTGTGCAATCTGCAACTTTGGCTAAGCCAAATTGGCTTAGATATCATTTTTGAATTATTGACTTTTATGTTGCTCTATTTAACAAGTTTAAGGCTCCTCTGTTGACTTTTTTCCTTGATCACCTCTGTTTAAGAATTGTAAATTCCAATGCTTTCTTCTTTCAAAATTGTAATTCTTCTAAAAATCAAGAAAGTTTCTTTATGAAATACTGGATTAGAAGAAGGTTTTATGCATATGTTTGAATGCTGTTAAGGAAAACTGAACAGTCCGGTTGCTTGCGGAACTTGGTTCTCATGTTGTGTCTGACTTTGTTCTCGACTGAAGAGTATTTTCCAGTTCTTGCACCTCCTTGTCCCTAGAAAAGTAAGCTTGCCATGTTGTGCAGTTGTACGAAATGTGCACATTCAGCGGTCCCCTTTACTTTAAGCCAACAAAAGGAAGCTGTCCCCTTTGCTTGCAAGTTTTAAAGTTAGTGGAACTGTGTTTAAAGTTTTAAACTGTATTTTTGTCTGAACTTTACTCTTTCGAAAGAGAATATCAGTTTCACTATCTTTGCTTGGTTTAGTTGCCATTGTATCTTAGAGTTGGAGGGAAGAATAAAAGAACTGCAATGTTCTTTGGCATTACACTATGCTAAGTAGTTGGTAGTTTTGAAAATTAAAACTGCTCATAGCTTAAATTAGCAGCATCTAATCTTGGAGATAGGCATTGGTTTACCAAGTATTTTATTTTTCAATTGATTTTTGTACCTTTTCTTTTAAGGCCACCACTTTTGTCCCCAACTAAGTTCATTTTTAGTTAAAATTTCACGAACTATCCCAACGCTTTTAGCTTTCCTCTCGGTTCCAAAATGTAGACAGGAGGCAGTAAAGAATCTTTTTTTCTGGCAGTGGGGTGAGCATCGTGTAATTGTTGCTCCAAACCTGGGTCATCGAGAGAACTTATGAAGTCTGTGTTGAGGATGCAAGAGTCAAGTGAATTCTGAACTCTGTTAGCACCAGAAAATGTCTTGTGGATTGCATATTAATGAACAAGTTTATGCCTTCGAATATATATTTTTTAATATTTAAATTATACCCTAAGCATTTCACATCTGCAGGAATGATTCAATACATTCTTTTGATGTAGATGGAAGATTATCCTGGTGAAATTCTAAAATCTTCAGAACATCCTGACCAAGTTACCAACATGGTCCATCCCCTGGAGGAATCTATTTCGTTCTGCAGTACGGAAACTAGGTTCAGCAGCACCGGTACTGAAACCGAAATTTCATCTGAAAGCAGTACCTCAGCCTCTGGGGTTCCATATATTGAAGGTGGTTCAGCAGGTGTAGGAACAAGTAACTCTAGAAAATGCTTGCATGAAAGCATGGGGTTAGTTGCTCCTGAGGTAAGCGCTGATTATATTCATGGTGAATCTCATAGGGATAGTAGTGCGTCAGCTAGCTCTTCCTTAAAAGAACAACAATATTCAGCCCCCATCTCGATAAATCTTTCGAATAATGACGATGCAGCAAGTGCCTTTGAAAATGAAAACAAGGATGCGTCTCAGATCTGTCTCGAGCCTAGTATTTTGTCTTCTCAAGGGCTTGAAGCTTCATATTTGCATGACATACCAGTTGAGAACCAGTTGGGCGAAGTAACAACAGTCCATAACTCTGCTTCTGATTCTGCTCATCATGCCTCTGAATCAGTGACTTTCCAATCATTAGGAGGTGAATCAATTACAGAGGCTGTACCTTCAGGTGTAGGATTTCTCGTATCCAACAGGGAACGGGGCCAGGGAGATGAAAGTGTGCTTCACGTTGATGTTGTGAGTATCTCTTCCAATATCTTATCTGGTGGCAGTGCTGATACAAGTAGTCGTGAAGCCAGGAGGAATAGTAGAAGATTGTTTTGGGATGCATTTTCAAGACGCAGCTCCAGAAGACTTAATGATTCTCCATCCATTTTCCTCTCAACAGATGATAGTGATGATATCGGATTTCATGACAGGTGGCTCCTTGATTTCAGTGGCGACTTCTTTTATGATGGGTCAGGGGGTGGTTCTGGTTACCTTAGCAGTAGACTTCACAGTTTTAATGAACGAAGACGACACTCGAGATCAGAGGTATTTAGTTGCAAAGCACTTTGACTTCAGAAATTTGTGCAATTTGCTTTTAGTAAATAGAGATATATTAATACATTCTTTCGGTAGCTTAATTTATTATCAAAATTTTATTTTTTATCCATTATTTGTAGATGTTGGGGCTTCTCATCTACTGTATCTGGAGCAGTGTCACCTATTTGTTTGTAAATATTATATGCCTGGTTATGTATGCATGAAGAACTTAATCATTCTAACCATGTGAGAACATTTATCAAGTTCTCTTTACCTCTTGGGCATAGACGGTGATGCATACATATATGCATATGTTGAATTTGTCTTTATGTTTCCTTAGGTAACTTGTATGAACTACCGTATTTGTTTTTACAGATATGGGAAAGGCTGGGTCGTGGACACGATGAAAATAGTCAGCAAACTACATTTTGCCCATCTGGACTCCACCCTGATGGCACATGCTCATGTGATTCTCTCTTGATGACTGATGAGTCTAGTGCTCGTGCAAGTATATCACGAATAGTTATGCTTTCTGTAAGTTATCCGAGAAGTGTTAGAGTTTGAGGGAGAGTGTAAGTTATCCGAGAAGTGGTAGAGTTTTATTTAATCTATAATTAGAGTTTATTCCCAAGTCAGTAGTTTAGATTTACTAGAAGTCTTATTTAAATTAGGGACAAATATTATTTAAATTAGAGATAAAAGTATAGTTTTAGTTATATTAGAACTCTATATCAGCCTATTTAAAGGCTTACTCTGTATACATTTAATAATTAAGAATAATAAGAAAATACAGAGAAACACATTGTTCTCTCTAGAAAATATCCTTTTCATCTTCTTCAAACAACAAATCCCTAACCACTGATCAAACACAAACCACCATTATTAATTGCATCTCCGGCCACCATGGCCCCTTTCTCACACTTTCGGAGGCTCTCTTTGAGGTAGTTTTCCTTTATCAACTTGCATGTCCTCCTGTCTATTGCTAAGTCATCATGTTTTGTGTCGGTTTGTTGTCTTCCGTTGTTCCTTCAGAATTTGATCTTGTATGGCAAATTTTACAAAATCATGAAGTTACTTGTTGATAACGCCAAGGTAGATTTTTTCAATGGGGAAGAATGAATTGAGTATTGATATAAAGACTTTGATGTTGTTATTGTTGTACTCTGGGTGTTAAAAATGCCTTGTCTTCGCTGCCTCTGGTATATCTTCTCATTTGAGATGCTTACCCTTTTTCCTATCGAGCAAGATTTTATGTAGCAAGTCTACTATAATGAGGTGAGAGTATATGCTATATATGTGAGACAAATTGAGATTTTGCAACCTTCATGCTAGTAAAATGGGAAGTAGTAATGATTAACATTTCTGCCGTTGGTGCATGTGATATTGATAGACACATATGAAGTTCCACACTTTCACCTCGTTTCTTTTCTCTGTCACAATGAAAATTTGTAGGTTCTGGATGACATTCATCGCCAACCAGCATCACTTTCTCTCTCTATGGTGTCTCTCCCGGCCCCGGAATCTGTAGTTGATTCTTTCCCTCTCAGAAGTCACAAAAAGGTGGAAGCAACTGAGATTGCAGATGCCATTGAACAGTAAGTTCTTTCTAAATTCTTGTAGATTGAAGATGCTTGTTGATTGGCCTCAGAAAAAGACTAGGGAAGAGAGTGATTCTATTTAGGTTCCCCTTACCTTAATATCTCGGGTTTCTTTACTATTGTATATTGAATATGTATAGGTGTTATATATGCCTGGCTGAATACGATGATGGGGACAAAATAAGAGCTCTGCCTTGCCAGCACGAGTTTCATATGACTTGCGTCGATAAATGGCTAAAAGAGATACACGGGTATCATTACTTCCGCCCTATACTTTACTACCTGCACCCCCATTCTCCTTAGGAAACTGACCCACCCTCTCTCTCTCTGTGTGTGTGTGTTTTGTAGAGTTTGCCCACTTTGCAGAGGCAATGTCCGTCAGGGTGTGGAGTCATCGATCTCAAACTCTGAGATTCCCTCACTTCGATAAAACAAACTGTACATATGTAAATACTACTAAATCGTAATGAATTCTTGTACAAAATTTGAATGTTGTATCAACAGTAGTACTCATGCTGTATTTTTTTACCTATACAACTTGTTATAGCATACTGTCCTCATAATGCGGTTCTATGGGATTATTGTGTATAACAAATCAAGGAAATGGGGCATCTTTTGGCTTTGCATTTGTACTCTAATGGCTACCGCTTTAGGTTTATCGACACGAGAGGACGAATTCGTCGAAGGTATGTCTATTTGTTTGCTGCTTACTGTTTTCATTAGCTTATACAGAGGATAATATTGGAAGGCAAACTAAAATGTATGAAGGAACAATGCCAGCAATATGTTCCTAGGAAAGTTGCCTGAGCTTGTTTGCCTCCGAAGCTTCCTTTCTTTTCCCATCGCAAACCGGTTATATTGATTGCTAGTGGTTGGTACGCCTGAATATATATAATTGTATTATTTAAGGAAAATTTTTCCATGCACGACGAGCACCACTAACGATGAGTACTGATGTGCACCATTAATTTAATTTATAAAGATTAAAAATCTAAAGACTCACTGTATAATTATAAATTATTTAAAATTTAAAAGGTAAATTAATTAAAATATATTATTTTTTAATTTTCTTTTAAACATAGATCAAAATACTTATTTACCCTTAAATTATAAAACACTAATTTTTTGTTAATTTAAAATTGTCGCCGCCCTGCCTGCCTATTAACGAAATACCATTGCCTGCCTAACTCAGAATGGTAGGGTCACAACTGTAAGTTAAATTCAACCAAGTCTAGAAATGGACTATAAGCTTGCAGATGGATGCAACAACTTACTCTTAATGTCTCGGGTTGCCAACTTACTCTTATGTCTCTGGTTGCCTCCCAATGGTTTATAGCAACTTCATGCATCTATAAATCGAATATCAAAAGTGTGGGGATGTATCTGTCACATGTTCAACGCAGCATATTCTTTTGCCGCCAATAACTTCAGGCACCGGTGGCGGCAGAACAGCGGCAACGGCGACAGTAATTTCAAATAAACAAAAATTCGGGTTTTACAATTTAGGGATAGATAGGTATTTTGATTTATTTTTAAAAGAAAATTAAAATAAAATAATATATTGTAATTAATTTACATTTTAATTCTTAAATAATTTATAATCATACGGTGAGTTCCTTAGATTTTTAATCTTTATAAATTAAATTAATGGTGTTCACCGGTGCTCGTCGTTAGTGGTGCTCGTCGAGCGTGGCAGACTCATCCATTATTTAAATATAGGATCCTCTTATACTATGTAAAATTTGAAAGTTTTACACGTTTTGGACCATTGAATGAAGGTAAATGAATGATTGCGATTAACAGTAGAAAATATTAAGATTATCATATGAAAAATAAAGATAAGGAAATAATCTTAGTCATTTATTATTTTCATCAAACGGTCTAAAAAGTGTAAAAATAATTGAATTTTACACCGTGTAAGTGAATCTTAACCCATTTAAATAAATTTTATGATTAAAATGTTATATATATATATATATATATATATATATATATATATATATAGATGATATCGAAGATGCTAGATCTACGGTGGCGACTGTTGATATTGCTTCGCCAGAGAAAGTATTTCCGAGCATGGCTCGCTACTTGTATCGGCGTAATCCCTCTTCAATCCCTTTTTCCTACTTTTTGCATTCCTACCAGAAATATCTTGTGCTCTTCCTCCGTCCATGACACTTTTAAATTTCATTTTCAAAATATCCACACAAAAAGTTTAGAAACTTAAAAATCAAAAGAGAAACAAAATAAAAAGATCAAATCTACATACAAACCTCGTTTGCGCTTGCGATTCTCGGTGGTGTGAGGAATGGCATCACCGGCAGAGGCGTAACCGCGTTGAGGTTATCATCACCTTGATCTTTGTTGTTCTTGCTTCCATCCTTGTTCGATTCATGAGTTTGTTCGTACTTGGAGACGAACAGGGTGAAGGGGTGAGAGCCGATTGAGATGAGGGGTTAGAGATGATTGAGATTAAGGATTGTGTGTATGTTTGATTTGGGGATCGGGTGAGGGATAGTGGGAGAGGTATTTTTGGAGAGTTATTTTATTATCACGTCGTTTGTAAAAACAAACACCATTAAAGTACACCCTATTGAAGGTTTTACTTACAAACGCCACTAATATGAGCCTTATTGCAACGCTTGTTATACAAACGCCATTAAAAGTTCGTCTATCGTGGCGTTTTCCCCCCTAAAAACACTGTTAAAAAGTACATGAATTTTTATCTTTTATAATGTATTTATAAACGCCGTGATATGTTTGAAATTAATGGCGTTTTCTTTAAAAACGTCGCTAAAAGTGCCGCTAAATACCAGGTTTGATGTAGTGATGGCAACCTTTGTGTCTGGTTTTATGGTGGGTTTACTTTGGTCACACTTGCAATGGTTCCTCTAATTATTGTGATTGGAGCATTCCATACCATGACATTAGCCAAGCTCTTTACAAAAAAGCCGAGAAGCTTTATCTAAAGGAGGAAATATTGTAGAATATGTAAAAAGTATCCATGTTTTGAGTTTCTATCATTTTATTCCTAGATTTTTCACTATTTTCTCATCTGGGTATTTGCTAACCGTGAGTTAAACCACAGACGGTAGTTCAAATTTGGGTTGTTATGGCTTTTGTTGGTGAGTCAATAGCATTACAAGCCTACTCCTCGACATTGAAGGTTGCTTAAAATCTCGGATACAAAACGAAATTCACAAAGGGAATGAGATTGGGGGCAAGTTACTTTATTATCTTCTGTTGTTATTGTCACGGGACTAGCGTTTCGACCTAGCGAACCGTGCGGCCTTAGTCGATGTTGCTTAGACAAACGACTAAGGCAACCTGAATTCTCACTCCGAAAGATTAAATTCTTCCAAGGCACTAAGAGCGTTGAATCGTTCTAAGCGGAAGTAAATTATAGAGAATGACCTCACAACTTAAAGAAAGAAAATCAAGAACACTCAAGAACAAACACAAATGATTTTAGAGTAAATGTCTTGATTACTCAAAAGATAGAAGATACAAAATGAGGTAGGAACGACCTCTATTTATAGTTGAGTTCCCTACATCCGGCGGTCCCTAATAATTTACATCGATGGCTATGATCGAAGCCCACCAACAACAATGGCATAATATCATAATATTCCTTAGGATAAATCTTGTATCTAAGAAAACAAATCACTATGTTTATATGGAAAGTTTACATAGGTCAAAGTGGTTGTCTTCTAGAATCCTCCACGGATCGGGCTAAGTCTGGTGGTCTGTTTAGGCCCAAAATCTCTTTTAGAACCTCTTGGACAACCATGTGTGCATGTGACTCAGACTCGATCTGGCGGTCCGTGACATTATGCTCTTCTTCTTTAGTATGGAGGTTATCTGGTTAGGCATCATTACACCAATGGAGGACTTGCCATTGCCACCCTGTTTGCTGTTATGATTGGTGGATTGTAAGTACTATGTTTGTGCCTCTGTTTTCTTTATTTCTTTGTTGTTAGTAAAGTATTTGATTGCTAAAATGTCTTATTGTTTTTAAGGGGTTGGGGCAGTCTGCACCAAACATGTATGCATTTTCAAGGCCAAAGTGGCCGCAACGAAAATATTCCGTATAATCGATCAGAAACCTGAGATCAATAGAAATAACGAGTCGGGTTTGGAGTTGGAGTCTGTTACCAGTTTAGTTGAATTGAAAAATGTGGATTTTGCATACCCATCAAGGCTAGATGTAAGAGTCCTTAACAATTCCTCCTTAACGGTTCCTACTGGAAAAACCATAACTTTGGTGGGAAGCAGTGGTTCGGGTAAAAGTACCGCCGTCTCCCTCATCGAGAGATTCTACGATCCCTCCTCAGGTAACTTACTAAACTATTTAAGTTTCAACCTCTTTAACAAACAACATTATATCTTACCTCACTTGAAGTAAATATTTTTATGCCAATTGAAGTTATTTCATGCTGTTGAAGTTCATTTATTCTATTTTGGGCGCGTATATATGCAGAGATTGTTTGAAGGGTGTGAAATCTTAGTAATTGATGTACTTCCACAGGAGAAATTCTGCTTGATGGGCATGACATAAAGACATTAAAGCTGAGATGTGCATGAAATAGAAGAGAAGATGAACTAAATTGATAGATTATTAAAATTATGTGAGTTAATTTTTTAGAATTAGGGTAAAATTAAAATAAGTGTAGAACTCAAGGGTTAATTATATAATTATATCAATTTATATTAACTGTCACATCATCAGCCGTTAAATTTTTAACGACGTCGGACTAATTTGTTACTTTTTTAAGCCAGGGGACCAATTTGTAACTTCTGATAATCGGGGGATGCAAAAAAGAATTAGAGTATAGTCAGGGGACCATTTTTGTAGTTTACCCTAAAAATTTCCTTAAATATTTAAGGTTCAAATTTTAATGTTGTGAATAATGGATAAAATTCGTCTGCCTCTTTTCGGTGCCCCTACTAATGCTCCAACACTAAAAAACACTACAAAATTAAATTTTAAGCCCTAACCCTAAATTCTAAATCCTAAACCCTACACCCTACACCCTAAACCCTAAACCCTAAACCCTAAAAATACACCCTACCCTAAATTCCCTAAACCCTAACCTAAAACCCTAAACTCTAAACTTAATTTTGAGCGTGGGGCATATGTAGGGGCACCGAAAAGGGTAGAAGATTTTCATCCGTGAATAATAAGATTAGATTGAAAAGATCAACTCATAATAGACTTCTATAAAAATTCGATTTGGATTAGTTGACCAATGAATCAGATACCGATCATTTGAAAAAAATATTCCGATCATAACTCCAGTTTGCAGTGAAGTCGGAATCGAACAACCTGATTGGAATCTGAATCTCAATAAATACAGAGAAAGGTCAATGCATTTGTTAATTGGGAATTTGTTTTCTTTTTTACATAAATTTCTTGATTTTGGATTAATTGAGAATATGTATGAGAATTACCTCTGAATTTGTTATTGCTGTTCTTCAGTGGCTGCAAACATCAATAGATTCTGATGTGTGTTTTTTTAAATATTGGGATTGGGTATATTCCTGCTAATCTCTTTGAATAAAGTTATAAATAAATAATGGGTAAACTACTATCTAACTATGGGATTAGTTGCGATATGACCACTATATTTTTAATTCTGTCAATATGACCATTGTATTTTTAATTCTGTTAATATGACCACTTAACTATTTAAGTGGTATCAATCAGGTCACCTACGATTAAAATCTAATAGGAATGTGACGTGAAAGTTAACATAAAATTTATATAATTACACTATTGGTCCTCGTTAATTATACATTTAATGAGGGTGGCATGATTGAAGGTTTGAAGAAGGGAAATGAAAGAATGAAGACTGGTTTTTATGAGGTTCAAACCCGGGTGCTGCTGGTGTAAGAGAAAAAACCAAACGACTAAACCAAGTATCACAGTTGAGTTGTAGATTACAATCATATTTATAAGTCCAATAACAACAGACCTTTAATTCCTAATCAGTTACCAAGCCATCTGAAAGCTCTTCTTAAATCCAGATGAAACACTGAGGCCTCTAGCCATCGAGCTAACTCGATCGCCGATGGCCGGCAAACCGGTCTAGAAGTTGGTATACACACCGTCTTGGATTCCACCTGAAAAATCAAAATGCTAAAAATGTTAGGTATTTAGATGATTAATTTCCTAAATGCTAGAGTTGTTTATTTCATTTTTAGTATCAATAGGATGTAACAGAAGTATTTGCTTGGTCTAGGCAGTGGCACAAGCTAGAGGTCTGGTTATGCTGCAACCCGAAATGGGAGCTTTGGTTAGGTTGTACCTGATGCTTTGTATTCCGTATGCATCGCTTATTAGTGAGGTTTTCGTCGTATGTTGTTTCTATGACAATATGTTAGTAAGTTTATTTGTTCTTTGAGATGGCTTGGAAGAAGAAGCTTTGAGATGTATTGATAATTGGTTAGGAATTATTGGTCTGTTGTTATTTGAGCTATAACTATGATTGTAATCCTAATTAGAGGTTTGAGGCATAATTAGAGGTTTGACCAGTTAAATCCGTTAATATTGTTGTTTGGTAAATAGCGGATTGGGGTGAAACCGCTAATTTTGAAAAAAGCTCATAATAGGAGCTTTTTGAGATTAGAGGTTTGATATTAGAGTTGTAAAGACTATTTTACCCTTACTAGTTACCAAAAATCACAAAATAACCTAAATTAAATATTTTCTCACCCTATTTATAAGTTAATCCTATTTAATTTTTATTATCACATATTTATATGTGTATTTAAATTTATTAATTAATTAAATTATATTAAAATAATTATATAAATAATAAATTAATATATAAATCATTTGAATATGTTTAGAAAAGTTATATTAAAAATAATTTTATAGATCTAATTAATAATAATGAGATACAAAATATTGATAACTAATAAACTATTCAAACAAGTATTGAATATAATCATGTCCTTATATGTCATTTTGCTTGTTTAAATAATCTAACAGCTACCAGCTATCAGTTAATTTTACCAAACACTTTTATACAATCAGCTAATACAATCCGCTAGTCAAATCAGCTAATGCAATCAGCTATCAGCTAATGTAATCCGCTATCCGCTATCAGCTATCCACTAATTGCCAAACAGGGCCATAATTTACTCTAATCGGGTGGTGACACATGTCACCACTTGATCGAATAATTAATTTATTGAATTAAATTAAAATTAAGATCAAATTAATAAAATAAGTAACAAGGACCAATAATGTAATTATACAAATTTTATGTTAACCGCCGCGTCACCCTCTCGTTAGATTTTAACGATAGGTGGCTTGATTAATACCATTTAAATAATTAAATGGTCATATTGATAAAATTAAAAATACAGTAGTCATATCCCAACTAACCTTGTAGTTAGGTGGTCATTTAAGTAATTTAACCATAAAATATTACATAAAACATGACAAATTAAATAAATCAATAGAGCCATATCATTTGCACTATTTTCGGTAAACAAAAAAAATCATATTCACACGTTAATGAGACAAAAATCGGATGAATTGAGAATTTCATATCTACCTGCTGATGGTGGCCGAAAACGATCAACAACAGAGACTTTGGTCGGGTTTTAAGAATTAAATTGATATTTTATTTAAAAATTAAATTAAAAATTATAATTTTAACATGTCACATGATCAAACTAATTTGAGTTAATAGTTCAATGACCTAAATATGTTAAATCATAATACAAATGAATAAAATATAACATTTTTTAAAATGGTGAGCAAAATCAAACAAACTGAAAATGTGTTATTTACCCATAATTTAATTATAAAATTTATCAAAATATTTAACCAAGAGCATGAAAAGCTCCATGAAGGGGTTTTAATAAATAAAGAAACATATTACCTAATCAATTTATCGAATCTGGTTATGAAGGGGTTTTCAGTGAGGTCCAATTTAGTTTAAAAAAACATAAGCAAATTCTAATTATATCATTTTAGCTATATTACCTAATCAATTTGGTAATGCAAATAAAATTTTATTAGATTATTTTTTAATAAATAAAGAAACAAACTAAAGGAACCTAAGACCTAGAGATTACAATCCTCATGTAAGATTGTTAAGACCTCATTCGACTCTTTATTACTCTCATATGAAGCACATGCATAATCCAAACTTCCCATGAACGTTTAAGCAACAATAAGATTTAATGAACAAGCGTTGACATCAGGACGAAGATAGGATTAAATATTGAGAGGGTAAGAGTCTATTAAGCTTTTAAATTTAAAAAATAAGAGGGCCAGATGCCTTATTTGACTAATATTTAAACTAAAAAAGACCTAAAATGCTATCCACAACATAGCTTCCCTGGTCAACACCATACAAATATCACTAACTTTACGAATCAACCGAACAACATCCAAATTGTCAGACTCTAGAATGACACGACGAAGACCAATAGACCAAGAACTCAACAAGCCTTCATACATTTCCCATGAGTCATATTCAACGACCGAGCATATACCGGATTGTCTGGAGAACTCAATCAACCAATGACCATTTTCATCTCGGACCACTCCACTGCAGGAAGCGGTCTCGGAATCATGTTACGCGTTAAACTTACACCACTTTCGTAATAATAAAGCAATTGAAAATAACGAGTTGGTCACCCCGAGTAGTTGACATTTTTAATAATCATTTTCGTATTATTATAAATTTATGTTTTAAAAATTTTAATAAAAATGTTGGGTAAACTACATACCCCGAGTATAAGACATTTTTTTGTTGAGTCATCTGACAATAAAAAGTTATAAAATAATTATTAGAGTTAAAAAAAATAACGAGTTGGGTTCATTAAATCCTTCACCATCAATATCCACCACCACGCCGGTCATTGTTTCTCCACCATCTCATTAATCGTTATTGTTCTACAACTTATAATGACACTAAAATGTTCCTTATCTCTTGTCTTTTTGGAAAAGAAAAAAAATCAAAACAAAAATTTAGAATAATCGAAGCCGTAAGCATTCTCAAGAATTCTACGCATTCCTTCTTCCATATTGTGTTTCTTTCCTCCCAAAACATCTTAAAAATTTGAGAAATAAACCCCCAACAACAATCCAATTTTTTTTTTGGTTGCCTTCTCAATTTCTCAGAACTTTGTCCTCATTAATCTAGACCAAACTTATCATACACTTAACTTTGATGAATGAATTTTTTGGCAGGAATTTCTACAACAATATTACCTCAAAATATTCGACAAATATAATTAAATGTCTCGTGGGTGTTTCAACAAGTCTAGGTGGAACTCCGACTGACGTTGGAAGTCTGATCGACAGAGGGAAGAGACAGTGATTTTGTATGAGGAAAACCGGGGAAAAGCACTCCACTGGCAAGGTCTTTGGTATGCTTTTGGAAGACATGGTGATGTTGTGGATGCCTTTATCGCAAGGAAGCGAAACAATAGAGGGAAAATATTCAGCTTTGTCAAGTTCTCTAGAAGTGTGGATGCATATAGAGTAACATAAAAATTAAATGGATTTTTGTTGTATGGCAGTAGAATTTTTGTTTCCTAAAGCCAAGTTCAATCCAAAAAATTCATTCTGGAGAAAAGTTGGAAAGAACCATAATCAAGCTACAAACAAGGAGGAGAATATTGGTACTAAGGATAAGACAGTGAAGGAGGGTGAAGAGGCAGTGAAAGCATCGAATGAAAATTGATAACTTGCAAAAATACCTATATTTCATGCCTTTCTACTTAAGTATTTACTTGGTTTCAAGATAATTTCATAGCATATAGATGCATTTAGAACATATAGTTGCATAGGGCTTTGTTTGTTTGGTGGTTTGGTTTATTTTACAAGATTTGATGCTGCTGGAAGGGTATGTTCTGGTGCGGCGGTGATGAGCAAGAGAAAAGAGTGAAGCTGGGAAAAGGAGGAAAATGTCGCAACATTTTGGACAACATTTCTGGGCGCAGAAAAGGATAAAGCATCAAAGACATTCTCTTTGGCCCACATGTGCGAACCCCCTATTTGTCTTTTGTGCCACACATGAAGAGGGAATATTCCCTAAGACTTTCAAGGAATATTAGGACACTAAACCCTAGGAGCCCCCACTATATAAAGGACAAAAAGCCCACATTAGAAAGGGAAGAAAAAGAGAGCTTTTTGGGGGAGGAAAGAAAGAATGAGAGTCGACCGCTTTCTTCATCTTCTTCACCTTGTTGTCCTCCATAGTTGAAGCTCCAATGGGTGGTCTTGATCGCGTTCGAGAGAAACAGCAAGCTTAGGGCAGTTTGTAGCAATCCAAGACGGCTTTGGGAGTTTTTTCTTCCTTTTTAGCTGTTCTGCTTTAGCTTTTATTTCTGGAATGAGTTGTTTCAAACGAATGATGATGGATGTTTATTGCCCAACCATGAACTGATTTTAAGTGGTTTGGACTTACTTTGGATGATTTTATTTTGGTTTTAATGGATGTTTAATTATTTTCAGTTCCTTAAATGCTTTGTTCACTGTTTTATTGCCTTAGGTTTGTAAGAGCTTTCGAGAGTAGCCTTAACCTAAGTGTTGGATGTGCTTAATGATCGAGAGAGTTAAGCCTAGATCTACGTGGACAATGGGGTTGTGCCAAGAGGCAAACCCTAACTCACCTTAGAGATAAGGATAGAGTTTCAACGACTAAAAGGAGTAGAACTTAATCGATAAGTAGCTTGCTAGGGTTCACGCTGAGAGGTATTGCCGTAGCATTCTGGCTGTTAGGTTTCTTGCTAGAGATAGTCTAGAAGCATTGTAGTAAACTCTGTCGAGCATAGTTTGGGCTGAAAATAGTTAGACATGCATGAGACTTAAGTAAAAGATTCCTTAGCAAGCCTAGCCAGTCATTCCATAGAGAGTTTCACACACGTGTGAGGACGTTGAAAGTTCATTCAGTTTACTCCAATTTTTATATACTGTTTTTGCTACAACATCTTATTTACTCGTTTAAAACCAGCTCCTTAATCTTAACTTAACTTAACTTGAAATACCTCCAATCCTTTTGGAGACGATACTCACTCATCACTTTACTACTTGTTCGACGTGTATATTTGCACTATTTGCGTGTCAATTATAGTACATCATGCAGTGCAACAAGTTTTTGGCGCCGTTGTCGGGGATTGACAATTGGTTGTTTTAAGTTTAGTTTTCGTACTAGTTTATTTCTTGTTTTCTTGTATATATTTACTTGTTATTTTTGTTTGTCGTTTTTTGGTGTGTGTGCTAGTGCATGACCCGAGGAAGATCCGACGAACCCATACTATCCTATATTCCTAAAATTGAACACCTTTTTCGTCAACGGAGGCGATTACAAGAAGCACTTATAGTCATGAATGGGGCACAAAACCATGGATTGTTAGCTGGTAATCAGGCAGATCCTGATGCTGCAGCAAATGGTGGACATGCGGTTCGACCACGAGCTATTAGAGATCACTTGAATCATATCTTGGATGACCTTAACCCAGGGATTGTAGCTCTCGAAATTCAGGTAGCCCACTTCGAGCTTAAACCCGTAATGTTCAACATGTTGAACTCGATTGGTCAATTTGGAGGCTCGCCTCATGAAGATGCTAGGCAACACATTCATGCTTTCTTAGAAGTTTGCGACTCTTTTCGACAAAAAGGGGTACACGGAGATGTGCTAAAACTCAAGCTTTTCCCTTATTCCTTGTGTGACCGAGCACGAGAATGGTTGAGTGATGTGCCAGCCGGATCAATGGAAACATGGATAGATTTGTGCAAAAGTTTTTTGTTGTGGTATAATCCACCAAACATGAACACTCAGTTGAGGAATGACATTGCCTCTTTTCGTCAATCTAATGATGAATTGATGTATGAGTGTTGGGACAGATTCAAGGGACTGTTGCGCAAGTGCACTAATCATGGGTTTCATGATTGGACACAAGTATTGATGTTTTACAATGGTGTTAATCCTCCCACCAGAATGATGCTAGATGCTTCAGCAAATGAAACTTTGCTGGACGAGTCACCAGAGGAAGCATTTGACATCCTTGATAGAATTGCTAACAACAATTACCAATTTCCATCATCAAGACTTGGAACGGGGAGAAGAACTCAAGGAACACGTGACACAGGCACAGATGCCTCAATTTCAGCTCAGTTATCAGCCATTACAAGTATGTTGAAAAATCTCCAACATTCTAATGAGGTGAAGAAAGTAAAGATGGCATCCATTTGCCTTCGTTGCGATGGAAACCACCATTTGAGCGAATGTCTGGATAATTAAGAGTCCACCAACTATGTAGGGAACTCCAACCGGAATAACAACCCCTACTCAAATACCTATAACCTAGGATGGCGTCAACATCCTAACCTTTCTTGGGGGATCAAGGAAACAACAACTATGGCAGCTCGAATCAGTAAGAGATTATGCTTGAACAACAAGGTTCTCAGCAGAATATGACATGGCAAAACAATAGAGGTTCCGCACCTTCATCGACCAGCTACTCTTTGGAAGCTATACTCAAGGACTTCATGACATCCACTAAGGACTTCATATCAACTACAAAGACACTACTTCAAGACCACTCTATATCTATTAAGAATCAAGGAGCTTTGCTACAAAGTAATAGCTCATCCTTGTGGTCTTTGGAAACCCAAGTGAGCCAGATTGCTCAAGCATTGCATGTGCGACCCTAAGGAAATCTGCCTAGTGATACTGAAGTCACTAAAAGCCACGACAAGGAGCAATGCAGTGCACTCACTTTGAGGAGTGGCACCCAACTTAACAAAGAAGATAAGTTTGGGGGGAAGAAGAAAGAAAACTCCACTCCTAAGGATGTGCAAGAGGAACCTGATTTGCAAGAGGAGTCATCGTGTGAGAAGGATATGGATGGGGATTCGATGAATGAACCTATCAAAGGAGGACAAAATGCTACAACAAAGGAAAGAACCTCAGTGGTAGAAGAAGAAGTCAAACCCCCACCACCCTTCCCTCAAAAACTGAAGAAGCAGAATGAGAATATTCAATTCAAGAAATTTGTAGATGTTCTTGACCAACTGCACATCAAGGTCCCTTTTCTAGAAGTCATCGACCAAATGCATATGTATGCTAAATTTCTCAAGGACATTGTCACCAAGAAGAGGAAGGTTGAAAGATATGAGATTGTTTCTATAGCAAACGAATGTTACTCTGTACAGAGCAAGTTTGTAACACCCCATTTTAGCCCTAATTTGAAAACCCTATTTGTGAAAATTCCCAATTGGAAACCCTAGAATTTGGGGGGAAATTCAGAATTTAACCTAAATTAATTTGGGACCTAATTGAATAAAATTAAAAGTTTGGTGGTTGTTTTGTTAGGTGGGCAAAAATAGGGACCCTCCTTTTGTAATTTACCCATTTGTCTAGGGTAAACACCCCTTTTGTATCAGTTTGTCTGTTTGCGCCGCACTCTCTCTCTCTCGGTTTTCTCTCAAAAGCAAAGGAAATTATTAAAATAATAAAACCCCCTTCCCCGTTTTTTCGTCAAAGCTCCGGCCAAGGGGCTAGCTTTGTCCGTTCAGCGTTTCAAGGTCGTTGGTGTGTTCACCGTGGCCGTCTGATCAAAACCGCCGTTAGGTATCTTGTTCGCCGCCTCCTATCGTCGGAAGGGAGGCTTAAAAGCTTCGATCTTCCGCTGCCGCCGCCGTCCTCTGCGCGTGCGTCGCTTCCGTCCCAAATTGGGTGAGTCGTGGTTGGTGGTTAGGCTTCGGGTTTACCGTCACCGTCGCGTTAGTCGTGGCCAATAAAGCTGTGGCCGCCGTTGGGTTCACGGGTTGCACCGTAGGGGTTGAGGCGCCGCCGAGATTAGATCTAGGGTTGGGAATTTGGGGATTAAGGTTTGGTTGTTTTGGGTGGCTGTTGGATCTGAACCGGACCGATTGAGTTGGTGAACCGGACAGCTGGGCTGAACCGAACCGGTCTGGTTGGCTGAGTTAGATGACGTCAGCGATGACGTCATCTACAGTTGCAATAGTGATACACGATGACGTCAGCACAGTCAATGATGACATCAGCGTTGACTTTTGGGTTGACTTTTTCGGTCGAGTCCACCTTTATGTTTTTTGACATTCCGGTTCCGTTGCCGCTGTCCGTTTCTTCAAATTCGAATCCGAAATACCTTTTTGGATCAAGTTTATTTGTTGAACTCGGAATTTTGTTAAATGTTGCATCAGAGTTTGACTCAGATATTTTTGTGTTCAGGTGACGTGGACTCTAACCCTGAGACTTTACCTCCTCCTCCGCCAGGCAGACCTTCTGTGGCACAGTCTTCGAGATCTGCTAGTAAGATTTCTGTTAAGCGTAATTTATTCGATGTGGCATAGTAGGAAATCTCATATAGTGTTCTTTATTTTTAGGAGCTGATTCTGTCCGACCTTCCGCTAGGGCTGAGCGTGGGAGACGTCACTATCGACGTTGACTGTTTAGCTGCCTAAGGTGTGTTCTCTGTCTGTGCTACATGTATGTGTTTTCTGATTGCATGATCTGTATGAGAAATATTCTGTGTTATCCTGCTCGGTTAATTGAGAAATATTTTTATGTGTTATTCTGCTCTGTAATTGATAAATATACTCTGTGACTCGAATGTTATGAGCATGTCATATGATACATATCGGAATCAGATTATTATGTATATGCATCTTAGTTATTTAACAAGACTGCATTCGGACTCTGAAATCGGCTTACATGTCATGTCATTGGGTTGGGATATTGTATGGAGGAAGCTCAGCGACTTCATCCTTCGGGTTGAACTTCGCTTCGGATTAGTAGTTCCATCTTTTGGGATGAGTTCTGCTTCGGACATGGTGTTGCGGTGTAGAGTGGTTCAGGGGAACCTCACTCTTCGGACGGTGATGTAGTTGGGTGCATGACATGTTATGATATCTGTATGCCTTGCTTGTGATACTTCGGAATATCTGTTAATTCTTGATTTGTTGTTTGACTGTTGGATTGACTTCTGTTATGCACTTTAGAGACACACTGAGCTTTATAGCTGACTCCCCCTTAGTATTTGTTTCAGATTTCCAGACTTAGGGTTCGGTACTTGGAGGATCTCGTACGAACAGAATTTGATACTATTTATCAGTATGTTTTGTTTTAGACTTATATTTAATTATTTAAGTATTTTCGGATTTGGTTGTAAACGTGGACTTTGAACATTTATTATTTTTGGGATTTGATAAACTATTTTTAGCATGCTTGTTTTAAGATGAAACATTAAATGTTAATTATTATAATTGAATAATAATTTCGGCACGATTTTTCATAAATAACCTTGCTTGAGGGGAAAGTTTCCAAATCGTCAATTTCAATTTGTTTCAAAACCTTAGGTCAAAATTGGGGGTTACAAAGTTACCTCCTAAGAGAAAGGATCTTGGCAGCTTCATCATCCCTTGCTCTATAGGTGATAATTATGCCGGAAAAGCCTTATGTGGCCTTGGGTATAGTGTGAATATCATGCCCAAGTCAGTTTTTATGAAGCTTGGTATGGGAGACGTAAGGCCAGCCTTTGTCATCTTGCGATTGGCCGACTGATTTCATGTACGTTCAGAGGGAGAATAAAAATTTTCTCTTTTTTATTTTTTTATAAATTATTTAATTTGACGGTGTGAAAATCTAATGACAACATAAAGGAAATTAATAAGTTAATGAGAAAAGCACGGAAGGTGCAGGTCAGCCTTGTGCCAAAACAATCCAATATTGTTGCGGTTTGCCTTGCAAATAATGGTCTAAGTCGTTCGAGTGTCTTCAAAGCGTGGGGTAATTTCTTAGCTGCCTGGCTATATTTTGAGTGATCTGATCAGAGTTTTACTGATTTAAAGTGTAGAATCATGGTGTGAATTAGAGGTGGCAATCGGGTCGTTCGGTTCGGGTTTGGTTTGGGTCGTTTCGGTTCGGTTCGGTCATTTTAGGTCTCTTTAAAATCGGTTTAGATTTAGTTCGGGTCGGTTCGGTTCAGGTCTGTGGTGAGTCGAATCCGGTTCGGGTATTGGATCGGGTTAAAATCGGATCGGTTGTTTTCAGGTCGAGTCAATATCGGATCGGTCGCTTTCGGTTCGGGTCAAAATCGGGTCGTTCAGGTCGCTTTCGATTTGGGCCAAAATCGGGTCGTTCGGGTCGATTTCGGGTCAGGCCAACATTTGAATTTTTGGGTCAATTCGGTTTGAGTTTGGTTTAGGGTTTGAGGTTTAGTATTTATGGTTTAGTTTAGAGTTATTGGTGTATGAGATTAATTCTGATTCAACTTATTAATCTATGCATCTGAACTTGATTAAATATTTAAATAAAAGCTTCATGTATCCATATCAAAATTTTGTGTATAATAATAATAATAATATCTGAAATGAATTAATTTATTAAACTTAGGTTGTAATTGAGCTAACTAAAATCTAGAAGCATAAATCACGGACATATTTAAAATAATTCTAAAACTAAATGTGAAATTTTAATTAAATTAATCTAAATTGAAACTCAATTAAATTAAGAAAAAGAGAAAGACAATTGGTAAAAATAGAGAGGAAAAAGACAAAATTTTGGAGGAAAATAAGCCACCAATTTTATAAGTTAGATTGAAAAAAAAAAGAAAAAGACAATTGGTAAAAATAGAGAGGGAAAAGACAAAATTTTGGAGGAAAATAAGCCACCAATTTTATAAGTTAGATTGAAAAAAAAAAAGACAATTGGTAAAAATAGAGAGGGAAAAGACAAAATTTTGGAGGAAAATAAGCCACCAATTTTTCAAGCTAGAGATTAATTACTTTTTAGGTCATGTTGCATTTAAAATGTTACATTTTAGTACTAAGATTCAACTTTAAGTTTTAGTTTAATTTAATTTAGTCACAAGTATCCCCATGGTTTAGACTTCGGATATAGAAATCCCCTCCCCGTAGTGATATTTAGTCTCTAAAAATTTACTTTTAGTCGAAACTAACTAATCTTTGTAATTTAGTCTATTAATTTAATATAATGATATTTTTGTTCATTTTAATTTCTAAGATTTAATTTTTAGCCAAAATGACATAAAATGTTATTATACCACAACTTTAACAAGAGCAACGGTCTCTTCCATGGTATAGTACAAAAAGATAATAAACATATTTCATTTTATTATTTATTATATTGTTAAAAATAGATAATATTAAAAATAAATTATTCATTTATTTTACATTAATTTTCGGGTTAAAATCAGGTCGATATTCGGTTCAGCTTTCGGTTCGGGTAGCATTCAGTTCGGGTCAAATCGGTTCGGGTCCATTTCGGTTTAACAAAAAAATTTGGGTCAATTTTAGTTCGGTTCGATTTATTTCGAGTTTCGGGTCAACTTCGAATCATCATGATCGAGTCAAAATCAAATCTCAGTTCGAGTAATTCGGTTCGAATTTAAGGTCTCGGGTTAAGTTTGCCAAGTTTAGTGTAAATGAAGGTGGACTCAGGAGAAGCGTGCTTGACGTCATTTCTTGCTTGAAATTGTCTGTTGTGGAGTTTTTTAGTTTTTGCGCCTTTTTTTTCTGGTGTATGCTCTCTAGTGCTTAGAGTTCGTTTTGTTTTTGTGCTTTGTTAGTATTGTTGGTATGAGTAGTTACGGTGAAAGGTGGTGTTTCGTTTTTGTTGGTATTTCCTTGGATATTGAGTATTTTTTCCCTCTAATTAAATTTAAGGAGAATTTTAATGAGGCTTTTTATCTAAATTAAGTTGTTTAGATTTTGATAAAAGTAAATTACCGAACAAAAAAAAATTAACTCAAAATATCAAACAAATGTTTGAAAAAAGAAAATCCATTATTCTGAAAAGGAAAAGAAGAAAAAAGAGAGATAAGATCCACTACTGCAATTATTGAAATGTAGCGGATTATGTCGAAACAAAGATGTAAAAGTGGCAGTCACATTCAGGTAAGGCCAACTTTCCTTATCTATTTAATTATTTGTTCATGAAATATGACTAGGATTGAAACAAAAGTAAAGTTACTTTAATTTCAAATTTCTTCAATATTGCTTTCAATTGTCCTTTATCTTTGACGAAATTTAAAATTATATTTTTAAAAGATAATTAAGGATAAATTAAAAACTTCAGCACACCTTCAATAATTGTCGGACTATAGCTTTCAGTCACCGTCCCGTCGATATTAAATTTAACTGAGCCGTTCAACGAAACAAACTACACATTATTCTTGTTTAATCTTTTTTAACTTTCATCAAACGCCATGATTTTGGATTAACAATAAAATTATTAATCGATACAGGCGCGTCTAACCATTTAGCACGATATTACCACCCCATTCTTAAAAGAACAAGATCAAATAACTGATTTTCATCATTAAAAAAAATTGATTTTCATCCATACATTTACCTTGGAAGATGACCTCATTCCTACAAAGCTATATAGACAAAAAATAATTGACGAAAAAGGTCATTCTCTATAACAGTTTGGACAAGGGTATTAATATCTTTCAATAATTTCATATATAATATATTAACAAAAAAATTAATCCATACTTAAAAAATCAAAACTGGATGAATTAGAAAATTTAATATACTTTGGACAAGGGTGTTAAAAAAGTATAATATTATTAGTCACATATAAAAATTGATATTATAATTAATTATCTGTGTAGTTATTATTATTACTATTATTATTATTATAAGGTCAATTTTAGACCATACATTTAATCTATCTATTAATTTATATTTATGTATAAAAATTGAAAAAAAATTGGAGGGTGGGCCAAATGAATGAATCCGATTGATGTAAAATAATTGAAACTTCACGATGAAGAAATTTCGCATAATTGAGCTGGAATTCACCCAACACAAACCCTACTTCTTTCGTAAATATAAAATAAAATAGTCAATTAAATACGTAAGTGAAAGTCCATTTGATCTTTTCTTTTCACGCGCTTTAAAATAAAATTTGAAGGATAAATCATATTTTAGCCCTTAAATTTGTTTACTTTTCTCATATTAGCATTTTTTTGTCAACATTGTACCAATCTGAAAAAAGTAGACAGATTCAGGTACTAATGTGTGAAAAGTAGACAAATTTATGTCTCAACGTGGACCCAAAAAAATAGATACCGATATGAGAAAATTTGACAAATTTATGAACTAAAATGTGAATTATATTTTTAAAGAAAACTTTTTTCATATGAGTTATACATGTGTCTTGATATACTTGCATAACGTAAAATAATTTTGCGCTTGGGGCAACGACGCAGCTCATGAGGTTCTAACCGAGGCACGTCTATTGCTCTTGAAAACTATTTTCTTACCTAACGTAAAACTATTTAATTTTATTTTTTTTAGGATTGTTAGATTTACTGAGTTTAATGGTTGAGATTTAAATTTTTTCACTTGTTTGTTTTCGTAAAAGTCTCTAAATAATTCTAAATTGTGTCAACGTTAGGGATGGCCATTTGACCCATACCTGATGGGTTCTGACCCAAAATAATAGTTTAATTTTATTCTAAATATTTAGGTATAATTGCTACAATATCACTCTCTTTATATATATATATATATTTCAATCATCACACTATTTGTCTAATAAAAATAGAATAATTATTATAATGTTCCATCTTTATTTGTATTTTTTCAATTAGCTTTCTATTTTATCAAATAATAATGAAAAATAATAATTTTTATTTATGTCGGGTCGATTCCGGCTCTAGAATTCGGGTTCAAGTTCGGGTCGGGTGGAACATCATAAAATGTCGGATCGAGTTTAGATGAATGTGTTAAATTTTCGGATCGAGTGTAAATCGGCCAAAAATCTGACCCAACCCGACCCATAACCATCCCTAGTCAATGTATCTGTAGAACTAATATTTTGATATAATATTTAAAAAATGTTTTGGACTAAATTGAAAAGAATTTAAAATATGTTTTTAGTCAAAAACAACTTGAAAATATGTTTAAGGGCTTTATAAGGCTTTGGAATGATTTAAAGTACATTTAAAGTAGTCAAAACCAGCCTTTTCAAGTGCCCGTACCGATACGGTCTCGGACCGTACCGATACGCCTTAGGGTTTCAACTACCTGAATTTTCCAGTAGCCAAAACCCGTACCGATACGCTTAGCCGTATCGATACGGTGTGTTTTGAAATAGCCCAACGGCTAGTTGCGTACCGATACGGTTGTATCGCGTACCGATACGCCTAACTATCCCAACGGTCATTTTCCCAACGGTCTTTTAATTGCAGGACCGTACCGATACGCTAGGTAAGCGTATCGATACGCATCAGCTGAAGAAGCCCAACGGCTAATTCCTCATTGAGACCGTATCAATACGCCAAGCTGCAGAACTGCATTTATGGTGGGAAATAAAGGCTCCAACGGCTCTAATCCAATCCCAACGGCTAGTAACGACCACAAACTCATCAAGGAGTATAAAAGGGACATCCAAGCATCTTGTAATGGTTAATGCTTCAATTGTTACAACATTATGATGTCAAAATTTGTCTAGAGCTTTTATTGTATATTTCTTGTTTAGACAACACTTGTAAGCTTAACATTATTACATTTGCTCAAGTGTTTATGTTTTGGGTGAGTGCTTAGTATTGCAAACACATACCTATTAGAGGGATTTCTAGTTTACTGTCTTTCTCTTGTAAGAGAGTGTTTGATTAAGCTTTGGGTAGAAAGCTTGATTGTTGTAACGGTTTCCTCCTAAGCCGAGAAAAGGGGACGAAATTCTTGGTGAATTTGTTTGGAAATCCTTAGTGGGGAGCTAAGGTAGTGGATGTAGACCTTGGTTAGAAGGTTGAACCACTATGAATCCTTGTGTCAAATTGCCAATTTTTCATCTCCCACTAAAACACCCAATTATCCAACTTCTCCACACTTGGCGAGCAAGAACGGTTGATCGAATCGAGCCCCTCACATCTCAACAATTGGTATCAGAGCTTGGCTCAATCGAAGAGGATTAACATCCTATTGAGAAGAGTCGGCAAGCTCGATCAACATTTTACTCAACTGGCTCATTGGCACAATCAATCGACAAACCGCCTTTCTTCGACGGAAATCACTATGCCCATTGGAAGACAAAGATGAAATTCTTCTTGAAGTCAAGAGACTACAAGCTATGGGACATAGTTGAAGATGGTATGTTCATGCCTCAAGGAAGCAAAGCGGAATGGAGTGCCGACGATCATAAGAAGATGGAGCTTAATTGCAAAGCCTTGCACATGCTCTTTTGTGCATTTGGCCCAACCATCTATGAGAAGATGTCTTCTTGTGAGAGTGCCAATGAGGTATGGGACAAGCTTGAAGTCGCATACGAGGGAATCGATGAAGTCAATGAGACCAAGATTGGGCTCCTCACCTTAGAGTATGAGAACTTCAAGATGGATCCGGAAGAGAACATCGAGAAGATGTTTGATAGGTTCTCCACAATCTCCAATGGTCTCAAGGGCTATGGAGAAGCCATTCCGGAAGAGAAGCTTGTCCGAAAGCTCATCTACTCCCTTCCCGAGTCATGTGATTCAAAGAGGACCGCCATCCTCGAAGCCAAGAATCTCAAAATCTTGAAGCTTGATGAACTCATGGGGTCACTTCTCACTCACCAAATAATGAGGAAAAACAAAGAAGAGGAGAAGAAGAAGGAAGAGAGTAGAGCGATGGGGAAGAAGAAGATCATGGAGCTAGGCATCAATGCAAGTGTCGTAGCTCTCAAATCCTCCACATGCCATCATGTAGATTTAAGTGAGGAGGAAAGTGAAGATGAAGAGATGGCCTATCTCTTCAACAAATTCACCGGTTCATGAAGAGCGAAATGGATAAATCCAAGCATGAATCGAGGAAGAAGATGAATGACTCCAACAAATCCAAAAAGAAGGGATCATCTTCAAAACAAGCATATGTGGCCACATGGAGTGATGAAGACTCCACCGATGATGAAGTAGCCCACCTATGCTTGATGGCCCTCAATGAGGGGAAGGTAACTTCTAACTCGTCTATTTCAAATTCATATACATTTGATGAGTTACAAGATGCCTATGGTGATTTGCTTTTGGAATTCAAGGCATCATTTTCCAAGAACAAAAAGTTGATTTCAAAAATAAAAATTGAAAATGATTTGCTTTCCAAAACAAATCTTGAACTTGAAGCAAAATTAAAAGATTTTGAATAAAAATGTTTTGATTTACAAAATTTGCTTCTTAAAGTTCAAAAAGAAAAAGATTTGATTTCCAATGAACTTGAAAAGAAAATTAATTTTGGAAAATCAAATTTTTATGTAAGACAATCTAGTGCCCCTAGATTTGTGAATGGAAAATGTTTTAGAAGTGTTTGGGTCCCAAAAGGACTAACCACTTCAACTAAAAGGGATGAAATTGAAAAATGGATTCCTAAGGGGACAAAATCTTGTGCTACTAATGTCTATGGATCCAAAGCAATTTGGATACCAAAAATTACATGATTTTCTTGTGCTAGGTGTGATGGAGAGTGATCAACAAGTCAAAAATTGAGGGGGAGCTCCATGCACACAAAGGAAGAACACTTGAAGAAGGAAGACTTCACATCCTCCCTTGAGTTCAAGTGTGGTAAAATCTAGTTGCTTTTGTTTTTATTTGATTTATTTTCATTTATGTCAACTAGATAATCATATATGTTGAACTAACATTCTTATGATGCTTTGAGTAAGGGGGAGCCAATTTTTAAACCAAAATTTTAAGTGTGTCAAATTTTGTTTGCCTCCTATGTTATTTTTGAGCTAAATGTCATTTTAAATTCTTTTTGATATAACAAAAAGGGGATAAATGATTTGAAATTTTGAATTTTCAAATGAATAAGGGGGAGCTTTATTTAATTTCATATCTTTAATCTCTTATTCACAATTTTAAAGTTAAAGGGGGAGAATCCCAAACAATTTTTCAAGTTGGCTTTATTATATCAAAAAGGGAGAGATTGTAGAACTAATGTTTTGATATAATATTTGAAAAATGTTTTGGACTAAATTGAAAAGAATTTAAAATATGTTTTTAGTCAAAAACAACTTGAAAATATGTTTAAGGGCTTTATAAGGATTTGGAATGATTTAAAGTACATTTAAAGTAGTCAAAACCAGCCTTTTCAAGTGCCCGTACCGATACGGTCTCCGACCATGTAACACCCGGGTTTAGAGGTCGGGTGAAAATAATATTTTAATATTATTTCGGGTCCAGTTTTATAATTAAATTAATCTTTCGGGCCTCGGGTTTCAAAAACAAACTTTTTGAATGTTGGACTAAATTGAAAGGAAACTCAAATTGGATAGATTTTTAAGAAAATAGAAAATAGACATTCATTAATGGCAAACTAATAAATAATGCAAATTTCAATTTTAAATCCCCTTTTCTCATCTTTTCACTATTCATTCTCTTCTCCAAATCAAAAACCAACGTTCAAAGAAAGTTCTCATCCTCTTCTACTATTCCATCACATTTCTTCATCATTTCGACTCGGTTTCGAAAGGTAATGTTGTTTTTGACTTGTCCTCAACTCCCTCTCTTTAAAAGTACAAATGGTTTTTATTTTCATTGAGGTTTTGGAAATTGAGTTTTGGGTGGATTTGATTAAAAATGATAGCTTTATGATGTTTAACCTAAAATTTCGATTCAATGTTGTTAGATATGAAATCTATGAGTCAAATGGTTCAACATATATGAATTTTACATGGTTTTAAGCATATTCCCGAAATTGGGTTTAATGAGGGTTTTTTTGAAGGGTTTTAGAGTGGTTTTTGAGGTTGTTTTAGGTGGAATTTTGATGGCTGATGGTTAGACTACATGTAAGTGTTGTTTTGGAGGCTTTAGGGAGTAATTTAAGTGATGGGATCATTGGTTTTAGGGTGTGCTTAAGGGCTGCTCGGGAATGTGAAATTTGGGTTTGATTGTTAGTTGAAACTCTTTGCTTTGTGCTTGGTTGGTGATCCGGGTTGTTTACGTTGAATTGTGGACTGATTTGAGATTGTTTTAATTGTGTTGGGATGTTTAGAAGCAAGGGGTTTGGTTGGTGAAGCTTCGGGGACAAATCCGGGGATTTCGGAGTCTTGAGCTTGGTCTTCGGTCTTCACTTGGGTAACAACGGTGAGTAGATTTGTTAACCCTTGATTTGTGCACGATATGGAACCTTTGGGATTTGGGTGGGACCTTGAGGGTTCACCTAAACCCGAGTGTAAGCCTCTCTACTCCTATGTTTGTTGTGATAGGATGAATGGTTATGTGTTATGATTATCATGTATATTTTAAGTTGTTAAGGTGTAGTCGAGTTGAAGTCGTGCCTCACGTGATGGTGGTCTAAACTACGGTGATGTGTAGTCCCACCGGTAGTGACTAGTAGGAAAGTACTTTGATGTGTAGTCCCATTGGAAATCTACTAGTCGAAACGGTGATGTGTAGTCCCACCGTATGTGTATGTTGGTTGTGCTTGTGCAAACCATGCTTTGTTGAGATAGTCATTTGTGCATCCATTGTTTTACTTACATATGAAAAGCGTTTTGAAAACTGCATGTTGTGGATTTGTAGGGCTTCTCTCACTAAGCTAGTAGCTTACGCTCTCTTTTGTTTCCAACATGCAGATCGTTAGAGTTCGGGAGGCAAGCGGGCAAGGGAAGAGCTTTGGAGTTCTCGAGCTAACACAAGTATGATTTGTGTTTTGTAATAATGCCTAAACAATGGGGTATATAGTTGTAGGAGTTGGTGTCAAACTCCTTAGGTGATTTGAGTTATTTGAGCATGTTAAATTATGGTTGTGTATGCTTTTGTTCCATGGATTGAGGACCATGCTTATCTTGTTGCTTGATTTTATATGCCTAAAGGTGTATTTGCTAGTCTATGCATGCTTTATGTTTATTTGGCTTGTGTATGGGGCCTTATAATTGTTAAATATGCTCTCTTTGTGGAATTGTATGGGACCTTTGATTTGTACGCCTCCTTGTTAGATTAAATGCCTCATATGCTAATTTTTTGTTGTAGTTTAGATGTATGTATGCTTGAATGAGTCTAGGGAAGTCCCAAAATGCATATTGAGTTGAGTCTTGTTTGGTTTTGCTGGTTTTTGGAGAGTTGCAGTGCAGGGCGTAATGATACGCCTAAGGGCCGTATCGATACGATCTTGCCTGCAGAGCTCATTTTAGGCTGGGCGTATCGATACACGGGCTCGTATCGATACAATTTTTGCTCTCTGGAATTCAGTTGTGGCTGGGCGTATCGATACATAGGGGCGTATCGATACGGTTTTTGCTCACTGGAATTCTAAGATTTTGGGGAGTTTTTGGCGTACCGGTACGGTGTTGGGGCGTATCGGTACGGGTCTATCTCGTTGACCACGAGATGTTGACCATGAGGGGCGTATCGATACGCTCAAGGGCTATATTGATACGGTCTCCTCTGCGTTGACGGATCGTGTTGACCTGGTCAGTGCGTATCGATACTCTCGATTGGTGTATCGATACGACCTGCCCTGAAAGCTTAAATTGAACTGCTTGAAGTGTGGTTGTGGATCGAATGTATTTCTTGTTGGCGTTTCCGCTGTTGTGAATCACTTAGGAATTAATATGCCTTTAGACAGGATTAAAATGAAAAAAAATTAGGGTTGCTAACCGAGGGGAAGCCTTAACGGGTTTCGCTTCGATTTTCCCCGTGTGGCCCACTCTGACCGGTCATCCGGCCAGACCGGGATGAGGGGGTTACATTTGTTGGTATCAGAGCCTGAGGTTTCCGAGACCTCGGGCAGGTAAGTGAGGTGAGTTAAGGTATTATGGGTGTTTTGCCATGTATGTCTAAATTTTGTTGCTAGCACGGTGTATGATTTCATGTTGTGATGACTCTGTTGATGCTTGAGAGTAGGTCCAAAGTCCCCATTGTTAGGTTTTGTTATAAAAATAAAAAGAGAAATTGTTTTGGTTTTAACGAGCTTGAGAACCGGAGTCCCTGCCCTTTTGCTAACCTAACGTTTCCTTTGTTGTTTTGTGTTTGCTGTTTTAGATTATTATAATTGCTATGGAGAGACCGAGGGGACGACCTAGAGCGGGTGACCAGGCATCCGAGGATGTGCCTCCTGCTCTTCATGCTCCCGATGGTAATGGAGGGAACATTGGAGGTGATGGTAATGAGCCTCAGGCTGAGGCTAATGTGGGAGGTAATGGGGCTCAAGCGGGCCAAGGTCAGGCAGGTCCAGATGTGGCTTATTTGATTCAGACCATAGCCGGAGCTTTTCAGACAGCTTTGGCCGGTATGCAAGTTGCAGCACCACCTCAGGGTGCGGGGACATGATTACCCCTAGAGAGGCTTCGTAACCTAGGGGCAGTTGAGTTTCGTGGGTTGTCTCCGGAGGGCTCGGAAGGGTGGCTTGAGAGCACCACTCGCATCTTGGGCCAGATGGAGTGTTCGGATGCCCGTAAGCTGGGATGCATCGTCTCTTTGCTTCATGGAGACGCTTATACTTGGTGGACCACTGTTACTTCCGGTATGGCCGAGGCAGATGTCACATGGGAGTTCTTTTAGAAATGCCTTCAAGAGGAAGTACCTTGGAGTTCGGTACTTGGATGAAAAGAAAAGAGAGTTCATGGCTTTGGTTCAAGGTAATAGGACCGTGTCTGAGTATGAGATCCAGTTTGTGAGGCTGAGCCAGTACGCACCAGAGTTGGTCCCGGATGAGAAGGAGCAATGTGAGCGTTTTAGATATGGGTTGACTACAGATGTGAAGACTTATATGCTAGCCTCCGACTACACTGAGTCCGATGTCTTGGTCTCTAGGGCCAAGGATATAGAGCAGAACCTAAGCTCTAGAGCACGTGCTGGTGGGTCTGACTCCGAAAAGAGGCATGCGAACTGGGATAGAGATCATGCCAAGAGGCATAGAGATAGGAGGTATCAGCCGGATACGAGACCTAGGGGTGGTAACCATGGTCAGGGCCGTCAGGGCCAGGGAGTTGTTGGGCACATTCCGGAGTGCACTAGGTGCGGGAGATGCCACCTAGGTGAGTGTATGGGTATGTTTTGGGCGTGTTGGAACTGTAGCTCCTGAGACCATTTAAGGTGTGATTGTCCACACCCAGTTAGGGACGGACCGGCTCCAGCTAGGGGCTTTGAGCATCAGAGAGGCCGTGGGCGCGGTCGTGGGAACTTCCAGCCAAGGAATGAGGGTCAGAGGAACTTGGCTCATGTAGTAGTAGTCCAGCCCGAGGGAGGAGGACCGGCTAGGGTATACGCTCAGCGAGAGGCTGGGAATGACACTGATGTCATTGCAGGTAATTTCACATTACAGTCTTTGAGTTTGCTTTCTTTGATAGACTCGAGGTCAACACATTCATATATTTTGGGTGAGCACGCAAGGTCATTAGGGTTACCATGTGAACGGTTATAGATAGGTGTAAATGTCACTAGCTCTTTTGGTGATACAGTGGTGGTTAGGAAAGTGTATAGGAGGTGTCCTTTGATGGTTCAGGGCCACTTATTTCCGGTCGATATGATGGAGTTACCCTTCTATGGCTTTGACGTGATTTTGGGCATGGATTGGCTTGTAGAGCATAGAGCTAGGGTTGAATTTGAGACCAAGAGAGTCTCCTTGAGACTTACCGATGACTTTGAGGTTGTGGTAGTTGGAGAGAATGACAAGTTCTTGTCCAACGTGGTTTCGGCTTTGGAAGCACAGAGGTTGTTGAGTTCAGGGTGTCAGGCTTACTTGGCTTATGTAATGAATCCGGATGTGAGTAAGGTCAGACCTCAGGACATCAGAACAGTGTGTGATTTTCCGGAAGAGCTACCGGGCTTGCCTCCAGACAGAGCAGTTGAGTTTGCTATTGAGACGTATTCTGATTCTGCACCGGTGTCGATTGCTCCGTATAGAATGGCACCGAAAGAGTTGAAAGAGTTGAAGACATAGCTTCAGGAGTTGTCTGATAGAGGCTTCATTAGGCCTAGTGTATCCCCGTGGGGTGCTCCGGTCTTGTTTGTGAAAAAGAAGGATGGTAGCATGCGGATATGTATAGACTATAGACAGTTGAATAAGGTAACGGTGAAAAACAAATATCCCTTGCCTAGGATAGATGACTTGCTAGACCAGTTGAGGGGTGCCTCTGTGTTTTTGAAGATTGACTTGAGGTCCGGTTACTATCAGTTGAAGGTAAAGGATGTGGATATACCAAAGACAGCCTTCCGTACACGTTATGAGCATTATGAGTTTTTGGTGATGCCTTTTGGGTTGACTAACGCTCCAGCCGCCTTCATGGATATGATGAACCGAGTGTTTCATGAGTTCTTGACAGGTTTGTGGTAGTGTTTATAGATGACATCCTAGTATACTCTAGGACCGAAGAGGAGCACGATGAGCATTTGCGGTTAGTACTTCAGACCCTACTTGAGAATCAGATGTATGCTAAGCTAAGCAAGTGTGAGTTTTGGATTATGGAGGTGGTCTTCCTAGGTCACGTGATCTCGGCTAGTGGGATTAGTGTAGATCCCAAGAAGATAGAGGCTATAGTGAATTGGAAACAACCGAAATCAGTGACCAAAATCCGTAGTTTCCTAGGTTTGGCGGGATACTATAGGAGGTTTGTTGAGGGGTTCTCGAGAATAGCGGCTCCGTTGACCAAGTTGCTGCAGAAGAATATTCCGTATGAATGGTCAGATGCAAGACAAGAAGCGTTTGAGAAATTGAAGAAAGCTTTGACCGAAGCTCCTATCTTGATTCAGCCTAAACCGGGGAGAGAGTTTGTGATTTACAGCGATGCGTCCTACGTAGGGCTAGGTTGTGTGCATATGCAAGAAGGTAAGGTAGTAGCGTATGCTTCACGACAGTTGAAAGTCCATGAGAAGAATTATCCCACACATGACATAGAGTTGGCTGCAGTGGTGTTCGCGTTGAAGATTTGGAGACACCATCTTTATGGTGAGAAGTGCACCGTGTACACCGACCACAAGAGTTTGAAATATTTGATGTCTCAGAGGGAGTTGAACCTCAGGCAGCAAAGGTGGTTAGAGCTTCTTAAGGATTATAACCTTACCATAGAGTACCATCCGGGCAAGGCAAATGTGGTGGCCGATGCGTTGAGTAGGAAGGTGGCCGTTGAGTTGCGAGCAATGTTTGCAAGGTTGAGTATGTCTACGGATGGTGGGTTGATAGCCGAGCTTCAGGTTATGCCTTCATTGGTTCAGTTGATTCGTGAGAAGCAGTTGCGAGATGAGTCATTGACACCTCACGTGTAAGACATAGCCGAAGATAGGCCTACCGAGTATTGTTTTGGGGAGAATGGGATCCTATGTTTCAAGGATAGAATAGTGGTTCTGGAGGATGCCGAGTTGAGGCGTGCGATCTTGAATAAGGCTCACAATAGTCCTTTTGCCATGCATCCGGGTAGCACAAAGATGTATCGAGGTTTAAAGGAGGAGTACTTTTGGGTTGGTTTGAAAAAGGACGTGGCCGAGTTTGTAAGTACATGTATGGTTTGTCAGAGAGTCAAGGCCCAGCACCAGTTTCCCTCAGGATTATTACAGCCGTTGAAATTTCCAGAATGGAAGTGGGAGCGTATCACTATGGACTTTGTGTTAGGACTTCCGTTGACTCCTTCGAAGAAAAATTTAGTGTGGGTGATTGTAGATAGATTTACTAAGTGTGCCCACTTCATACCGGTTCATACTACCTATACTTTGGACAAGTTGGCCGACCTGTATATCTGTGAGATAGTGAGACTACATGAGGTACCGAAGTCGATTGTGTCAAACCGAGATCCGAGATTTACCGCTAGATTTTGGGAGTGTTTGCATCGAGCCTTGGGCACTTGGTTGAACTTCAGCACTTCGTATCATCCACATTCAGATGGTCAGTCTGAGAGAGTAATTCAGATATTGGAAGATATGTTGAGGTGTTGTATCATTGATTTTCAGGGGTCTTGGGAGAAACACCTACCGTTAGCGGAGTTCGCTTATAACAACAACTTTCAGTCGAGTATTCAGATGGCTTCTTATGAGGCCTTGTATGGTAGAAAGTGTAGAACCCCGATTTGTTGGGCCGAGGCTGGACAGAAACTTGTACCGATGCCCGAGTTGCTTAAGGGCACCACCGAGAAGGTGAAGTTGATATGAGATCGCTTGAAAGCAGCTTCAGATCGACAGAAGTCTTATGCCGACCTAAAGAGGAAAGAGGTGGAGTATTCCGTGGGGGATAAAGTGTTTCTGAAAGTCTCACCTTGGAAGAAGGTGATGAGGTTTGGGAGGAAGGGCAAGTTAAGCCCAAGATTCATAGGACCTTATGAGATAGTTGAGAGAATTGGCCCCGTTGCGTATAGATTGAGGCTCCCGACTGAACTAGAGAAGATTCATGATGTATTTCATGTGTCGATGCTTAGGAGGTATAGATCGGATCCGTCTCATGTTATGCCAGTCGAGGAAATAGAGTTAAATCCAGATTTGTCTTATAATGAGGAGCCTGTTGAGATACTTGCTTCCGATAGCAAGGTATTGCGTGGCAAGACCATAGAGTTGGTCAAGGTATTATGGAGACACAGAGGTGTGGAAGAGACCACGTGGGAAAGGAAAGCTGATATGCTTGAGCAGTTCCCGTACTTGTTTCCGTCAGGTAATTTCGGGGACGAAATTCCTTAAGTAGGGGAGAGTTGTAACACCCTGGTTTAGGGGTCGGGGAAAATAATATTTTAATATTATTTCGGGTCTGGTTTTATAATTAAATTAATCTTTTAAGCCTCGGGTTTCAAAAACAAACATTTTGAATGTTGGACTAAATTGAAAGGAAACTCAAATTGGATAGATTTTTAAGAAAATGGAAAATAGCCATTCATTAATGGCAAACTTGTAAATAATGCAACTTTCAATTTTAAATCCCCCTTTCTCATCTTTTCACTATTCATTCTCTTCTCCAAATCAAAAACCAACGTTAAAAGAAAGCTCTCATCCTCTTCTACTATTCCATCACATTTCTTTATCATTTCGACTCGGTTTCGAAAGGTAATGTTGTTTTTGACTTGTCCTCAACTCCCTCTCTTCAAAAGTACAAATGGTTTTTATTTTCATTGAGGTTTTGGAAATTGAGTTTTGGGTGGATTTGATTAAAAATGATAGCTTTATGATGTTTAACCTAAAATTTCGATTCAATGTTGTTAGATATGAAATCTATGAGTCAAATGGTTCAACATATATGAATTTTACATGGTTTTAAGCATATTCCCGAAATTGGGTTTAATGGGGGTTTTTTGAAGGGTTTTAGAGTGGTTTTTGAGGTTGTTTTAGGTGGAATTTTGATGGCTGATGGTTAGACTACATGTAAGTGTTGTTTTGGAGGCTTTAGGGAGTAATTTAAGTGATGGGATCATTGGTTTTAGGGTGTGCTTAAGGGCTGCTCGGGAATGTGAAATTTGGGTTTGATTGTTAGTTGAAACTCTTTGCTTTGTGCTTGGATTGTGATCCGGGTTGTTTACGTTGAATTGTGGACTGATTTGAGATTGTTTTAATTGTGTTGGGATGTTTAGAAGCAAGGGGTTTGGTTGGTGAAGCTTCGGGGACAAATCTGGGGATTTCAGAGTCTTGAGCTTGGTCTTCGGTCTTCACTTGGGTAACAACGGTGAGTAGATTTGTTAACCCTTGATTTGTGCACGATATGGAACCTTTGGGGTTTGGGTGGGACCTTGAGGGTTCACCTAAACCCGAGTGTAAGCCTCTCTACTCCTATGTTTGTTGTGATAGGATGAATGGTTATGTGTTATGATTATCATGTATATTTTAAGTTGTTAAGGTGCAGTCGAGTTGAAGTCGTGCCTCACGTGATGGTGGTCTAAACTACGGTGATGTTTAGTCCCACCGGTAGTGACTAGTAGGAAAGTACTTTGATGTGTAGTCCAATTGGAAATCTACTAGTCGAAATGGTGATGTGTAGTCCCACCGTGTGTGTATGTTGGTTGTGCTTGTGCAAACCATGCTTTGTTGAGATAGTCATTCGTGCATCCATTTTTTTACTTACATATGAAAAGCGTTTTGAAAACTGCATGTTGTGGATTTGTAGGGCTTATCTCACTAAGCTAGTAGCTTACGCTCTCTTTTGTTTCCAACATGCAGATCGTTAGAGTTCGGAGGCGAGCGAGCAAGGGAAGAGCTTTGGAGTTCTCGAGCTAACACAAGTATGATTTGTGTTTTGTAATAATGCCTAAACAATGGGGTATAGAGTTGTAGAAGTTGGTGTCAAACTCCTTAGGTGATTTGAGTTATTTGAGCATGTTAAATTATGGTTGTGTATACTTTTGTTCCATAGATTGAGGACCATGCTTATCTTGTTGCTTGATTTTATGTGCCTAAAGGTGTATGTGCTAGTCTATGCATGCTCTATGTTTATTTGGCTTGTGTATGGGGCCTTATAATTGTTAAGTATGCTCTCTTTGTGGAATTGTATGGGACCTTTGATTTGTATGCCTCCTTGTTAGATTAAATGCCTCGTATGCTAATTTTTTGTTGTAGTTTAGATGTATGTATGCTTGAATTAGTCTAGGGAAGTCCCAAAATGCATATTGAGTTGAGTTTTGTTTGGTTTTGCTGGTTTTTGGAGAGGTGCAGTGCAGGGCGTATCGATACGCCTAAGGGCCGTATCGATACGGTCTTGCCTGCAGAGCTCATTTTAGGCTGGGCGTATCGATACACGGGCTCGTATCGATACGGTTTTTTCTCTCTGGAATTCAGTTGTGGCTGGGCCTATCGATACATAGGGGCGTATCGATACGATTTTTGCTCACTGGAATTCTGAGATTTTGGGGAGTTTTTGGCGTACCGGTACGGTGTTGGGGCGTATCGGTACGGGTCTATCTCGTTGACCACGAGATGTTGACCATGAGGGGCGTATCGATACGCTCAAGGCCTGTATCGATACGGTCTCCTCTGCGTTGACGGATCGTGTTGACCTGGTCAGTGCGTATCGATACTCTCGACTGGTGTATCGATACGACCTGCCCTGAAAGCTTAAATTGAACTGCTTGAAGTGTGGTTGTGGATCGAATGTATTTCTTGTTGACGTTTCCGCTGTTGTGAATCACTTAGGAATTAATATGCCTTTAGACAGGATTAAAATGAAAAAAAAATTTAGGGTTGCTAACCGAGGGGAAGCCTTAACGGGTTTCGCTTCGGTTTTCCCCGTGTGGCCCACTCTAACCGGTCATCCGGCCAGACCGGGACGAGGGGGTTACAGACCGTACCGATACGCCTTAGGGTTTCAACTACCTGAATTTTCCAGTAGCCAAAACCCGTACCGATACGCTTAGCCGTATTGATACGGTGTGTTTTGAAATAGCCCAACGGCTAGTTGCATACCGATACGGTTGTATCGCGTACCGATATGCCTAACTACCCCAACGATCATTTTCCCAACGGTCTTTTAATTGCAGGACCGTACCGATACACTAGGTAAGCGTATCGATACGCATCAGCTGAAGAAGCCCAATGACTAATTCCTCATTGAGACCGTATCGATACGGTTTGACGAGTATCGATACACCAAGCTGCAGAACTGCATTTATGGTGGGAAATAAAGGCTCCAACGGCTCCAATCCAATCCCAACGGCTAGTAACGGCCACAAACTCATCAAGGAGTATAAAAGGGACCCCCAAGCATCTTGTAATGGTTAACGCTTCAATTGTTACAACATAATGATGTCAAAATTTGTCTAGAGCTTTTATTGTATATTTCTTGCTTAGACAACACTTGTGAGCTTAACATTGTTACATTTGCTCAAGTGTTTAGGTTTTGGGTGAGTGCTTAGTATTGCAAACACATACCTATTAGAGGGATTTCTAGTTTGCTAAGTCTTTCTCTTGTAAGAGAGTGTTTGATCAAGCTCTTGGTAGAAAGCTTGATCGTTGTAACGATTTCCTCCTAAGCCGAGAAAAGGGGGACGAAATTCTTAGTGAATTTGTTTGGAAATCCTTAGTGGGGAGCTAAGGTATTGGATGTAGACCTTGGTTAGAAGGTTGAACCACTATAAATCCTTGTGTCAAATTGCCAATTTTTCATCTCCCACTAAAACACCCAATTATCCAACTTCTCCACACTTGGCGAGCAAGAACGGTTGATCGAATCGAGCCCCTCACATCTCAACGGTATCCTTTATATATTTAATTAGTTTGAGTCTTCCATTCTAAGAAATAATATTTAATAATTTTAATTTTTTATATAATGCATAAATTATTCATAATTATTCAAATTTTAAATTGGAGATAATTATACGCTTGAGCGTGAATGCTCGAACGCATAACCTCTAATTTGTTACAATAACAACAATCCTAATTGAACTAAATCGCAATTAATAAAATTTAAATTTTAAGATAATTAAAATATGCTTGAAATCTTTTTACTTTTTGAACATATAGAATCTTAGCATCTTACTTTAATTTCCAAGAATGTAGCCCCTATGTTTTCCAACCTTAAAAATTCAATTCAATTATAGATACTCATAAGATTCTTTAATAAAATTATCGATGTGACATTTCAAGATTAAAAATAAATTAAAATAGAGAGGACTAAATCTTAAATTGAAGCTGACCAGAGTTGTGGTGGTCGTGATCCAAATGTTTTGGTGATTATAAATATCTCACTCGACGTCAGCTGCACACTATACATACATAATATAATTATTTAACAAGATAATTATTTTGATCTTATTTTTTAAAAGTAATTTAATTTTTAATGTTTTATTTTGATCAAAATGACTCATTTGTGGATAAAAATTACTAGTCAACTGACGATAAATAACTTAAAATAATTTGACAGAATGACATGTCAACAAAATAAATAATTTTATATTTTATATAATTTTATAAAATTGTTTTTGATTGATGTGACATTCTTTCAAGCCAACGTCTTTGACATACCATGTTAGTATGCATTGGCTTATATGTTTACCACGACATTTCAAGCCATATAATTAGAAACATATATTAAAAACATATAATTTTCTAATATTATGATATGATTACATGATAGTATATGTTCATTATTCTTAGCTATTTGAAAATGTGCACACACAACCCTGAACAACTCTAAATTTTTCTCTCTAACAACCCTACACCACTTACAACTTTCTTTAATTCTTTTGTGTTAGCCAGCGATCGACAATCACCTAGCTTTTGGTGTCGATCACCGGTGTTTTATTATTATTTTTTTGTTTTTCTCTTTTTTTATTTTGTAATAAGAATCTCCGCCTTTATGTCACACGTTTTATCTGTCCTTGTGACACATTTTTTTCTGTTCTTATGACATGTTTTTTTGTTTTTGTGGTTTTGTTTCATCTGTCCTTGTGGCATGCTTCAACATACCCTAGCGGTCGATCGTTGTTTGCATATAGTTTTTAATCGGCGCTAGTTCTTGATTATGATTTTGTCGGTGGTTACACAAAGCTAGATCCCCACTCGGTTGATGGTTGTTTGCCGATGTAACCAGTCTTGAGTAGCGGAACATTCTGTCTGATAGTGTAGATCGCTCATCACTCTTTTAGCATAAGTTATGAGTCTCAATTGGATAGAGACAAGAAGATTCAAGAAGCTTCTAAATGTTGATGGTATGCTTATCTCCATAGAAAAAATTTCACTTTTTTTATTTTCGGGTTGCAAGAAATTTGGATAGATTAATCCCATTATTTTCTTTCATGATTCGTTGTAATTGTAATATCTTCTATAATTATAATAAAAATTCAATCACCATATGTGTTGACACAGTGCCGCCTCTAAAGATAACGGCACTCTCTTATTCACTAGAGAGACTCAACGAGTAAAAAACATATAATTAATTAATTAAACATGCTACCATTTGAAATACTGAAACTGTAAGTCTATAACTAGAAATATAGAGTAACTAACAAAGGTTGCTGATTAGTACATAATGCATCCTAAGGTAGTATTCCCATTCTACAGCATGGACAGTGAGCATTGTTTTGTAGCCATGGGACCAAGCACGTCGAGTGAAACCGATGTGCGCATGGCGGATGAACGAGGCATTCGCCGGCTCGGAACCTTTCCAAGCAGATGGCACACTCCTCCTGCTCCACCGCCTTCCAACTCAGCTTCCCCCAGCTGAACCTCTTCTTGGATCCATAGACTTCACTGTGCAACTCCCCTTGAACCACACAGTTGATACTCTCTTTGCCATTTTGCCTGAAATGATTGGTTTCAACTTTCATGTACCCAAAACAGCAGGCAATAATTTCTTCCAATACCATAAATGAACATGCCTCAATTTAGCATACCTTTTGGGTTCTGTTTTTCTCTGTGATCTCAGCCTTCCATCTAATCTTTCCCTTGCTTCTCTTGCTACTCCTCCAAGCTTGTCATCTTGATGAGTCTGTGTCGGTATGCTCCTTTGCTGTACTAATGTAACCCAAGTTAGTCCCAATAATAATTATTGTACTTTCAGAGGTCCTTCGGATTCAACAATTCTCTACTAAAACGTCAATCTCATCTTAGACTCTACTACATGACAACTTAATCAATAAGTAAATTGAAAGAAGAAATACCTGGGAGGAAACAGAGGTGTGGTGAGTTTCATGGTTGCTTGCATACAAACAGAAGGAGGATCTCCTTGTTAAGCCAATCACTGCCGGAGTTGGCGAATCAGACAAGCCTCCGCTTTGATGGAACCGTCTTCTCCTTGCACATTCAACACCAGGAAGCATGCCGGCCATCGGTTAAAGGATAAGCTCTTGACAGGGACACCGAATCAAGATCCAATGCCTATCTGTCATATGTTATAAATTTAGGACATTAGAATTTAGAAAAGAGAAAGCTATCCAGGAAGAAAGGGATGATTATAAGGAGGAAAGAAGATTGGGTATACGAAAAGGACATGGAAATGGAGAATTTAGAGGGAAGAGAATAGTGGGAGACAAAGGCGGGTCCATGCCATTGAGTGTTGAAAGAAACAATCTTTCTCAATCATTTTGGGTTTTTCACCCACTTGAGAAGAAGAAGGTTGTGATAATGTTACTGTGAAAGATTCCATTCTTATATGGACATGAACTTAAAGATGGAAAGGTGGAGACAAGTGAAACACACAAAGGAAATTGAGAAGCCAACAAACAAGGGCTCATCGGTCATCACAACTTGCCCCTCTACCGCCCACCCACCAGAATCCATCATTTGTGCACAACGCTGAGCCACGTGACTAACCTGAACTTCTTTCTTCATTGCCTGCTTCGGCAGCTCTGCTCCCACTTGACTCGAATTTGATAAGTGATCCTAATAGAAAAGAGTATGATGTTTATTCTAAAAAAATTGAGTTTCAACAACTTTGTTTACAAGATGTTGTGCGTCTAATCAAAGGGTCAAGAAAAAATATAAATAAATACTACTTTATAATAATTTTAAGATTTTTAGAAAAAGTTCGAATGAATAGAAACGATTAAAGAAATTAAGAAAATAAAAACCGAAATGAATTGTAATATTTCAATAGTAAAAATAACCTGAAAACACTATATAAGAATTATTAATTATTTTTATTTATTCAAATTTTGATTTTTTAGGGATAAACATTGGAATTACTCAAGATTTTTTTTTATTAAATGTGTAATGTTATACATGAACATCGATTTTGTACATGATTATATTTCGTTTTCACATATTACTAAAATTGTTATCAAACTTAGTACCATTTTATTTTTTACATATTATATGCAAAATAATTATTTTTGTTTCATATGAAATTAATGGATGTATATTTTTAGTGTGTATAATTAAAAAAAAACCTCAAAATTTTATATGTGTTATTGAACTAAAATCAAAATTTCCTGCGTATAATTGTACAAAATCAAAGTTAACGAATCACATTGCTCATTTGATCAAATACATGCATAGTTTTGATACTTATTTGTTCATCTCCTTGTGTCCTGGTGGCAAATGTAGATGTTTATTAACCCTTGAGACCCGAGTTCGAGCATCAATATTGCATGTTGTGTGCCTTGTCTTAAAAAAAAACTAAAAAAATTAAATGTATGATATCCTTGCATAAAAGCATCACACCGGCATATTAATTTTTTTTTATACTTCTTATTTTTTAAATATTTATAAAATAGACTTTGAAACTCTATCAAATAAGGTCAAAAATTCATAAAACAAATTATGAGTCTACAACTAAAGTAATACACCGTTGAACATCATTGTACGTAATACATCGATAAACACTATTAAATTTTTTAATAAAAATTAAAAATCTTAAGAACTAAATTTATAATTAAAATTATTTTAAAAAAATTTAAAAATTGATTTAATAAAGCTTTTATATTTTTATAATATTTTTAATTGATATATTAGAATTAAATATCTAAAAAATTTATTAATATCAAAAACCTTAAATCCAACCCCTTTGTTTTCATTCTACCGCCGTTAACCATTTTCTGCCGGCAATCTTGGACGGTGACCCTACTTCGCCTGCGCCGTCCTCTTGCATCTGTCGTTTCAACCGCGAAAAGGTAAGTAATTGCTGCTTTTTCTTTTGCCGTCGACCTTGGTCGACCAATCCCAGTCGTCGCCGATCGTTTCGCGCCATCACCGTTATCCCAGCCTTCCCCCGACCAACCAAATCCCCATTGACGGCGACCCCAAATACCCATCAATAAATTCCTCTCAAAACCTGATTTATAAATTTCCCCAATTTCAAATGTTGACGGAAGTATTACCAAGTAATCTTCTCACTTCCGGCGGCCCCAATTTTTAAATTAGGAACCCTAAAATAATCTTAGATGTTGACAGAACTATTACCAAGTAGGGATGTTTGTCCTCTTATTTTATCTCTCTACATTATTTAATGTGTACTTGTTTCACTCATTTAGCAACCTGTCTAAACTCCCCTGTAGTTTTTATTCTAGTATGTATATTTTGGAAATGGTAGATGATTTCCTTACTAGACATCATTACGATGAGCATGAAAGGGAACCGACAAGTTAAACCGTACTATTTTCTCCGTCCTACTAAACTATCACATGTTGGTTAAAATAATGCAAAACTTCCTTTCTATTTTATTGTTGTTTTCTCATGATTTCGACCAACCATTATACTAAAACTACACATGCTTGCTAGATTTTTGACAAGATGGGAAAGGAAATAACTAAATTGCATAACAGCTAATTTAATAGATGTTGAATACAGACAAGACTCAAGAAAGCAATTCTTTTTCCCTACCTGTATAGTCAAGTGTTTTCTTTTTGGTTGGAAAAAGGAAGTGCAAAGCTCCAACAATTTGTAAGCTAGTAAAATGGAAATTTATTTCGAAGGAAACTCCATTAGTAGGTTGTTTCTTAAACAAGAAACAAAAAAAATAAAGGATTATAAGAAAAGGTTCATTGCATTTAGCATAGACCGAAGAGAAAACTAGCCTAGAAATGATAATATCAGTTTTTAGCCTGCATTTCCAAGTTCTTCTATAATTCAGACAGAATGACAAAAAGTGAAAACAATGACTGAAAAATTGAGACAGGAAAGTAGGGCATGCCTTCTTCACATTCAAATTTAAAAAGAAAATAGAGTACATTTCATATTTTGAAATATCCAAAACAAAGAACATGTCAAACCCAAGTCTAGAAACTATTGGTTGGTCATCCTGATGATAGACATGGTGAAATTGAAGCATTATCCTAGGAACATTGAATCATCATAAGAAGAATGGCAATAAAGGCAGACTTCATAAGCATAAGATATTTTTATTTGCAATGAATGTGGTAAACGACATTGGCTATCAGTGTCACTAATTATTCCATGATGACACCCGATCAAAAGGAAACTATGCAAGAGAATCATTGCAATACTTACCGGTCACCAGTGCTTTGTTGTCTTGAAAAAAGAGGAAAAGTAGCATTGTTATTCTGAAAATTTTATAAATGTGACATGGAAAAAGCATATTATAATCATTTAAAAGATGTTTTAGTTTATGTAGTTAAGTGTAATGCAGTGATGTGCTTTTAGATCATCTTTGGAAGAAAGCAATCAACAAGTTCTGAGGTTAGAGTGGCATGCTAGGAAATAAAAACAATCAGATGCATTGAGAATGTAACAAATAATTTAGACAATAGAGCCGGATTATTGACTAATTGTTTCCTTGATCTATTGAACTATAAAAAGGAATGTCTACATATATGTTATTATACAATCCATATAAGTTCAATCTTGCAATTTTGCTTCAGCGAGAAACACTAGGCTAACATTTTGTTACATTTGTCAGATTCATGTACATGAGTAAAAAGATGTGTGAATGAAGAGTGAAGAGAAGGATATAACACGCATTGGAGCTCAAACTGCATAGAGTTTCTTGTGTTCATTGTTCAGATTCTGCTACACTTTGCATAGAGTTTCTTGGAACGACGGACGTAGGAGGACGATGAATTTTTTTTATAAAACTGCAGTCTAAAGTACATAGTGACACAATTTTCAAGTCGTCACCTATCGTTATTAATAACTCTGTCACTATTGTAGTTGTGACAAATGTTCATAAAATTGTCACAATTATTTATTTTTTCTGTGTCCATCTGTTCGACACTATTATCAATATTATTTGTGATAAAAAAATGGTCACAATAACTCTATTTGTGATGAATATTTTGACACTAAAAACAGATGTTGTGATAGAAAAGACTATCACAATATTTTTGTTGTTGTGACAAAATATTAGACACTGCAATCAATAAAAATTGTGACATTAAAAATATAAAATTGTGTCACAAAAAATAATTGTGACAATTTTTCAAGTTGTCACTTGTCAATTCAAATAACTTCGTCACTAATTTATTTTGTGACTATATTTACACATTTAGTCACTAGTTCATTTGCGACTATATCTGCAAATTGTCACTATAAAACAAAATTTTAGTGACAAATTTCACGATACTAATAAAATAATAATTGTGTCAAAAATTAAACCAAAGTGCACAATGACAAATTTCATTAATTATTAGTGACAAAAGAATCTTCACTAAAATTTATTAAGAAAGTGTCCAATCGAACGGATAAAGTGACATAATATATGTTTTAATTAGCAACAAAATAAAAAGAAACTAAATATAACATATATAAGAAAAACTAATTAAAAAATACAAATTGAAGAAAAAAATAGATAAATAAGATAAAAACAATTCTTACCATGCATATCAAAGTTACAAGTACAAATTTAACAAATTCATTAGAATAAAAAACATATACAAATTTTCAATTCAACGACATGATAACTGAAAAAAAAAAAATTCAAATTTAACATCCATTGTTCATCAAGAAAAGGTCAAACTGCATTTTTCTTGCAAAATAAAAATAAAAACAAGATAAAAGAATTACGACAATAAGATATAAAAGTATATTATACTAAGGGGAAACATAATGATGACAATGAGATCTTAAAGCATAAATAAGGTTTTTACTCGCATAGCATGTGACATTGATTTTGAACAATGAATCTATCACCAATCAATAAACAATCATGCCTAAGTGTACTAACACAAAATATATAATTGAAACTACAATAATATAAGTTTTTAGTGACAAATTGGCAGTGATTAAGAGTAATTTTGTCATAAATATTAAATTTTTGTGACAATATTTTTGCACGACACAATTAGTATAAATAATTGTGACGTATTTTTATTTGGTTACTATTATAGTAGTAATTGTGACGATTATATTGTTCACAATTAAATTCTCACTATAAGTCTATAATTGTGACACAAATTTCACTGCCACTAAAACTTTGACACATAATAGTGACGATATATAAAGTGGTAACTATTATTTGACAACTGTTGTGACAATGAAATTGTTTGTCACTTAAAATTTTACTTTTTGTTGTGATAAATTTTGTCACTAACAAAAAAATAAAATTAATGACTGACCTCTACTAAACCACTATTAGAAATAATGTACATATAGGAGACCAACATCAAACGTTATGTATATATAACTATGAACTTCAATAAAAACAAAGGTGTTTAGTGTTTATCATATACATTTTCCCTTAATTAACGACAAGGAAAATGAGATGCTTAATTCTCATTTTCCCTTATCTCAAAAAATCCAGAATGTCCTTAAGAAATGATAACAAGAATAAATATTGGCATTAAATTAACGACAAGGAAAATGAGATGCTTAAATTTCATTTTTCTCTTATCTCAAAAAATCCAAAAGGTCCTTAAGAAATGATAGCAAGAATAAATATTGGCATTAAAATTACCTAGTTTCTTCTTCAAATTATACAGACAGAGAAACTAAAAACCTGTCCCCTTAGCTCCTAGTGAAGTATAAAATTTGTAGGAAAATAGCTTACTATAAAACATAAAATCTACAATGTTACAAACGAAAATAACTTTGAGTTGAGAAGAGAGATTGATTTTAAATACTAAAAATTCCAAAGAGCATTCCATTTCCGTATAAATTATCAAGAAGCCCTACTCTGTAAGTGTTGTAATTAATGAACCAAAACTGCCATCGAATTGACAAAACAATTAATATATAAAAATTGGTAAATTAAAATTCATAAAAAAATAAAAGGAAAATAGAAAGAGGTACATTTAGAATTTGGGTTCTTGAAAAACGTCTAAAGTTTTGCATACACCATATTGCAACAATATAAACTAAAAAGAAAGTAATACATAAATAATAGACAGTTAAAAATATTAAAGGAAATACCAAAGAGATCTAGATCCATAGTTTTAATTGAATTCTTAACAGTTTAAATCTAAAATTTTGTATTGGTTTTAATCTATATTTCAACACTGCACAGTTCTAGTACAAGACTGTACTGTTTAACACTTACAACTGCACACACTAAAACTTATTTTATACAAGGAAATCAATTTCGATTTCATGTGTTCATATGTATAAACAGTCCTTAAAAGTTTATAATCATGCCTATTAATCCCTTATACTTGTCCAGGTTTTCATAAGCATCAAAATAACCTTCATTTTAATAGTAATTAGGTAAGTTTAATCAATCTTTCAAACTCACATTCACATTCAAAATGTGATCACTAATTACATAACCCAATTGGTAGCCACATAAATGTACACACAAACAAACAAACAATTAACATTCCAAATCGTATACATACAGTGTATGCGGACTAATGTACCAAATCTTCACCCTCTAGATCATTTGTATTTCTTTTGAATCACTTATACATATTTTCACTACCAAATCAACAATTCATTGTATATCATGTGTGACAATCAAAACAGCCCCAAAAACAATATCATATCAAAAGCATCAATTCACCTCACTCCATGACACAAAAACAGTCCCAATCTTATGCTAAAATAGAACAACCCTTCTCTTATTATTCTTAGATGTAGGGCAGTCCTCAAAATTTCTTTAATTGCAACATATCAATGTTGGCAGGCTCAGAATTTGTTCACATGTTCTGAGAGTCAAAACGGAATACACACATTGTATTGGTTGCAAGTTACCAATACCGAAATTTCAAACTCCTAGGTGGGACACTAGACTCATGGAGACACATTGAGTCCATGGTTAGTCTGAGAATCGACTAAACCATGCTTTGATACCAATTTGTAACACCCTCAACCCGGTTTAGAAGAAAGCCGGAATCGAAGATGTTACTGCAAGGACAACCGAAAACACGAACAAAATAATTTCGAAACTTTCAGAAGTTAAGGGGACAAGTATTGAAATTCCTTAATTATTTTTCATTTGGTTGTTCTTTCAAACAAAGCCATATAGTAAAGCATCCAGGGAACTATAGTTAATCATTCAAGCCATGTTCTAAATCGCCATCAAACAACAAGTTAACCCTCAATTATCATACCAGTCATGACATCATGGCTTAAGGAATCCATATAGACAATTGGTACTGGCTATGTAAACTATCACATTAACCTGATGGTTTAACTTATTTAAACAATTCCATGTACATGTATGAACTTCTTTCACCCGAAGTTTAATTTTATAATTAGATAAGCACATATTACTTACTATGCAAGTTATCTTGATTAACCTTGATTTAGAAATATACTTGTGATACCCTGTTAACAATTTCAACCATGAATAAGATATTTGACAAATAATGCATTTCATGCGGAAATTAAAACATTGTGCCATTATTTTGTTATAATAACATACAATGACCAAGTTCTAAGAAGGAAGATAAAGAAATCCTTTCGTAGACGTCAAGTAAGTTATTTAGTTAGTCCATCAAAGCTATTTAACTTACTCGTATATGAAACTATGATTTAGGTTAGCTAATTACCTATCCCGATTTTATCAGATGTCTTTAGGTGATATGTTTCTCTCAATTATTAGCTAACCTATGATAGCATACGATTATTGGAAATTAGGCAACATCAACCCAAGGTTTCTATACCTTCGATAGTGGTAACATATAATGAATTGGTTCTTTTAATCAAATCAGAGTATTCAGCCAAATTTCCAAGTTCCAATATTCTATAAAACAACGGTGATATTAGACGAGACTATACCCAATTCCTATGATGCATTTAAAATTCATTGAGTTCATTCAACATATATAAAAGTTCTTTTATTTTTAAATTCAAGAGTGGCTCAAATTTTTCTTAGTTTGTAAGCAATAATTCAAATAAATAAAAACACCAACTTAGTATCTTAGTGATTACAATGGTGCATTCTTAACAAATCACAGCCAATTTAATATAATACAAACCAATACCTATGTATCTATATGGCATTCTCGATCTAGACATATATGTCATAAAAATAGCCTCCAACAATTAAACAAGGAACACTACTCACGCATCCAACAATCATTTTCAGCTCATTACCAGCTAAGCACATTCAAGACTTTCAACCATGCTAAAGCATAAATTTTAAAGTCATGTTCATATCTACAAACTTAGTATTTACATGTCCAAAAGAAAATAAATATATGCTTATACAACATTCATGGTGCCACCATCCTAGGAGTTAGAATAGAAGAACAAGACTATGAACAAGGTCTTGAAGTATAATCGGTCACTCAAATACACAATCAATTGTAAACTTATAAAGTAACCTACATGCATGAAATATGAATGCATTAGGCTTATATAGCCTAAGTAAGGTAGTAATGAAAAGATAATAAGCAAAAATAGTTAACACTTATAAGGAAACCAAGCAGTTCAAGAATGTGATTATATAAGAGTTTTCTTGTGAGTTAGGTTAGCTTAGGCATTTCTTGTATATTAGAAGTTCCTTAAAGATATCGATCTTTAAGGTACATCATTCGAATCGTATGCTTGTATCAATTAATTGATCTCCAAAAGTTATCATTTTATGCTCACCAAGAGCTATCAACTTTATGCTCACCAAGAGCCTTTAACGAGCCTTTAACAATCTTATGCTCACCAAGAGCCTTTAACAATATTATGCTCACCAAGAGCCTTTAACAATCTTATTCTCTCCAAGAGCTCGATATTTCTTACATTCATGATTCTCTTAACTTCTTTATTTCATTAAAACCTTGTATGCCTTTTAAAAGTTTTCCTTGGATCACAATTGGACATAAGCAACTATGGTCCGTAATACACATAGCTCAAAGCACAAAGCAATGGCACGTATCTGATCATAACAATCCCATCTTCTTTTCTCTATCCAACCAATCTGTCGCCAATCTCTGTAAATCTCCCCCATTACCTCCTATTGTCTCTAATATATCATAAACAATAAGGGGTGTCCCCCGAGCCGTAGCTCATGAACCGTAGTCCCGAAACATGCCATGTACTATGCCAAAGTATCCAAGGGCTTCCATTGAGTAGGCAACTTAAATATCTTAGCTTATATTTAAGGTAGGAGTGTATCTTATTGTACAAGTAATCTTACTTGTTATTCTCTTTCAATAGCTTAATACTCAGGCTTTAACAAGTATTCTATTAAGATCAATGTTAAGAACATCCCATAATCAATCATTCGAGCATAACAAATCATTTAACATAAAAATGCAACATCATTCAAGTCTAAACATGAATGTCATGCTATGAATGTATGCACATCCACAATTAGCTCTATTTGAGCCTTTGTATCCCATGTACATGTAATTCATTTCAACCACAATCAATTATCATATAACATTATAGAACTAAACATCGGGATAACTCCATGTTACACGAGACTCGCGTGACTACACTCACGTATTATCCCAACATTATGAGATACCCGAATCTACAACTACTCCTAGCTATCAACCAAGGATTATTCTTCTATTTCTCCATAACTAGAAATGTACCTCAAACAAGAGTTGCAAACCATTAAAATTTTTACTCATTTGCAAAACAGTCCAATCTTATACATATATTTATAGTACAGGGCAATCTATGTATGTGCACACTTATTGACTCAAAATAGTCCACTTTTGAATCTAATAACACCAAAATTGGACGGTTTCCATTCATACATAATCATTCCATCAAATCAATCCACAATTTAACAAAACAGCCCTTTATCATCAAGATTACAAAACAATCTCTATGTTTATACCAAATTGTTCACTTAAAACATGTATATATAATCTCACATCAAACCAGCACATGGCCTTCTCATTTATATTCGAAATAGTCCACTTAACATGTATTCACAATTAGACATCACACACAGTTCATGTATGTTCAATTCTAACCAAGGCAGCCCTCTAAACATGTATACATAATTATATATTGCAGACAATCCATGTTTGTTCAATTCTAACCAAGGCAACCCTCTAGAAATGCATGTACAATTATATAGTGCAAATAGTCTATAGTATTCTTATTTACACAAAACAGTCCCATTCCAATTACTATGTGCTTAAGACAGCCTTAATCCACTTATGAAACAGTTCCTTAGTATATATAACACATCTACTTATCAGACCATATGCTTTTATATTATTACAAAACAATTACTAGCACATATATTTTAATTTAACTTATACAGTTGCTGTTGCTAGGCATACTGCACATTCCTCAGTCAAAATTTCTTAACTTTCATTCCGTACATCAGAATTTTGACCCGTTTACACCGTTGGAAAGCTAATTGAATGAGCTTTCTAACCGTATAGGCCTTGTTTTTTTTATACTTCTTATGAGTTAATAAAGTGGTTAATCTAAAGTTATACCTAATTCTATCACGAGGCAGATTACACTATCTTTGAACAATTGTCTTTACATGCTGTTTTAAAACTCTAAATTCAATTTCATTTGTTTTAAGTGAAACTAAATATGACAAGCTTTTCAACCATATAAATTATAGGTTCTAATTCCATTCTATAATTTATAACAAATTTTCAAAGTGACTGCTAGTGCAGATTTTAGAACAGTTTCAAAACCAGTTTTGGATCCATTTATAAACCATTTTGTCCAGCTTTTAAACTCAGTTTTAATCTTGTAAAACAATATATTACTTAGTAAAATATCCTCATTAGTTCCCAATTAATCTCTAGCACACATTCATATCAATCCATTGACAATACAATTTATATATCATTTCAGCAAACCAAAACAGCTTCCTAGTGTTTCTTTTGATTCGAAGCTGCCGAAAACAGTTTCCATGTGCTCTATATACAAGCATAATAGTTTCTTTAATCAAATTCATCAGTTTATTAACCTTCCCATGTTTTCTCATAGTCATTACAACCCTCAACATAACCATTCATACATTTAGTAACCCATTTCATGCTTAAACAATCCACTAATTCATAAAACTGCCCATGTCCTAATTTTTCAAATCTGTACATAGTCAATTCCAAGTTTCAGTCCTTTTTAACTTATCAAAACAGTACTCAAATCATTCTTTTCATAAACAATACCATTCCATCAATGACCCGATCAAAAACTCAACTTATCTCAACAACTTTGTAAATCAAAACTAAGCAACTTAACATCTCAAACTACCTTATAATTTCACAAAAAAATAGCAGTACAACATATAGTCATATATAACACAAAGACTGTTAGAAATAGGTGGAAGAAATTGTAAGACTTTTAGAGAGGAAGAGAAGTAAGAATGTTATTACAAGAATACAAAATTGGAATTGTTTGTTCCATCACTAACAATCCTTTATATAGGCTTGTTAGTGGCTATTCAAAAAATTACATCTCTTCATTTTGCACCCTTTCATCATGCAAAGGTTACATCTATTCATGATGAATGGTTGCATCCATTCATTAACATATGTTCATGAATAGTTGTACCTATTCATGAAAAGTTTAAATTATATATTTTTTCAACACTCCCTCTTAATTTTAACTTTTCTTGATCACACCAAGGCTTTCACGCATTCTCTGAAAATCTTCAAACTTGAGAGGTTTTGTGAAAATGTCTGCAACTTGATCTTGAGTCTTTACAAACTTGAGCTCCACTTCCTTCTTGGCAATATGATCTCTAATAAAATGATATCGGGTGTCAATATGTTTACTTCGATCATGAAACACCGGATTCTTGGCAAGTGATTGTGCAGACTTATTATCGATGCAAATTTTAGTAGGCCTGTAACCCCCTTAACCCGGCCTAGACGGTTGGCCCGAATTAAGAAGATTACACGGGGAAAACCAAAGTCAACCCGAAAGTCAACCTTGATTAACGACCTTTTTTTTTTCTTTTTAAACTTGTCTAGATGCTCATTAACCCTAGGTGTGTTCACAACAACATCATGCTCAAAGATCACAACCATCAAAGATCATTCAGGGACCCAATTGCACAAATTACAACTTTAGGGACCAAACTGTAAATTCAGGGAATTACAGGGACTTAACCCAATTAAAAGTTACCAATATGAAATTAGTCAGGTTTCATGCTTCACTACCAAATTTCAGCTCAAACGGACATCCAGAACTCATACAATTGCAAAAACATGTTTTGGGACCAAAACGTAAACATTTCGAAACACATAACCGCCAATGTCAGCCCCCAACGGTCAGACGTTCCGAAACAGGTTCACCCTGTTTCGAAACGCGGGGCCGTTCCGCAACAGGTACCGAAACGGGGGTCTGGCAGTAGCATATCCGTTCCGGAACGGTTCCTCCCGTTTCGAAACGCCCTGGCCATAACAGGCCCCTGTTCCGAAACGGTAGTGATCGTTCCGAAACGACCTGCCCAGATCGCAGCAACCTTGCTGGTTTAACTCACATTTGACCCACCAAACATGCTCCGATGGCAACCAAAACACACCATCTAACCATTCAACATATAAGGAACATAAATGCATCAAAACTAGATACATAACCACCCCTAGGTGCATCAACTCATTAAACACATTCAAAGCTCAATCATGCTTTTAAACAAAGAGCATAACATAGCAACTTAAGCTCAAGATGATTCAAACATTACAACATTAAGCCACATGATTCAAAAACATAAACCATACATGTCCAACATACACAATCTCATGAATCATCAACATAGAGATTCTTTCCCCCCATTGCCTTTATTATCTATAGCTATTAACCGAGACATACATCTCAAATGGAGTCCTCCTTGAATCCCTTGCTTCTCGCTGTCCAAACTTCAAATATCTGCATTGATGGACAAAAAGGAGCGTAAGCACATAATGCTTAGTGAGGAATGCTCAAAACCAAAACACCATCAATGCAGCGAGTCATAAACCACTTTTAAAAACAACTCGATTTCATAAACCAAAGCATTGTTAGAAAACCCTTTTCAACAACATGCTTAAAACCATGAAAACCATGCATTGCTCAATCATGAAAACCAACCCTTAGCTTAGAAAGCTAAGCAAACCTTTTCAAAACGCAAACTTGCAAAACCATCAATTTAACCTCACCATGCATAAACACCATATGCAAAGTTAAATTCAAACCCTTGGAAAACACTTCCAATTCACAACATACCTTTCTCATACTTGATTATCACCTTAAGCAATAAACCCTTTAAACCACTTTCTCATTCAACATAACAAATGCATTAACATATGTAACGTATGAACCACAACATCAATATTTGCAACTCATGCCTTTAAAACAAGTCTTAGCAAGACTACAATGCACTAAAGAGATTTCATGCACACATGCACCATTCTCAATAGATAATCAACACTTGTTCAAACCAACAAGTAAACATGCATTCATAATACATTATACACATCTCATGCAATCATGCATCATTACAAGCATCTCATGCTTCATTACAATCAAGAACATTATATTGGCTTCCAAGTGACCATCCAAAACCACTTTTCAACTCAACACCTGATCGGATACGCGGATCACAAGCGTTGTCCCCACGCTTCATACACACTACCAATCCAAGGTCTCCCAAATGGACTTTTAAACACCATTTGACCTTACCATTCCCAAGGTTTCCATGTATGGACTTTTAACCACCATACAACCTTAACATTCACAAGGTTCCCATGTATGGACTTTTAAACACCATACAACCTTAACTTTCACAAGGTTCTCATGTATGGACTTTTAAACACCATACAACCTTAACATTCACAAGGTTCCCATGTATGGACTTTTAAACACCATACAACCTTAACATTCACAAGGTTCCCATGTATGGACTTTTAAACACCATACAACCTTAGCATCACCGATTGGTAGTTGTATAACATCACTAACGAGATCCGGGACACCCTACACAAGATCCACACATGGACTTTACACCACCATTGTGATCTTACCAAGCACAAGGTCCTCAAATGGAATTTTAACCACCATTATTACCTTTGCTTAACCAAGGTCCTCGAATGGGATCCCATCAACCATTATGACCTTAACCATCTCGTTAGGAAACTTGGATGGAGTTTACCGGTTCACACTTAACCACTCCACATCCAAGGCGACTTAATTCACGGTGCACCCAATCCTATAGCCGGCTAACTATATCCGATCAAAGAACCAAGAACCACTTACATCACTTGCCAATATAACCATCTTACCACATTAATCCATTAGTTCACAAGCACAATCAAAATGCAATAACCACCACGAACTTTAACCAAGAACCAACCATGGACTTTTAAACACCATGTTGTTCTTAAATACACAAGGCTCACACAAGGACTTTTAACCACCTTTGTGACCTCAACAACCACTTGCCAATATACATCATTAACAACGTTAATCCACTGTTTTAAAGCATTACACAAAGCCATTTAACAACATGCAACACTATGCATCAATTCCACAATTTCAATGTACAAAACCAAGGATCTCTTACCTTGAGCATCCTTCACATATGGCTTTCAAAACCAGCATTAAACCATGCTAAAATATGCTTTCAAAACAGAATCTAAAACATGCAAAACATATGCATTGCAACCATCAATCACAATTGCTTTAAAAAGCCAATTCACAACACAAACCAAGAGCGAAAATCCAATTACTTACTCTTGAGCTTAGCAAAGTTGTTTAGACTTAAACTAAGCTCCCAAAACCTTCAAACCTTGGTTTAAAAACTGAAAACCCAACTTCACTCACCGATACACAAAACAAGGCTAGCCAACAAGCCTTCCAAGCATCCGAAACCTTCCACACCACCTCAAATGCTCACGGATCTTTCTCCCCTGTTTCAAGCACATAACAACAGAAGATTAATGCATCATCATGCATTAAAAACACCAGCAACACAACTAAACTCGCTGCTCAACACAAATCCAACATTTCGGCTACCAAACACAACCGAAATCACCACCAAACACTTCCGAAACTTAACCCAGCCAAGATCCATCACTTCTAACCATTTTTAAACATCAAATAACATCCAAAATGATCACAATCACGTCCATATACCTCCAGCTATAACAGATCATCAAAAACACCCCAAAAACAACCAAAAACATTAAGCAAAACTTAGGAAATTCAACCTATTCGGGATTGCATTGATAAAACCTCAATTCCTTATCAATTTAACATTCATTTAACATCAATTTTACTCCTCAAAACACTGCCCAAACAGATCTCACGAAATTTCACCAAAAATCACCAAATCTTGCATTTTAAAGCCAAAATCAAGATTCCAATTGTAAAACCTTTAATAAATCATAAATCAAGGATTGAGAACTTGGGAATTTCAATAAAGAACTTGAAGTTCAGAGGAGAAGGACGTTCTTACCTCCAAACTTGAGTTTCTCCCTTTTTGGAACCAAAATCTTGAAAATTCCACTTAGCAAATGGTGAGGTTTTGTTGTAGAGATGATTAGCAATCAATAGGTAATTGAAAAGATGAATTTAGGTGACAAAATCAGAGAGAAAAGCTCTGGAGAGAGATGTTTGGCTTGAGAGAAAATGAGAGAAAATAGTTGAGAGAAAAGTTAGTTAAAACTAAAATATCTTCCCTCCACTTTGTTTATATTTAAAACCTTTTAATTAATCATTTAATATATTTAGAAAATCTGGAGAAACTCCCATTGGGTAAATAGCTCCTTAAAGATTCAAAGTTTCAATCCTTTTTAAAACAGTCTCACAGTTTTCAAACATTACATTTTGGTCACTAGTCAAAATGTCACCCTTCCAAACCTCATTTTGCAAAATTGATTTCACAGTTCACTTATATATATTAAAAGAGGATTTTAGAACATTTTCCCATATTTTTAATGCAACCCGAACTAGGCTTTCCTAAAAATCACCTTTTATATTCGAACCGCAACCCGACCGGTCCGGTCCAAAAAACCAGAACTTCTAAGCCCAAAACCGGGGCGTTACAACTCTCCCCCCCTTAGGAAATTTCGTCCCCGAAATTTCAACTGGCGAAAAGAGCACAACCAAACTTCTCAAGCAACACGCAACCACACAAGAGACTTAACCACCACAGAACACTCTCTCCACAAACTCCACCCAAACCCAACACCACCACACACTGTTCACAAATTCCAAAACACTCAGATGTTAACCACATCTTAACTTTTCACACTTCCAGACTGCACATAGCCTCATCAACAACCTGAAGAACCTCAAACTTTTTACAACATATTCCACCTTAACACACAACTTCCAAAACTTGTTCACACAGTGACACCAACCAATTCAATCAGCCACTATGTAACACACAACCTTCACTGCTTTTAACACTCTTTACAACCTCCCCGACCTCTTTCAAAGATTTCTCAACAAGCAAAAATTCTTAAGCAACAACTGCTTACCCAACTTCTCAACGTATTACTGTCCTTACTTCACATCCACCACAATCTTTACCATCGACTCACCAAAACTGCTCACTCATCGACAGATAATCACGTCAATAACCCCAACCTTGGCTTCGCCCACCATTCCACACACCACCAGCTGAACTCAAAAAGAAAATTCACATACTCACAACCAACCAACCACTTCCCACAAGAACTCATTCAACCAACAATGGCCTTCCATCTTTCATTGCCTTTCCACCACAAGCTTTGACCACAACACTTGCCCTACACCGCCCAACTTAAACATACATATCCTCTTCTCAACTCCTCAAAGGTCGCTACAAACCAACACTTTAAGAACGCAACCACTAACCTGCTACATCACCTAACACCAAGGAACTACCCCTTCCACTAGCTATCCAAACCATATGACCGATTCTAACTTCAACCGGTACCCCTCACCAAACCACTAAACTCATTAAGCACACACACCTTCCTTCTATCACATGCTATACCGCACTCACTATTACTAACAACTTGCCTACTACCCTCCATTACTTTTAACATTTCCTAGCACCAAAACAACCTCTAAAAACCCATCATCCAACCTAACCACATCACAACACTAACAGACTCGATTAGTTATTAGCGAGTGTGAACGTTCGTATGCATGATCACCAATATGCCCTACTAATGCCTAATGTACATGTATGCAAAACCTCTAATGTCATGCCACATGTATGCATGGACCAGCACATATAAAATATAGCATATAACAATGATTTTAACTGTGCATGAATGCCAGTTCACACCCTCCAATAACATCCTCAGAATCCGTCTAAGAACAACCCCTCCACCTCACTTCTATCTTGACCCACTCTATCATTCTAGCAACTCATTATCCACAAGATACTCACTAAAGCCCTCTTCACACTAAGGATGTTCCCAAACAGCAACATCAACTATCTCAACATGCTAACAACAAAACCATACTCACTACGCAAGAAATTCAACAGATACCAAACTAGGACACTAGAGCAAAGGCTACTTAACAAGGTTACCTGAAAACACCCCACTGCCCTGAAGCTTCAACAGACGAGCTCTCTTCCACGCAGAACCACCATCCTCCAGCTGCACCGCCGCAGCATCAACTTGCACACTAAGATCACCACCATCTCCCTGCGGTAAAGAACCCTGGCGGTTCCTAGCCAACATCAAACAATCACGGCTCATGTGTCCAACAGACCCACATTTCCAACAGATCTCCTCTTCCAAACTCTTCACAACTTTCTGCTCTTTCTGCCACCTTCGAACTTTGTCTCGGCCGTTCCCACGACCCTTCAGAGACCCCTTGGCTACCACTGAAGCTGACTTCACCCCAAGAGAACAATTTCGCTTCACATGCTCTTTAGAACCACAGTTCCAACAAGCACCCGCGCCCCAGCAACCTCCAACATGGCGCCTTTCACAACGATCACACACCGGTAGCCGAGCCTCCACTCCTTGATCAAGCAGCACTTGCCCCAGATCTGCTTTACCTTCAACTTGCTTAACCCTTGGTAATTTTTCCCCAAGATACCTTTCATAAAAGGCAGACACAAAGAAATCCCAATCAATATCGTGGATGTGCGATGCCACCGCCACAGATGTCCACCAGGCACATGCATCCTCCAACATCAAAGAGACAACACTTCCCAGCTTACAGGTATAATCACAGCCTTCCTGATCCAAAATCAGTATCACACTGGCCAACCAGGCCTCAAACGTCTCCGGTGTTGAACCATGATACTCCACAACACCCAAATCATGCAACCGCTGTTTCGGCAAACCCACACATCCCACAGCCAGCATATCCACTGACCTTACCTTCGCCACAACTTGAGATGTTCCCAACACCTCCTGCACAACAGATGATGAACTCTTCATCACAGAACCAACTTCTTCCTTCTGCCTTACCATCCCAACCCCAGGCACAGAAGACTGAGACGAAACATCTCCACTAAAGGGTGAATTCCATGCCTTAACAACCTGCCCTAAGGCAGCAACCATCTCACCCAACTGCCATTCTTTCATCGACTCCGCCATACTATTAACAACAAGCAATCACAACAAAACAAACAAATCAATTAGACCAGCTTTAAGCAAGGATTCAAACTCCAACTCCAAAATAACACAATAGCTATAATAATAAGGCAATGGGTATCCCGAATCCTCCCCTTATCATGACATAACAGTCAACAAAAGCATGGGTATCACAACATCAAGCATATCAAACAACATATTCGATCATGCTTCCATCAAACAACATCCACTTGCAACAGCATATCATCATCAACATATCATACCCATTACACTTTCATCATTCATAAAAACAACTCACAACACCAACATATCATCAGCACAAAACCACATTAGTTCAATGAAGATTCATAACCACAAAGCATATTTGAAAACATCATCAATTTGCTCAGAAACACGTGTTTCGACCAACTTTCAACCACACATCAGGGTAACATCAAACACACATTAAAACAACTTACCGCTTTCCCCAAGCATTCGCAACTCAGCTCTGATACCACCAAATGTAACCCCCTTAACCCGGCCTAGACGGTTGGCCCGAATTAAGAAGATTACACGGGGAAAACCAAAGTCAACCCGAAAGTCAACCTTGATTAACGACCCTTTTTTTCTTTTTAAACTTGTCTAGATGCTCATTAACCCTAGGTGTGTTCACAACAACATCATGCTCAGAGATCACAACCATCAAAGATCATTCAGGGACCCAATTGCACAAATTACAACTTTAGGGACCAAACTGTAAATTCAGGGAATTACAGGGACTTAACCCAATTAAAAGTTACCAATATGAAATTAGTCAGGTTTCATGCTTCACTACCAAATTTCAGCTCAAACGGACATCCAGAACTCATACAATTGCAAAAACATGTTTTGGGACCAAAACGTAAACATTTCGAAACACATAACCGCCAATGTCAGCCCCCAACGGTCAGACGTTCCGAAACAGGTTCACCCTGTTTCGAAACGCGGGGCCGTTCCGCAACAGGTACCGAAACGGGGGTCTGGCAGTAGCATATCCGTTCCGGAACGGTTCCTCCCGTTTCGAAACGCCCTGGCCATAACAGGCCCCTGTTCCGAAACGGTAGTGATCGTTCCGAAACGACCTGCCCAGATCGCAGCAACCTTGCTGGTTTAACTCACATTTGACCCACCAAACATGCTCCGATGGCAACCAAAACACACCATCTAACCATTCAACATATAAGGAACATAAATGCATCAAAACTAGATACATAACCACCCCTAGGTGCATCAACTCATTAAACACATTCAAAGCTCAATCATGCTTTTAAACAAAGAGCATAACATAGCAACTTAAGCTCAAGATGATTCAAACATTACAACATTAAGCCACATGATTCAAAAACATAAACCATACATGTCCAACATACACAATCTCATGAATCATCAACATAGAGATTCTTTCCTCCCCCATTGCCTTTATTATCTATAGCTATTAACCGAGACATACATCTCAAATGGAGTCCTCCTTGAATCCCTTGCTTCTCGCTGTCCAAACTTCAAATATCTGCATTGATGGACAAAAAGGAGCGTAAGCACATAATGCTTAGTGAGGAATGCTCAAAACCAAAACACCATCAATGCAGCGAGTCATAAACCACTTTTAAAAACAACTCGATTTCATAAACCAAAGCATTGTTAGAAAACCCTTTTCAACAACATGCTTAAAACCATGAAAACCATGCATTGCTCAATCATGAAAACCAACCCTTAGCTTAGAAAGCTAAGCAAACCTTTTCAAAACGTAAACTTGCAAAACCATCAATTTAACCTCACCATGCATAAACACCATATGCAAAGTTAAATTCAAACCCTTGGAAAACACTTCCAATTCACAACATACCTTTCTCATACTTGATTATCACCTTAAGCAATAAACCCTTTAAACCACTTTCTCATTCAACATAACAAATGCATTAACATATGTAACGTATGAACCACAACATCAATATTTGCAACTCATGCCTTTAAAACAAGTCTTAGCAAGACTACAATGCACTAAAGAGATTTCATGCACACATGCACCATTCTCAATAGATAATCAACACTTGTTCAAACCAACAAGTAAACATGCATTCATAATACATTATACACATCTCATGCAATCATGCATCATTACAAGCATCTCATGCTTCATTACAATCAAGAACATTATATTGGCTTCCAAGTGACCATCCAAAACCACTTTTCAACTCAACACCCGATCGGATACGCGGATCACAAGCGTTGTCCCCACGCTTCATACACACTACCAATCCAAGGTCTCCCAAATGGACTTTTAAACACCATTTGACCTTACCATTCCCAAGGTTCCTATGTATGGACTTTTAAACACCATACAACCTTAACTTTCACAAGGTTCCCATGTATGGACTTTTAAACACCATACAACCTTAACATTCACAAGGTTCCCATGTATGGACTTTTAAACACCATACAACCTTAACATTCACAAGGTTCCCATGTATGGACTTTTAAACACCATACAACCTTAGCATCACTGATTGGTAGTTGTATAACATCACTAACGAGATCCGGGACACCCTACACAAGATCCACACATGGACTTTACACCACCATTGTGATCTTACCAAGCACAAGGTCCTCAAATGGAATTTTAACCACCATTATTACCTTTGCTTAACCAAGGTCCTCGAATGGGATCCCATCAACCATTATGACCTTAACCATCTCGTTAGGAAACTTGGATGGAGTTTACCGGTTCACACTTAACCACTCCACATCCAAGGCGACTTAATTCATGGTGCACCCAATCCTATAGCCGGCTAACTATATCCGATCAAAGAACCAAGAACCACTTACATCACTTGCCAATATAACCATCTTACCACATTAATCCATTAGTTCACAAGCACAATCAAAATGCAATAACCACCACGAACTTTAACCAAGAACCAACCATGGACTTTTAAACACCATGTTGTTCTTAAATACACAAGGCTCACACAAGGACTTTTAACCACCTTTGTGACCTCAACAACCACTTTCCAATATGCATCATTAACAACGTTAATCCACTGTTTTAAAGCATTACACAAAGCCATTTAACAACATGCAACACTATGCATCAATTCCACAATTTCAATGTACAAAACCAAGGATCTCTTACCTTGAGCATCCTTCACATATGGCTTTCAAAACCAGCATTAAACCATGCTAAAATATGCTTTCAAAACAGAATCTAAAACATGCAAAACATATGCATTGCAACCATCAATCACAATTGCTTTAAAAAGCCAATTCACAACACAAACCAAGAGCGAAAATCCATTTACTTACTCTTGAGCTTAGCAAAGTTGTTTAGACTTAAACTAAGCTCCCAAAACCTTCAAACCTTGGTTTAAAAACTGAAAACCCAACTTCACTCACCGATACACAAAACAAGGCTAGCCAACAAGCCTTCCAAGCATCCGAAACCTTCCACACCACCTCAAATGCTCACGGATCTTTCTCCCCTGTTCCAAGCACATAACAACAGAAGATTAATGCATCATCATGCATTAAAAACACCAGCAACACAACTAAACTCGCTGCTCAACACAAATCCAACATTTCGGCTACCAAACACAACCGAAATCACCACCAAACACTTCCGAAACTTAACCCAGCCAAGATCCATCACTTCTAACCATTTTTAAACATCAAATAACATCCAAAATGATCACAATCACGTCCTTATACCTCCAGCTATAACAGATCATCAAAAACACCCCAAAACAACCAAAAACATCAAGCAAAACTTGGGAAATTCAACCTATTCGGGATTGCATTGATAAAACCTCAATTCCTTATCAATTTAACATTCATTTAACATCAATTTTACACCTCCAATCACTGCCCAAACAGATCTCACGAAATTTCACCAAAAATCACCAAATCTTGCATTTTAAAGCCAAAATCAAGATTCCAATTGTAAAACCTTTAATAAATCATAAATCAAGGATTGAGAACTTGGGAATTTCAGTAAAGAACTTGAAGTTCAGAGGAGAAGGACGTTCTTACCTCCAAACTTGAGTTTCTCCCTTTTTGGAACCAAAATCTTGAAAATTCCACTTAGCAAATGGTGAGGTTTTGTTGTAGAGATGATTAGCAATCAATAGGTAATTGAAAAGATGAATTTAGGTGACAAAATCAGAGAGAAAAGCTCTGGAGAGAGATGTTTGGCTTGAGAGAAAATGAGAGAAAATAGTTGAGAGAAAAGTTAGTTAAAACTAAAATATCTTCCCTCCACTTTGTTTATATTTAAAACCTTTTAATTAATCATTTAATATATTTAGAAAATCTGGAGAAACTCCCATTGGGTAAATAGCTCCTTAAAGATTCAAAGTTTCAATCCTTTTTAAAATAGTCTCACAGTTTTCAAACATTATATTTTGGTCACTAGTCAAAATGTCACCCTTCCAAACCTCATTTTGCAAAATTGATTTCACAGTTCACTTATATATATTAAAAAAGGATTTTAGAACATTTTCCATATTTTTAATGCAACCCGAACTAGGCTTTCCTAAAAATCACCTTTTATATTCGAACCGCAACCCGACCGGTCCGGTCCAAAAAACCAGAACTTTTAAGCCCAAAACCGGGGCGTTACAAGGCCCTTCTTGTGGCAAGTGAAGTTCTTTAACTAATCTTTTAAGCCAAATAGCATGACACGTACAAGAAGTTGCTGCTACATATTCTGCCTCACATGTGGAAAGAGTCACAACGGGTTGCTTTTTTGAACTCCAAGAGATGCAACAATCTCCCAAGAAAAACACAAATCCAGAGGTGCTTTTTCTATCATCTATGTCGTCGGCAAAATCACTATCACAAAATCCCATGAGTTGAAAGTCAAGAGAAGAGGATTAGAATAGCCCAAAGTCAATAGTACCCTTTAAGTAACGAAGAATTCTTTTAGCAGCCTTCATGTGAGTTGATGTAGGAGCTTCCATGTAGCGACTTACTACACCAACTGCAAATAGGATATCGGGTCTTGTACAAGTCAAATATCTCAAACTTCCCACAAGACTTTTGAAGAGTGTTGAATCTTCCTTTATTCCATCATTGAACTTTGACAACTTTACTCCGCATTCCATTGGAGTATTAACAGGATTGCAATCGAGCATTTTGAATTTCTTCAACACTTCTTTTGCATAGACCTTTTGTGAGATGAATATTCCATCCTCATATTGTTCCACTTCTAGGCCCAAATAGTAACACATTAGACCCACATCAGTCATCTCAAAAACAAGTGACATATCCTTTTTGAATTTTTCAGGGAAGTAGTTCGACTACATGGAATGCCAAGGACAATCGTGTCAGACAGGGATGCCATATTCCTAGTAATTTTTGGAGAACTTTGTGGAATCGATTAGGCACCAAGTTTTTATTTTCTACTACTTGTCATCCTTAAACGAATGGGCAGACCGAGGTAGTCAATAGGGTGTTATCAACCATGATCTAAATCATCATTCAGAAGAATTTAAAATTGTGGGAGGAATGTTTACCGCATGTCGAATTCACTTGCAACCAATCAACACATTCTGCCGCTAAACATTTTCCGTTTGAAGTGGCTTATGGGTTTAATCATTTAACCCCTCTTGATTTGATTCCTTTACCTAATGAAAAATTTGTGCTTGCATATGGAAAAAAGAAGGCCAAATCTGTGCAAGATCTACATAGGAAGATGTAGGAAAACATTGAGAAAAGGACATAACAATATACCAACAAAGCCATCAAAGGACGTAAGCGAGTCATTTTTGAGCTTGGGGATTGGGTTTGGGTGCACATGCGAAAGGAGCGATTTCCCGCTCAACGATATCTGGACGTAAGCGGGTCTTTAAATTTCCATCATTTTACTTAGTGAGTCATGTGGTTTGTTTTATATGTTTTAAAACCATATTTTATAATTTAATTTCAGCATTTATATTTCACACATTAATGTGTTTTATTTGACCATATAGGTGTACAAGTGCCATGCCAACTTGGAGCTTAGAGAGGAAGCATTGACAAGTTATTTGGAGAGGATTGGAATAGAAAGAGATGGAAGAAGGAAAGTGTAGAACTAATGTTTTGATATAATAATTGAAAAATGTTTTGGACTAATTTGAAAAGAATTTAAAACTTGTTTTTAAGTCCAAACAACTTGAAATTATGTTTGAGGTATTTTAAGAGGTTTTTGGCAAAGACTTTTCATGTTTTTAATAGCCAAACTTGTGTTTTCAGAGTACCAGTATCGATACGGTAAACCCCCATACCGATACCTTTTTGCCTCAGTTTGGCCACTATCAAAACCCGTATCTGTTGAGTTGTGTGGAGCTCAATTCGTTCAACCGATTATGCTCACCAAGTGGTGGAGAGGTGGATTTTTGGGTGGAAGGGTTTAGGAAGCTAGAAAGAATAAAGACACAATGATTTATAGTGGTTCAACCTTCTAACCAAGGTCTACATCCACTACCTTAGCTCCCCACTAAGGATTTCACAATCAATCCACTATTGATTCGTCCCCTTTTCTAGGCTTAGGAGGTAACCCTTACAAACGATCAAGCTTCTACCCAAAGCCTTGATCAAAACCCTCTTTTACAAAGAGATAAACAAAGCAAACTTAAACCCTCTAATATGTGTTTGTTTGCTCAATGAAGCACTCACCCAAAACCTAAAACACTTGAGCAAATTTGACAATTTTGGCTCACTAGTGTTTGTCTATACAAGAATTGACACTTTAGGCACTAAGACAATTTCTTGATCATTTGATGTTTGACAATATGAGCATTAGCCTTCTCTTGATGCTTGGAGGTCCCTTTTATACTCCCAATTGAGTTTGTAGCCGTTACTAGCCGTTGGGATCAAATTGGAGCCGTTGAGGACTTTAATTCCCACCATAAATGCATTCTGCAGCTCCCCGTTTCGAAACGCTCGAAGCCGTTTCGAAACACTCTCAATGTAGAAAGAGCCGTTGCAGTCTGTCAGGGCATCCGTTTCGGAACACCTCCTGGCCGTTTCGGAACGCCTCCTGGCCGTTTCGAAACGCGTATCGAAACGCTATAAGCCCGTATCGAAACGCCTACATTTAAAAGTTAGTTGGGAAAATAGCCGTTGGGGTTTATGACCGTTGGGGTCATTGCCACGTGGGCGTATCGAAACGGCCTAGCCCGTTTCGAAACGCTGGGCAAAAATCAAGTCCAGGGAAAGCCCGTTTCGAAACGAAATCGCTACTGGAATCCCCTGTTTCGAAACGCCCTGAGGTGTTTCGAAACACCTGGACAGGTTTGTATAATTTGGCCTTTGAAAACATGAAAAACCCATTTAGAAACATCCCTAAACATAGTTTCAGAATATTTGGACTTTGGAAATTGTTTTAAATACTTTTTAAATCAGTCCAAAACATTTTTCAATTATTATATCAAAACATTAGTTCTACAGTATCGATACAGGCCCTTGCCGTATCGATACAGAGTGGGGTCGTTTCGATTCGCCAGGTAAGCGTACCGATCCCATTTCAACTACCCAACGGCTATTTTCCAACGGCCATTTAAATGTGAACCCGTACCGATATGCCCTCAAGCGTATCGATACGCCCAGGCTGGCAAGAGCCTAACGGCTAGTTCCTATGAAGGCCGTACCGATACCGTTCCACGCGTATCGATACCCATAGCTGCAGAACATCATTTATGAAGGGAAATAAAGTCCTCAACGGCTCCAATTTGATCCCAACGGCTAGTAACGGCTACAAACTCAATTGGGAGTATAAAAGGGACCTCCAAGCATCAAGAGAAGGCTAATGCTCATATTGTCAAACATCAAATGATCAAGAAATTGTCTTAGTGCTTAATTTGTCATTTCTTGTATAGACAAACACTAGTGAGCCAAAATTGTCAAATTTGCTCAAGTGTTTTAGGTTTTGGGTGAGTGCTTAATTGTGCAAACAAACACTGACTAGAGGGTTTTAAGTTTGCGTTTATTGTCTCTTTGTAAAAGAGGGTTTTGATCAAGGCTTTGGGTAGAAGCTTGATCGGTTGTAAGGGTTTCCTCCTAATCCTAGAAAAGGGGACGAATCAATAGTGGATTGATTGTGAAATCCTTAGTGGGGAGCTAAGGTAGTGGATGTAGACCTTGGTTAGAAGGTTGAACCACTATAAATCATTGTGTCTATTGTCTTTTTAGCTTCCTAAACCCTAACACCCAAATATCTACCTCTCCACCACTTGGTGAGCAACATTGGTTGATCGAATCGAGCCCCACTCAACTCAACAATTGGTATCAGAGCTTGGCTCAATCGAAGGGGATTCACATCCTATTGAGAAGATCCGGCAAGCTCGATCAATTTTTCATCAACCGGCTCAAATGGCACATTCAATCGACAAACCGCCTTTCTTTGACGGAACTCATTATGCCCATTGGAAGACAAAGATGAAGTTCTTCATCAAATCAAGAGATTACAAGCTATGGGATGTAGTTGAAGATGGTCCGTTCGTGCCTCAAAGAAGCAAAGCGGAGTGGAGTGCCGACGATCGCAAGAAGATGGAGCTTAATTGCAAAGCCTTGCACATCTTGTTTTGTGCTTTTGGCCCAACCATCAATGAGAATATGTCTTCTTGTGAGAGTGCCAAAGAGGTATGGGACAAGCTTGAAGTCACATACGAGGGAACCGATGAAGTCAAGGAGACCAAGATTGGGCTCTAAACCTTAGAGTATGAGAACTTCAAGATGGATCCGGAAGAGAACATCGAGAAGATGTTTGATAGGTTCTCCACCATCACCAACGGTCTTAAAGGTTATGGAGAAGCCATCCCGAAAGAGAAGCTTGTCTGAAATCTCATCTACTCACTTCCCGAGTCATGGGACTCAAAGAGGACCGCCATCATCGAAGCAAAGAATTTGAAGACTTTGAAGCTTGATGAACTCATGGGGTCACTCCTTACTCATCAAATCATGAAGAAGAACAAAGAGGATGAGAAGAAGAGGGAAGAAATTAGAGCTATGGGAGAGAAGAAAATCAAAGGGCTTGGCATCAATGCAAGTGCCATGGCTCTCAAATCCTCCACTTGCCATCATGTCTACTCAAGTGAAGAGGAGGATGAAGATGAAGAGATAGTTCATCTCTTCAAGAAGTGTGCCCCGTTCATGAAGAAAGCCTTGAGAGAGCTTGAATGAGAACCTAAAAGAAAGGAGAGGGCAAGCACTTCAAGCCATAAGAAGAAGGCACATGTGGCTACTTGGAGTGATGAGGACTCCACCGACGATGAACAAGCCAACCTTTGCCTTATGGCCATCGAAGAAGATTCAAGGGTAACTTCTAATTCATCTACTTCATGTTCTTATTCCTTTGATGAATTACAAGATGCCTATGATGATTTGGTTTTAGATTTTAAAAGCCACATTTTGAAAAACAATAAATTGATTTCAAAGTTAAAAATTCAAAATGATTTGCTTTCTAAAACCAAACTTGAACTTGAAGCAAAACTTGAAGAGTTTGAATTAAAATGTATTGATTTACAAAAATTGCTTCAAAAGGTTCAAGAAGAAAATGATTTGATTTCCAAAGAGCTTGAAAAGAAAAACAATTTTGGAAAATCAATTTTTTATGTTAGACAATCTAGTGCCCCTAGATTTATTAAAGGAAAATGTTTTAGAAGTGTTTGGGTCCCAAAAGGACTAACCACTTCAATTAAAAAGGATGACATTGAAAAATGGATTCCTAAGGGGACTAAAATTTGTGCTACTAACGTTCATGGATCCAAAGCAATTTGGATACCAAAAATTACTTGATTGTCTATTGCTAGGTGTGATGGAGATGTTCAACAAGTCAAACATTGAGGGGGAGCTCCATGCACACAAGGAAGAACACTTGAAGAAGGAAGGCTTCACATCCTCCCTTTGGGTTCAAGTGTTGGTAAAAATCAAGTTGTTTTTGCATTTATTTGTTTTATTTTTATTTTATTCAACTAGATGATCATAAATGTTGGACTAACATTTTAATGATGCTTTGAGTAAGGGGAGCCATTTCAAACCAAATTCTTATTTGTGTCAAAGTTTTTACCTCTATTGTTATTTTGAAATTAATATTTTAAATTCTTTTTGATATAACAAAAAAGGGGAGAAATGGTTTTTGAAAAATTGAATTTTCAAATGAATAAGGGAGAGCTTTATTTGATTTCATATCCTTAATCTCTTATTCACATTTTTAAAGATAAAGGGGGAGAATCCCAAACAAATTTTCAAGTTAGTTTTATTATATCAAAAAGGGGGAGATTGTATAACTAATGTTTTGATATAATAATTGAAAAATGTTTTGGACTAATTTGAAAAGAATTTAAAACTTGTTTTTAAGTCCAAACAACTTGAAATTATGTTTGAGGTATTTTAAGAGGTTTTTGGCAAAGACTTTTCATGTTTTTAATAGCCAAACTTGTGTTTTCAGAGTACCAGTATCGATACGGTAAACCCCCGTACCGATACCTTTTTGCCTCAGTTTGGCCACTGTCAAAACCCGTATCGATACAGGCCCTTGCCGTATCGATACGGAGTGGGGTCGTTTCGATACGCCATGTAAGCGTACTGATCCCATTTCAACTACCCCAACGACTATTTCCCAACGACCATTTAAATGTGAACCCATACCGATACGCCCAGGCTGGCAAGAGCCCAACGACTAGTTCCTATGAAGGCCGTACCGATACCGTTCCACGCGTATCGATACCCATAGCTGCAGAACAACATTTATGAAGGGAAATAAAGTCCTCAACGGCTCCAATTTGATCCCAACGGCTAGTAACGGCTACAAACTCAATTGGGAGTATAAAAGGGACCTCCAAGCATCAAGAGAAGGCTAATGCTCATATTGTCAAACATCAAATGATCAAGAAATTGTCTTAGTGCTTAATTTGTCATTTCTTGTATAGACAAACACTAGTGAGCCAAAATTGTCAAATTTGCTCAAGTGTTTTAGGTTTTGGGTGAGTGCTTAATTGTGCAAACAAACACCTATTAGAGGGTTTTAAGTTTGCGTTTATTGTCTCTTTGTAAAAGAGGGTTTTGATCAAGGCTTTGGGTAGAAGCTTGACCGGTTGTAAGGGTTTCCTCCTAATCCTAGAAAAGGGGACGAATCAATAGTGGATTGATTGTGAAATCCTTAGTGGGGAGCTAAGGTAGTGGATGTAGACCTTGGTTAGAAGGTTGAACCACTATAAATCATTGTGTCTATTTTCTTTTTAGCTTCCTAAACCCTAACACCCAAATATCCACCTCTCCACCACTTGGTGAGCAACATTGGTTGATCGAATCGAGCCCCACTCAACTCAACAGAAAGCCAAGAGACACCTCTATTTGACTCTTCAATGGATATCAATAATAATGAGCATGATCCATTACCTTTTCATATGATGTCCATTCATAGTCATTGGGCAGATTCATTACCAAAAATCGTCAGTCAGATCATTTGCCATTTTCGAGCAGGATCTAAGCATAACTAAGTTGTGAAGTCTTCGTGAAACTTAATCTCTTATCTCTTATCTTTCCAACGCATTATAAATCACATGAATCCGATATCGAGAGTTAAAGATATGTACAAATTACTAAAGGCAGTGCAGGCTGGAAAGTCGTACGAGATTTGCAACCATTCACTTTCACTACACCAGACTTGTTCTTTTGCGGCGTTTTTTTATTCTTATAGCGGTGTTTTTTTTGCACTGCTAAAACCACTCCCGGTGCTAAAAAAATGCCACCAAAAATGCCGTTGATAATTGCACCGCAAACGTTAGCAGCGTTTGAAAATTAAACGCCGTAAATGTCTTCGCTACAGTGGCGTTTGTAATACAAACGCCGCAAAAAGGCCTGTTCTGTAACGGCGTTTGCCTTGAGAAACGCCACAAATACTTCCTCTATAGTGGTGTTTAACTAACAAATGCCGCAACATGGTCATGATTTATAGTGGCGTTTTGTTATATAAACGCCGCAATACAAGAGGTATTTGTGGCGTTTTCACCTCAAAATGCTGCGAATCTTAGTGCCCATAACAATATACTTTTCATTTATATTTACTACCCACATTTAACTTGTAACATATCCAATAAGAACGAAGCCAAGAAATAATTACAGAAATTAAAAAAAATACTTAACAACAAAAATAAATTTAAGTCTAGAACATTAAAATGAAATGTAATTCAACATTGCAGTTCAACGTTAAAGTGAAATGTATTTAAACTTTTGTTTAGTAGAATAAACAAAACATGAATGAACCTAATAAATTGTTGTTGTAAACGATTAACATCTACTTTCATCCCCGATATCCATCAAGTATCTTGGGGTGTTACAGAGGACAACATACCAACCCTCATCTATTGGATCATGGCAGTAAAAAACTTGTTTCACTTGGGAAAAAAATACATATGGTTCATCCATCAATTGTTGACCTGTGTGAATTAATTGAGAGAAATTCATCATTGTAAAACTAAATTGATCTTTTTAGTGTCTCGAGTAGTAAAAGCCACTATCATGATTTGAAGAATGAAGAGAGATGTAACTATTATATTACCAATTAAGTAAAAGCCAAGTTAAATATATAAAGCACCTATCAGGCATACTTAATCCATTAGACCTATTTAAAGAAAATCAAACAAACATGAAAATTCAAGAGAAAGTTACATGTTGGGGAAAACCATCGTTTGACAACAGAGAATTTATCAACAATTTTATAGCTCAATTCAGAGATGTGGAATCCCCTCTCAACCTATTCAGAATATATCAGTCGTTAAGTTAATAGTTTGTTAAACCAACATGTGCCATTATGGGATTATATTTATTAAATCCAGTGTGAGGCTAAGTGTCAAAAAATGGTGGCGTGTGGAACTTGTCAACTACTCAAAGTGTTGAAATCCAACAAAATCAACAATAAAAATACTGGCTTAGTGTTTATGATACGCAATACCATAGAGAGAATTCCAGCAATGTAACCATACAAAAAAATATTTTTTAAAGCATCAAAGCCCATTTTGCTTCCTCTGACGTTCAATTTCGCTGTAATTCTTTAAGGTACAATCTCTGTAAAATTTTCGTAAATTTTACATATTTAGAATGACAATTATGCCAAACCCTAGATAATTAATTTGGTATTCTTCATATTCAAGATTCAGTTAAAGCTTTCTTTTCATAAATTTGTTTCTTTAATCCCAATTTGATTAATATTTTGTTGATCCAAGATTTCGCCAAGTTAAGAATGCAAAACCCAGAATTATAAAAATGAACAATTTTGAAAAATAAACGGGAAACCAAATTTACCGGTGCTTATTTGATGAATAGTTTTAGAGACTTTGACCAAACGGCCTGAGGGATGGTCGACGGCGACGAGCGACGGTGACGAGCGACGGCAACGAGCGACGTCGACAAGGATCATGATCGATTAGGGATTTAAGCATGATAAATTTGGGGATTTTTGCACGTTTGCATGCGTCTAGGAGAGTGAGGGATATTAAATCAAAACCTATTGCAACGTTTATAATTTAAAACGCCACTAACACATGACCTATTGTTGCGTTTAAAGACAAAACACCGCTAAAAACATAACTTATGGCGACGTTTATGATAAAACGCCGTTAAAACGAGGATTCTTGCATTGTTTATGAAAAAAATGTTGTTACCACGAGGCTTCTTGCAGCGTTTTAAAAAACGCCACTAACATAAACCTATTACGGCGTTTATAATGAAAAACGTCGCGAACATGAGGCTTATTTGCGGCGTTTGCCTAAAAATGCCACTATTTGTCACTCTACTGCAGCATTTTATATAGAAACGCCGTAAATTTTGACGTTTTGTGGTATTTCTCCCTCAAACGTCGTAATAAGTGAAATATTGGTGGTGTTTGTTTCAAAAACGTTGCGAAAACTGCCGCTAGATAACAACTATGGTGTAGTGATTCAAAAGGCATATCCATTCATATTTCAGCACTGATGAAGAGGCTTTATGCATCATCTTGAATGAAGGAAGGACTTTTGGCCTTTCATATCCTTTGTAAGCCTATAAATAGAAGGCTTTTGGTCATTTGAAAACACAACGTAGAATTTGAATTTACTTGTGAGATTGTTCTCCTCATTGTTCTACACTGAAGTTCTTGACCTCCAAGCTAGTACTTGTGATTGTCAATCTCTACTTTCCATCATCTTATAATGTTGGTTCCTAGTTGCATATAACTAGTGGGTAACGTTTCATCATCTACCTTTCCATCTAATTATAGCGTTTGTTCCTAGATCTCAATATCTAGTGGGTCACGTTCCATCCAAACTATCCTTTAATCTATCCAAACTTCCATTGCCTTCCACCACAATCCACGCATCCATCTTTTTTACCATTTTCATCTTCTTTGTTTCAACCCACCAAACCCTTTTCCTAGCTTTCAACAACAATTTTAAATACACCTTAATTTACGATCGAGAACAAATACGTCTCAGCTTCAACCTATGGAGGCGAGCACGTGTCATATAGAACCACTATCATTAATATTCGAATCATTCAAATTCCTAAAATCATGCCACTGGGCATCATTTTTTTACTAAACAACTCCTATTGGACATTTCATCGAATATAAATGGTGCAACCTAATATGTAATCCAATAATTCAATTAAACATTCAACCAATTACTCCAATCAAGAATCAAAATCTAAAATTAAATAATTAGATCAATTTCCTTAATAAAACCCAATTATGTAACGCCCCAAGTTTAGGGCCGGGAGTTATCGGGTTTGTTAGACCGAGTCAATTAAATTAAATTGGAGATAAACTATTTTTAATACACCAAAAAGAGTTTTAAGAGACTAAAGGGCAAAAAGGGGATTTTAATAAGAGAAATAAGAAAAAGGGTTTTGTTTCAAAAAGCCATCTTCTTCTTACAAAAATAGTTTTCACGTTAAAACCTCCCAAAACCCCTCCCCCAACCCAAACAATGCTCCATCATCTTCCTCAACGATTCCAAGAGATTTTATCAAGGTAATAACGTTTTTGACTTCTCCTCTTCACCCTCAACATTTTCATGGTCTTGGATTTCCATAAAATCCATTTTTTAGTTGTTTCAAGTGTTCAAAGTTTTAAATGAAAGATGGAAAGTTTGTTGGTTTTTCGTTGAGTTCTTAATTTATAAAGATCATATATGTTATAAACTTGCTTTTAAGCTTAACATATGTTAAAATGGTGAAGTTTTAATGAAATCCCGAAATGGGTATTAATGGGTGAGTTTAGAAGTGAAACTCTTGAGTTTTGAGGTAGTTATGTGAGGGGAAAGTTGGGCTGATGGTATGGTTACACTTGGGGGTTGTTTTGGACATGTTTAGTGATGATTTGGATGATGAAATTTATGGGTAACTACTGGGTTGTGTCCAGGTTCGATAATGAATAGTTTGGGTTAGTTCTTGGTTTGGAAATGTTGTGAAATTTGTCTTGGGTTGTAATCTGATTTTTGGCAGTGGTTTTGTGGATGTTTTGATGTGTAATGCACTGTTTTTGGTTGATTAGAAGCAAGGGAAAACATCGGAGAAGCTTCGGGCTCAATTCCGGGGAACTTGGAGGCTTGATCAACATTTTCGGCTAGTGTTAGGTTTCATCAGTGAGTGGATCAATTTTAAAAGCCTTAACGTGGTTAAGGGAGTGCTTTGGGAGTTTGGATTGAGCTGGAAAGGCCAATCCAAGCTTGAGAGTAAGTTTTAAAGGTTTATGCAATTAAATTGTGTTTTACGATTTCTTGAATGTGAGTTTGAACATGCTATGTTGTTATGTGTTGGATTGCATTGTTATGCATGTGGAAATGTGAGACTTGTGTTATACTTGCATTGCGAGTACATGCCTTGCATGGAAGTTGGACTTGGTAAGTGGTCCAAGCATCGGTAATTCTTGCGGTTGTGTTTGAGTATATTGACATGTGTTGGTTGTTACCGGATATAATTGATCGATCAATAGGATTAGAGTGCACTCGAGGTAAAATTTGCGCGTGGCCTTAGTGATGTTAGATTCCACTAAGAAGGAGTACGGTGATGTGAGATTCCACCGGAAGTGTCTAGTAGATTTGAGAAAGTTATCCGCATATCCGAGTAAAACGTTGAATGTCAATATACCCATGATTGCTCAAATTCTCTTGTTAAGCATGTTGTTGTTTCCTTATGCTTATGCATTGTGGTTTACTTTGCTTGCGATATGAGAATGAGCATATGGTAAGCCTAGGGCTTGTGGTTGCATTCGGTAAATGCACGTGAAGGTAAATGCATGACATTGTGTGTTCAAGCATGTGGAAATGATTTGGAAAAAGGGTTTGGTTTTCAAGCAAACTATGTTTTGAAACTGCATTGTTGTAGTTACTCTTTGAGCACCGCTCACTAAGCTTAAACGCTTATGCTCTCTTTTCCAACAATGCAGGCCCTTAGACCTTTGGAGCAGCTCAGGGAACAAGGGAGAATTCCAAGGGAATTTAGTTTGCTTAAGTATGGTTTAGACTTCGATAATTAGTATTTAAGCAATGGGATAGAACCTTTGTGTTTCGTGATGTTGATGGCATGTTCTTTTGTTTAGACAAGTATGTTTAGTCGTTTCGGGCTTGTGTTGCCTTATGCCATGTTGAAGTATGCTTTAGTTTATCTTTTGGCTATGTTAGTGAATGCTTCGTAAGCATGTTTTCCTTTAAATTCCTATCATGATGAATGTGGCATCGATATGTGTTTAAATTGCTTCGTATGTTTATCCATGAATGTCTTGTCTTGTTTATGAGATTGTTTGTTTCTTGACTAGTCGTTAAATGCCTCTAGAGTCGAGTCCTTGCATTTTTAGCAGCCAAAATAAGGTTCGCAGTGCAGGGCGTATCGATACGCTCAAGGGCTGTATCGATATGGTCCCTTGCTTTGAACCTTGTTTTAGGCAAGGCGTACCGGTACGTGGGGGTGTATCGATACGCCAAAAGCTCTCTGGAAATCTAAGAAATTGACGAGATTTTGGCGTATCGGTACGGGTCCCGAGAGTATCGGTATGGTCTTTGTAGTTTGACCTTGGGTAGTTGACCGTTGAGAGCGTATCGATGCGGTCTTCCAGCGTATCGATATGGTCTTCCAGCGTATCGATACGGTCTTCCAGCGTATCGATACGGTCTCCCTAGGTTGACTTTGGGGAGTTGACCAAGTCCAGGCGTATCGATACGGTTCTCTAGCGTATCAATACGACTTGTTGTAAAAGTTAAAAAGGGTTTGTTAAATTCTTTGTTTCGCGTGTTTTGTATCCGTGTGTGTTTCCGTTGTGTGTCCTCTCACATAAGATATGATTAAAGCATCTAGACAAGATAACTTTAAAAGAAATTTTCTAGGGTTGCTAATCGGAGTGGAGCCTTAACGGGTTTCGCTTCGGTTTTCCCCGTGTAACCCGTTCGATGCGGTTTGGCGGCTAGGCTGGGTCGATGGGGTTACATTTGTTGGTATTATAACCTAGGTTTTGCCTAGGTTCGTTGAGTTTCTGCAAGCCAAAAGGTAAGTGAGGTAAGTTTTATGGTGTAAGCTTGTTTATTGTGATTGCACGGTGATTGTAAGCATGCTTGTGGTTATCCTTGTGTTGGTTGAGAAGTAGTTAAAGGCACCCATTTCTAGTATACTATTATTGTAAGTGATTTTAAGTTTAAGGACTTGAGCACCTTGGACCTTGTTCCTTGCTAACCCCAAATCATTTCACTTGTTGTGTTTGTTGTTTAGCTTTTCATCTGTTAGCATGGTGAGACCGATGGGAAGGTCGAGGGTTGAACGGATTGAGAATGTCGAGGATGTGCGAGGAGAGAACTTGCCTCCTCCTCCTCCTCCGCCTCCGGGTGGTGGAGCGAATGCGGATGGTGTTGGACCCCAGGCTAGTTAGGGACATGCAGGTATTGATGTGAATCCGTTGATTTAGGCTATAGTCGAGGCTATACAGACAGCTTTAGCGGATGTTCGGGTTGCAGCACCGCCTCAGGGTGTAGGTTCTGGTTTACCGTTAGAACGACTCTGTAGCTTGGGCGGGGTTGAGTTCTGTGGGTTATCGCTCGAGGGTTCAGAGGCATGGTTTGAGAGCACAGTTCGTATTTTGAGTGAGATGGAGTGCTCTGAAGCACATAAGTTGGGTTGCATTGTCTTTTTGCTTTAGGGAGATGCCAACACTTGGTGGAATACTATCACTACGGGTATGCCCGAGGCCGAGGTTACTTGGGAGTTCTTCAGGAATGCTTTCTGTAAGAAGTTCTTAGGTCCTCGATACCTAGATGAGAAAAAGAGGGAGTTCATGGCTCTAGTTCAGGGTAGCTTGACCGTATCCGACTATAAGGTGCAATTCGTACGTCTGAGTCAGTACGCTTCTGAGTTGGTTCCCACTGAAGCGGAATGATGTGAGCGTTTCAGTTATGGGTTGGTTCAGGATGTGAAGACCTACATGTTAGCTTCCGACTATACAGATTTTGATGTGTTGGTTGCTAAGGCCAAAGACATTGAACAGTCTTTGGGACTTGCGGATCGCAATGGTAGATCTAGTTCCGGAAAGAGGAATGCTGATTGGGACAGAGATCGTGCCAAGAGGCACAAGGATAGGAAACCTCATCATGATCATATACATGGAGGTGGTAATCCGGGGCGAGGCCATCACGGCCAAGGGACTGAGAATCGTACTCCCGAGTACAACAAGTGTGGTAGACGTCATTACGGTGAGTGTGTGGGCACTTATGGCTCTTGTTGGAACTGCGGGTCTAGGGCGCACTTGAAGCGTGATTGTCCACATCCGTCTAGGGATGGATAAGCTCCTGCACGAGCTTTCGACCATCAGAGAGGCCGTGCGCGCGGTCAAGGTAACTTTCAGCCTAGGAATGATGGTCAGAGGAATGTAGATCATGTTGTAGCAGTTCAGCTCGAGGGAGGTGGGCCAGCTAGGGTGTATGCACACCGTGAGGACATGAATGACACAGATGTGATTGCAGGTAATTTCTCGTTACAATCTTTGACTTTGCTTTCCTTTATTGATTCCAGTTCTATGCATTCGTACAGATTGAGTAAGCATGCAAGAGTGTTATATATTCCAGTTGAGATATTAGATGTGTGTATGAATGTCACTAGTTCCTTTGGTGAGACAATTGTGGTCAGAAAAATGTACAGAAGATGTCCTTTGATGGTTTAGGGTCATGTTTTTCCTGTGGATATGATGGAATTGCCGTTTTATGGTTTTGATGTAATATTAGCATGGACTGGCTTGTAGAGCATAGGGCTAGAGTAGATTTTGAGACAATGCGGGTGTCCTTGAGACTTTCAGAGGATCACGAGGTAGTGATAGTGGGCGAGAACGTTAAGTTCTTGTCCAATGTAGTTTCAGCCTTAGAGGCTCAAAAGTTGTTGGATGTGGGTTGTCAGGCGTACCTAGCCTATTTATGAATCCGAATATGGATGAGGCACGACCGCGAGACATTAGAACAGTTTGTGACTTTCCGAGTGTATCCCCGGAAGAATTGCCTGGTTTGACTCCAGATAGAGATGTGGAGTTTGTTATTAAGACTTATTCAGATTCAGCTCTAGTATTGGTTGCACCGTACCAAATGGCTCCAAAAGAAATGAAAGAGTTGAAGACACAACTTCGGGAATTGATAGACCGAGGGCTCATTCGTCCGAGTACTTCACCTTGGGGTGCACCGATGTTGTTTGTGAAAAAGAAAGATGGTAGTTTGAGAATGTGTATTGATTACCGACAGTTGAATAAGTTGATAGTGAATAACAAATATTCGTTGCCAAGAATTGATGACTTGTTTGATCAGTTGAGAGGTGCTTTAGTGTTCTCGAAGATAGATTTGAGATCCGGTTATTATCAGTTGAAGGTAAGAGATCAAGACGTGCCGAAGACAGCTTTCTGCACTCGTTATGGGCACTACAAATTCTTAGTGATGCCCTTTGGTTTGACTAATGCACCAACAACTTTTATGGACATGATGAATAGAGTATTTCATGAGTACTTGGATCAGTTTGTGGTAGTGTTCATTGATGATATTCTAGTGTACTCTCGTACCGAGGAAGATCATGATCAGCATTTGCATTTGGTGTTGCAGAAATTGCTAGACAATCAGTTGTATGCTAAGTTAAGCAAATGTGAATTTTGGATTAGGGAAATAGTTTTCTTAGGCCATATTGTATCAGCCGAGGGAATCCGAGTGGATCCTAAGAAAGTTGAGGCAGTTGTGAATTGGAAACCACCAAAGACAGTGACCGAAGTTTGTAGTTTCTTAGGTTTGGCCGGTTACTATAGACATTTTGTTGAGGGTTTCTCAAAGGTTATAGCTCCTTTGACTAAATTGCTACATAAGGATGTTCGGTTTGAGTGGACTGATGCAAGACAACAAGCATTTGAGAAATTGAAAGAAGCCTTAACTGAAGCTCTTGTTTTAGTTTAGCCCGTGTCAGGGAAAGAGTTTGTAGTCTTTAGTGATGCGTCATATGTTGGCTTGGGTTGTGTGCTTATACAAGAGGGAAGAGTAGTGGCCTATGCGTCTAGACAGTTAAAGATTCATAAGCGTAATTACCCTACGCATGATATAAAATTGGCTGCAGTGGTCTTCGCTTTGGAAGTTTGGAGACATTACTTGTATGGTGAGAAATGCACAGTGTATACGGATCACAAGAGTCTGAAGTATATAATGACACAAAGAGAGTTGAATATTAGATAGCGTAGGTAGCTAGAGTTGCTTAAAGACTATGATCTCACGATTGAGTACCATCTAGGTAAAGCCAATGTAGTGGCCGATGCTTTGAGTAGAAAGGTAGCAGTGAAGTTACGAGCTATGTTTGCTAGATTGAGTTTGTCTCAAGATGGTGGTTTAGTGGCTGAGTTGCAAGTTAGACCTTCTTTGCTTCAGATGATTAGAGAGAAGCAGTTGCAAGATAGATCTTTAGCATCTCATGTACAAGACATAACGGAGGGTAAACCGACAGATTTTTGTTTTAGTAGTGATGGAGTTTTGTGTTTCAAGAATAGAGTAGTTGTTCCGGAAGATGTAGACTTGAGACGCACCATCCTAAATGAGGCTCACAGTAGTCTGTTTGCTATGCATCCAGGAAGCATGAAAATGTACCGTGATTTGAAGAATGAGTATTTCTGGGTTGGTTTGAAGAAAGATGTTGTCGAGTTTGTGAGTAAGTGGATGGTTTGTCAGCGAGTTAAATCCGAGCACCAGTTTCCTTCAGGGTTGTTACAACCGTTGAGAATTCCTGAGTGGAAGTGGGAGAGAATCACCATGGATTTCGTATCGGGTTTGCCGTTGACACCTTCTAAGAAGAATTCGGTTTGGGTAATTGTTGATCATCTTATGAAGTGTACGCACTTTTTGGCTGTTCACACCACTTATACTTTAGATAAGTTGGTCGATTTGTACATCAGTGAGATAGTGAAAATGCATGGTGTACCGAAATCTATAGTGTCAGACAGAGATCCGAGGTTTACGGCTAGATTTTGGGAGAGTTTGCATAGTGCTTTGGGTACTCGACTGAATTTCAGCACTTCATATCATCATCAGACCGATGGTCAGTCAGAGAGAGTCATACAAGTGTTGGAAGATATGTTGAGATGTTGCATTATAGAATTTCAGGGTTCGTGGGAGAAGCATCTACCGTTAGTAGAGTTTGCTTATAATAACATTTACCAAGCGAGCATTCAGATGGCACCTTATGAAGCTCTGTATGGTAGAAAATGTAGAACACTTGTTTGTTGGGCCGAAGTGGGACAGAAATTGATACATTTGCCAGATATGCTTAAGGGTACTACCGAGAAAGTACAGTTGATTTGTGACCGTTTGAAGGCAGCTTCGTATAGATAGAAATCTTATGCGGATTTGAAAAGAAGAAAAATAGAGTATTACGTGGGCGACAAAGTGTTCTTGAAAGTCTCACCTTGGAAGAAGGTGACGAGGTTTGGTAAGAAAGGCAAGTTGAGCCCGAGGTTCATTGGTCTGTATGAGATAGTTGAAAGATTTGGTCCCGTTGCCTATAGATTGAGACTGTCGGCCGAACTAGAGAATATTCACGATGTGTTTCATGTCTCGATGCTTCGGAGGTATAGATCAGCTCCGCCGCATGTTATGCCAGTTGAGGAGATAAAACTAAATCCGGATTTGACCTACGATGAAGAACCAGTTGAGATTTTGGCTTCGAGCAGCAAACTGTTGTGAGGAAGGACCCTTGAGTTGGTTAAGGTTAAGTGGCATCACTGGGGGATGGAAGAAGCCACTTGGGAGAGGAAGGATGACATGAGAAATCAGTTTCCGCATCTCTTTCCACCAGGTAAATTTCGGGAACGAAATTCCTTAAGTGGGGGAGAGTTGTAACGCCTCGAGTTTAGGGTCGGGAGTTATTGGGTTTGTTAAACCGGGTATGTTAAATTAAAATTGAGATAAACTATTTTTAATACATCGAAAAGAGTTTTAAGAGACTAAAGGGCAAAAAGGGGATTTTTAATAAAAGAAATAAGAAAAAGGGTTTTGTTTCAAAAAGCCATCTTCTTAAAAAAATAGCTTTTCACGTTAAAACCTCCAAAACCCCTCCCCCAACCAAAACACTGTTCCATCATCTTCCTCAACAATTCCAAAAGATTTTATCAAGGTAATAACGTTTTTGACTTCTCCTCTTCATCCTCAACATTTTCTTGGTCTTGGATTTCTATAAAATCTTTTTTTAGTTGTTTTAAGTGTTCAAAGTTTTAAATGAAAGATGGAAACTTTGTTGTTTTTTCGTTGAGTTCTTAATTTGTAAAGATCATATATGTTATAAACTTGCTTTTAAGCTTAACATATGTTAAAATGGTGAAGTTTTAATGAAATCCCAAAATGGGTATTAGTGGGTGAGTTTAGTAGTGAAACTCTTGAGTTTTGAGGTAGTTATGTGAGGGGAAAGTTGGGCCGATGGTATGGTTACACTTGGGGGCTGTTTTGGACATGTTTAGTGATGATTTGGATGATGAAATTGATGGGTAACTGCTGGGTTGTGTCCAGGTCCGAAAATGAAGAGTTTGGGTTAGTTCTTGGTTTGGAAATGTTGCGAAATTTGTCTTGGGTTGTAATCTGATTTGTGGCAGTGAATTTGTGGATGATTTGATGTGTAATGTATTGTTAATGGTTGATTAGAAGCAAGGGAAAACATCGGAGAAGCTTCGGGCTCAATTCCGGGGAACTTGGAGGCTTGATCGACATTTTCGGCTTGTTTTAGGTTTCATCGGTGAGTGGATCGATTTTAAAAGCCTTAACGTGGTTAAGGGAGTGCTTTGGGAGTTTGGATTGAGCTGGAAAGGCCAATCCAAGCTTGAGAGTAAGTTTTAAAGGTTTATGCAATTAAATTGTGTTTTACGATTTCTTGAATGCGAGTTTGGACATGATATGTTGTTATGTGTTGGATTGCATTGTTATGTATGTGGAAATGTGAGACTTGTGTTATACTTGCATTGTGATTACATGCCTTGCATGGAAGTTGGACTTGGTAAGTGGTCCAAACATTGGTAATGCTTGTGGTTGTGTTTGAGTATATTGACATGTGATGGTTGTTAGCGGATATAATTGATCGATCAATAGGATTAGAGTGCACTCGAGGTAAAATTCATGCGTGGCCTTTGTGGTGTTAGATTCCACTAAGGAGGAGTTCGGTGATGTGAGATTCCACTGGAAGTGTCTAGTGGATTTGAGAAAGTTATCCGCATATCCGAGTAAAACATTGAATGTCAATATACCCATGATTTCTCAAATTCTCTTGTTAAGCATGTTGTTGTTTCCTTATGCTTATGTTTATGCATTGTGGTTTACTTTGCTTGCGATATGAGAATGAACATATGGTAAGCCTAGGGCTTGTGGTTGCATTCGGTAAATGCACGTGAAGGTAAATGCATGACATTGTGTGTTCAAGCATGTGGAAATGATTTGGAAAAAGGGTTTGGTTTTCAAGCAAACTATGTTTTGAAACTGCATTGTTGTAGTTACTCTTTGAGCACCGCTCACTAAGCTTAAACACTTACACTCTCTTTTCCAACAATGCAGGCCCTTAGCCCTTTGGAGTAGCTTAGAGAACAAGTGAGGATTCCAAGGGAATTTAGTTTGCTCAAGTATGGTTTAGACTTCGATAATTAGTATTTAAGCAATGGGATAGGACCTTTGTGTTTTGTGATGTTGATGGCATGTTCTTTTGTTTAGACAAGTATGTTTTGTCGTTTTGGGCTTGTGTTGCCATATGCCATGTTGAAGTATGCTTTAGTTTAACTTTTGGCTATGTTGGTGAATGCTTTGTAATCATGTTTTCCTTTAAATTCCTATCATAATGAATGTGGCATCGCTATGTGTTTAAATTGCTTCGTATGTTTATCCATGGATTTCTTGTGTTGTATTTGAGTTTGTTTGTTGCTTGACTAGTTGTTAAATGCCTCTAGAGTCGAGTCCTTGCGTTTTTAGCAGCCAAAATAAGATTCGCAGTGCAGGGCGTATCGATACGCTCAAGGTTTGTATCGATACGGTCCCTTGCTTTGAACCTTGTTTTAGGCAAGGCGTACCGGTACGCAGGGGTGTATCGATACGCCAAAAGCTCTCTAGAAATCTGAGAAATTGACGAGATTTTTGCGTATCGGTACGAGTCCCGAGAGTATCGGTACGATCTTTGTAGTTTGACCTTGGGTAGTTGACCCTTGAGAGCGTATCAATGCGGTCTTCCAGCGTATCGATACGGTCTCCCTAGGTTGACTTTAGGGAGTTGACCAAGTCTAGGTGTATCGATACGGTTCTCTAGCGTATCGATACGACATGTTGTAAAAGTTAAAAAGGGTTTGTTAAATTGTCTGTTTCGTCTGTTTTGTATCCGTGTATGTTTCCGCTGCGTGTCCTCTCATATAAGGTATGATTAAAGCATCTAGACAAGATAAATTTAAAAGAAAATTTCTAGGGTTGCTAATCGGAGTAGAGCCTTAACAGGTTTTGCTTCGGTTTTCCTCGTGTAACCCGTTCGATGCGGTTAGAAATTAAATCAAGATATTAAGTAATCATCAAATTAAATTAAAAACTAAAACAAAAGAGTCAAGAAATTGAGAATTTCAATAAATAACCTTTGATTAGAGGAGAGAAAAGAAATATCAACTCTAGCAATTGTTGTTCCCTTGATTGGCAATGATTTAGATGAAAACCTTCAAGAAATCCAAAGCTAGTTGATGTAAAAATCCATGGGAACCATTTAGAAATCAAAAGTGAGTGAAAAGAAATAAATCTCTTGAGATTTTAGTATGAGAAAGTAGTTTGGCTGATGGGAAAGTTGGGAGAAAATAAGTTACCCAAGAAAATGTTTTAGCCTTGTAAAATCATTTTTTATTAAAACTCATTTAATAAATCAATTAATTAAATATTTTAAAAATGCCAAAACAAGGGAAAAGGCTGATAACACCATGGTATAATAGCACCCTAAAGATTCTAAGTCTTGACTCTTTTCAATTTAGTCATTAAAATGTATATTGCAATTTTTACGATTTAGTCACCATTTTCAAAATGCCAATTAAATTAGTCCAATTTTATCATATTGAACTCTCCACATCCTTCAAAACATTATTTTAGGATTTTAGAATATTTCCCATATTTTATCTCTCTCAAAAACCATTTATTTCAAATTATTCCCGAAACTAGCCTAACCCGCTCGAACCAGTTCACTCGATCCGCTCAGCCGAACCCGGCTAACTCCTAAGCCCAAAATCGGGGCGTTACAACTTTCCCCCACTTAAGAAATTTCATCCTCAAAAATTACATGGTGGAAATATATAAGGGAATTGCTTCTTCATGTCATCCTTCCTTTCACACGTGGCTTCCTCAACACCTCGATGTTGTAACCCCCTCGACTCGGTCTAGACGCGAGAACGAACCGAGCGAGTCACATGGGGAATATTGAAGTAAATCAGGAAGGTTTACCTCAATAAACGATCCTATTTTTATCTTTTTATCTTATCTAGATGCGCATTATCATCCTATGTGATTTGAACTTGTAGTGGAAGAAACATCAACTCAATCAAACATCGATTAGGCATTCACTTGACAACACACATATTCTAGGGACCAAATTGTAATTTTTATAAATTATAGGGACATTAGCCAATTTAGAGTTACCAACCTTTAATTAGTCATATTTCATGCCACGATGACAAATCTCAGCTCAATTCGATCCTCCAAACTCATTTAATTGCATCCACAAAGATCATGGACTAAAATAGAAGAATAAAATACTCACAATAACACATCAATTGAAATAACAACAGCTCGTACCGATACACGAGCAAGTGTATCGGTAAACTTTTACAATGCCAAAATTTCAGTTTCCAGTAGCTGAAAATCGTACCGATACACCATTGCACGTACCGATACTCCCCGCCAAAATACACTTACCCGCATCGGTACACCTTCCCATGTACCGATACGTCCAGACAAATTACTCTTACCCACATCGATACACATCTACCCGTATCAGTACACCTGAGCCTGATATGCCCCATTTTGCTGGTATAACACACTTTGATACAATAGAAACCACCTAAACATGCTTCTAACATATACACATCAAATTCAAGGATCAATCCTCAACCAAACATGGCATATTCAACATCAACTCATGGCATGATGCTTCAAATAGAAATCTATAGGCATGCTTCCTAAAAACCAAACTAAGCATAGTTCAAAAACTATACCTAAGCATAAACCAAACAATAAAGGCCATTTACAAGTCCAAAACAACAACATAAAGTTGCTCAAATAGGGAGTTTACACACATCTCCCAAAAACACAACGGATTCCCCATTACCCTTGTTACTTATAGTCTAATACGAAAAAATACGTTCAAGTAACAAAGTCTTTCTTGATCCCTTGCTTCCCGCTACCTTCCAAGCTCCAATTCTCTGATTGGATGGACAAAGAGAACGCAAGCGCACAAGGCTTAGTAGGGAATGATCAAAAACAAAACATTATCAATGCGTTTTAAAACCATTTTCCAAAACCACATTGAAACCTCATTTCATTTACATAAAATTATCATTTGAAACATCATTGCCTTTAAAACCATGCACTTTATCCATTCAAAAACCAGCACATTAAACCATGTGCAATGTGTATTATAAAACCACAACAACTCACATTGCTAGCCTTAGTTTAATCCTTCCCATGCATAACATATCATATGCAAAGGTTAAATAGTACACATGTATAAATCCCATTATACAACACATGATACATCAACAATTATATTGACTTACAAGTGATCATTAACCAAGTTCCATTTTCCAAAACAAAACATCGGATACATTGATTCATAAGTGTTGTCCCAACACTTCATACATTCTCACTGACATCGCAAGGTTCACTTATGGTAGTATTCGATACACAATGTAAACCCCTCAACCGTTGTGACACTCGTGGTGAAGTATTCAGTACACCGTATAAACCCTTCAACACCACTCATCAATAGATCTTTAACCCTACTAACGAGAGACGTGACACTACACTTCCTCGATCGTTAGGGTACTTGGATGGAGTATTCGATACAAAATATAAACCCTTCAACATCCAAGGTGACTTGTTTATAGTGCACTCAATCCTATAGCCGGCTAACTAAATCCGATAACATTTTTAAAACCATTTTCATACCATCACTTGCCAATATAATTAACATTTAACCAAGTACCAAACTATTTTCAAAGAATTAAAGTTAAACCATTTTCCAAAGCAATAAACCATGCTTTAAACACAAGTATACCACATATACTTACAAAGATCACTTACCATGTGCTTTAACAGTAGGTAACATGTAATCAAAACCAAGTGCATAAAAACCATTTAATAATAGCATGATTGAGAGAGAAAATCCACTTATACTTACTTTCAAACTTAGACAAGGGTTTCAAGATCAAATCTAAGTTCCTAAACCACCTTTAAAAAATTTCAAAGCTGAAATCCACTTTCTCACTCATCGACACACGAACCCTCAATTCGTCGGCGCAAAACTAAGTATACGAAGCCTCCAAAGCTTCACTGGTTGCTAACGGGTCGTTCTCCCATGTTTTAACCACATAATAAAAGAGGATCGATGCATCTCAATGCATTCAAAATCCCTGAAAGTAATTCCATAACATTTCCTTGCTAAAAATTATCAATCGCTTAACCGAAAACAACATCAATTGACCTCCAAACTTAACCACGTTGAGAAACTCCGGTACAACCAATGGCGTAGCGAAAAATTATCTGGTGAATATCGCCAGTGATCCATGTACAAGGGACGAATTCGGGGTGAGTAGGGATGAAATATTACCTTAATAAATCTGTTATCTTGAAATCCTTAGGGAGTTAGGATAAACCAAATCGAATCCGAGTCGTCACAATAGCGCTCCGACCTCTATGCAGTCCACTCGAACGAAACGAACAATATTTTCTCTTCTTTAACTGTTGGAGAGGTTTTCCGAAAAAGCATACTTTAGCTGCTAGACCTTATGCCTTTATATAGCTTTCAAAAACCTAATTCTAATTAAATTCAGATTCATTAAATATACAATATATTTAAACAAATATAATGAAATACGTAGAATCTAATTCTATTTTAATAGGAATTCATTAGGGACATATATATATTAATAGTGTTTGATAATTACAATAATTATCTAATTATTAAAAAATATATAAACAAGATTATCTATAATTATAATAAATTTGTCTTTAATAATTATTACGTGTACAACAAGTTTGTGCACATGCTATCTAGTCAATATTTGTTTGTTTCATCATAAGGTGTGACCCTTATAGGTTCATGTAACGTTAGTAGTAATATCTAGAACAATTCTAATATTACAAAAATGAGTGGCATCTAGCAATACATCATTACTACCTAAGTTACATGAAGTCCTTGTTCGACTTTACCTTTTTCTGTGATTAACTTCTTTTATGTATTACATCCTTTTATCTTTACATCTAGATCGAACAAAAGTCATGGATTAGTCACACTTGTATAGTCCATCTAATATTTCTTGATATCTTGAGTAGACTATAATGAACGAATAACTATGATATCTTATATCAATTTATTTGAGCATGTTCATGTATTTTCTAGTCTCACTCAATCAAGTGGACTACGATATTACTTCTATTATGTAGGAGGGACAAATCCTATCTAGATCAACCATATTTCGCTATATAGAGTGTGACATATCCAATATCAGTCTTTATAGTGTAGTCTGTTACAACACACGTTTAACTGCATCAAAATATGTCACTCTCGATATTGAAATAATGATAATATCAAGTCTAAGAATCATACGCTTAGTTACCACCATGTGAAATGTTGTGACTGTCACATAATAATCCAAGAAACATGCTCATAGCAGGTTAGTCCAGTATGTCGTTCTCTAACACATACTTATGTATTGATTTAGACATCTCTATGTCATTAACAACACTTTGTTATCAATCAACTACATATTAGTTTTAATATATTATTGTTTTCCACGCCCACACTAATTTAGTTTATTTATAGATGCACAAAATAAGACTAAAATAATAATAATGGCTTAATTAATAAACAAGATAAAATAAGTATGTCTTTTACAATAATCTCATGATTGGTTTTGGGCATACTCCAACAATCTCCCACTAGCACTAAGACTAATCAGTCATGTGTCTAACACCAAGAGACTTAGTGTGATGTTCATGCTTCTACTGTGTCAGAGGTTTTGTCAGTGGATCGACGACATTGTAATTTGTTGGTACTCTGCATATTTCTACATCTCCTCGATCAATGATTTCATGAATAAGATGGTAACGCCTAAGTATGTGTTCGGATCGCTGGTGAGATCTGGGTTCTTTTGCTTGTGTGAAGGCTCTGTTGTTGTCACAATGTAGATCTATAGCATTTGATATGCTAGGCATGACCCATAGTTCAGATATGAACTTTTTGATCCGAACAACCTCTTTTGCAGCATCACTTGTTGCAATATACTCGGATTCTATTGTAGAATCTACTACTGTATATTGCTTTGAACTTTTCCAGCTTACAACACCTCCATTAATGCAAAACACAAAACCCGATTGCGATCGAGAATCATCCTTATCAGTTTGGAAGTTTGCGTTAGTATAACCTTTTATACTTAGGTCTTCCTCATCTCCATACATATGGAATGTATCCTTAGTTCTTCTTAAGTACTTGAGGATGTTTTTGACCGCAACCCAATGACCTTCATCAGGATCTACTTGGTATTGACTTGTCATACTTAGTGCATATGATACATCCGGACGTGTACATAGCATGACATACATGATAGAACCAATGGCCGAAGCATATGGAATCTTACTCATATGTTTTCTCTCTTGAGGTGTTGAAGGACACATTTCCTTCGGGAGCGAAATGTCATGTCTCATAGGTAAGAATCCTCTTTTAGATTCTTCCGTACTGAATCTTTTCAGTACTTTGTCTATGTATGTATTTTGACTTAGTCTTAGGAGTCATCTTGATCTATCTCTATAAATCTTGGCTCCTAATATGTAGGTTGCTTCACCCAAGTCTTTCATAGAAAAACATTTTCTTAACCAAGTCTTTTAAAGACTGTAAGGTAGGTATGTCATTTCCTATTATTAGTATGTCATCCACATACAATACTAAAATGTAACAGTGCTCCCACTAGTTTTCTTGAAAACACATGGCTCGTATTCATTTTTAATGAAACCAAACTCTTTGATTACCTCATTAAAACGAAGATTCCAAATTTGAGAAGCTTGCTTCAACATATAAATGGATCTTTGTAGTTTGCATCTTTTAGGGCATCTTTTGGATCGAAAAAACTCTCAGGCTGTGTCATGTACACATCCTCATCTAATTTTCCAATAAGGAAAGCGGTTTTGACATCCATTTGCCAGATTTCATAATCGTAATATGAAGATATTGCAAGCAATATGCAGATAGAATTAAACATAGCAAAAGGGGATAAAGTTTCATCATAGTCTATACCATGAATTTGACGAAATCCTTTAGCACCAAATCGCCCTTTGTATGTTTGTACATTGCCATCCATGTCGGTTTTCTTTTTGAAAACCCATTTGCACCCTATGGGCTTAACCCCTTCGGGTGGGTCCACCAAAGTCCATACTTGGTTTTCTAACATGGAATCCATCTCGGATTTCATGGCTTCTAGCCATTTCTCAAAGTATGGGCTCTCCATTGCTTCCTGATAAGTATTAAGTTCATCTTGGTCTATGAGAAGAACGTCTCCATGCAATGTGACACGAAATTCATATCTCTCAGGCGCATTGCATTCTCTAATAGATCTTTGCAGTGGTTGTGTTTTACGAGCTGTTGCACGTTCCTTAACTATTTATGATACATTAGGTAAACATACTCATATCTAATGAAGTCGTCAGTGAAAATAATGAAGTATTGAAACCCTCTTCTGGCTTGTGTATTCATCGGTCCACATACATCACTATGTATTAAACCTAATAAATCACTTGCTCACTCATTTTTACCGTCAAATGGTGATTTGGTCATTTTTCCCATTAAGCAAGGTTCACATATATCTAATTTTTCAAAAACAAAAGAATCCAAAAATCCATCTTTATGAAGTTTTGATATGCTTTTCTCACTTATATGACCCAAGCGACAATGCCAGAGATAAGTTTGATTAGAGTCATTTGTTTTTGACTTTTTTCCGTATTTATGTTATATATGGAGTTGTCTTGATCTAAGATATAGAGGTCATTGATTAATTGAGCCGTACCATAAAAACATTATTGGGGGAAAAAGAACAACTATTATTCTTAATGATAATCTTAAAACCAATATTGTCCAAACAAGAAATTGAAATAATGTTTTTAGTCAAACTAGGTACGAAATAACAATCCTCTAAATCTAAAACAAGTCCACTAGGTAATGACAAAGTATACGTTCCTATAGCTAATGCAGCAAACCTTGCTCCATTTCCCACTCGTAGGTCCATATTCTCCTTTTGTCAAATTTCTACTCTGTTTTAGTCCTTATACAAAAGTACAAATGTGTGAACCAAAACATGTATCTAATACCAAAGAAATAGATGTTGATATATTAATATCAATAACATAAATACCTAATCCGGACTATCCATTTTCTCTTGCCTTCTTGATGTCCTCAAGATAGACAGGGCCATTTCTCTTCCAATGTCCAGGATTGTTGCAATGGAAACACTTTCCTTCTTTTGCAACTCCTCATATAGGTTTCAATGCAGCTTTTCCTTTGTTGGGCTTTGGCTTTGCCTTGGTGTTGGGCTTTCCTTTTGTTGTTATCCTTTCAGACCATCAAAATAGGTTTACAACCAACCTTTTTCATGTTGTTTTATGTTGTTCTTAACAGACCAAGCAACTTGGGCAACGATTTGTTAATTTCATTCATATTGATATTAAGAACAAACTGATTAAGTGTGTGTTTAGATATGCGGTGAAAGAATTGATTTTGGATCTTCCTGATTTTAAGAAATGATTTTGTGTAAAATTGATTTTAAAGTAACATGATTTATGTTTGGGAGTTTTTTTCTTAAAAATCACGATTCTGTAAAAATATAGTGTAAAAATCACGACAAAACGCAAAAGTTGCTATCTTGTAGCTTTTCCCAAAATCATGTTTGGTGCCCGGAATTGATTTTGGATTTTTACATCCAAACATGTAGGTACGGCGTTCTAGACACAAAATCCTGATTGAACGGGATTTCGACCCTCCCACCGTGAAAACAAACACACACTAAAACTATCTGGCAACGATTGCAGGATAACATCAGTAGCCAATTCAACACTTAGAGGGAAGCCCAATTTTTCAAGGGTTTGAATATACCCTATCATTTTGAGAACATGAGTTCCCACTGGATTTCTATCCAACATTTTGCATCGAAACAAAGCCTTAGAGGTCTCATACCTCTCTTGACGAGCTTGCCCCTCATATAATTCTTTGAGATTTTTAGCCATCTCATAGGGAACCATGTCCTTATGTTGCTTCTGAAGCTCGGGGGTCATGGTCAGAAGCATCAAGCATCCAACATCTACCATGTTATTTAAGTATTTCTCAAAGGCTTCCCTTTCATCTTTGGAGGCATCATCTGCTGGCATTTTAGGGACAAGTTCTTCGATGATTTGCAGTTTCCATTCTTGCTTGAGGATAATTTTTAAGTTACAGAACCAATCAAAGAATTTTAAGCCATTCAATTTGTCCTTCTCAAGGACGGATCGCAATGATAATGTGTTTGAGTTTGCCATAAAATCTACAATGATAAAATATGATTTATAAGTATCTTTTATCATGTTTATAAAGAAATAACATTCCCACTATTAAAAACCCTCAAAATTGAAAAAATTACAATAAGTATTTATAGTGGGTAAGGATCCATATTTCATTACATCCTAGGTCATCTTTAGCTTTACTCCTAGGATTCAATTATTTAGGTAAGCAACACTTGCTAATTACATCTCATGTAATTCATATATTTGGTGAACAACTACTTGTCCAAAACAAAAGTTTATATGGTCTAATTGAAAGCACAATAATGAACAATGCACCGAGTAGGTAACTTATGAGAAGAGAGGTGGTGTACTGGGCATGCTTAAATACCAAGTCTTTCAAAGAACCAATCCTAGACATGCACTATTGTATTGTATTTCAATTACCAAATTCTTTGAACAATCAATAGTCTTTAGGTTTGTAATCTTATTAGAACAACCTAGTTTAACCAATATTACTACCATTAAATATCACTTGCTTATTCTTCGCGTTTAACCATGATAAGTCTAAGTATTTTGCTTTGGCAAAACCTACAAAGTGCCGATCGAGGGTTTTAACGAGGGTTAATATTGGATGACTAATTTTATTAAATATGGAGTGTTTTTGTTATCTTAATCTCACCATTCTATTATGATTTAAGCAGTTACCATCGTGCTAAAAAAATACATTGTATCACATACATGTAAAGCAGTAAATATAAATGCAAGGGTTATAACCCTTAAAGCTAAGGTGACCCATCCCAAGCCAATGGGAGAACCAAAATTACTAAAGATAGAGCTTGCTTCTCAAGCACCTAATTCACCTTTGACTGGCCCATCATTCTGCTCCTTTGGTCCACGTTTTCTCTGCAAATATTTCAATTTTTCAGAAACTCGTTTTTCATACGAGGGAGTAAGATGAGAAAAGAATTACAATAGAAGAAAGAAAGATACGGCACACATACGCATTTATTTAAAACCTAAATAAAAGAGCTATTCGACTATAACCATACATTTCAAACACCGTGCATATCGAACATAACATTGAGCGGTTTATTATTGAGGTCTTGACAGATTGTACCTACACAGGGGTCAAGGGGCGGAGCCCCTTGCGGGGGTTCGGCGGCCCCACAACTGCTTAAAACCTTACGATTTGATAACTTTTATCAACATTATCGCCTTTTTTAGGATTTCAAAATCCACGAGATTTTTACTTGAACAACTCTTTGTTACTTTCCTTACACGTTATCTATAGACTAACCATTAGTCTGAATATAACTGTTAACCATATATGTTAACGCTTAACATCTGAAAACCCTAACATATCTGTAACTAACTCTTTAATCACTTGGAACAATCAATTTAATTTATTCAGATTAGGCGTAAAACGATCTAATGTGTGAAAACATCATATATTTGTCAAAAATCGAATAAACCCTAATCTAATAACATGCATCTCATACAAAAGAATCATCCAAGTATTTAAGTCTGAATTTGTATCGTACAAGTGGCTCTGATACCACTGTTGGGAAACTTTGGTACACCCACATACCATTGTTGGTGAATTCCGTAGTGATCCATGTACAAGGGACGAATTTGGGGTGAGTAGGGATGAAATATTACCTTAATAGATCTGGTATCTTGATATCCTTAGGGAGCTAGGATAAACCAAATCGAATCTGAGTCGTCAAATAGCGTTCCCACCTCTACGCAGTCCACCCGAACGAAACGAACAATATTTTCTCTTCTCTAACTATTAGAGAGGTTTTCCGAAAAAGCATACTTTGGCTGCTAGACCTTATGCCTTTATATAGCATTCAAAAACCTAATTCTAATTTTATTCGGATTCATTAAATATACAATATATTTAATCGAACATAATTAAATATGTAGAATCTAATTCTACTTTAATTCGAATTCCTTAGGGATATATATATTTTAATAGTGTTTGATAATTACAATAATTATCTAATAATTAAAATATATTTAAACGAGATTATATATAATTACAATAATTATAATAATTTCGTCTTTAATATTATTATGTCTACAACAAGTTTATGCACATGTTATCTAGTCGATATTTGTTCGTTTCAATCATTGGGTGTGACCCTTGTAGGTTCATGTAACGTTAGTAGTAATATCTTGAACAATTCTAATATTACAAACAATGAGTGACATCTAGCAACACATCATTGCTACCTAAGTTACATGAAGTCGTGGTTCGACTTTACCTTTTTTCGTGTTTAACTTCTTTTATGTATTACATCCTTTTGTCCTTATATCTAGATTGAACACATGTCATGGATTAGTCACACTTTTATAGTCCATCTAATATTACTTGATATCTTGAGTAGACTGTGTTGAACGAATAACTATGATATCTCATATCAATTTATTCGAGCATGACCATGCATTTTCTAATATCACTCAATCAAGTGGCCTACGATATTACTCCTATTTTGTAGGAGGGACAAATCCTATCTATATCAACCATATTTCGCTATATAGAGTGTGACATATCCAATATCAGTCTTTATAGTGTAGTCTGTTACAACATATGTTTAACTGCATCAAAATATGTCACTCTCGATATTGAAATAATGATTATCCCAGGTCTGAGGATCATACACTTAGTTATCACCATGAGCAATGTTGTGACTGTAACATAATAATCCAAGAAATATGCTCATAGCGGGTCAATCCAGTATGTCGTTCTCTAACACATACTTATGTATTGATTTTGACATCTCTATGTCAATAACAACACTTTGTTATCAATCAACTAACTATTAGTCTTAATATATTATGATTGTCCACGCCCACAATAATTCACAACTAAGGACATTCAAGAATAACTATATTATTCTAAGGACTTTATTATAATTTAGTTTATTTATAGATGCAAAGAATAAGACTAAAATAATAATAATGACTTTATTAATAAACAAGATAAAATAAGTATGTTTTTTTCAATCATCTCATGATTGGTCTTTAGGCACACTCCAACCAACCTAGCCAAAAACTAACACTTTCAACCATCAATAATCATCGAAAGACATCTAAAAACGTTCTCATAACATCCTTATACTTCCAGCAACCATTACTCCCCAAAAATACATAACTAACAACCTAAACAATTAGAGATTCTTATAGTTTCAGGATTCTATTGTTAAAATCAACTTATTAACATTATAAAACATCATAATCATGTTATAATCTGATCTAGAACCCAACAAAACAGAACCAAAACGAATCTCAATCAATTTCATCAATTAAATCTCAATTAAACCAAATTTCCACAATTAAATCATCAAAACCCATTAGAAAACATTTATAAAAGATCAAGAACTTGGTAATTTCAGTAAAGAATCTTACATTAGAGAAGAAGAATGAACCTTACCTCTAATGTATGAGTTTCCCCTTAATTGGATGTTTTCCTCTTGAAAATCAAAGAGATTCAATAAGATTTTTGGAAAACAAATTGAAGAATCATTTTGGAAATCAAAGATTTAAGAAATCAAGATCATTACCTTAGATTTTCTGATGAAAAGAATGTGTTTGACTAAAGAGAAGTTGAGAGAAAATCTTGAGAAAAGAATGTTACGTCAAATTGTGATTTTAGAAAATAACCAATTTCCTTAATTAAAACCTTTTTAATTCCTTTAATTAATGCACATTTAGAAAATAACCCTCTTACAAAACAGTCACTAAAACAGTTTTACAATTATTACATTTTGGTCAATAGCCAGAATGTCACATTTCCAAAATCATTTTCCCGAAATTGATTTCACCAAAATTATATATATATATATATATATATATATATATATATATGAAATAATGATTTTTAACCATTTCCATATTTTTATCTTCCATAAAAATATCCAATCCTGAATCTGACTTGAATCTCTAACACGGTCCACCAGACCGTCTAATCTAGCACATAAATAGTTAGGCCCAGCACAGGGGCGTTACAAATGTCGCCACAACACCTTAACCAACTCGATATTCTTACCACGAAGAACTTTACTATCCGTAGCTAAGATCTGAACCGGTTCCTCTTCGTAAGATAAATCAAGATTCAATTCAATCTCCCCAACAGTCATAACATGCGTTGGATCCGATATATACTTCTGAAGCATGGATACATGAAAAGCATCGTGTATATTTTCTAACTCTGGTCGCAACTTTAATCTATAAGCTATCAGACCAACTCACTCAAATACCTCATAAGGTCCAATGAACCTCAGACTCAACTTGCCTTTCCGACCAAATCTCATCACCTTTTTCCAAGGAGAAACTTTCAAAAACACCTTATCACCAATAGCATACTCAATTTCTCAACGCTTCAGTTTCACGTAAGACTTTTGCCGATCTGAATCCGCTTTCAACCTTTCACTAATAAGCTTTACCTTCTCATTTGTCTCCTTTAACACACGAGGCAAAGAAACATATTTATCGCCTACCTCTGTCCAACATAGAGGCGTACGGCACCTCCTACCATATAAAGTTTCATAAGGAGCCATTTGAATGCTCGCTTGATAACTGTTATTATAAGCAAACTCTACCAAAGGTAAGTGCTTCTCCCAAGATCCTTGAAAATCAATGATGCAACACCTCAACATATCTTCCAACACTTGACTAACACGCTCAGATTGACCATCTGTCTGAGGATGATACAAAGTGCAGAAGTTCAATCTTGTACCCAAGGCTCGAAGCAAACACTCCCAAAACCTTGCCGTAAAACACAAATCCCTATCTCATATTATAGACTTCGGCACTCCGTGCAAACGCACGATCTCTGAGATGTACAAATCCGCCAACTTATCCAACGTATACGTAGTATGCATAGGCATGAAATGCGCACACTTCGTAAAACGATCAACTATCGACAAAACATATTTTTTTCTTAGACGACGTCAAAGGCAACCCTAACACAAAATCCTTGGTAATCCTCTCCCATTTCCATTATGGTATCCTCAACGGTTGCAACAACCCAGAATGAAGCTGATGCTCAGCTTTAACTCACTGACACATCATGCACTTACCAACAAACTCGGCCACGTATTTCTTTAAACCAACCCAATAGTACTTTTCCTTCAACCTACGATACATCTTAGTACTACCAGGGTGCATAGCAAAAGGGCTACTATGTGTTTCAATCAAAATAGTGCACCTTAACTCATCATTCTTCGGCACAACTACTCGACTCTTAAAATATAAAACTCCATCATCATTAAAACAAAAGTTCGTTGGATTACCATATGTTATGTCATGGACATGCGGTACCAACGAATCATCCAGCAACTGCTTCTCTTTAATCATTTGCTCCAAAGAAGGCTTCACTTGCAACTTAGCAACTAAACTGCCATCTCGTGAGACATCCAATCGAGCAAACATCGCTCTCAGCTCTACAACCACCTTCCTACTCAAAGCATCGGCAACTGTATCGCCCCGATTTTGGGCCTAGATATTTTCGAGTTCAAATCGGACCGGTTGAGAACGATTCGAATCATTAAGGGAGATTTAGGGAACGCCTAGTTTGGGATGCTTTAAAAATATGGAAAAATACCTAAAAATCCTCATTTATTATATGAATGATTATGGTGAAAACAATTTTACAAAATAAGGTTTGGAAATACTACGTTTCGGTGTAGTGACCCAATCGTAGTTTTTGCAAAAGTTAAATAGTGACTGTTTTGTAAAGGATTGAAACTTTGAATCTTTAAGGAGCCAATTTTACCAAAATGTTTTTAATCAGATTTCTCCTTATTTTGGGTGATTTTAATAATGTTTTAATTAAAGGAAATAAAGATAATTAAAAGGAAACACTATCTTTGACTTTTCAAAACAACTTTACGTCAATTTTCTCTCATTTCATTTTCTCTCAATTTCTTTTCAGCCAAACACATTTCCTCCATCAATTAGCCTTTGATTTTCATTCCTTTTGATGAGATTTCAATATTCTTTTGATTCCTAATCTTTTACTCACCAAATCCTCTTGTTTTCACATTGGATTTTCAAGAAAACTTGCCCAAATCAAGGGGAAATCAGCCATTAGAGGTAAGCTTCATCCTTCACCTCTAACGATTAGTTATTTACTGAAATTCCCAAGTTATCAATCCTTTGTTAATGATTTTTGAGTTGCTTTAATGTTAGAAACAAGAAATTGTATTAAAACTCAAGGTTTTTGGAGAGATCTTGATGATTTTCGTGGTTGTTTTCTAATGTATTTTGGATGGTAATTGATGTTATAAATGAGGTTTTATCAAACAAATCCCGAATAGGTTTGGATTCCTAAGTTTTGTATGCTAGAATGGTGGTTTTTGGGGTGGTTTTGGTGTTCTGTTATAGCTGGAGGTATAAGGACGAGTTTGTGGTGGTTTTTGATGTTGATTGATGTTTAGAAATGATTAGAAGTGATAGATCTTGGCCGGGCTTTGTTTTGGGAGAGTTTGGAGATGATTTCGGTTGTTTTGGGTAGCCGAAATGAGGTTCTTGAGTAGAGCAGCGAGTTTAGGTGTGTGGATGATGATTTCAATGCATGATGATGCATTAATCCTCTGCTCTTATATGTTAGAAATAGGGGAGACATCTTCGGACGCCTTTGGTGTCGATTCGGGAGCTTAGATAGCATTTCGGCAAGCAAGCGAAACGTAATTGGTGAGTGCGAATGGTTTTAGAAGTCCTTGAGGGACAAAGAAAAAAGGTTTGGGGATTTAGGAAAAGTTTGAAACACCTTCCTAAGTCCAGAAGTAAGTATTGGCTAGATTGCTCTCATATATGTGGTGGTTGCCCCTAAAATGCTTTTACATGCTCATGTTTTGAGATAGATAAATTCCTACTATTTTTATGCATGATTTGTAGCATGAGATGATGCTTGAAAAGATTCATGAAATAACATGTTGCATTGATGAGTTTTGAGCTTTTGTTTTAAAGCATGGAAAATTTTATGATTTTGAATGAGATGAGAAAGCTTTGAGAAATGTCGCATTAAAAACAGTAGGTGAGATGATGTTTTGACATAATATATTGGCATAGAAGATGATATACTTACCGGATATAATTGATCGATCAATAGGATGAGAGTGCACTATAAACTAAAAATTTGAACGTGCTCTTTGGATTCAATCCAAAGGGAGAGACCGATGATGGGCATTCCATCGGGCAGGACTTGGTGAAATACCCAAGCTTTGTGGCGATGAGAGATTTCGCCATGTGAGTACGGTGATGTGAGATTCCACCGGAACTTATGTTTACTAGACGAGTGAGTACGATTATGTGAGATTCCACTAGAAGTGTCTAGTGGGTTTGAGAATGTTATCCGCATATCCGAGTAATAATGAGACGTGAAATGCCAATATAATATATGAAAATGTTTTTGATTCACATGTACACATTGATGAGATGATTTATGCTATGAGAAATGCATATGAGATTTGTATATGAAATCCTTTAGTTTTCACAAGCATGTGTATGGCCTTGCCATGAGATTTGCATTTGTTTAAATGCATTAGATAGAATTGAGGTACATGTGTTTTCAATGGAGTTTTGCTTTGAAATGGTTTTCAAGCATGAGATAGAATGAGCATGTAGTAGAAAAAGGCTTTTGAGAAAGTGTTTTGAATAATGCATTGTTGTGTTGGTTTTCTTTAGAGCTTGCCTTACTAAGCAATTGTGCTTACGCTCTCTTTTACCAACAATTGCAGATAATTGAAGTATTTTTGGGTAGCAAGAAGGTTAAGAACATCTAAGGAAGTGCAAAGCTCATGTATGGTGATGTTTTTATACACTTTAGTTTTTATATTTGGCAATGGGACTCCAAGGTTGTATTTGGGAGATGTGTTTTGAACTCCCTAAGTTTGTGGCATGTTTGTGATGGCTTTTATGGGGTGTAAATGGTCCTAATGGTTTGGTTGGAGGCTTGAATGCTTATATACGGTTTTGTGGCTAGGAAGCATGCCTATAGATGGAATGTTCATGTGTTTAATGCCATGCTCTAGCTTAAGTTCCCTTAATTTGATCTCTAATGTCTAGACAAGTTGCTGGTATGATATGGTATGATTTGAAGCATGTTTGAGTGGGTTAAGAGGTGAAAACCATCAATTTCTTCTGCTACAGAGCAGGGTGTATCGAAACAGGGGCATGTAATGGCCATAGCGTTTCGGAACGGTTGAAGGTGTTTCGGAACATTTTGGCTACGAGAGAGGCCTGTTTCGATTCCGGTCTCAGAACGCACCCGAGTACCAAAACGGTCAACACCGTTTCGATACGGGCGTTTCGGTACGAAGGTTTGTGTTCCGAAACGGACGACCGTTGGATGATGCTTTTGAATTGTTTTAAGTTTCATGTTTTACATTTTAGTCATGAATGTTGTGGATGCAATTGCTTGAGCTTGGAATGTCCTTTTAAGCTGAAATTTGACAGAGAGGCATGTGATATGACTAATTACAATTTGGTAAGCTTAAAATCTATTAAGTCCTTATATTTTCTAAAAATTACTTTGTTGTCCCTAAAAGTGTAATTCATGCAATTGAGTCCCTAAATGTTTTCCGATCGCTGTGCCCTTCTCTCATATGATGCTTGAGTATTCACATAGGCTTAATGTGCATCTAGAAAAGTTAAAAGAAAAAAAGTGTCATTAATCAAGGTTGACTTTCGGGGTGACTTTGGTTTTCCTCGTGTAATCTTCTTAGTTCGGGTCTAGCTTCTAGGTCGGGCTAAAGGGGTTACATTTGTTGGTATCAGGGCCAGGTTAACGAATAATTGAGGCTTGGTAAGTGGTTATTGTATGCAATTATACATGTTTGTGACTTTTCGGTGAAAGTGTGACATATGATTATTGATGTATGATTCAATTGAGATGAATTTGTGATGCTATGCTATGTTTGGGGTATAGTTGGGGATCCCATTGCCATATCATTACTATTGAGAATAATTGTTTTCAAAAATGAGCTTGAGTACTTGGATTACTTACCTTATTATGCCTAATTGAGTTTGTTGTATTTTGTCAGTGTATTGTTTTATTATGAGGCCACATAGAGAGCTTAGAATCAATACTCCAACTATGGCTGAGAATGAGAATGTAGAGAATGCTGAGGATCTACCTCCTCCTCCCCCTGGTGGACCACCTGGTGGTGGTGGAGCTGGGGTTGCTGGACCCGAGGGAGGTCAGGGCTAAGCTGCTCCTGATATGTCCGTTCTGATTCAAGCTATTGCTGGAGCTTTCCAGGCAGCAGTAGCTGGAGCTCATGGAGCTACACCACAGGATGGTTCTAATGTAAGATTACCGTTGGAGCGTCTTTGCAGTCTGGAAGGGACTGAGTTTAGGGGGTTGACCCCGGAATGTTCCGAGTCTTGGTTAGAGAGTACCAAGAGGATACTTGGACAGCTGAATTGCAACAATTTTCAGAAGTTGGGATGTATTGTGTCCCTGTTGCATGGTGATGCATATACGTGGTGGACGACCACTATTGCGGGAATGGAGGATGATGAAGTGACTTGGACATTCTTTTTAAATGCGTTCAAGCGGAAATATTTGGGAGTCCGCTACCTCGACAAGAAAAAGAGGGAGTTTATGTCCCTTGTGCAAGGGAGCATGACGGTGGTGGAATATGAGATTCAGTTTGTACGCCTTAGCCAATATGCGCCTGAGCTGATTCCTAACGAGAGAGAAAGATGTGAATGGTTCCGTTATGGGTTGGTGGCGGACGTGAAAACCTATATGCTCGAAGCCGATTATACTAATTTCGATGTCTTGGTCACTAGAGCCAATGACATTGAGTTGAATCTTGGTTTGGCGAGTCGAGTAAGAGGATCTAGCTCGGGGAAGCGAGCTGCAGAACGTGATTTTGGTAGAGATCGCAATAAGAGGCATAAGGACAGAAGATCGTATGTTGATGCTAGACGCGGGGGTGGTAACCCTGAAAGAGGTCAGCAAGGACCAAATGCTTTCTTGAGGACTCCTGAGTGTAACCGGTGTGGTAGGAGACATGCTGGTGAGTGTTGGGGTAACCTTGGTACATGCTGGAACTGTGGAAACCAGGGGCATATGAAGAAAGATTGTCCTCAGCAGCTGAGAGAGGGACAGGCTCCGGTGAGAGCAGCTGAGCCACAGAGAGGTCGTGGGCGCGGCCATGGTAATTTCCAGCGCAGAGATGAGGGTGGAAGGAATGTGGCGCATGTGGTGGCTGTCCAACCTGAGGGTGGCGGTCAGGCTAGAGTGTATGCCCATCGTGGGGGAAGGAATGACACGGACGTGATCGCATGTACCTTTACTTTGCAATCCTTGTCATTACTTTCTTTGATTGATTATGGATCTACACACTCGTACATATTGCGTGAACATGCTCAAATGCTTGGTTTGCCTGTTGAGTCTTTGGATGTTGGTATGCGTGTGACTAGTTCCTTTGGTGAGACGGTTGTAACAAGAAGGTTGTATAGGAGATGCCCCTTAAAGGTGCAAGATCATGTATTTCTGGTTGACCTTATGGAACTGCCATTCTATGGTTTTGATGTAATTCTTGGCATAGATTGGCTTGTTGAACATATAGCCGTTGTGGATTTTGAAAGTAAGCGAGTTTCGTTGAAACTTGCGGATGATTATGAGGTTGTGGTGGTGTGAGAAAATGTGAAGTTTCTAGCTAATGTGGTGTCTATATTGGAAGCAAGCCGGATGTTGCGGCAAGGATGTGAGGCTTATCTAGCCTTTGTTATGAATCCCAGTTCAAAGGAGGTTCGCGTATAGGATATAAGAACCGTGTGTGAGTTCCCTTGAGTGTTTCTGGAGGAATTACCTGGTTTGCCACCTAGTCGAGAGGTTGAATTTGGAATTGAGTTGTATGAGAACACAACTCCGGTGTCCATTGCTCCATATCGCATGTCACCTAAAGAGTTGAAGGAGTTGAAGATGCAACTATAGGAGTTGCTTGATCGTGGCTTCATACGGCCTAATGTGTCACCTTGGGGTGCACCGGTCTTGTTTGTTAAAAAGAAAGATGGCACGATGAGGATGTGCATTGATTATCGTCAGCTGAATAAGTTGACCGTCAAGAACAAGTATCCTTTGCCGAGGATTGATGATCTTTTTGATCAGTTTCGGCGGGCGACTGTGTTTTCAAAAATTGATTTGAGGTCAGGGTACTATCAGTTAAAGGTGAAGGATGTGGATGTGCCGAAAACAGCCTTTCGAACGAGGTATGGGCATTATGAGTTCCTAGTGATGCCATTTGGTTTGACGAATGCTCTTGCTGCTTTAATGGATATGATGAACAGGGTGTTCCATGAATTCTTGGACAAGTTCGTTGTGGTGTTCATCGACGATATCATTGTGTACTCTCGTACTGAGGAGGAGCATGAAGGTCATTTGAGGATTGTTTTGCAAGCGCTGTTGGAAAATCAGCTTTATGCTAAGCTGAGCAAATGTGAGTTTTGGCTAAAGGAAGTTGTTTTCCTTGGTCATGTGGTTTCGGCTGAAGAGATTCGAGTTGATCCCCAGAAGGTTGAGGCGGTGATGAATTGGAAGCCTCCTAAGTCCGTTCATGAAGTCCGTAGTTTCCTTGGGTTGGCAGGTTACTACCGGAGGTTTGTGGATGGATTTTCTAAGATTGTTGCCCCTATGACGAAGTTGTTGCAAAAGGATGTTAAGTATGAATAGACGGAAGTGAGACAGCAAGCTTTTGAGAAGCTAAAAGCAGCTTTGACGCAAGCTCCTATCTTGGTTCAACCTAAATCAGGGAAAGAGTTTGTGGTATATAGTGACGCATCCTATGTTTGTTTGGGGTGTGTGTTAATGCAAGAGGGTAAGGTGGTGGCTTATGCATCACGACAGTTGAAAGTGCATGAGCGCACTTATCCTACGCATGATATTGAGTTGGCTGCAGTGGTTTTTGCTCTAAAGATTTGGAGACATTATCTCTATGGTGAGAAGTGTACTGTGTACATGGATCACAAAAGTTTGAAGTATTTGATGTCTCAGAAAGAGTTGAATCTTAGGCAACGACGCTGAGTGGAGTTGCTTAAGGATTACGATTTAATGATCGAGTATCATCCGGGGAAGGCCAATGTTGTGGCTGATGCTTTGAGCAGGAAAGTGGCAGTGGAGTTAATAGCGATGTTTGCTAGCTTGAGCATATCGCGAGATGGTGGTCTTGTTGATGAATTGCAAGTGAAACCATCTCTAAACCAGTTGATAAAGGATAAACAATTGTTGGATGATTCCTTGGTGCAACATGTTCAGGATATTGTTGAAGATAGGCCATCGGATTTTTGTTTTAATGATGATGGTGTTTTATGTTTTGGAAGTTGGATAGTGGTGCTGAATGATGTTGAGTTGAGGCGCACTATTTTAACTGAAGCTCATAGTAGTCCTTTTGCTATGCACCCTGGTAGTACGAAGATGTATCATGATCTGAAGGATGAGTACTATTGGGTGGGATTGAAGAAAGATGTCGCTGAGTATGTTAGCAAATGTATGGTTTGTCAGCGGGTTAAGGCCGAACATCAGTTTCCTTCAGGGTTGTTGCAGCCGTTAAGGATCCCTGAGTGGAAGTGGAAGAGGATCACCATGGACTTTGTGTCTGGTTTACCTCTATCGCCATCAAAGAAGAATTATGTTTGGGTGATTGTGGATCACCTTACGAAGTGTGCGCATTTCTTGCCTGTGCATACTACGTACACCTTGGATAAGCTTGTGGAGTTGTACATTGCTGAGATTGTACGTTTGCATGGTGTACCAAAATCTATAGTGTCGGATAGAGATCCGAGGTTCACCGCAAGGTTTTAGGAGTGTTTGCATCAAGCATTGGGTACGCGGCTGAATTTCAGTACTTCTTATCAACCACAAACGGATGGACAGTCAGAGCGTGTTATCCAAGTGCTTGAGGATATGTTGAGGTGCTGTGTTATTGAGTTCCAAGGCTCTTGGGAGAAGCACTTGCCTTTGGTGGAGTTTGCTTATAATAACAGTTACCAGACGAGTATTCAAATGGCACCTTATTAAGCTTTGTATGGGAGAAAGTGCAAAACTCCTCTTTGCTGGGCTGAAACGGGACAAAAGTTGATCTCGATGCCGGCTTTGTTGAAAGGAACCACCGAGAAGGTGAAGCTCATTTGTGAGCGGTTGAAGGCAGCATCAGATCGGCAAAAGTCTTACGCGAATTTGAAGCGTAAGGAGATAGAATTTGCTGTGGGTGATCGTGTGTTTCTGAAAGTTTCACCTTGGAAGAAGGTGATGAGGTTTGGTCAGAAGGGAAAGTTGAGCCCAAGGTTCATTGGACCATACTAGGTGATAGAACGTGTGGGTTATGTTGCTTATAAGCTGAGACTACGTCAAGAGTTAGAAAAGATACATAATGTGTTTCATGTATCCATGCTTCGGAGGTATAGATCGGACCCTTCGCATGTTATGCCTGTGGAGGAAGTTGAGTTGAATCCAGATTTGACATATGATGAGGAACCTGTTGAGATTCTGGATTCGGATAGTAAGGTTCTCCGTGGTAAGACCATTGAGCTGGTCAAAGTGTTGTGGAGACATCGTGATGCTGAGGAAGCCACGTGGGAAAGGAAGGAAGACATGAAGAAGCAATTTCCTTACCTTTTTCCTCTAGGTAAATTTCGAGGAAGAAATTTCTTAAGAGGGGGAGAGTTGTAATGCCCCAATTTTGGGCCTAGATGTTTTAGAGTTCGAATCAGACTGGTCGAGAACGATTCGAATCATTAAGGGAGATTTAGGGAACGCCTAGTTTGGGATACTTTAAAAATATGGAAAAATACCTAAAAATCTTCATTTATTATATGAATGATTATGGTGAAAACAATTTTACAAAATAAGGTTTCGAAATACTACATTTCTGTGTAGTGACCAAATCGCAGCTTTTGAAAAAGTTAAATACTGACTATTTTGTAAAGGATTGAAACTTTGAATCTTTAAGGAGCTAATTTTACCAAAATGTTTTTAATCAGATTTCTCCTTATTTTGGGTGATTTTAATAATGTTTTAATTAAAGGAAAAACTATCTTTGACTTTTGATAACTACTTTACGTCAATTTTCCCTCATTTCATTTTCTCTCAATTTCTTTTTAGCCAAACACATTTCCTCCATCAATTAGCCTCTGATTTTCATTCCTTTTGATGAGATTTCAATCTTCTTTTGATTCCTAATCTTTTCCTCACCAAATCCTCTTGTTTTCACTTTGGATTTTCAAGAAAACTTGCCCAAATCAAGGGGAAATCAGCCATTAGAGGTAAGCTTCGTCCTTCTCCTCTAATGATCAGTTCTTTACTGAAATTCTCAAGTTATCAATCCTTTGTTAATGATTTTTGAGTTGCTTTAATGTTTGAAACAAGAAATTGTATTAAAACTCAAGGTTTTTGGAGAGATCTTGATGATTTTCATGGTTGTTGGTTAGGCTCTATTTTGAGGTTGTTTTCTAATGTATTTAGGATGGTGATTGATGTTTTAAATGAGGTTTTACCAAACAAATCCCGAATAGGTTTGGATTCCTAAGTTTTGCATGCTAGAAAGGTGGTTTTGGGGTGGTTTTGGTGTTTTGTTATAGCTGGAGGTATAAGGACGAGTTTGTGGTGGTTTTTGATGTTGATTGATGTTTAGAAATGATTAGAAGTGATAGATCTTGGCTGGGCTTTGTTTTGGGAGAGTTTGGAGATGATTTCGGTTGTTTTTGGTAGCTGAAATGAGGTTCTTGAGTAGAGCAGCGAGTTTAGGTGTGTGGCTGATGATTTCAATGCCTGATGATGCATTAATCCTCTGCTCTTATGTGTTATAAACAGGGGAGACATCTTCGGATGCCTTTGGTGTCGATCCGGGAGCTTAGATAGCATTTCGGCGAGCAAGCGAAACGTAATTGGTGAGTGTGAATGGTTTTAGAAGTCCTTGAGGGACAAAGAAACAAGGTTTGGGGATTTAGGAAAGGTTTGAAACACCTTCCTAAGTCCGGAAGTAAGTATTAGCTAGATTGCTCTCATATATGTGGTGGTTACCCCTAAAATGCTTTTACATGCTCATGTTTTGAGATAGATAAATTCCTACTGTTTTTATGCATGATTTGTAGCATGAGATGATGCTTGAAAAGATTCATGAAATAACATGTTGCATTGATGAGTTTTGAGCTTTTGTTTTAAAGCATGGCAAATGTTATGATTTTGAATGAGATGAGAAAGCTTTGAGAAATGTCGCATTAAAAACAGTAGGTGAGATGATGTTTTGACATGATATATTGGCATAGAAGATGATATACTTACCGTATATAATTGATCGATCAATAGGATGAGAGTGCACTATAAACTAAAAATTCGTACGTGCTCTTTGGATTCAATCAAAAGGGAGAGACCGATGATGGGCATTCCATCGGGTAGGACTTGGTGAAATACCCAAGCTTTGTGGCGATGAGAGATTCCGCCATGTGAGTACGGTGATGTGAGATTCCACCGGAAGTGTCTAGTGGGTTTGAGAATGTTATCCGTATATCCGAGTAATAATGAGATGTGAAATGCCAATATAATATATGAAAATGTTTTTGATTCACATGTACCCATTGATGAGATGATTTATGCTATGAGAAATGCATATGAGATTTGTATATGAAATGCTTTAGTTTTCACAAGCATGTGTATGGCCTTGCCATGAGATTTGCATTTGTTTAAATGCATTAGATAGAATTGAGGTACATGTGTTTTCAATGGATTTTTGCTTTGAAATGGTTTTCAAGCATGAGATAGAATGAGCATGTAGTAGAAAAAGGCTTTTGAGAAAGTGTTTTGAATAATGCATTATTGTGTTGGTTTTCTTTAGAGCTTGCCTCACTAAGCAATTGTGCTTACGCTCTCTTTTACCAACAATGCAGATAATTGAAGTGTTTTTGGGTAGCAAGAAGGTTAAGAACATCCAAGGAAGTGCAAAGCTCATGTATGGTGATGTTTTTATACACTTTAGTTTTTATATTTGGCAATGGGACTCCAAGGTTGTATTTGGGAGATGTGTTTTGAACTCCCTAAGTTTGTGGCATGTTTGTGATGGCTTTTATGGGGTGTAAATGGTCCTAATGGTTTGGTTGGACGCTTGAATGCTTATATTTGGTTTTGTGGCTAGGAAGCATGCCTATAGATGGAATGTTCATGTGTTTGATGCCATGCTCTAGCTTAAGTTCCCTTAATTTGATCTCTAATGTCTAGACAAGTTGCTGGTATGATATGGTATGATTTGAAGCATGTTTGAGTGGGTTAAGAGGTGAAAAACCAGCAATTTCTGCTGCTACAGAGTAGGGTGTATCGAAACACTTTTAATTGTTTCGAAACAGGGGCCTGTAATGGCCATAGCGTTTCGGAACGGTTGAAGGTGTTTCGGAACATTTTGGCTACTAGAGAGGCCTGTTTCGATACCCGTCTTGGAACGCACCCGAGTACCGAAACGGTCAACACCGTTTCGATACGGGCGTTTCGGTACGAAGGTTTGTGTTTCGAAACGGACGACCGTTGGATGATGCTTTTGAATTGTTTTGAGTTTCATGTTTTACATTTTAGTCCTGAATGTTGTGGATGCAATTGCTTGAGCTTGGAATGTCTTTTTAAGCTGAAATTTGACAGAGTGGCCTGTGATATGACTAATTACAATTTGGTAAGCTTAAAATCTATTAAGTTCTTATATTTTCTAAAAATTACATTGTTGTCCCTAAAAGTGTAATTCATGCAATTTAGTCCCTAAATGATTTCCAATCGCTGTGTCCTTCTCTCATATGATGCTTGAGTATTCACATAGGTTTAATGTGCATCTAGAAAAGAAAAAAAGAAAAAAAAGGGTCGTTAATCAAGGTTGACTTTCAAGTTGACTTAGGTTTTCCCTGTGTAATCTTCGTAGTTCGGGTCTAGCGTCTATGCCGGGTTAAGGGGGTTACAGCAACAACATTGGCCTTTCCAATGTGATACTCTATCGTCAAGTCATAATCTTTAAGCAACTCCAACCATCTTCATTGCCTAAGATTCAACTACTTATGCGACATCAAATACTTTAAACTCTTAAGATATGTATATACCACACACTTTTCACCATAAAGATAATGCCTCCATATCTTTAGCGCAAACACCACTGCAGCCTATTCTATATCATGAGTAGGGTAGTTGCACTCGTGCACCTTCAACTTCCTAGATGCATAAGCCACAACTTTACCATCTTGCATCAACACGCACCCTAAACCAACTTAAGATTCATCTCTATAGATCACAAACTATTTCCTTAACTCGGGTTGAATCAAGATTGGAGCTTGCGTCAAAGCTTCCTTCAACTTCTCAAAAGCTTGTTGTCTAGCTTATGTCCACTCAAAATGAACATCTTTTTGCAACAACTTCGTCAAAGGAGCAGCAACCTTTGAAAAACCATCCGCAAAATGATGATAATACCCTACCAAGCCTAAGAAACTACGAACCTCTGTCACCGACTTAGGTTGTTTCCAATTTACAATCGCTTCAATCTTCTGTAGATCTACACGAATTCCTTCGACCGATACAACATGACCAAGGAAAACCACTTCCTTGATCCAAAACTCACACTTACTCAACTTAGCATAAAGTTGATTATCCAACAAGACTTGCAAAAAAACTCTTCAAATGCTTATCATGATCCTCCTCCGTACGAGAATACACAAGGATATCATCAATAAACACCACTACAAATTGATCCAAGAATTCAAGGGACACACGATTCATCAAATCCATGAAAGCTGCATGTGCATTTGTCAACCCAAACGGCATCACCAAAAACTCATAATGCCCGTAACATGTCCGAAAAGCTATCTTTGGCACATCTCTATCCTTCAGATTCAATTGGTAGTATCTCGATCTCAAATCAATCTTAGAAAACACTAATGCACCTCGAAGTTGATCGTATAGGTCATCAATCCATGGCAGGGGATACTTATTCTTAATCGTCAACTTGTTCGGTTGTCGATAATCAATGCACATTCTCATAGTGTCATCCTTCTTATTCCCAATAACTCCTAAAGTTGCATTTTCAACTCCTTCAAATCTTTAGGCGACATGTGATACGGAGCAATGGACACCGGAGCCATATCCGCATACGTCTCAATACAAAACTCTAATTCCCTATCCGACGGTAAACCAAACAACTCTTTCGGAAACACCACCGGAAAATCACAAACGGTGCGAATATCCTGGGGTCGTGCCTCCTTCATATTCGGATTCATAACATACGCCAACTATGCTTGACACCCAACCTTCAACAACTTTTGTGCTTCCAAAGCTGAAACAACAATGGATAAGAACTTGACATTCTCACCCACCGCCACGACTTCATAATCATCGGCAAGTTTCAACGAAACTTACTTAGATTCAAAATCAACCACAACTTTGTGTTCTATCAACCAATCCATACCCAAGATAACATCAAAACCATGGAAAGGCAACTCCATCATATCCACGACAAAAACATATCCACGATGCCCTACTGCGTCTCACACTCCCCCTTTTTTTACTAAACAACTTTTATTGGACATTTCATCGAATATAAATGGCACAACCTAATATGTGATCCAAAAATTCAATTAAAGATTCAACCAATTATTTCAATCAAAAATTCAAATCTAAAATTAAACAGTTAGATTAATTTCCCTTAATAAAACACAATTAAATCAAGATATTACCAAGTAATCATCAAATCAAATTAAAAACTAAAACAAAAGAGTCAAGAACTTGAGAATCTCAATAAATAACCTTTTATTAGAGGAGAGATAAGAAAGATCACCTCTAACATTTGTTTTTCCCTTGAAATGCAATGATTTAGATGAAAACCTTCAAGAAATCGAAAATCGATTGATGTAGAAATTCATGGGAACCATTTAGAAATCAAAAGTGGGTGAAAAGAAATAAATCTGTTAAGATTTTAGTGATGAGAAAGTAGTTTGGCTGATGGGAAAGTTGAGAGAAAAAGTTGGGAGAAAATAAGTTATGTAAGAAAATGTTTTAGCCTTTTAAAATCCTTTTTATTAAATCTCATTTATAAATCAATTAATTAAATCTTTTAAAAATAACAAAACAATGGAAAAGGCTGATAAAACCTTGGTGTAATAGCTCCCTAAAGATTCTAAGCCTTGACTCTTTTCAATTTAGTCACTAAAACATATTTTGCAATTTTTACGATTTAGTCACCATTTTCAAAATGCCAGTTAAATTAGTTGAATTTTATCAAATTGAACTCTCCACAACCTTCAAAACATTATTTTAGGATTTTAAAATATTTTCCCATATTTTATCTCCGTCAAAAACCATTTATTTCAAATTATTCCCGAAATTAGCCTAACCCACTCGAACTAGTTCACTCGAACAGCTCAGCCGAACCCGGCTAACTCCTAAGCCCAAAATTGGGGTGTTACATAACACTTGCTTATTCATCACGTTCAACTAATTTAGATATAAGTATTTTGTTTTAGTAGAAACTACATAGTATCGATTGAGGTTTTAACGAGGGTTTAAAATTTGAAGGCAAATAATGAGGGTTTTTGTTAAATTAATATCAGCATTCAATTTGATCTTATCAATTTATATTACAAACATGTTATATAGCATTCATCGTATCATACACATGAAAAGTAATAAAAGATAAATACAATGGTTATAGCACGTAAAACTAGAAGTGGCCATCCCAAGCCAATGGGAGAATCCAAAAGATAATCTAAGGTGGAAGTCACTTCTCAAGCATCCACTTTTGATCGGCCCATTGTTACGCTCCTTTGATCCACGCTTTCTTCGTATGAATTAAAATCTATGAAACTCGTTTTGCATACGATGAAGTAAGATGAGAAGAGAATTACCATAAAAGTAGAGAGATGCACGACACATTGGTCGTATTAATAAAACCTTGTAAATCAAACTAAATGGGTTGTTGGGCTATAATCATGCATGTGAAACACCGTGTATATCAAACACAGTATACAAATTTTTTTATCATAATTCTTAAAAATTATCGATATGTGCCTATGACCATTGTTGCCTACGTATGGTTAAAGGGTAAAATTTAAATTTACACTTATAGTTCTTGTGATAAAACCTCACGATTTGATAAGTTTTATCAACATATTAGTATTTTTTGGATTTTTACTTCTCAAAGTTTTTCATTTTGAACAACTTTTGTGGCTAACGAAAACGATCCTAATGATTAACACTTAATCATCGATCTTAGGAACATCTTATAACTGGGTTAGCATGTTAATTGTGATTGAATCGATATGCTCGTACAAATATCATATGTTCACTAAATAAATCGAAAAATAACATTAACTCATATAATTGCATCACTCAAGTAATTAAAACTTGAATCTGTATCGTACAAGTGGCTCTGATACCATTGTTGGGTTATACCCCATGGCGTAGTGGAAAAATTATATGGCGATCACCTCTAGAGATCCATGTACGAGGAACGATTTGGGGTGAATGAGGGTGAATAATTATATATTTTAATATTTATCCAATAGTTAAATTATAGGGTAAAGTACACAGACGGTCACTGAACTTTGGTAAAAGGAACAAAATGGTAACCAAACTTTCAAAAATCACAAAAATGACAATTAAACTTTATGTTTTATAACAAAATGGTAATTATACGTTAAATCCCGTTAAGCGTCTATTATAAAATTTGGTATAATAACACATTTAGTCTTTCATATTTATACATTCAATCAATTTAGTCCTAATTCGAAACAATTCACTAAATTTAACCCCCGTTATTTACGCATTCTTTCAATTTGGTCCTTAAAGCAAAATTCCAAAGTATGATAACATGATAAATGATTGCAATTAAATTTTTATAGGAACTCAAAAACTCGACTCGACTTGAATTGAATAAGTTTTAAATAGAGTTTGAGTTGTAAAATATGACACGTCAACTCGAAATTTTTTGACTCGACTCCATTAAATGCTCACCTCTATCTTAAGATATGATGCGTCAACTCGAATAACTCGAAATATGCGAATATTTTAAATCATTTTTTCTTTTAAATCTAATATTTTTTAAAATAGAATATTTAATATTTTCATATTTAAATCACATTGAATATTTAATAACTACTTTAAATATTTAATTTAATTTAAAAATATTAGATTTAAAAGAAAAAATGATTTAAAATATTCGAATATTTAATAACTACTTTAAATATTTTTCTTTTAAATATTCGAGTATTTAATAATTACTTTAAATATTCAATTATTTTAAATCAATTTTTTTCTTTTAAATAAAATATTTTTAAATTAAATCGAATATTTAAAGTAGTTATTAAATATTTAATGTGATTTAAAAGAAAAAATGATTTAAAATATTTGAATATTTTGAATTATTCGAGTTGACGCGTCATATTTTATAACTCAAACTTTATTTGAATTTTTTTCGATTCGAGTCGAGTTTTCGAGTTCCTATAAAAATTTAATTAAATATTTGAATATTTTCTTTTAAATCAAATATTTTTAAATTAAATCGAATATTTAAAGTAGTTATTAAATATTCGATGTGATTTAATCATGAAAATATTAAATATTCTATTTTAAAAAATATTCAATTTAAAAGAAAAATGATTTAAAATATTCGAATATTTCGAGTTATTCGAGTTGACTTGTCATATCTTAAGATAGAGGTGAGCGTTTGATCGAGTCGAGTCAAAAAATTTCGAGTTGACGCGTCATATTTTACAACTCAAACTTTATTTGAATTTTTTTCGATTCGAGTCGAGTCGAGTTTTTGAGTTCCTATAAAAATTTAATTGTAATTATTTATCATGTTACCATACTTTAGAATTTTGCTTTAAGGACCAAATTGAAAGTATGCGTAAATAATGAGGGTTAAATTTAGTGAATTGTTTCGAATTAGGACTAAATTTATTGAATGTATAAATATGAAGGACTAAATATGTTATTATACCAAATTTTATAATAGACACTTAATGGGATTTAACGTCTAGTTACCATTTTGTTATAAAACATAAAGTTTAATTGCCATTTTGTGATTTTTGAAAGTTTGATTACCATTTTGTTCTTTTTACCAAAGTTCAGTGATCGTCTGTGTACTTTACCCTAAATTATATATATGTATATATCAAATACATATTAATTTAACTAAATTCGTGTACAACAAATTTGTACATATATTTTTTGTTTATTATATGCTCATTTCAACCATGGTTGTGACCTTGTAGATTCGTTTAATGTTAATGGTAAATGTTAGAACATTTCTAATATTACAAACAATGAGTGACATCTAGCAATATGTCACTGTCACCTAAGTCACAAGAAATTATGATTCGACATAACCTATTGTTGATTAACTCTTTTCATGTACTACATTCTTTTGCCTTTTATATCTAGATTGGACACAAATCATGGAACAGTCACACTTGTATAGTCAATCTAATATTTCTTGATATCGTGAGTAAACTATTATAAATGAAAAATTATGATATCTCATATCAACTTATTCGAGCATGATCATGCATTTCTAGTCTCACTCAATCAAATGGTCTACGATATTTACTCTTATGATGTAGGAGGGACAAATCTTATCTTGATCAACCATATCTCACTACATAGATTTTGACATATCCAATATCAGTCTTTATAATGTAGTCAATTACGACAAATGTTTGACTGTATCAAAATATGCAACTCACGATGTTGAAATAATGATGATCTAAAGTGTGAGGATCATACATGTAGTTATCATCATGAGCAATGTCGTGACTATCACATACTAATCCAAGAAACATGCTTATAACGGACTAGTCCAGTATTTTGTTCTCTAATATATATTTATATATTGATTTTGACATCTCCATGTCAATGACAACACTTTTTCATCAATCAACCACAATAGTACTTGAGGAATGACTCTGTAAGAATAAACATATTTATTCTTAGAACTTTATTATAAAATAGTTTATTTATTGCATAGTAAATTAACTAAAATAATAATAGAACGTCTTACAATAATAAATGAGGTAAAATGAGTATGTAATTAGAATAATCTCATGATTGGTCTTTGGGCATACTCCAACAATTAAAAGTTAAGTGATTGTACTGAAAGTGAATAAAAAGTTTAGTGATCATAATGAAAGTTAGAGTAAATTCCATCATATGTCCTCAAATTCACTCACATTTTAAACTGGTCCTTAAACTTTTAAATATTTCAATTTCATCCTCAAACTATGGCTCTAATTCTAAATTGGCCTCATTCTTTTGAACTTTCCAATTTCATCATCAAATTATGACTCTTTCTAAATTGATCCCCAAACTTTTGAATTTTTCTAATTTCATTCACAAACTATCAGTACATGCGAATCATATCACATGTTGATAAAATCGTTATAAAAATTGTTAAATGTCATGTAAACATTGATGTGGATTATGTAGTAATATGATATGGAATAAAGGATAATTTGATGGTGAAATTGGAACATTCAAAAGTTTGGAGTCCAATCTAGAATGAGTCATAGTTTGGGGTGAAATTGGAATGTTCAAAAGTTTAAGAGACAATTTAGAATGGGAATCAAAGTTTGAGGACGTGTGATGCAATTAACTCTATTAATTAATTTCCTTTAAAATAATTTATCAAGCTAATTAATTTGAAATAAACTAACATTTTTAAATAATTCACACCTAGGGGAAGAGAGAATTTTCTCTTAATGGGTATTGAACTCACAACCTAGGGGAGAGTGCCAAATGAGAGCTTATAATCACATGTTCTAGAGATTGTTAACGTGAAACAAACTAACTTTTTTGTGGAGAAATTCTAATCCTAATCCTACATAGAGGGTAGAGAAATTGGGAATTCTAGGAGAAAGAAGGGGGTACTCCGAGTGGGTCTAGAACTCATGACCTAAGGGAATATGAGGAAACAAAGATGAGCAGTTTGGTCAATCGGCCAATTGTGCTTGCTCAAAATAAACTAGCTAAATGATACTCTTCATGCTATATATGATTTTATACAAATGAGGTGCTATTTATATCATATATATATATATATATATATATATATATATAGGGATGGGATCAAGTTACACTATGTAAAACTCATTTAGTTTTACACTAATCCATAGCCATTGAATGAGTGAAATGAATGGATGAGATTAAAAGTAGGATATGGAAAGATTATCACTTGGGAAAAAAAGTAAGGAGTTAATCTCATCCATTCATTTAACCAATCTAATGGCCATAAATTAGTGTAAAACTAGTTGAGTTTTACATAGTGTAAGTTGATCCTAACCCATATATATATATATATATATATATATATATATATATATATATATATATATATATATATATATATATATATATATATATTCTAGATAGTACATCCGAAAGTGAATGAAATAATAGATAAAGAGAAAAGGAAATAAATGATAATTTAATGGCCTTTTTATTCCTTTTCGCTATAAATTAAACCGATTTCTCACTCTATTTTTGTTCAATTTGATCTGTTTTTGTCATTAGTTTATGAGAGAGAAAAAACAATATACGACCAGCTTTCCCAAATCTGTTGGATTAAAATCCGCAATTGTGGGCACATATGTAAAATGTATGTTGCTATTATAAAGTATGACACAAAATAAAGTGACCAATTAAGTTAAGCGTGTCATAGGTAATAAAATGTCATGGAAATAAAAGTGTAGATACCGTAAGATATATTTATAATTCAATGAGGGACAGAGTTATAAATATTTAATAGTTGATTTAATAAATCAACTATATGAAGAGGTAGTGGTCCCCGAGAAATAGGTTAATTTGTATTACTCTTGTCCCCGTCAGAGAGTTTTTATGGCAAGGGCTAACCTATCTTCTTGGAAGATCACAACCACCTTTTAGGCGATCTTCATCAAAGGATTCATGGTTTTCATTTATCGATTAATTCAGGTACGCTTCCGCTTTCGGTTTATTATTCTCGATGATTTGACATGATAGATCTTGTGTTAAAATTCATATATATTATGGTTTGGTTCTACCAAGTAGCATCAGTGCCTCGTCATGTTGAATCATTGAGAACCAATTGATTTATTTTTCGGAAAGAATCGTTTTGAAATCTATTTTAAGGATTTCAGTGTTGATATGGTGTTTGGATTATGTTTTTCTTATGAAATCAAATTTAAGTTTTATGATAATTAAGTATGATTAGATTATTTGTCGATTAAAACCTTTGATGTGTTCGAAAACATTCGTTTTCATGTTTCGCATATTGTAGGGTTTTGTGAATATGTATTAAATGCATAATTAAGATTAAATAGAACAGTAGCTTTACGCTACAAACAACTATGCTTCTATATTGGATTCAGGATTAAAGGATAATATCAATATTATTAGTGGACAATTATTAAGGTTGTTCGATTATTATCAGGTTACATGAGCAATTCTTTGACACTATATATATATATATATATGCAAAGAATTTGTCATTAGTGCTATGAATTAAGGTATATAATTATATTTTATTCTGGAGAATAAACTATGGTTTTTTCGAATGGCGGTGGATATTCATATTGCAATTTTTTTTTGGTTTAGTTAGTAGTAAATATTGAGTAGTTTATAAGTTCCAGTAAGTATTTTGTTTATGTATTTATTATTATTAAAATAAGTTGGAGTATTGTTATGGAATTCATATTTGATCAGTTTGATCAATAATTTATTTATTTTAATCGTTAGGTTATTATGTATATTAAAGTTTCATGTGATCAATATATGAATTATTCATTTATATAGTACTTTTGTTTTTTGAGTTTTAGTTAAAGATTGGTTGTTTTGAATTCGAATTTAATTTCGGCAAATGCATGCTTAAGGAATTTTTTGAGAAACAGTCAGATTTCGGTATTCGATTTCTGATAGCCCCATTCAGACAACCTTATTTTGGATTATTTCGGAAACTTGAATGTTATCAGAAATTTCAGTTTTGACTATTACAAAATTTTAAATTTGTATATATTTTAAAACAATTTAATTCAAAAATTAAGTAACCAAAGTGACCTCTATTGTGAAAATTATTATTTTTAAATATAGAAAGTTTTGTGCATGTAAGTCGGATTATGTTAGTATTAATCGGCCCAAAGGAAAGTTAATAATTAACATTATTACATGTGCAATTGTGGTAATAAACATGTGGTAATTATTCAGTTTTATATGTGAGCAATAAATCGGCCCAAAGGAAAAATTTTGTTTGACATGTTCTTATTATCAATGTTTGTTTATTGTGCCAAGATATCACTTGCAAGTTAATGTTTTGTCCAAAGATGAAACATTAATGGAGTGTTCGGTATCTTGATATGAGGTTTACCTTTATTCAAATTTATTATTATTTTGGTTATCTTTTAAGTTTATTGAAAGATAAAATTAAGACAAATATTTTGAAACAATTAAACTCATATTTTGGCTTTGGATATCTAATATTTTAATAGATTAATTGAAACATAATGTCACCAAAGTGACCACTTTTGTGTAGATTAGTTTATTTAAAATATCAAGATGATTATGAGTTTTTGTAATTCATGTGTTTATTAATTGGCTCAAAGGAAAGTTAATATTTGGCAGAATTACAACGACAACTGTGGCGATAAATGTGTGACAATTATAAGGTATTTTATGTTAGCAATACGTTAGTCCAAAGATTAGCCTATTGTTTGACATAGTTTATTGCCAATATTTGATTGCTACAACAAGAGTACCGCTTACAGTTAATATTACTGTCCAAAGACTTTTTTTTTGCTCATCAAAAGTCGTATATTATAAAGAAGGCTTAACACAACTTTTTCCGCCTAAAGTATACCCGATTTCCCAACTTGCCCCCTAAACTTCATTTTGCCCACTTTTTCCCCTTAAACAATTCGCCGTTACCCATTTTGCCCCATTCCGTTACCCTTTTTCGTTAAAAATATTTCGGCCAATAACATCCTGCCACGTCATCAACGGATTGACTAATTCAATCCGTCTGGTTTTATTTAAAGGGTAAATGACATGTCAAGTCTGTCAGGTTTGTTTTTTTGTTCAATTTAGTCACTGAAAAGTCTATTTTTACCTTAAATTGACCCCTATTTGTTTCTAATTTTTATAATTTAGTCCATTATTTATTATTATTAATAATATTATTTTATTAAAATGTTAATATTTAATAAAAATAAATAAAAATAAATATTTTAATACTAAATTAGTAATTTTTAGATTCGAATTCTAATTAAATTCTAATTATTAATTCTAATTTCACTATATTTGAATTATAGTTTTTGAGTAAAATTTAAATTATATTCGAATCATGTTCGTATTATATTCGAATCATATTCAAATTATATTTGAATCATCTTCTAATTATATTCGAATTATTAATTCGAATTTTGCTATATTCGAAATATATTTCTGAGCAAAATTCAAATTATATTAGAATTATATTTGAACCATGTCTATATTATATTCGAATCATATTCAAATTATTTTCGAAATATAATTTGAATATGATATTTCGAATGTAATTCGAATATGATTCGAATATAATATGAACATGATTCGAATATAATTCTAATATAATTACATGTTTTTTCAACTATTATATTCGAATCATGTTCATAGTATATTCGAATCATGTTTAACATGTAATTATATTCGAATCATTTTTAACAGGTAATTATATTCGTATTATTTTCATATTATATTCGAATCATATTAAAATTATTTTCGAAATATAATTTGAATATGATATTTCGAATGTAATTTGAATATGATTCGAATATAATATGAACATGATTCGAATATAATTTTAATATAATTACATGTTTTTTGAACTATTATATTCGAATCATGTTTAATAGGTAATTATATTCGAATCATGTTTGACAGGTAATTATATTCGAATCATGTTTAACATGTAATTATATTCATATCATATTTAACAACTAATTATATTCGTATCATGTTCATATTATATTCGAATCATATTCAAATTATATTCTAAATATGATTCAAATATAATACGAGCATGATTTGAATATAATACGAACATGATATGAATATAATTACATGTTAAACATTATTCAAATATAATTTGAATATGATTCGAATATAATAGTTGAAAAAACATGTAATTATATTAGAATTATATTCGAATCATGTTCATATTATATTCGAATCATATTCGAATTACATTCGAAATATCATATTCAATTTATATTTCGAAAATAATTTGAATATGATTCGAATATAATATAGACATGGTTCAAATATAATTCTAATATAATTTGAATTTTGCTCAAAAAATATATTTAGAATATAGCAAAATTCGAATTAATAATTCGAATATAATTAGAAGATGATTCAAATATAATTTGAATATGATTCGAATATAATATGAACATGATTCGAATATAATTTAAATTTTACTCAAAAACTATAATTCAAATATAGTGAAATTAGAATTAATAATTAGAATTTAATTGGAATTCGAATATAAAAAATTACTAATTTAGTATTAAAATATATTTTTTTATTAAATATTAACATTTTAATAAAATAATATTATTAATAATAACAAATAATGGACTAAATTATAAAAATTAGAAACAAATAGGGGTCAATTTAAGGTAAAAATAGACTTTTTAGTGACTAAATTGAACCCAAAAAAAACCTGACAGACTTGACATGTCATTTACCCTTTAAATAAAACCAAACGGACTGACTTAGTCAATCCGTTGATGACGTGGCAGGATGTTATTGGCCGATTTTTTTTAACGGAAAAGGGTAACGAAATGGGGCAAAATGGGTAACAGCGAATTGTTTAAGGGGAAAAAGTGGGCAAAATGAAGTTTAGGGGGCAAGTTGGGAAATCAAATATACTTTAGGGGGGGAAAGTTTTATTAAGCTTATAAAGAAAGATATACAACGAAACGTCATACTGTCCAAAGACTTGATATTAATGTTGTGTTTGGTATCTTGAGGGGAACTAGCCATTATTTTGAATTTATTTGTCTACTCATGAGTATTAATGTGAGCTTGTTTTTATTTTATTTACTTATTTTAGTTCTATATTTAGGTAAATTATCTTTGTTGTCACAATATCTGTTAAAGATATACACTCATGTTTAGTGAAACTAATTTCAAGGAATAGATAATACACTTACATATAGTATTTGGTTGTATGAACATAGACTTTTCACTAAGGAAAGAACATCTTGCACCTCTCATTGCGGTAAGCACCCATAAAAGGAATTTTGAGAGGTAAGATCGTTCGAATCGTATGAGTCTAATGATCATAAAGCACTACATTCAAGATGTCTTTAGGAGCACAAATCTAAATAAATTACTCAAACTAAGGGTTTCCTTGACGAAATTAAAGAAATGTTTTACCCAAAACATTAAGGTTAAGATGACATCACTTTTGCCTTCTTTGAGGTCTATGAAGTATAAGGGTCAAGGAAATGTGAGGGAGTACATTATGAAAATGTTTAATATTGCTTCAAAATTTAAGGCACATAAGATCAAACTTTTTAACAATTGTTTGTTCTTATGATTTTGGTACTGCTTCCTATACAATTTAATGCAATTCAAGTTAAAATTGTGAAAGAGAGAAATAGACTCCATTTGGGCTCGTTTCTCATTATGTTCAAGAGGAAGAAAAGTTGAAGCATTATAAGTGTAAAAGTACTCTTTTGGTTAGTGCCCATTTAGTCAATGTCTCTAAGATAAGGGTAATAAAAGAAAATATTAAAATAAAGTTACTAAGGGTCATACTCAAAAGAAACAACAATAAATTACAAAAGGGTTGATTTCTTTTGTAACAAGTTAGAACACATGTGAAGTAATTCAAGTTTAAAAGCGAGCAACTACTTCAGTTATTTTGAGTGATCCATGAGCTGTAAATTTTATGATCCCACAATTAAAATTATTTTAAGGAGAGATTTATAACTTTTTTAGGATGTTGAGTTTGTAGGGAGAAATAAGGTTGTTATTGAGGAGGAATTGAATTATAATTTAATTCATACTGTCACTTTTGATGATGTTTAGGTTTTTACACCTATCATTAATCAAGAAGTGAATCAAGTATCTCAGAAAAACAATGTTGAACAACTCCCATTCAAGATAAGGTAATTGTTTTAAAAGAACAAACTCAACAACCTTAAAAAACAAGTGTCATTAAAGAGGTCCACGAGAGGAAGATGAAATACTATTCCAAATTATTATATTGTATTTCTTCAAGAAAATAAGGTAACAATGGAATGATGGAAAATGTTCAATCATTTTTTTTATCAGACCATAAAAGTTCTAACTATCAAAAGTGGATTGATGTCATTCAAGAAGAGTATATTTTTGTGCAATACAATAAAGTTTAGGAACTTGTCTCATTACCTTAAGGTGCAAACCAAGTAGTTGTAAGTGGATATTTAAAACCGAGAGGGGTGTAAAGGATTTTGTAGAGACTTTCTCTTCAGTTTCATTGAAAGACTCTTTCAAGACAATCATGACGCTTGTTGCTTATTTTAATCTTGAGCTACATAAGATGAATGTTAAGCTTGTGTTTTTCAATGACGACATTGAAGAAATTATTTATATGGTACAATTATAGATTTGTGTCTAATGATAGAAAATCAATGATATGTAAATTAAAGAAATTCATCTATGAGCTTAAGTAGGACTCTCATTAATGAAATTATAAATTTCATATTGATTATCTCATTCGGTTTTGAGATAAACTTGGTTGAAAATTGTATATACTACAACTTCAGTGGGAGTAAAACCAAGTGATACTCACATTGCTAAAGAAGACAAATTTAGTCTTACTCAATGCCCTAAAAGTAACATTGAAATTTAGAAAATTCAAAAGATTCTCTATACATAAGCTATTGAGAATCTAATTAATGTTCAAGTATGTATGTGTTTGGATCTTGCGTACATTGTTAGAATGTTAGATAGATATTTAAGAAAATCTAGTACGGACTATTGGATAGCAGCCAATAGGGTTAAGAGATATCTTCAGAGAACAAATATTACATGCTCACATGTCGGAGTTCTGGTAAGTTAGATATCATCAGGTTTACAGACTTCGATTCTAATAGAATATTGATGCAAAAAAAATTTGTCACTTGAGCTGCTAATTGTAGATTGAATAGAAAGACCACTTTAATTATTTTGGGACAATAAATATGCACTCATTTATTCTATAAACAATAGGAACACTTCAAATTTGAAGCACATAAATATTAAATTTCTAGTTGTTAAAAAAATTCAGAGTGGTTGTGTGTCTATAGAGCATGTTGGTACAAACTCCATATTTGCTTTCATATTAAGAAATTGTCACCCTAGGTCTTTCATGAGCACACTACTTATGTGGGTGTGATGTTATTTAAGGATATTTGATTTTAGTGGGAGTTTGTAATTTTGAAAAATGCTCATTTGGTTTAGACACAATTTTGGTTACTTCGATTTAAAGTTATTTTAAGATTATTTTCTGCAGAAATAAAGTTCTTTTGGTTTATGCACACTCTAAATTCAGTAAAGTTTGATCTCACTATGATTTAGGAGGACCAGATGAAAATAGACATGTATGGTTCACATTTCATGTAATTTTCCATGCTACACATCCATGAATGATCTATGTCATTTGACTATATTTGTATACGTGGCCATTGATGGGTCCGGTCATGATTGATATGGCGAAGACCGCTTTGATCCTATGTGGATATAGTTGATGGACGAGATTGTTATAGAATATCTATTATATAATAGCAAAATTTTGAGCTCATAAGGTTGTACATTTATCGGGAAACATATGTTGCCCAAGTGGGAGATTGTTGGATTAAAATCTACAATTGTGGGCACATATGTAAAATGTATGTTGTTATTATAAAGTATGACACAAAATAAAGTGACCAATTAAGTTAAGCGTATCATAGGTATTAAAATGTCATGGAAATAAAAGTGTAGATACCGTAAGATATATTTATAATTCAATGAGGGACAGAGTTATAAATATTTAATAGTTGATTTACTACCTCCCAAGAAATAGGTTAACTTGTATTACTTTTGTCCCCGTCAGAGAGTTTTTACGACAAGGGCTAACATATATTCTTGGAAGATCACAACCACCTTTTAGACGATCTTCATCAAAAGATTCATGATTTTCATCTATCGATTAATTCAGGTACGCTTCCGCTTTCGGTTTATTGTTCTTGATTATTTGACATGATAGATCTTGAGTTAAATTTCATATATATTATGGTTTGGTTCTAACAAAATATTGTACTATTAAAACATATACGGCAAGTAAGATTATAACATAATTTTTAATCCATCACATTAAAAATTGAGTGGTCACAATAATAAAAAATGGCGTTATTTTTCATAAGTGATTTGAGTTCGAACCGCGTAATCTGCATAGTCAATGTGCATTTTCATTTAACTAAGTGTAAAGAATAAATAATATCATGTAATTACATCAAAATATATTAAAAAATCTTTTTAAACACATCATACAATAAAATGTTCTAAAAATAATAATAATATTTTTAAAAAATTAGGAATACAGAATTTGACTTTTTGTTGGTAACATGAAAAAAAAGAAAAATCGGAAACGTAGTGTTCGAGTAAGTGTAGTTTTAGACATCTTAGGAACCTTCTCCAAGAAATACGCCCTCTTGTTTTTTTCCCTGTGTTTTAGAAATGTTCACTTGGAAATCAACTCCACATTTCTTGAGAAATGTCACTGAAAAAATGGATTAATATAGATTTAATTAATATTATTGTTGGTATAACATATAAAAATAAATATATTTGATTCAAGGATGAAGGAGGATTTACCTAATTTACTTAAGCTTAAGTAGTGGTGATAATCGAGTGAGGAATAATTGAAAATTGTGGGGATTCAAATTAATGTAATGGAGAATAACCGAAATCTTCACCAACGGAGACGAAGATGAGAGAAATTTTATCGTGAAGCTCAAATGGGGACGAGAATTGTTGTATCTGCACCGTGGGAATTCTTGAATTGTTTTCATATAAACCCCATGTGGATCCTGAAAAATGTTCGTAACGATCCCGATATTTTATAAATTTTTAAATATATATATATATATATATATATATATATACTTGTCTCCAATTTGCCTATACCCCAAAACTAAATATATTATTTATGTTTGTAATTTTGAAATTTTAATGTTGTATATTTGTCTTAATGTATTATGATTTTGATATTATCAAGTGTTTTGAATATATGACTTTTAAACTGAAATTGAGCTTATATTTTTGCTAGTGTGTAATAAGTTTTTTTTTTGTGGGGATTCTCCAAAATTCGCAGGGATCTGTACGAGGACGGTACGTGGATGAAAAAATCCTTGAAGATTTAATGGGGATTCCCCAAAACTGTCCCTGCATGTGTTGGTGACGGAGTGGGGGACGCAAAACCTTCTCCACCTCGCCCCATTGCCACCCGTAAAACTTAAGTAGAAAAGTTCAAATGGTTAATTCAGTCGGTAACCGAACCGAATCACCCAAAATCAAATTAATCGATTTTTTAATCTTTAACAAATAATAGAACCAGAAAATTTTCAAAAATAATTCATGGATCCGAACAAATTGAGATTAATTCGGTATGTTTTTGAACTAACCAAAATTTATTATAAGTAAATGTAAAAAAATTAATTTAGGTATTTTTTTGTTTTTTTTACCTTTTTAGATGATTTTGGATAATATTTTTAAATTTATATTAGAAATTAGTTGGGTCTTAAAATTTTAATGGACTTAGGCTTAAAAATGTATATGTAAACGTAAGTATATATTTAATATTTAATATGTAACACCTCATCTCGATCCGAAGTAATACATTCTGGTCACCCAAAATTCTGACCCGTCAAATTTTAATTTTAAAACCATAAGTTTAGCCTTCATTTAAAACATTGACCATTCATAATTTCACATAGTAAAATCAATCCATATAAATCAGTTTACAAAATAGGAGCTCCGAGTTTAAAATATTGTATATCAAAATAGTAAAGCAAATAAAGTTTACAGGCTCAACATTTGTAAGGTCCTATGAATACAACAACCTAAAACTAAACATCAAGTATTGTACTCTGAAGCGGTGCAGTGCTAGATTTCCCTTCCCATTGTGCTCCTTGGCCACGATCAACCTACAAACCTGTGAAAGGAAACAACGATTCCGAACGCCGAGCTTACAAAATTCAGTGGTTCATTTCTAATTTACCACAATTCGTAATTATCATCAAATAAGTATGTGAGATAAATATAGTCTAGAGAGCATAAATAAGACTTCACTATCTAGGAGTAGCTTACGCAAGCTAGAGTACTTAGATAACCTATCTCAACATCCCTAAGCTATTATACATGACACGCAAGGCCCAACTGTAAAGTGTCCATAAGTTCTATATTTCATGCACATTCCATCTCATATTATTGTTGTTTTAAGTACATTTTAGGCATAATTAGGACTATGTATTGCATTTTAAAGTATTCTTCACTTTACCATGCTTTTTCTTGATTATTTCTTATTTGGTAAGAAAATGGTATTGTTTTAATTTAGTTTTAATTTCAAGTACTAGAGGCTGAAAGAGGAAAAGAGGAGCTGAGGACATGATGCTGAGGCAGCAGACCAAGGAGCTGTACTGATGTAGTTCTAGATAGAGACAACAGCTGTCGAGTAGCTGCCGCCGCCGTACTTGCCGCCCAAGACAGTAAGCTCTGGAATTGGAGAACTAGAGTGCGATCTGTAGAGTAGAAAATCCTGATTCAGTCGATGATGTCCACTAAATTTTCCGATAACTGTAGCTGCAGGCAGAGCCGCCGAAGGAGGAACTCGAGCTTACTTGCGGAGCAAGGCAACGTGATAAAGTCCACATTCAACTCAAAGAAGTCATAGTTTAAAGTCACATTTAATGCAAAAGTTACTTTGAAGACTTCTACTTCAAGAAGGACTAGACCTAGCTAATGCCTATATATACCCATTGTAATTTTATTTCAAAACAACTAAGGTTTTCACCTTAGGAATAGTTTAGGTTTTCTTGCCGCCATTATGTTTTAAATTTCTCTTTGGGTTTAGGTTATGTTGTAATTATTGTGAGAACAGTTGTTTAGGATTTCAAGTTTGTTTTTGCAATTAAAACTTCAAGGTTTACTTATTCCATGTTCTTCATAGTTTTCAATTAAGGCGAAAGATTAGTTGATTTCTATCCATTTGTTCAGTATCGAGAGAGTCGAACTCACGAATGGAGTAAGTACAATTTCATCTATGGACGGTGCGATTAATCCGTTCTAGACATAGGTTAGGGTTTAAGGCGGCTAAAAGAGGACGAATCAACATTGCTATATTTGTATGATTCACGCCGCGACTGGTATTATCTGCAGTGGGCATCAACAGAATTCTGACTTAGACATAAGCGGGATCACTTTCAAAGCGTTCTGCCGAGCCTTGTAGTTCTGCCGAGTTTGCCGCCGAGATACAAATCCATTCCCCTGCCGAGGCAGCGAGAGGGTCTCAGCAGTCTACCTGCCATCCCTCGCCGAGGCAGCAGAGTCTGACAGTGCAAAACAACTTGTCATGTTCAACGCAGTTTCACACTAAACATCAGCATAACCCTGCCCATTCTATCAAATTGATCTATTTCTTTTATTTACTTGTGTTTTTATTTTATTTTTCTTCTCAAACAACCAACTTAATTGTGCATTTACTTTTCTTGTGCAGGAACTACGAATTGAATCAAGCTGTCCAATCCCTGTGGGAGACGATATCTTTTATACTATAACTTGACAGGAGTGTGCACTTGCGCTCATATTTAGAGAACACCCAAACGCTCTACAAGTTTTTGGCGTCGTTTCCAGGGATTGGTAACAGCGAAAATCGTTCTTTAATTTCTGCACCTTATTTTATTTTTAGTTTTTATTTTTAATCAAAAAAGTAGAATTTTACAGTTTCCTTTGCTAGTGCATGACCAAGGCGAATCCAAAAGAAGAAATCGTTTATTACGACAATATAGAACGAATAGCAAGAGAACTCAAAAAGGAAATCAGAACAGCCCTAGAGAAAGCTAAAGAAGAAAGAAAAGCAGAGGTAAACATGGAAAATGACAACATGCCAACAATGCCCAAATCGGTAGGGATCGGCAGTAACACCCGCCGCCCAGAGTATAGAAAGTCCCACCTAGGAAGCCACAGTACGTTCAAACCACCAGGGATTACTTGGAACATGACTTTAGAGGGTTCAATCCGACAGTGACAGAACCTGAGATTGAGGCGGATCACTTTGAGCTGAAGCTCGTGATGTTCAACATGATCAACACGTTGGGGCAATTTGGAGGGACTGCGACAGAAGATGCTCGACATCACTTAAAAGGATTCCTGGACATCTGCAGGGCATTCAAAATACACGGAGTCCACCAAGACGTGCTTAGGCTGAGATTATCCCCCTATTCACTGAAGGATAGGGAAAAACAGTGGTTGAACAACCAGCCAGTAGGGTCATTTAACACATGGACAGAGCTATGCAAGGATTTTCTTGATCGTTTCAGCCCATCCAATGTCACAGACATATTGCGAAATTAAATAACAGCCTTTCGACAAGGGGATGATGAGCCAATGTACGAAGCATGGGAGCAATACCAATAGATGCTCAACAACTGCCCGCTCCATTGTTTCCCGACTTGGACACAAGTGTCAATGTTCTACAACGGGGTGAAATACCCAACACAGATGATGATTGATGCCTCAGCCAATAGAATCATCCTAGACAGACCACCAGAGGAAGCACTGCGGATCCTGAACCAAGCCGCCAAGAACGATTATAAGTACCCAACAGCCTGTCGAGCCAGCGTTAGGCGGCAGCAGCTGTGAACGAAGTGCAAGCCTCAGAATCTGTCAATGTCCGCCTCGACAAGCTGACAGAGCTGGTTATGAGCATAATGAAACCCACTAGGAAAGTCTATGAGGCCAAGGCTGTGGAGCCATTCTGTGATGAGTGTGGGGGAAACCACGATTCCTCTGAATGCACAACATCTTCCAATTTCATGGGAGGATACGAGAGGAACAACCGGCCTGCCTCGAACACGTATAATCCTGGATGGAAGAATCATCCCAACTTCTCCTAGAGCAATCCCAAGACTGGTGCCAACCCACAACAACAACAGGGAGGCTACCAGCAAAACTGGTCCAAACAACAGGCTCAACAACCACAAAACAATAATTCACTAGAAGCAACTCTTCATACTTTTATTTCTAGAACTAGTGATTTTATTGTTCGCACTAATAAGTTTATTGATAAAACTGAGTCTTTCATGGACGGGACAGAGATGAAGATGAACAATCAAGAGGCTGCAATAAAGAACTTGGAGACCCAATTAGGGCAGTTCACAGAGATCCTTAGCAGCAGAACAATGGGAGCAGCATCCAGCAGTACAGAGGCAGTAGCCAAGCCCACTTATGAACAGTGCGAAGCCATATCAACTAGAAGTGGGAAATAGTTGAATGAGCCCAAAATGGAAAAGCAAGCAGAAAAACAGCCAGTACAGAAAAGAACCACCTGTCGCGACAACATCAACACCAGTCACCTCAGAAGCTGAACCTGACAGCAGACCTGAAGCAGATGATCCTTCATAGATAAAGTTCCCCTGTAAAGAACGAATAGAGGACATCCGCCTGCCAGCACCTTTCCCCCAGAGGCTTAAGCAACAGAAACAAGAGCACCGATTCAGGAAATTCTTGGATATACTGAAGCAGGTGCACATAAATATCCCTCTCATAGAACCCATTCAGAACATGCCCAACTATGCCAAATACCTTAGGGATATGGTTTCTAAAAGAAATAGAATTGGGGAATTCAAAACAGTTGTTGTAACAAAGGAGTGCATGGCTATGTTGCACAACAAACTGCCACCCAAGCAAACAGACCCGAGCAGTTTTGTTATCCCATGTAGAATAGGCAACAAGCATGAAACAAAAGCCATGTGCGACTTATGAGCCAGCATCAACCTAATGCCTAAGGCAGTCTTCGACAAACTGGGAATTGGGCAAGACAAACCTACCTCCATCATGCTGAAACTTTCCGATCATTCCTCCAGTTGATTTCTTCATCCTAGACTCTGAGGCCGATGAAAAAGCCCCTATCATCCTTAGGCGACCATTCTTGGCCACGGGCAAAACTCTAATAGATGTGGAACATGGGGAGCTGACCATGAGAGTAGACAACCAGAGCATCAAGTTAAATGTGTTACAACCCTCATAAAAGGAAAAGGAAGGATTCCCAGATGCTCAGGCCGCCAAAATCAGCATAGAAATAGGCCAAGGCAGCAGCTGTCGCGACAGAACCAAGGGCAGGCTGAAGGACCCAGCAGCACGTCACCTTAAAGAACAAAAAGACCCCCCATGAGGAAAGGACAAGAAAAATCACCTCAGTAAGTGGTTATGTCAGGGAGATGCTCCCAAATGCACTCCCAACATAACTTAATTTTTATTTTCTTTTTATCTTCATGCATTATGACTAGAATTTAATTTACTGTAATTTTTTTAGGATTAGGTTTTTAGTTTCCGCATTTTTTTCGTTCAGAATTTATTTTAGCATTTAACTATCTTTGTTTTTTATTTCAGGATTAGGAATAAAAAAGCCGGAACAAGAAGAAGGCCCAACAAGGAGCCCGCCCACCATCCCGCCGAGACAACAAAGGGCGGCCCAGTGCAGAAAGCGCGTAACGGCTAGTTGCCCGCTAACGGCTAGCTGCCAACGGCTATAGAAGTAATGGGCAGAAATCCCATAACGTGCGTGAGACAATTGGACCGTTGGACATTTAATGCCTCCACGGCACCTCCCGACAACCTCTATTTAAATCCTTCTCACCCCATTCATTTACTTCACTTTCACCTCATTGCAATCTTATTTTTATATCCACTACTCTCTAATTACTTTTTTTCAAGTTTCACTAAACTTCAACCGTCTCACATATGGCTTCAACATCGGCACCCAAACCCACCTTCCAACGTTTCTTCTCCCGCGAGGGTGAAAAGAGATACATGACCCAGTTCGCAAAACAAGCCATATGGGAGGAGCAAGGCTTCCACTATACAAAGAAAACAGGGGATCTCGACCTAGAACCCAATTTGTTTAAAACCATCCACAACAAGGGATGGGAAATATTCACACAGCACATGGAGATAGCCAACATCACCATGGTAAGGGAGTTCTATGCCCATCACCCCTACCATGAGCTGTCGTTCGTGTTTGTCCGAGGGGAACCTGTCAAGCTCAACGCTTCCGTAATCAACAGTTTCTACGGCCTGGATATGAACGACAACCCTCACGAGGAATGGAGGCAGCCACTGACGGCTGCCGACTATAAAAAACTCAAGGCCAAGCTGTGCAAGCCCAACACGATGTGGCTGGCTTGAAAGAATGGCGGTTCTGTCCAATGCCGCCACATGCTGCTTGAGGAAATACTGTGGAATACGTTCATCACGAGGCGTCTACTGCCCACCTCCCACAACTCCACTGTCGACCGGCTGCGCCTTGCTCTAATTCACAACATTCTGATGAACCGGCCCATCAACGTTGGGGAGATCATATGTAAGGAGATCCACAATTGCTTCCGCAAGACAAAGGGCATGCTATATTTCCCATCTCCCATCATAGGCCTTTGCGAAAATTTCAACGTCCCAACCGACCTAAAGGATGAGATGACAACAGCCAAAGAGGGGTGGATAAGGAAAGTCCGTCTGCAGATGATGCAGGACCAGGAGACAAAACCCATAACCCTCAGCCAACCCTCTACCGCCCAGCCTCCCACTCCAGCCGCCCCTGGCAGTACTGAAGCTGCCCCAGCCAATGAAGTCCTCATGCTGCTGCGCACACTCATTGACAGCAACAAACGGATCGAGCAGCAGCAGGTGACCTTTATGATGTATGTGGGGGAGGTCCAGGAAGTCTTTGTGGCTTATCTCCTACAGAAGTACGCAGATGACGGCCCCACCTTGCCTCCCTACCCTGCAGATCTAGCCGAAGCTGCCCCAGCACAAGGAACGCCATCAGCCACTGCTGCCCTCCACGCCGCCTTCCTCCGACAGATGCCATCTCCGACGCACTACATGTCATACTTCACCACCTCTACTTCCAACACGGTGGCATACTCCTCCGAGAGGCATCAACAACATCATTTCCCTGCCTACACAGTGGCAATAGTGGCAAACACCTCTTGATCAGATGAGATTGAGCAACAGCCGCCAGCAGCGGCAGAAGCAGCCATCCCAATGGCGACAGACCCTCCGACAGCACAAACGGAGGAAGGAACTAGGAAGAGGAAGCGACACATAATAGCCGTCGAGCTAGTGGACGATGAAACAGAATCAGAAGAGAGAGAAGCCCCTCATGCTGAACCTCAAGAAGAACCTCGTCCCACTCCCAAAAGAGTCCAGCCACTGCGGACAGCAAAGGTCTCCCCCGCTAAGTTTGCCACCCGGACATCTACCGGCTGCCGCCTAATCATCTAAACCTCCTCCTCCTCAGCAGCAAAGACTCAAGCCTCCTCTCAACCCTCAGCCAATTTCTAGTTTTTTTTTCTCTCTTTTATTCTCTTTTATGTTATTTTTTCGTTTTTATCACTTGTATTTATTTTTCTATTTTTAATTTATTTTATTTTGTGAATTGAAGGCAATGCCCATCTCGAGTTTAGGGGGGATAGCACTCACATTTTTGTCTAGGCATACTTAGTAGCATATAGGTTGCACTGTACTTGCCTTAATATTAATCAGAATAGAAAAATTTGTTATAACTTGTGCCTATGATAGTTAGCCGATTAATTATTTTCGCACCAATAAATAAATTGAACTTAGTTCCGGGAAAAAGCATGAAAAATGACTTAGAATTTTTTTAATTGCCAAAACTGTCAAACACTACTGTTACTTGTTGAATTTGCTAGAATATCTAATGAACATTGCCTGCTTTATTTTAGAATTCTTTGCAAAGTTCTAACAATGGTTGCAGGTAGCCGCCGAGGCAGGAAACAGAAACAGAAAAATAAAGCACTGCCACGATAGAGAAAAACAAAGAAAAATTGTTATTTTACCCTAGAGGTGCCCAAAACAGGATCTAGGAAGAATCATGAGCGAGGACACTCCTCTGCTATCAAAGTCTATGAATCTAAAAATTTTGAAGTGATGGACAAATTAGCATGAGTGAATGAAAGTCTTTATGGGATGACTCTACTCCATGGGTTCGGGGTTTTGTAGTTTGTTCCTATCTTAATTTCAAACCTAGAAGAGTAGTTGTGACAAGCTGAAGCCCTCATTGGCATGATTAAATAATTGTGCTTAACTGTGATGTCTCGGCAGCAACCTTATATATCATAACAACATCTTTGTTTATCTAGTTATTCTGCATACTCAGCATGTACATAGTTCTGCACACACTGCACTGGTATTAGAAATTAATTCTGAGTTATTTTCTTACTATTTTCCCTCCACCAATCTAGTATAGGTGCCACGGCCTTGAGGTGCGAAATCAAGTTGAAAACATGTTTTTCTTTTTGGATAATATAAGGGCAAGTATGTTCAGGTTGCATTGCTTGAGGACAAGTAATAGTTCGAGTTTGGGGGTGTGTAAAATGTCCATAAGTTCTATATTTCATGCAAATTCCATCTCATATTATTTTTGTTTTAAGTACATTTTAGGCATAATTAGGACCATGCATTGCATTTTACAGTATTCTTCACTTTACCATGCTTTTTATTGATTATCTCTTATTTGGTAAGAAAAAGGTATTGTTTTAGTTTAGTTTTGATTTCAGGTACTAGACGCTGAAAGAGGGAAAGAAGAGCTGAGGACATGATGATGAGGCAGCAGACCAAGGAGTTGTACTGATGTAGTTCCAGACAGAGACAGCAACTGCCGAGTAGCTTCCGCTGCCGTACTTGCCGCCCAAGACAGCAAGCTGTGGAATTGGAGAACTGGAGTGCGATCTGTAGAGCAGAAAATCTTGATTATATCAATGATGTTCACTCAATTTTCCGATGACTGTAGCAGCAAGCACACCCGCCGAAGGAGGAACTCGAGCTTACTTGTGAAGCAAGGCAATGTGATAAAGTCCACATTCAACTCAAAGAAATCAGAGTTTAAAGTCACATTTAATGCAAAAGTTACTTTGAAGACTTCTACTTCAAGAAGGACTAGACCTAGCTAATGCCTATATATACCCATTGAATTTTATTTCAAAACAACTAAGTTTTTCCCCTTAGGCATAGTTTAGGTTTTCTTGCCGCCATTATGTTCTAAATTTCTCTTTGGGTTTGGGTTATGTTGTAATTAGTGTGAGAACTGTTGTTTAGGATTTCAAGTTTGTTTTTGCAAATAAAACATCAAGGTTTACTTATTCCATGTTCTTCATAGTTTTCAATTTAGACGAAAGATTAGTTGATTTCTATCCATTTTTCGGTATCGAGAGAGTCAAACTCACGAAAGGAGTAAGTACGATTTCATCTATAGACGGTACGATCAATCTGGCCTAGACATAGGTTAGGGTTTAAGGCGGCTGAAAGAGGATGAATCAACATTGTTGTCTTTGCACGATTCACACTGTGACTAGTATTATCTGCAGTGGGCATCAACAAAATTCTGACTTTGACATAAGCGGGATCACTTTTGAAGCGTTCTGCCGAGTTTTCCACCGAGACACAAAACCATTCCCCTACCAAGGCAGTGAGAGGGTCTCAGCAGTCTACCTGCCATCCTCCGCTGACGCAGCAGAGTCTGGCAGTGCAAAATAACTTGTCATGTTCAACGCAGTCTCACATTAAACAGCAGCATAACCCTGCCCATTCTATCAACCTGATCTATTCTCTTTTATTTAGTTGTGTTTTTATTTTATTTTTCTTCTCAAACAACCAACTTAATTGTGCATTTACTTTTCTTATGCAGGAACTACAAATTGAATCAAGTTGTCCAATCCCTGTGGGAGACGATATCATTTATACTATAACTTGACAGGAGTGCGCACTTGCGCTCATATTTAGGGAACATCCAAACGCTCTACACCAACCATACTCGGAATCTCACCAGATCATCCGAGCAAAAGCACACAAAGTCACAACCACAAACCTAGAGCGGGGCACGACGTCACAAAGCCTCGAGATCATACGCTCTAAGTGAGTTCCGACGTCACATAGCCTCGAACTATACACTCACAGTGAGACCCAATACCATATAGCCTTGAATCAAGCATCTATACTCAGAATCTCTCATCGAGTATCAACGAATGAGTCCCGGAGTCGCATAGCATCGAATCATACATTCAAGCCACTTATCATGGTGTTGCAACACGCTCACTCGGTATCCGGATCCTATCAAACAAAGGTGACTCAACCAAACAAGGTGTCCAAGACAGCACACGACATAGACGTGACTACCATACAACACATAACATCACTCAATCTACCAATGATCTCATATGGTGGCTATTATAACAAGTCGCCAAAAGTTTACCGAGCTGTTAATACATTATGGAGGGGTGCATAATTAATCTCATTAATTGTCTCCATTAATCCACATTTTCTCATTAATTAAGGTGACTCAGCCAACAAGTGCCCATACGACATACACATTAATATAACATCAAAGCGACACTACGGTTGCTAATAATTTATGAGTCACACATTTCAATTATTATGTTCGTACATATTATACTCTTAATTAAGGGTAAATTCTTGGTTTCTCAGTTTTATAATTCATTTGACCACATTAGAGGTCCATTGCACCACCGTCCACGAATTATCAGCCCTTCGAACTAAACTTCACAGTTTCGGGCAAATTACCCAGTTGGTATCACTACCCAACCTCGAGTATTGATACGCCTCTATGGGTACCAAAACCCACCCTACGCGTACCAATACTCAGCTTCACATGGAGATTGGGATTTAACCAATACCTCATACCAAAACATGGGGGGCGTGTACTGATACCCCACAGTACCGATACACCCCTATGTGTACCGATACACTTTTTGGCTACTGGAATTCTAGCAAAACAGGGGGTACCGATACAGCCTAATCACGTACCAATAAACCCTTCAAAATATGCTTGAGTTCGTCACTCAATACACAGGGTACCGATATTGGTTCATCCCGTATCGGTACACGAACTCAAAATTCAAATTTTGGAGTTCATAAATCAACTACAACACCCCCAAACCTTTATGAAAAAAACACCAAACTGAACCTACAAGTTATAGAAGGATTGTTAACTGGTTTTCTATCATTTTTACACATTATTAATGTAAAATCCAAAATATGCCATTAAGGATAGTTTTAAGCTCTCAAAACCCAATACAACTATAAAATCAAGCAAAGAAATCACTTTATGATTCTAAAGAAGAATAGGAGTCAAAGATGTACTGACCTTAAGCCAAAATTCCCGAAATGCACTCTTACCCTAAGCTTCTTCAACTTTCCCTCTTGGATCAAGCATGGAGAAGATTTTCAACCTTTTCCACATACCACACAAACATGATATTTGAACCAAATCTCAAACTAACATTATAGATAAGATTAACTACGAAAATACAACCTTTAAACCAAAGGAAAAACTCTAAAAGCTTAACTTCCTCAAAATCTCTAATGATGAAAAACTTACCCTTTTCTCTAGAAAATATACTTTTCTTGAAGCTTATAGGGAGGAGATTAACATACTAAAAACTTGGACCTTGGATGGAAGGAAAGATGAAGAGTGCTTGAATTCTTAAGCTTTGTTGACTAAGGTTTCCAAAGTGTGGATGATAGGAAAAAGAAAAGGAGAAAAGGTGAGAAAGAAAGGGTGATATCACATCCCACCTTTCCCCCCTCAAATACTCACGTCAAGACAAGTGGACATGAGGGTGGTAAGCCATTTCTTTAAAAAAAGGTTTATTTACAACATCAATCCTTCATGGTTCTCCCTTTTCACTAAACGGTCCCCTCTCAAGCATGTAAGGTCCAAAACTCAACCATTTAAGTCTAGACTTGGCCTAATGGGTCCAATTATCTTACCCAATACGAAGGTCCATGACCTGTTTCAATGCCCCATCATTGAACCGAAAATTTGGGTCGTTATAACTCTCCCCTCCTAAAAAGAAATTATGTCCTCGAAATTAAAAAAAGGAAGGAGATGCAACTATCTCAGCTCCAACCATATCTCACTTACGTTCAGTTGAGTTTGAAGTCTCTCTACCAAAATTCCTTAGTCAAAGCTCTTAAAATTCGACTTCTCAACACCTCTCTCATGAATCCTTAATGATTCGCTTCCAACGATCGAACCACACTCACATCGAACCCTAAAACAAAACAACATAGGACAAATTCAAACAATATTGTCCGAGCATCAATCCAAGGAACTCATTTCGGATGAGTTTCATCTTGGTTAGTCATCCTCTATACCACAATCCGTGTTTCAACACCCTCAAACTCAAACCTCATCTCTGTCTAGAACATGGCACCTCAATGGGATATACTACTAGGAACACCTCTTCGTCTATTATTAACACTGTGACCAAACATTTCGAGAACATGCGAAACTCTAACATTTGAACTCTACCACTGATCTATCTTGAAGTATCAACCCTTCCTCCTCGACTTAGCTAACCAAGACGAAACTTAGCATCTCACTTTACTTGAACTCGTCCCAACTCAAATGAAAGCTTACTCACAATCATGCAACTCCACAAATCGAACCACTTTGATTCAGATTGAGAACCGTTGCCGCTTACGAACTCTACTAGAGATCAACAATCATCCAACTACCTTGGAAGTTTCGAACATTCTCTTCTAAACCAATCATTTAATTCCAAGGAACATTTGTGTTGAAACTCTAGAGAGCCATCAAGGATTTCAAATGGTTTTTTCATAAAGATTTGTTGCAATAGAAGAATCCCGGTCTCACATGACCATAGCTGATGAACTAAACTACTGTTGTGCTACTGTGACAATATTCACACCGTTTTACCATACATGTATACAATCCATCTCAAAAATATGGTAGAACAACCATTCAATTCATTAAGCCCATGATTACAATGATGCATTCACGAGTCCGAACTATCTCACAACTTGTCATTAGAGTCCAATCATCAGATCGAACACAATCTTTATCACGACTTCCCTTTAACCTTCAACTTACGATACTCAAACTTTAAACCATCATAGAAAACCTCAAACTCAACGACTACTTGCAAAATCATCATCCTCAAGGAATAGGTTACGATCCTCCACCCCTAATCATTAATTCACAGCATTCAAAGCCAACACTCTCCACTATTCTATTATTGACAACCACACAAGTATGTCCCAAGGTGAACCACTTGGCGACAGCACTCGCATTCACTCACTTTTACAAATGAGTTCCCTATCCTCGAAGTTTAGTCAGTGTTATACTACAAGGTGATGGACAATAACACTGAACTCGACATTACCTCTATCATGGGTTTTAACCCACGATCAAGAGGTAAGCTCATTCATTCGTTAGAAAACACATCAACAATGTCTTACATATCCGCCAGCTTTAAAGCTCTGGACCCTCAACCCTCGTATCCACAACGTGAGCTAAGAACAACTTGCAACCTACAAGACTCTCTATGAACAAACATCACAGGAACACGGCCTTCACGCTAGAGAGATAATTGATCACCGCGTCCATTATAGAAAAATTGGTCCATTTAGAACCCCAAAACTTCGAGACTCTCACTTGAAAACTAAGACATGTATCGTACTCAGATGATTAATCCAAACAGAGGCTAACATATACTAACTAGGGAGAGAGTAAATCTAACAAGTCCACGTGGATTGTTGCTCTCAATTCTCACTTACCACACATGATGGAAACCTTACCTACAAGCACTTACAAATTTGACGAAACAATCAATCCATCATCAACCTCTAGATCTTACCACAACACTTATTTGATGAGAATCAATACCGTCGTATGAACGAGAAATTAGATTGCCATCAATGCAACAACTAAAACCAAAAACAAAACATAGGTACCTGACATATCATTGGTGGCAAAGTTGTCATCTCTGGCCTGAATGGTGGATTGTCTAGCAATTAGGGGTGAGCGGTCGATCGAGTCGAGTCAAAAATATCAAGTTATTCGAGTTGACACGTCATATTTTACAACTCAAACCTTATTTGATTTTTTTCCGATTCGAGTCGAGTCAAGACGGGTCGAGTTTTTTCGCCTCGACTCGAGTAGAAAATTTCATTTTTTTCTAACCGAGTCAAGTTTTGCTCACCTCTACTAGCAATGGTTCGAGCGTCGGCTATGACGGTGGATCTCATAGTACTTCCACCTCGACATCTAGATGATGCCCTACCATTGCCTCTACCAAAACTGTGACCATGCTTAGAATGAGTCAACATCTTAGACTGAACTAGAGTGGCATCATCTGTGATCGGGCAATCTTTCGCCATATGACATGGTGCCTGGTACCTGTAGAAAACCCTACATAACAAAAAGTACACTAAAAGATGATATCAGATTCAATGCTCACAAATCGGTGGAAGCGACGCTCCAACTAAACCATAATGACTCTCCTCTAGAGTAGAAATCAAGGAACAGTTAAGAGCCCTCAACTAGATCCCCAATCGACCCTCGGTATTTCTTCATGAACTCGTCCAAGAAGGAAACCCACATTGGAAGTGCAGGTTGTAGTCGCAACTCAACAGTCTCCACCACTCGCAGGCATTACACTTAAGAAGGGAGACAATACAGTCGAGGTCATCCTCCAAACTCCCTCTCATTTGTCTCAAAATCCTTTGAGTGTCTCTTAACAACTGATCAACCTTGATCAGGTCATCCTCACCCAAGCCTTCAAAACCTTTAGGTCCATAGCGGTGAAGCCTCTCTACAAGGATTTTGTGAGGCGTATCAGATTGCCTCGGGATACACTTGCAAGGGAACAAAGGTAAGATACTGGAGGTGGTTTTCTCCTCCGCTTCCAGTGTCTCCTGGAAGGCTCGTGTCCACAACATCTAGGACAAACTCCTTACCAAAGTCTTTCACTTGAGAAACATTACTCTACTCACGACTTTCCTGGTCGTGTCTGGAATTACCAACCATGGAATTTCTGAAATCACATGAAAACAAGGCAGTACCATCAGGATTCCAATCTTGAGAGAGTACAACTTAAATTTAGGGGCTTGTATTCACTAGACACCATAGCATGACCTCTATACCACCCGGGGTTTCCTAGAACCAACTAAACCTAGGCTTTGATACCACTAAATATAACACCACAATCCTGATCCGAATTTGAAGTAATAAATCCAGGTCACCTAAAGTTCGACCCATCAAATTTCCATTTTAAAACCATAAGTTTAGCCTTCATTAAAAACATTAAACATCCATAATTTCACATAGTAAAATCAATCCATATAAATCAGTTTACAAAATAGGAGCTTTGAGTTAAAAATAGTGTATATCAAAATAGTAAAATAAATAGAGTTTACAGACTCAACATTTGTAAGATCCTACGAATACAATAGCCTGAAACTAAACATCAACTACTTTACTCTGAAGCGATGCGGTGTTGGAGTTCCCATCTCGATGTGCTCCTTGGTCACGATCAACGTGCAAACCTACAAACGAAAACAACAATTCCGAACGTTGAGCTTACAAAGCTTAGTGGTATATTTCTACTCTACCAAAATTTGTGATTATCATAAAATAAGCATGCGAGATAAACATAGTCTAGAGAGCATAGATAAGGCTTCACTTTATATGTGTCATCAACTAGCCTACGCAAGCTAGAGTACTTAGATCACCTATCTCAAGGCATCATCAAATCTACAAGAAGTCTTACATGATCTACAATGTTTCACGATACTCGAGGTCACTCGACCCCTCGAGGTTAAAACATCCATAAGCTATTATACATGGCACACAAGGCCTAACCATACTCGGGATCTCACCAGATCATCCGAGAAAAAGCATACAATGTCACAACCACAAACCTAGAGTGAGGTCTAGAGTCACATAGCATCGGATCGCACATTCAAGCCACATACCATGGTGTTGCAATATGCTCACTAGGTATCTGGGTCCCATCAAACAAAGGTGACTCAGCCAAACAAGGTGTCCAAGAAAATACACAATATAGACATGACTGCCATACAACACATAGCATCACTCGATCTACCAAGGATCTCTTGTGGTTGCTATTATAAGAAGTCTCCCAAAGTTTAGCGAGTTTTTAATACATTATGAAGGGTCCATAATTAATCTCATTGATTGTCTCTATTAGTCCATGTTATCTCATTAATCAAGGTGACTCAGCCAACAAATGCCCATATGACACACACATCAATATTAGGGGTGTGCAAAAAAACCGAAAAACCGAAATCGATTCCGAAAACCGAAAAAACCGAACCAAAAAATTGGTTAACCGAACCGAAAAATTCGGTTTCAGTTCGGGTTTTTATTTTTTTAAAAGAAACCGGTTCGGTTACGGTTTACGGTTTTGGGATAAACCGGGTAACCGAACCGACCGATTATATAATATATATTATTATATTATATGTTATTTTATTATTTTATATTAAAAAAATTAAATTTTATTTTATTTTCTCATTCCCCAAAAGTAAAACCATAATTTTATTTTATCAAGTTTAAGTGTTTAACTTGCTAGTATTAGAAAAGATAATAATATCATGTGTCGATTTCAAAAAGTATGTACTTTTTTCTAACATATTATTAAAATTTATATTTTTAATAAACAAAATAAAAAACCGTTACCCGAACTAAACCGAACCGAATTTTTCGGTTAACTGACTAAACGGTTAACCGGTTGAATGGATACGGTTTAGGGTCGAGAATTTAATGACCCGAACTTATCGGTTAACCGAAATAATTTGCTAATGGTTAACCGAACCCGGTTTTACACACCCCTAATCAATATAGCATCAAGCGACCTTACGGTTGCTAACAATTTATAAGTCACTCATTTCAATTACCATGTTCATACATATTATACTCGTAATTAAGGGTAAGTTCTTGGTTTCTCAGTTTTATAATTTATTTTACCAAATTAGAGGCCCATTGGACCACCGTCCACGAATTATCAGCTCTTCTAATTCAAATTCACATTTTTGGGAAGATTGCCTAGTGGGTACCAATACTCAACCTCGAGTATTGATATGCCTCTCTGGGTACCGATACCCACCCTAGGCGTACTGATACTTGGCTTCACATAGAGAAAGGGGTTTAACCAACACCTCGTACCAATACACAGGGACCGTGTACCGATACCCCATCGGTACCGATATGCCCCCAACTATACCGGTACACTTTTTAGCTATTGGAATTCTAGCAAAACAGAGAATACCGATACAACCTAATCTCGTACCAAAAATCACTTCAAAATATGCTTGAGTTCGTCACTCAATACATGGGGTACCGATACAGGTTCATCCAGTATCAGTACATGAACTCAAAATTCAAATTTTGGAATTTGTATATCAACTACAACACCCCCAAACCTCCAAGGAAAAAGCCCCAAATTGAACCTACAAGTTATGGAAAGATTGTAAAGTGGTTTCCTATCAATTTTACCATTATTAATGTCAAATCCGAAGTATGCCATTAAGGATGATTTAAAGCTCTCAACACCCAATACAATCAAGCAAAGCAAACACTTTATGATTCTCAAGAATAATAGGTGTCAGAGATGTGCTGACCTTAAGCCAAAATTCCTGAAATGTACTCTTACCCTAAGCTTCTTCAACTTTCCCTCTTGGCTCAAGCTTGAAGAAGCTCTTCAACCCCTTCTACATGCCAGACAAACACGATATTCGAACCAAAGCTTAAACTAACATTATATAGAACATTAACTACGAAAATACAACATTTAATCCAAATGAAAAGCTCTAAAAGCTTAACTTCCTCAAACACCCATAATGAAGAATTTATCCTTTTTCCTTGAAAATATACTTTTCCTGAAGCTTACGAGGAAGAGATTAACATACTAAAAATTTGGACCTTGGATGGAAGGAAAGATGAAAGCATGAATTTTTAAGCTTTGGTGACCAAGGTTTCCATAGAGGGGATGGTAGGAAAAAAGGAAAAAGGTGAGAAAGAAAGGGTACCCCCAATATTCACGTGAAGACAAGGGGCCATGAAGGTGATCGGCAATTTCTTGAAAAATGTTTATTTACAACACCAATCCTTCATGGTTCTCCCTTTTCACATAACTGTTCCCTCTCAAGCATGCAAGGTCCAAAACTCAACCATTAAGTCCAGACTTGGCCAAATGTGTCCAATTATATAACCCAACACGCAGGTCCATGACCCGGGTCAATGCCCCATCGTTGACTAGGAAATTCGTGTCCTTATATAATATGTTCAGGTAATTTGGTTAATTTCACTAATTAACTGATTTAAAACCGAATTAACTAATAACTGAATCTTTGAAAACAAATTTAACCATTCTCGGTCAAACTTCGGTGGTCGTCTGTTTAACCAAACTAATTTGAGCGGTTAATTCAATTTTTAACCGAACAATGAACACCCCTAAACTTAATCATACTTGAAACTTGAATATAATCGACAATTTTTTTTCTTCATAATTGGTGGAATAATTACCCTATTTGAGTTAAAATCGTATCAATCCGCTACTTAATTTAATTTATGTTGTTCTTCGATTGTTTTAAGTGTATGATATTAAGCACATTAAAGACTTAAATCTCTATATTGAATAAAAATCCTCAGCTACTTTTTAGTATTTTTTTTATGTCAACACTAAAAAAATTAAAATTTAACTCTAACCCTAAATTTTAAATCCTAAACCTTAAACTATAAAAAATACAACACATCACTAATTATCTAAACCCTCGGTATTTATAATAATAGTTATTATTATTCATTAATGTTATCTTCATATATTCTTAGTACATGCCATGATTAACAACGGCATAAAAAAAAACTATGATCAAACATTAAAACACAAAAAAGTAAAGTAAGAAAAAAAATCTTAAGTCATTTAATTATGTGTTTGGTTATTAATGAGTCATTTTATTTTTAAAAACTATAATTTAGTCATCTAATTAAAATTTTGTTACAATCAAGTCCACTCTACCGTTAAAAATTGAAACAAGCGTCAAACTGACTTGGTAGAATAATAGTTTTAGTCCACAAAACTTATACGTTTTATTAATTTGGTCATAATTTGAAATAATTCAATAAATTTAATAAAATAGTTGTGTTTTTTGAGCTACCCCATTTGTTGCTTATCGAGTTGATGGACATTAGTATGGAATGTGGCAAGTGGTCAGAGGGTGCAATGTCGGAATTTTTAAATATGAAGGGTTAAATATTTTAAATTAAGACCAAATTTATAGATATATAGGTTTTGTGACTAAATTCATTCTTATACTAGGTCATGTTACGCTTATTTCAATTTTAACGACCCGATAACATACTTATAACAAAAAAATTATTGGATAACTAAACTGTAACTGTTAGAAAAATGAAATATTTATAGTTGAACACATCATTATTTGAAGTGTATTTTACCAAAAAGAAATGTTAAGCACATATACTCTAATGTACACAGATTTTACAGGATTTAAACATGTTTAACCCAGAAGTACAAAGCATTCAATTTGCTTATTCTAAAAGCATCATTATCTTGTGATCTCTACTTATTCTAAAAACACGAACCCTCACACGTTAGTTGTACTTTCCAGTTGTTTATTATCATTATGATCTTCCTCCTCTTCTTTATATGATTCCACATGGTGCGCTCCTGCCGCCCCATGAACCCGGGCCAACCGTGCCGGGGAAGAACACGGGGAAGAATGACAAGAAGAAGCTGCAGACACGGCCAAGCATCCCTCACTCCAGGCTCTCCTCAGAGGATAAGAAACACTCTTGCTCTTACCGAAAGCACGGGGGCAATTGCCATGGGACTTGTCGTGGAGGGCACACTGGCAGTTCCGGTGATAGGGGCGGCGCTCGATGGTGTTGTCGCAGCCAGAGATGCACCCTTCGTAGATTGACAGTAAAAGTCCTTCAGCAGCTCCCGCGGCCATGTCTGCTTAATCACCAGCCTCTATGGGATTTTTTTGTTGTTGCTTTGATTGGCAATGGAAATAATTATTAATCTTCAAATATAATGGAACAATGGTGGCATTTATAGAATGATATCGAGGAAAAGACAAAAATGGTATAATTTGTTGGCGAACTTTCCTTACCATTTATTGTTTATATATAAAAATAAGAGTAATTATTCGACCCGAGGTTAGTGGAAATTTTTCAAAATTTGTCGCGTATTTCTTTAGGGCTGAACCACAACTTCTAAATTCTCAACTTTAAACATTAAGCTTTAAAAGATATTCTCAAACCTTAAAATTTACCCAAAAATATTAAAATTTCAATCTTAAACCATAACCTCTAATCCCTAAAATTAAACGTTTGCATAATTTTTTTCACCATGGGTGTAAATAATATTTTTCCTAAAAATAAATACATTTTAATCTGATTCGAATTTTGAAAACTTAAGTGTTGTAATATTATATTGCTTGTGTCACCGGCCGCGAGTTCGAGCCCGTGTCATATGCGTATTTGCCTATAGAAGGGGTTCAAAGACAAACTTTGAGCTCGAATAGACCACCAGACATAGCCCGGTCCGTGGGAGATTCTAGAAGGTTCTGGAATGTTCTGGAAGATTTAGTCCAACATTATCCATTTGAATTGATTTATTTAGATAATGTTGTGATATTTAGAGATTTTGTAAAGATATTATGTAAATCTCGTCCGTCAATGTAAATCAATTTTGACCGTCAGATCTGGGGGGTTCAACTATAAATAGAGGCTCCCCACCTCACTTGTAACTCACTCAATTTTCTATCTTCAGAGTAATCAAGGCATTCACTCTATATCTTCTGTGTTATTTTTCGTGTTCTTGGTTTTCTTCTTTCAGATTCAAAGACCATTCATTATAGTTTGCTTCCGCTTAGAACGATCTTGCGTTCTTGAGTGCCTTGGAAGTTTTGATCTTCCGGAGTTGGAATTCAGGCTTACTTAGGCGTTTTTGTGGTGAAATTCGCTTGAGGCCGCGCGGTTTGCTAGTTCAAAAATCTAGCCTCGTGACAGTTGGTATCAGAGCGAGTGTTCGAGGAAGGAGCTGATTGAGATGACACCGAAGAAAGGAGAAAGTGTGGCAGCGCAAAAGGGTACGGAGACCCAGGCTGCTGATGGAAAGACGACGAGTTCAAAAGAGATCCCCGAGACCTTGGAGGAGAAGGTAACTAGGCTCGAGGGTACGGTGACGGACTCGGGTGAGCGACCTGACGTGGTTGATTCACGCTTCAAGGAGCAAGACAACAAGAGGGACCATCCAAGGGAGAGATGGAGGAACTTCTGACGGATTTGTTCAAGAAGTTGGGCAATAGAGGTGATGCGCTTGAGGCCGAGATAGAGGTTGCGAAGGTTGAGATTGAGGAGATGAAGGCAGACATGGCTTTGTTGAATGTTGCCTTGAAGAATGGATCAGCACCCACTGCGTCGAAGCACAAGAAGGGCGTCCCAAATCCGAAGGAGTTCAAGGGTAACATGTCGGCCCAAGATGTCGAGAACTTCGTGTGGGGAATGGAGCAGTATTTCCGGGTGATGGGCATCAAGGATGATGCGGAAAAGGTAACTGTTGCTTCTATGTATTTGACTGATGTCGCTCTTTTGTGGTGGCGACGTAAGTGCTCTGAGGAAAAGGGCAAAGACATTCCTATTGAGACATGGGAAGAGTTTCAGGTTGAGTTCAAGGGTCAGTTCTATCCGACCAACGCTCAACACGATGCTCGAGCGAAGTTGCGGCAACTTTGACATGAGGGTTCCATCTCGGAGTATGTTAGAGAGTTTATTGAGCTCAAGCATCAGATTCCAAACTTGAGCAAAGATGAAGGGTTCTTTACCTTTATAAATGGACTCCAGCGATGGCCTCAAATGGAGCTAGAGCGGAGGGGAGTCCAAGAACTTTCCAAGGCATTGAACGTAGCCAAATCCATAGCACGATATGAAGTTGGGAAATCCAAGTCTGACAGGCCCCGATGCAAGGACAATGGTGGGGGAGATGAGAATGATCATTGTTGCAGTGATGGTGATGAAAATCCCAACAAGTTCGTCAAACCATTGGAGAAGAGGGAACGAGGACCCGTAAGGTGCTACCGTTGTGGTGGTCTGCACATAGTGAGGGAGTGTCCCAAGAAGAGTCGCCTCGATGCCATCATCGATGGGGACGATGAACTAGAAAATGAGGAATGTCAACTTGGTGCGATTGCCAGTGTCAAAGTAATCAAACCAAGTGTAGAAGGGAAGCATGTGAAATGTTACCGGTGCAAGGGGCCTCATACTATGAAAGAGTGCCCGGATCGAGTCAAGCCGTCCAAGGGGGATGACAAGCCCGAAGACAGTGAGGCTTTAAAACTTGGTTCGATGTTGTTGAGTTCTACAAAGGCGGGCAAGAACCGGAAGCAGAAAGGGAATTGATATATGTAAACATCAATGTGGCAGGTTAAAAGAGAAGTGTTCTTGTGGACACGGGAGCATCTCATTTTATTGTGTCAAAGAAAGCTGTCGACGAGATTGGTTTGAAGGTTGAGGAGTTAACCGGGGTGATCAAGACCGTCAATTCCAGAGGTGTTCCAACAGTGGGAATGACACGAGGCGTGGAGTTGGAAATTGGAGAATGGAAAGGCAAGGAAAACTTTGAGGTAATTCACATGGATGACTATGATTTTGTCATCGGTTTAAATTTCCTTGACCGAGTTAATGCACTCCTTGTCCTTTTTTCCGATTGTGTTTGCATTTTGGAGCCTCGCAAACAATGCGTCGTATCGGTTCATTAGGTTGTGAGGATTGAGAACAGAGTTCTGAATGCTGTTGAGCTAACAAAGGATGCTGACTTGGTTGCTGCCACTGAGGAAACGACTTTGGAAGGGCTAGTGGAGCCGAAGTCTTTGGAAGACATGGGATCCGTCGAGCATCCACCAGTGAGTAAGATGGATGGGGCATTGAGCTTCGTGGACAAAGAAGCGTCAGTGCGAACTGAGGTGTCGGACTTCTAGATTGAAGAAGTTCCGATGTTGTCAATGAGCAATGAGTTGCCGATAGGCGATGGTGCATCAAACTTCGCGAGGAAGGAAGTGTTGATGCGAGTTAGAGTGAATGCCAACTGGAGTAGTCTGAAAGAGGTATATCTCAAACACAATTATGGTGTTTCACAGTTTAATTTTCCTAGTTTGCTGGGTGTAGAAAGCGGAAAACCTAACCGAATAGATGGAGTGGCCAAGACTTGGCGAGAACGCAAGCAACCTTTCAGAGTTCTGAGGGTCCGTTCGGTGTTCAATGTGATGGGGTCCGAGTACTCGAGCAAGGATCGAGGGGATCCGAGTAGGGGAAAGTTACAACTGGTAGGAAGGAGTTCCTACGATCGAGATGTACGTGGTGGGTCAACAAATGATGATACATGGCGGAGAGTGCCAAAGCGAGCAGTCCTTATAGAGGGACGATCGAGTCAGAGTCGAGTGCTCTTTATGGGGAGAGCGGTCCTTATAGGGGAAACCAAGCCCGATTCTGAGTAGGAGGCGAGCCAAAGTGTGGAAGCGAATCCAAGATCACCAAGTCAAGCTTCATCTCGAAGGCGCGACGAGGGCGTCGCCAAGTTTGGTGGGGGAGATTGTCACGAGCCACCAGTTCGAGCCCGTGTCATATGTGCATTTGCCTATAGAAGGGGTTTAGAGACAGACTTTGAGGTCGAAGAGACCACCAGACATAGCCCGGTCCGTGGGAGATTCTAGAAGGTTTTGGAAGATCCTGGAAGATTTAGTCCAACATTATCCATTTGAATTGATTTATTTAGATAATGTTGTGATATTTAGAGATTTTGTAAAGATATTATGTAAATCTCGTCCGTCAATGTAAATCAGTTTTGACCGTCAGATTTAGGGGAGTTCAACTATAAATTGAGGCTCCCCACCTCACTTGTAACTCACTTAATTTTCTATCTTCAGACTAATCAAGACATTCACTCTATATCCTTTGTGTTGTTCTTCTTGTTCTTGGTTTTCTTCTTTCAGATTCAAAAGCCATTCATTATAGTTTGCTTCCGCTTAGAACGATCTTGCGTTCTTGAGTGCCTTGGAAGTTTTGATCTTCCGGAGTTGGAATTCAGGCTTACTTAGGCGTTTGTGTGGTGAAATTCGCCTAAGGTCGCGCGGTTTGCTAGTTCGAAAATCTAGCCCCGTGACACCTGCATATACTTATATTGATGTAATAAAATAAATTTAAATGAAAAATAAAATACTACGAAATATAGAAACAATTAGTAAGTAGTTAAAATACCAACAATTAGTTAGTTTAGTAAGATGAGACATTAGATCTAAGGGAGAATACAGGGGTCGGCCTACCTAGGCCATGGCCTATCTCACACCTAAAAATATAGTTTTACCGAATCTCCAAAAATAAAATTTTAAAAATTAGGTCTTTTTCGATTTTCATCGTTTTAAGCTAAAAGTTTTTGATTCGATTTTCCTCAAAGTCAAACTTGAAGGTTAAGGAATTTTTTATCCTTCGCTTTCCGCACTTTCCCGAGGGTGTAAATGAACAAAGGTCTGATGACATGTTTGTATAATGCTTGTTTACGATCATTTATTAAGTTACATAAACGACTATGAAAAAGAATGTGTATGTTTAATAAACGAAGGTACATGAACATATGCGTGTTTCGTTTGTTTATGTTCATGAACAATCTTATTTAAAAGTTCTTTTATTGGCCCGTTTATATGTTAATAAAGTTTTCTTATAAAAATATTAAAATAATATTTCCTTCTAGTTTTATATTTCAATTTTAACTCATTAATCAAGATAATATATATTATATTTGCAATTACTATTGATAATTTGACAAAACAAGTTACATGGAATGTGCTCTAACGCCTTGTTTGGTACATTAGATGCGAAAGGGGAGTGTTGTGTTAAATAACACTCGTGCATTAAAAAGATGAATGAAAGATTTGTAATACATCAAGGTGTTTGATTGTTGAAAATTGTGAATATATTACTCTTCTTACCTTATGTTTGATAAATGTTAAAAGATAAGTGTTATGTATGAATGTATCATTTTACCCTCAAATGCAAATTATAATACATACAATTAAAATTTATGATAATTTTATTATATTATTAACACTAATGTTAGTTTTAAATGTTGGAAAATAATGGATGATTAGTGACTTTGCGGCATATTAATTATTGGTAAATTTAGAGTTTTAATAATAAACATTATGGTTTATATTTTACTCCGTAAGACCTTGAAAATGATATATAATATGCTCAAATTAGTTGTATGATGAATGGGAAATTGATGCTTAAAGTGAGGTACTTGGAAATATTATTGAGAAAAATGTAGTGCTTAAAACACTCTATCCCACATAAAAAATGTATGGAAGTTTGGAAGATGTTATAAGCAATAACTAACTTGATGGTTAGTAAATGTGTAAGCCAATTGAGGTTGGGAGTAACTTGCCCAACATGAGTGATATGAATGTCTGGATAGTTAGGCCTTAGTGAACTTTTTGAAATATTTTTTTGTTAGCCCATGAAAAAATAATTATATCAACAAAATGTCTCTTGGTATTTCAAAGACAAGGTTTAGATTTAATTGTTCAATTTAAATATTAATTTGGTTATTAAAATTAAATCTTGAAAATTCTTCATCTGCTCTATTAATTCCTTTGAGTCTCTTCATATGTTTCTTCCTACTATAAATAAGATGCTAGTTTTCTCTTTTCAAACACACCAAAAAGCATTACATCTCTCTCTCAAAATTTTTTAGTGGTGATAGAAGAAGGCAAGGTTGAATTTGTCTAGTTCACTAAAGTTGTGTTGCTTGCAGTGAGCGTTTGTTGTTGTATCATGGGAGATAGACGTCCAACGTTACTCAAGCACCAGAGGAGCGAACGAATCTGTCTTAAGGAAACTGTGTGTTACACAGGCCTCAACACAAGTAAACAGTTTCAATTTATTGTTTTAATATTTGATTTATGTTTCGAATATTATTGTATTTTAGTTTTATGATATGTTCAATTTAATAATAAATCAATAATTATTTTATTTTACTGTTTTATTTTATTTTTTTAGATTATTAACGCTCTTTTTTAACAATCTTAAGACAAGAATTTCAGTTTTAATCCGAAACGAACAGAACAACAAGGTAAAATCATGTTCGTTTTTTAGATGCAGAATTTACCTGGGAAAGATCAAAGGGACTCGGTGAAGTATGTGGATTTAAAAAAACGACTTGGTGTAATATTAAGTACATTGAAGCGGCAAGACTTCACTTACCACCTTCAACAGGTTCGACTACAGTAGGGTAAAAGGTATAATTTATATGTTTGAAATTATATTTTATACCTATACCTACGTGTGTAACGTCACAAAAGGAACCATTTATGGTTCTATCTCAAAGGCAAAAGGCAAAAGTTTGTCTTTCACTATTATCACACGTGTTGGCTACTAAATGGGAAAATGACACTCCTTTGAGGATGATGGTGGATGCCAATTATTCGAAGTATATCCGGTTAGATATCATATCATTTTACTCTTACAATTATTATGTTTTGGTACTAATATTTTTTTTTTGAGAAATTTATAAAAACATATAGAATATTCAGGCATAATCTTGATTTGTTTGGAAACAAAAATTTTATAAACAATTTGTTTGAGGATTTAATTCATGTCGTTTTAACGGGCTTCATGAACAAGAGGCAATTTGAAAAAATCTAGTTTATTCAAATTTTGTTGTTGACAAATATATTTTAACAGAAATTGTCATCAAAAGTAACATTAGTTATTGATTCTGTTCAACGAAATCTAGAGTGTTGATTCCGGCCGAGGTCTCGAATCAAAGAATAGAAGAACTTTGTTTTCTATGTCAAAATTACATTCTTAAAGCCTAATCTAATGCACATTATGAAGTGTACAATGTTTAAAAATGGCTAAAAAATTATGAGGGTCATTGAACCATAAATACAAAATGGAAGATGTCGGTGCTAAGAAATTTTTAATGATTGATTCCAAATTGTTGTGAATCAAAGGTAGTGATTTCATTTGATCACTCACGGTATTCTTGCAAAAGGAATGGTTGGAAGTGAATCCGTTCAGGCGTTATTCATTTGAAAAGCTAACCCTTGTTTGAAACGACTTCAATAACTTCCTTAAGCATAAGAGAATGGAGCTCATAAACGGTGATTGGAGAACAATATGAAAGTGCATGTCTAGGATTGATTTTTTTGAAAGACTTGTATTTAAGTGTTCCTAGTGCACCATTTCTCTTTTCATAAGTTACCTACTTGGTGCATTGTTCATTATTGTTCTTTCTATTATGACCATGAGAATTTTTGTTTTGAGGTTTTTAGTTTACTAAACTTTTGATGTCTGGATTTTTGTTTTTGGGTTTTTAGTTTGTGACTATGTGACACAATAAAAAAATCAGTGAAATTCATTGGAAGGAATTTTAAAACGTGGCAACAAAGATGTTGCATATTTGACCATAATAAACTTGGTCAAATATCTGGAGGATGATCCTCCTATTGTTATAGAAGATAAGGTAAAAGTTGTTACCACATTCAAATGTTGTTAAAGCGAATATTGTTATGACAAATATTGCCAGAGCAAACGTAATGAAAGTAAAAAGGGATTTCAAAGAAACCATATTGTAGAAACGATCTTATCTGAGATAAAAAAAGAAGGTGTGTTCAAGAAGTAAATTTCATGGGAAACGCTTCAATTGCCATAAGATGAGGAAAAGCTCTATATGAGTAATGTTGGTACTATAATTTTGAAGATGACTTCTTAAAAAAATTACAACTTAAAAAAATGTGCGTAACATGTGGGGGAAGTTGTTCTATCAGCTAATTACCCTTTAAATAAGATTCCACACAATTAAAAAGATAAGACACCATATGAGTTATGGAAGAGAATAAAACCTTCATATGTATACTTAAAAATGTGGGAGTGTCTTGCAAAAGTAACAACCCCATGACCAAAGCAAATATATGAGAAGTTCGGTAGTGTCATGATGACAAACGACTTCAAAATTAATGAATGTGACAAATGTGTACATGTAAAAATTACCGACATTGAATATATTATTCTATGTCAGTTTGTTGATGACATACTCATTGTTGGAAGAAACAATGAAATAGTAAGATGTACAAATGGCATGTTAAATTCAAGATTTGATATGAAAGATATGAGACTAGACGATACGATTTTGGACATCCAAATTAAACGATCACATGAAAGTCTCATATAGTCACACTATGTGGACAAATTCTTGAGAAATTTGGCAGGGATGATTCTTGTATATCAAGAACTCCAATAAACACGAGCTAATATATGTTCAGGAATAAAAGTCAAAATGTTGACCAAGTGAGAGATCCTACTGCTTAGAAGGATACTATGATGCTAGTTGGAATAATGATATTCAAGATATCAAAGGAACAAGTGGATGGAAATAGTCAAACGGTTAAACTAAATCCATAATGGAATCTGAGTTTGTAGTTCTAGACAAGTCTAGAGAAGAAGCCCAATAACTTCGAAATTTCTTGGAGGATATTCTTGAATGACCAAAGCATGTGCCCACAATATGCATATATTGTGATGACCAAGAGGAAATTGGTAGAGCACAAAGCTTATTTATAATGGTAAGTCGAGCCATATGTGTTGTCGACATAATACCATTAGACAACTGATCTCAAATAAAGCTATCTCTATTGATTTTGTAAGATCAGAGGATAATGTTGTGGATCCACTAACTAACAGGGTTAAATCGAAATAAGGTTGAGAAAATATCGAAAGGAATGTAACTAAAGCCCATGAAAATTTAAGTCGATATGTGAAGTAAAACCTTACCTAGTTGACTGGAGATCCCAAGATCTAGGTTCAAAGGGACAACTTACTTACATAGACATGTGCGATCACTGTGGGGGTTCTTCTCCCAAGTTCATTCCTATAATGTAGACAATGATCAAAAGTCGAATAGGCTAAGCAAAGCTTTTAATGACTATTGTGTGCTTCGGTGAGCTGAACAACATAAGTCACCTATGTGAGAGTGAAGTGGGGCTGCTTCAAGGAGACTATTAGGACATAGGTCTCTTAAAACTCTTGCAGAACTAGGAGATGTTCACGGCCATATGAACATACGCTTGAGAATCAAAGCCTTGCCAGTGAGGTATTTGTGTGAAGTATATCATCGTTTACACAAACGACAGAACAATTCAAGGACATCGTGTCTACTGGCTGACCAGTAAGTAAATATGCTTTCACAAGGGAAGGTTCAAGGGTCGATGCCTACCTATCCTATGCAAATATCAAACGTAGAATCTATCACCACTTTGTGTCATTGATCTATCAATTTCATTCGTGTGGGGGATTGTTTGAAAATAATGGATAATTAGTGACTTTGAGGCATATTAATTATTGGTAAATTTTGAGTTTTAAAAAAACATTATGGTTTATATTTTACTCTGTAAGACCTTGGAAACGATATATAATATGCTCAAATTGGTTGTATGATGAATGAGAAATTGATGTTTAAAGTGAGGTACTTGAAAATATTGTTGAGAAAAATGTAGTGCTTAAAACACTCTATCCCACATAAGAAATGTATGGAACTTTGAAAGATGTTATAAGCAAGAACTAACTTGTTGGCTAGTAAATGTGTAAGCAAATTGAGGTTGGGAGTAACTTGCACAACATGGGCGATATGAATGTCTAGACCGGCTAGGCCTTATTGGACCTGCCGAAATATTTTTTGTTAGCCCATGAAAAAATAATTTTCACCACAAAATGTCTCTTGGTATTCCAAAGAAATTTTTTGGATTTAATTGTTAAAATTAAATATTGATTTACTTATTGAAATTAAATCTTGAAAACTCTTCATCTGCTCCATTAATTCCTTCGAGTCTCTTCATATGTCTCTTCCTACTATAAACGGGATGCTAGTTCTCTCTTTTCAAACACACCAAAAATCATTCCATCTCTTTCTCTCAAATTTTGTTCTAGCGGTGATAGAAGAAGGCATGGTTGAATTCGCCTAGTTCACTAAAATTGTGTTGCTTGCAGTGAGCGTTTGTTGTTGTTGTATCCTTGGAGATAGACGTTCAACGTTATTCAAGCACTAGAGGAGCGAACGAATCTGTCTTAAGGAAACTGTGTGTTACACAAACCTCAATACAAGTAAATGATTTCAATTTATTATTTTAATATTTTATTTATGTTTCGAATATTATTTTATTCTAATTTTATGATATGTTCAATTTCTTAATAAATCAATATTTATTTTATTTTACTAATTTATTTTATTTTCTTGAATTATTAGCGCTCCTTTTCTAACATTAAATATGCTATATTTTATTTAATAAACAAATAAAATGAAATAAAGAACTGCATGACCAAAATCCGTTAAAATTTTTAAATATTATTTTTTAAGAAAAGGAGACAAACTCGTAATAATTATAACTTTCGAATGAAACTAGATTAATTAAAACAAAGCTTAAGTTGTTGAACAAGTAATAATTTCATAACAGTAAAATATTTAAAGAACTAGTCACTGAAGATAATATTCGATAAAATATATCGTTATAAACAATAGTAAAAACATAAATCTCAAATATATTCTTATTTATTTACATCGTCGTAAATAAACATTTGATAATTTATTTGCACTGTTGTAAATAAGCATTGATAACTTATTTAACTAAGTCAATTATGTTTGCGAGCATATAAACGAACATGTAATCATATTATTTTAGTTGTTATTCTAATTTTAAATTAAGAATTATATATATATAGCTCATCACATTGTGTCTTGGTGGCAAAGGTAGATGTTCATCATCCCTTGAGACCCGGGTTCGAGCACCAGTAATGCATGTTGTGTGTGCCGTCTTTGAAAAGACTAAGAAAGTTGAACAGATGCTACCCTTGCACATCGCACCAGCATATTCAAAAAAAAGGAATTATATATATATATATATATATATGTGTTAGATAAATTTTTTGTTCTATTTAATGGACCAACTAATGCTATTTTCATGGATTTTTAACTAAATACATCCATTAAGCGAGACACTAGACCCCTTAAATAAGGTCATAGATTTTAGTTCTGTCATTATTAATGAAGTAAATTAGGTTGGAAGGTTTGTCCTTTAATTAATCTCTACAGTACTTGATCTAGATTAATCAATCAATAAACTAGATATAGATTATTATTAAAAAAAGTAATTAAAAGTAGATTTCTTCCGAGACATGCAAACTAAATTTGAAACCCAATGTTATTATTGCTAGAACAATTTACCTAAATACTATCACTGCCTAAAATAATTATTCCCGTACCTAAAAAAGAGTAAGGGTTGAGGATACCTTTGATTTTTCTGGTATAACTATTGGTCAATTCATTGACGGATTAATTTAAATCGGATATTGTAGTTTATTGTAGAGTGACTCTTAACTCAATTTACTTTATTTACAATATCATGATTCGAACTATTAACTTCACTTAAAGTATCTAGTACGTCATCCCACTAGACCAGTTAATTATTATTACCTTTGATTATTTCTAATGAGACATTAGAAGACATCCAAAATTAAAATTTTAAATTTAACGGTCGGTTCATGAACTTATTAGCATATGTCCAAGTTAAATTTTTTGCTATTTTATTTGTATTGTAAGAAGATTAGAAAAACAAGAAAATATTGGAGAAATCACAGACAAGAAACATTTTAGGTTGTCTCAAAAAGCAATGGCAAGATTCCTTTATTTGACTAAACATGTTATAGCTCTTGTTACTAAACGGTTAGTCCTATGAAATTCATAAGAATTTAGGGGATAAACCTAAGTTTTTAACACTAATATTATAAGGTTGGAGTGGGACATTAGTTTTGGCATGGAAATCAATTGAACTGGGTCCTTTCATGCATATTTATTGTATTGATTATGCTACTCGAATTATTATTGAGAAAAAAATCTGATTGAAACGATTAGTTAATTTAGTTAAATTGAAAATTATTGTTCAATTAAGTTTGATATTTGTTATAAAATCAAGAGATTTTAAGAATAATATAACGTTAAAACAAATAAAATCATTTGAAAATGTATTCTTCAACAAATAATGAGGGGTATTTATAATAATTATTCATATTCTCTTTCTTTTATTTGAGAAAATTAAGGATGTAATTTTTTTTGAATAGTCTATTGGTGATTACAAGGTAGTATATCTTCATACATATCCGAATTCATGCACATCCCAATTTCCACCACAATCCTTTAATTTAAGGCTTAAGGGTGTAAGAAGCCCTTGAACTTTTGGGGGGAAAACTCAATTAAGCCATTTGACCAGTTTTGACCATTAAATCTTGATAGTTTTTTTTAATATGTTGGTGCAGTGCGTCGTTTCACAGTGTTTTCACCTGATATTTTCAGAATTTTTTATTTTATTTAAAAAATTATTTGAAAGTTATAAAAATTCTAAAAGATTTATAAAATTTACAAAATATATTTTGAAAAAATCTAAAGAAAAAAACTGTCAAGATTTAACAGTAAAAAATGGTCAATCGGCTTAATTTATTCAATTCCTTGGTTCAATGGCTTAATTGATTAATTTATTGGTTCAAAGGCTTAATTGAGTGCAAAAAAATGTTCATAGGCGTAATTGGTTTTTCCTTTCAAATGTTCAAGGGCTTCTTACACCTTTAAGCCTTAATTTAATTAATAAAAGCGAAAAATAAAGGGCTTTACTGATTTGTCTCTAAGTATGATTTCTCGATTTTAATCACCAAATAAATTATTCCTCATTTTCATTTGGCTATTGGTAATGTTGTTTCATAAATATTCTTTCACTACACCACGTTGGGTATATAGTGACACTTTTTGCGGTATTTGTAGAGCAAACACCGCTAATTGTTTATATATCACGACATTTAAAGAAAAAATGCCACAAAATACAAAACTTGCGACATTTCTAGGAAAGCGTCGCGATATGAATGTACCTTTAGTGGTGTTTTTACGAAAAACACCGCTATAGAATAACATATGGTGATGTTTGTGGTAAAATGCTACAAAAGCTCATTCTTTAGTTGTAACATCCCTAAAACCAGTCTAGTCAGAATTGAGTTCCAATGATCGAAAACCTTACACTGAAAAGGTCCAAATATTGTTTTGACCGTTTTTATGAGGTCAATCACATTGATATTGGACTCTAATTGAGTTGAATTATTATTTAAGGACCTTAATCGAATACCTAGAGAACTTCTAGTGACTAAATTGAATAAATTGAAAATTCAAGTATATAAGTTTGAACACCTGAGAGTTGAGGGACTAATCTTGCGATTAGCCCCTCCTCAACTTAATAATCTCACATGTGGATCACCGGGAGAGTTTCCTTCAATAGAAGGAAACCTATTGCTATTAAAAACAAGTAAATATCTAAAAGGAAGGAAATTTACCCGATTCAAGGACAAACAAGCACCTTAATCTCTTCATCTTCTATCTCCAAGCAGACACATTCATTGGTGTTCCTTAAAAGCTTGTGTTTCTTCGATTTATTGTTATCGAAATCTTGCTACTAATCGGGTAAGCTAAATCCCCTAAACTATTGATGAAATTCATGGAGATTGGTAGAGTAATCTCAATCTAGGTTTTTGGTTACCCTTGGATACCCTATAGATATTACTTATATTGAGCTTAGATATTGATTTTGATATCATTATATCGATTTTGATATCGTATCATCAATTTTAATAAATTCCCTATTGATCTTCCTAGCTCAAGAAGTGGAAAGTGATCATTCGCCATCACCAACAAAAGCTAAAAACAATGGGGTTTCTATCCAAGAGCCTTGAAAGCTTCGAATTATCGAGGTGAGTGTAGTCGGAGTCTCGGGATTAGGCTCGGTGCCTTTCCTGAATTCATTGCTATCAAATTTATCATCGTTAACACAATTTGTTAATGGGTGTTGTTTCGAACCATTAAGTGGATACATTGGTAAGCATCGGTAAGTATAACATTGAATATTGGACATTGATATTGTCATTGAGATCATTGAACATTGCCACCGTTATTTTTATTGCTATAGAACATTGCTTTTGGAATATAGCTCATTGATAATGATACTGGAAACAGTGAACACTGTAATTGTCATTGAACATTGATTATTGATAATGTCACCAGACCTTTGATTCGTAGGACATTGGATACAATTGGCATGTCATAGAATTCATGAGCTCGGTGTACGGGTGGACTACGGTCCTAGGGCTACGACCTATATTGACTTGACGAGGCGGAGGGGTGATTTATGATATTTGTCATATTGGTGAGGCGGAGGAAATAGACCATTCATTGACTTGGCAAGGCGTACGAATTTGCGTATCCACTATCCGGATTCGGTCTAATGGTCAATATTGAAATATGAAGATATTATTGTTGAACATGAACACGACATTGTTATTATGGACTCATAGCACTGATATTATTATATTCATGAATTGAAATGTATATTGTAGTATTTTTTATATTGTTTATGACTATCTCACTGGGCAAAGTAGGCCTAATGCATTTCATCTCATGCATTTCAGGTTGATCGGGTTATCGGATCGAGACCGGAGAAGTCAGAAGTTGGGCAAGTCACAAGCAAGCTAGAATAATGTATTTTGCCCTTATAGACTCCTAAAAAGGTGGCAAAGTAGCTAATCTAGTCACTTGTGGCTTTTTGAATATGTATGTAATGCCTATGTTATGACTAAAATGGTATGGAACTAAAATGACTCTTAGGTTGTGCTAAAAGTGACAAAAATGACTTATTTGGCTCTAAAAGGTGAAATCGTAGTAAACAGATTCAAATGATCGTAAAATTGGGCATGTCGGTATTTTATAGCATGGAAATATTATGTGTAAAGTTTCATTACATGGTAGGTCAAATCGAATAAAAACCAACAAAAAATCTGTCATTACAGGGTAGGGCGTAACAATATAGTTGATGCTGTATCGATACGTCCTTGCATAATTGGTCAGGTCAACGTCAGTCAAAAGGGGGCGTATCGATATGGGCTAGGCATATCGGTACGGATTTTGGCTATTGGAATTTGGAAGCAAAAATGGTATCGATACGGGGTCAAGGCGTATCGATATAGAGTCGCCATGGTCAACTAGTATCGGTATGGCTCTCAACTGTATCGATACTGTTGTCACCTTTGAATCTAGAAAATGGAAATTAGGCTTAGTGTACCGATATGGCCTTAAGTGTATCAGTACGGTGACAGTTAATTCGATTAAAAGTCATAGAACACAGTTTTGCATTGTTCACAAAATGGTCACCAAATCTTGTACAGTTTAATTGAGAAGGTAAATGAACTTCGAATGTCATGAAAATTTACATGGAAATTGTTCATATGATGAATTTCATTTTTGTAAGCCTAATTTTAGAAAAGGGCCACTAAAATGCTGAAATTACAATTTAGTCCTTAAAAATTGTAAAGGTTTAAAATTGATCCTAAATGAATAATTGTAGGCTCATAAGGGACTATTTCGAGTTATGTATTGCTTATTAATGGAGGTCAAGTCCAATCTTGTCGCCTTCAGTTCGAAATCAATACACTGATCATTAAATGGTTCATCGGTAGCATACTCCGACCTGGTTCTCGACAAGGCCGGGTAGGGGGTGTTATATGAGTGGCATTTTAAAACAAATGCCATGACATGTGTCACTATTAGTGCCGTTTGTTTTAACAAACGTTGCAATATGTATAAATCACTAAAATGATTTAGGACTCCTCAGTCGACACTCTCCCTCACCCCAAATCAAATTACGACCCAAAATATCTAATTCCTATAGTGAAACCATACCTCTCCACCCCTCCTCCAATTCTCGCTTCATCTAATCCGGTGTTCATTCCCGTCTCCTTGGTCCCAACTCATCTTTCTCCTCCTCCACCAGTCGGTAATTCCACCAGTGTCACGACCACCAGATTCGGGTCTCCTTCTCCTCCTCCACTCGTTAGTAATTTAGCACTAGAGGAATTTACGGTCTTGTAACGCTCTGGTTTTGGGCCTAGGTGTTTTGCGTGACGGGTTAGGCTAGTGGAACCGGTAATCGGTTGTTTAAAATGTTGAAAGGTGGTTCAGGGAAATCAAGGTTCGGAATGGGATAAAAATGTGGTAAAAATTTCTAAAATCCTCTAAAATTACATTTAAGAGGTTGGTTAAAACAATTTTGCAAAGCGGGTTTTGGGAAGTACACATTTTGGGTAGGGACCAAAATGTAAAGTTTTAAAACTGTAGAAAAAGAGTGTTTTTCAAAAAGAGTCAAAATCTTAGAATCTTTAGGGAGCTAATTGGAAATTAAGTTGTTTCTCTAATTTGGCATGTGTTTTAAATGGTTTATTAAATAATTAAAATGGCTTTTAATGATTTAATTAAAATGTAGTTATTTTGGTTAAGAGAATTTGACGATCATTTTTCATTCTCTCCTTTTCACGTCATCCAAACACTCTCAATATTCTCTCATTTTCTAGATTTCATTCACTCTCAATTTCTCTCTTGATTTTCAACTTCTCCTTTGTGATTTCTCTCAAAGTTCTTCAAGATTCTTAAAAGCTAAACTTGCCAAATTAGAAAAGAAGCAAGGATTGGAGGTAAATTTTGTTCTAACCCTCTAATCAAGGTTCTTTAATGAAATTCCAAAGATGTTTTACTCTCTATTTATGTTTTTGATTGAGGTTTTATTATTGTTTTGATAAAATGATGAAATCTTGATAGAAAAGAGGATTTAATGTGATTTTCAGATTTGTTTTGATTTGGTTTGTTTGAGATGTTTCTAATTGAGTTTTGAAAGGTTTATGATGTTGAAATAGAGTCTTAATCATATTAATCCTGAAATCCTTGAGATCTTTGGTTTTTAAGGTGTTTATGGTTGGGTTTTTGGGGTGTTATGTGAGATTTGAGTTGCTAGAGGTAAAAGGATGGTTTTAGGTTGTTTTGGATGTTGATTTATGGTTAAAATGTGTTGGATGTGTTGATTGATGGCTGGGCTGAGTTTAGAGATCAATCAATTGAGTTTTCGATTGTTTCGGATGGTAATTTGATGCTTTAGAGCAGAGCAGCGGGTTTTCTTTTGAGTGCTGGTGTTTGGATGCATTTTGATGCATTGAATCTCTGTTTTTAATGTGTTGAAAACAGGGGATAGTGTTCCGGAATCGAACGAAGTGGTTTTGGAGGCTTTGGACGATTGATTGTTGCGTCGGCAAGTGTGGTTTCGCAAGTTGGTGAGTGGAAACTAATTTTCCAGCGTAGAAACGTTTTAGAAAAGGTTTTGGGAACTTAGTAAAAGCTTGAAACGCTTTACTAAGTTCGGAAGTAAGTAAAGTGATTTTCTCCCCCGGATTGTGCTAGTATGAGCCTTTGGTTGCACTTGATTTTAATTGCGTTTACCTACTGTTTCAAAGCATGTTTTGGGTATATAAAATGTGTTTGATGATGCCATATGGTTTAAGGATGCACTAGGTAAGTGATCCTTGTATGCATGTGTTGATGCATGAGTTTTGAATCATGGTTTAATGCTTGTGGTATGGCTTAGTATAAATGCTTTGTAAAAACAGTGAGGTATGCATGAAATGTGGATTATATTGGCAAGTGTTGTTGTGTAAAGTGTTTTGTAAATGAAATCAGATATAATTAGCCGACTATAGGATTGAGTGCACTATAAACAAGCCGCCTTGGATGTTGAGGGGTTGTGATTGTACCGAAAACTCCATCCAAGTACCCTAACGATTGAGGAATGTTTAAGGTTGCAACAGTTGAGGGTAGCTCCCGGGTGACGAACCTTGTGTGTGTCCCGTCTCTCGTTAGTGGGCTATACATCTAACGATGAGTGGTGTTGAGGGGTTGTTATTGTACCGAACACTCCACCATGGTTGTCACAACGGTGGAGGATTGCTCTCGTGTGTGAGCCTTGATAGGCTAGTATAGTGTATGAAGGGTTTGGGACAACCCTTGGTAATCTGTTTATCTGATATGATTTTTGAGAATTGAGGATGTTGTTAATCACTTGTAAGCCAATATAATGGAATGAAATGTTATGGAAATGTTGATGATGCATATTATTAAATATGCATGTTTTACCTTAAGCTTAGCATATTGGTGTTTATGCTTGGAAGGCTTGATGTTTTGTGTAGCAAAGGTTTAATTGTTGGAAAGTATGTGATTCATGTTGCATGGTGTTTAGCATGCTGATTTTAATGATAAAGTGCATGGTTTTTCAAATGAGGCATGATGGTTTTCAAAGAGTGAAAATGGTTTTGAGCATTGATGGTGTTTTCGTGTTTTGAGCATTCATCACTAAGCTTGTATGCTTATGCTCTCTTTTGCTCATTAATGCAGATCATTAGGTGTTTGGAGGCAGCAACTTCAAGGGATTTCCAGGAGACTTCTCTAAATGTATGTCATGGTTTTAAACTAGTGTAATAAAGGCAATGGGGGTGTCCAATGCTATGAATGTTGCTTGCTTTGATATTTTCTGGTTTAGTACAAGTTTGTTATGCTTTTATTGGTTTGTAAGTGGCCTATAAATGTTGGTTTATGCTTGGATTTGATAATTGGTTTTTAATGCTTGATTTCCATAGGAAGCATGCATCTAGAATTCAATATGATGATAGAGTTGCTTTGATGGTGTTATTGCCAAGTGATTCTTGATGGTTGAAGTATATTTGGGTCGCAAGCATGTTTACATATATGTTGGAATGTGTTGAAATGGTTTTTGAAGTGTTTAAACTGCATTTTGGGCAATTGCAGACTGAAGCGTATCGGTACACTTATTAGTATATCGATACGGCCTTCATAAATAGGAGGGGCGTACCGATACACGGGAGTGTATCGATACCCTTTCTAGTCACTCGATGAGGGTGTATCGATACGGTGCCCTAGCGTACCGATACAGTCTTGTAATGTTGAAACTGGGAAGCCTGATCGTCGGGGGCGTATCGATACCCTACCTAGGGGTACCGATACGCTATTCATTAAATTGGTTGAAACTCATCTTTGAATGTTCTGAATCTTCACGTTTTGGTCTCTGTTTTCTTATGATGCAATTAAAGGTGATTTAATGGTTAATTTGAGTTGAGCTTTGGCAATGATGCATGTAATGAGCTTAATTAAAAGTTGGTAATCTGAATTTGGTAAAATACTCTTATAATTTGATCGGTTTACAAAATGGTCCCTAAGTCTGATATTAGATGAAATCATTAAGCGTTTGTGTTGTTGTTTGATCCGTTGTTTTGTTAGACACAGAGGAAAGTAATGTGCATCTAGACAAGATAAAAATGAAAAAGATTAGGGTCGTTTATTGAGGTAAACCTTCCTTGTTTACTTCAATATTCCCTGTGTGACCCGTTCGGTTCGGTCTATCGGCTAGGCTGGGTCGAGTGGGTTACATGTCTATTCCCCCGAATTTGAGTTTGTAAGTATAGCACTTTTGTAGAAACACATGATTCATCCATCTGTTGACAGATTCTATCGATCAATGCTTGTGTTGCTTAATCACATGATGTGGGGTTAGTGAATATGTAGGGTTAGCAATGTAAGAAGAACAAAACATGTGTTGAACTTTGTTACTATCTGCGAACCGCTACCACGCGAACACCCAATCAATAAACCACTCGTGATCGTGCGAACAACCATCTATGGCCCATCGTAAACTCGGCATGTGAACATAACATCAAATCACGTGACCAAGCACGTTGTCACACTGACACCTGAGTCACAACATCTCAACTCACTATGAAACATGTCCTCCTCGATTGACATGTGTTCACGCCTTTCCCAATCCCTTATAAGGGACCATTCACCTTTAAAACCCAAAGAGGTCCCCTAATACAATCGAGGGACACAGACCTTCATCATCTCTGCAAAAACACTCCCTCACCACCGTTTGAACCATCAGGCTTCTCTACCAGAGGGTGTTGCTGTAACACCCCATTCCTAGTCTGGTCGAGAACCGGGTCGGAAGGTGATATTTGTGGTCAATACTGTAGACAGTGCAATAAAATTTCCTTTTTAATATTAACCTTTAAACCAATATCATACAATAATACAATGCATCGATACATTTTTTCCAATTAATCCATACGAAGCAATAATTAATCAATCGGGGCTAAATTGCAATTATTACAAGTTTTAAGGACTAAATTTTAAATTTAACAATTTAAAGGTCCTTCAATGCAATCGATATTACCAGATTGAAATTCACTACATTATTAACATACCTGTAAAATTTCATACAATTTGGAGACTATTAGCTCATTCAATTTAATCGTTTATTATTCAGTGACTAAACTGTGAACCTTGCAAACTGTTTTATATGCCTTTAACTAACTTAACTAACCCCATATCGAAATGCCCTAGGGCTATTTCGAAACGGGTGAACGATGGTCAACCCTTGTTGACTTTACTCTTTAGACTGTATCGATACGGGCATGCCTGGTATCGAAACAGATTGACTTCTTTTGACTTTGACCCATTTCGATATGCTATAAACCCGTATCGAAACGAAGGATTCTAGTGACAAAATGTTTCGAAACGGCCATGAACCGTTCCGATACGCCCTATTCCTCAGGCTCAATTATGCTTACCCGTATCGAAACGCCATCACCCGTTTCGATACGGCCCGACCTGTAATAACAAATTTTTGCTGGTATTTACGCAATTTGACCTACTGAACGATGTCCAAATAAAATGAAATTTCACACACAATATTCCAATGGTATAAACTGCTAGCATGCCAAATTTCATGATTATACGAATAAGTTTACTATGTTTTGACCTTTATGAGCCAAGTATGCACTTTTAAGACATTTTAAGCCAACCAAAAAGGTTAACCATATTACAACTTATGCATATCACAAACATAACAAAATGAGCATAAATGACTAGTTCAACTACTTTGCCACCTTCCTAGGAGTTCCTAAGATCAAAACACATTACTTTAGGGCTTGTAGTGACTTGTCTTGTTTTGCCAATCCGATTCTCCGACACACGATCCTTTCAACCTGAAAATGCATGAGATTAGACACATTAGGCATACGATGCCTAGTGAGGTAGTCATAAGCAATATGAACAAAAGTATGTGTTGGGTTTTTCGGTGCTCGATTCCTTCAACCGTTCTTGCTCGCCAAGTGGTGGAGAAGTGGAATTTTGGGTGATAGAGGTGTGGAAGCTAAAAAGGTAAAGACAAGATGATTTATAGTGGTTCAACCTTCTAACCAAGGTCTACATCCACTACCTTAGCTTCCCACTAAGGATTTCCAATCAATCCATTATTGATTCGTCCCCTTTTCTAGGCTTAGGAGGAAACCCTTACAAACCGATCAAGCTTTCTACCCAAAGCCTTGATCAAACCCTCTTTACAAAGAGATAAAAATAAGCAAACTCAAATCCCTCTAATAGGTATTTGTTTGCACAATTAAGCTCTCACCCAATCCTAAAACACTTGAGAAAATCTAACAATTTTGGCTCACTAGTGTTTGTCTATACAAAGAATTGACATTTAAGCACTAAGACACATTTAGATCATATGTTGTATTACAATTGAAGCATTTTTCATTACTAGATGCTTAGAGGTCCTTTTTATACTCCTCTTTGAGTTTGTAGCCGTTACTAGCCATTGGGGTTGAATTGGAGTCGTTGGAGACTTAATTTCCCATATTAAATGTTGTTCTAGAGCCTTCCGTATCGATACGTGAGGACCCGTATCGGTACGCTCTTCTTCAGAAACTAGCCGTTGGACTCTTGCCAGCCTAAGCGTATCGATACGCTAGAGGGCGTATCGGCACGGTACGTCATTTAAAATACCGTTGGGAAATAGCCGTTGGGGACGTTAAAACAGGGATCGGTATGCTTAAGGGGCGTATCGAAACGATCCCTATCTGTATCGATACGGTCTCACCCGTATCGGTACGGGTTTTGGCAGAATCAAAACCTAGGCAAAAGTGTATCGATACGGGGTACACCGTATCGGTACGGGCTTGCTGAAAACTCAAGTTTGGCTAATTTAAATCATTAAAAACTTTGCTAAAAACCTTTTTAAATGCCTCAAACATATTCTCAAGTTGTTTGGACTTAAAGACAAGTTTTAAATTCTTTTCAAATTTGTCCAAAACATTTTTCAATTATTATATCAAAACATTAGTTCTACAGTATGTCAAGTATCAATATATATGATCTCGTGCTTATCAATGTCAATGCTATGCAACAATATACAATGTTTAACGTATTCTTTTCATCATTAATCCTTGGATTGAATCAAGATAGTGGATACGCGAATTCTTACGCCTCGCCAAATCAATGAATGGTCTAGTCCCTCTGCCTCGCCAATATGACCAATATCAATACACATCCCTCCGCCTCGCCAAATCAATGTAGGTCGTAGCCTTAGGACTGTAGTCCACCCGTACACTGAGCTCATGAATTCTATGGCATGCCAATTGTATCCAATGTCTATTCAAATCCAAGGTTTCAATGTTCATTTCAATGTTTAATGTTCAATGAGGATTTCAATGACCAATGATTCAATATTATCAATGTTTCATGGTTCAATATCAATATCAATATACGATGATTTCTTTACAATGTTTCGATGACAATAACCATATCAATGACTATGCACAATGACAATACCAATGACTATATCCGATATTCAATATCAAAGTTATCGACACTTACCAAGGTGTCCGATTAACCATCCTATGCAATTTCTTCAATGATAATATTAGTGAAATAATCTAAAACATAACATAAAGATTCGGGAAGGCTTTTTGCCTAATCCCAAGACTCCGACTACACTCACCTCGAAATTTGATGCTCTTACGGCTCTCGGATGACAATACCCTTGCTTCTCTCTTTCGATGGAGATGGTGAAACCTCTATCTCCACTTCTTGAGCTAGAAAATCAATAGGGAGATGATTAGGGTCGATATTACGATATCAAAATCAATACAACGATATCAAAATTGATATACGATCTCAATATAAATAACAACGATGAAATATCCATGGATGGTCAAAACCCTAGCTTGAGATTAAACTTGATTTATCCATGGAATCCATTAACTGATTGAGGAATATAGCTTACCCGATCGATAACAACGATTCGATATCAATAGAACGAAGAAAAAGCAAAGCTTAATATTATCTTCAATGGAGGTGTATGCTTCAAGGAAGAAGATGAGGAAGATGAAGATGTTTGCTTAAGAATTCTCGAGTAAGTCTATATTCCCTTATTTCCTTTATTTTATCACTATAATTTAGGCTATTTAGCTTTCCTTCAATTGAAGGAAAGCTCTCAGACTAACCCATGTATGCAAGATTTAATTGAGAAGGGGCTAATCGCAAGATTAGTCCCTCAACTCTCACCATACTATGGTTTTGCTCCCCAACTTAGATTTTCTTCAATTTAGTCACTATAATGTTTTCGGTACTATTCAATAGGGTCCAATGGCAATGATTTAATTCAATTAGAGTCCAATATCATAAATTAACTAGCTAATACTATATTTAGACTTCATCAATGTAAAATTTTCAATCACCGGAACCAGATTCCGACTAGACCAGATTTTAGGGTGTTACAGTTGCACACTTTTGTGATCAACAATTGATGGGGTGAATTGGATCCTTCACCTTTTTTCAGTTCGATTATAAGAGAACAACAAATAGCGACCTTCGGCAGAAGCACAAATGAAGGAATAAATGGAGGTAGGAAAAAAGGGTGAAGAAGTGGAAAATGAAACCTCTTACTTTCAAGCCGAAAGCGACCAATCGGCCAGCATGCAGAGTAGGATGGAAATCATTGAGTGTAATATCCCGTCTTATAGTCTAGAAGTTTGGTTCGTTCTATCAATGACTTAATTCATATGAAATGATTTCTTAGATCGAATAGCTATGAGATTGGGATCAAATTGAATGTGTGATAAACTTATATGGTTAGGTTGTAATGAATTTGTTAGGATAAGATATTGATGATAGTATAAAGGAGACAAGGATTTGATGAGAAGAAAGAAATTAGAAAAAAAATTTGTAGATGAATGACCAAATTGGATAAAATTCAAAGCCGATAGACTAAATTTAAAATGATTAATTTTTTTGTTAAAAATATGAATTGAAGTTACATAGGTATTTTATAGTACTAGTGGAGCATGTAGTTCAACTTTGGTATAAACGGGCATAAAACAAAAAGGAATCGAAGAAATAAGAAAATCATACAAAGTTAACAGACTAAATGAAAAAAAGAAAATTAGTTTTTTAAAAATGGGAATTAAAGCTACATAGGTATTCTTCAATGATTTACAAACATGTGGTTTAAATTTGGTCAAAATAGACTTAAAATAAAGGGGAATAGAAGAAATAATAAAATCATGGACTGAATTATAAAATAGTTAAATTTGGTTTTTGGGTTGACAAAATATGAATTTGACTCAAACTCAAAATGATTTAATTCATTTAAGTTGACTCAAATATTAAAGAAAATGATCCATGAAGCCATTTGGATGCGATTCAGATAGCGTTTAGGGAACAAACCAAACGGTAGGGCATAGCACAGAGAGTCCAATTAGAATTAAGAAGAAGGAGAACAGTTACGAAAGGTTGAGCCAATGGCGGTCTTCAGCGATGGCAAAAGAGACAGGTTCTGGAGCCTCTTCAATCTGACCGAGCTTCTAAAAAATCAAACCCTGCAACAAGGATGTGATGTAAACCCAAATCTCTAGCGAATTCCAGACCTTGAACTGTAGCAAGTGCTTTGGCTTCAAAAACCGACCCAATGTTGAAATTGACCCGGTAAGCAAAGCCTAATACATTTCCTTGATTATTATGGAATTCCTGACCAAGATTTTTGTTCAACTTCAATCAAGGAAAAACCAAATGGCCAATGGAAATTGAGTGCATTCCATACCTGACTAGTAAAACTACATCCTCCACATATATAGAACATCTTGGGCACATTTTACTTGCTGCAATGCGCTTAATGTGTAGATTATGTAATGCTGGTAAATACTTCATGGCAAATTTTCGTATCACAGTTGATTCCCCATAAATTTGTTGAATTTTACTTTGTATGCATCTGGAAATAGATCATACATAAGCATCTTGTAAGCACTTCTAACCGAAAATTTCTCCACCCCAAATTAGGATATCAGAGTGACCTGTAGCTGAGAGCCGGATAGAAAGAATTAAAGATGCATCTTCTAAATTGAAACTTGATTCCTGTAATGAGATCGTAGTTCCATTGCCAAGTCTCAGGATGAATTAAATCACCAACCTTCTCAAGCCCAACAACCCTTAGAAAGGAAATTAGTCTTGATGGATGGGATGGTACCCAAAAATCATTCCATATGGATATGAAGCTTCCATTATCCACTGATGCGGTTCCACTCTTGAAATGTTGTTGAAGAGTGCTTGCCTGATTGTTTCCCGATCGTATAATGCAAGTAAGCAAGTAATCATGTGATATCGGATGGTAACAAAGAAATTGGTTTAAAAAAGTTTGGGCGTGGTGTTGGGGTAATGGGTGAAAAGAATGTAAGGATGGTTTGATGGTGATTGTGATAGTTTCGGACAAGGTGGGGAAGATGAAAGGAAGGTTAAAGGTGTTTAGGATGGTAGTGATAAGGATAGGATGGTTTAGGATCAAGGAAGAACCTATACTAAAAAGTATAGACCCGAACCTTATAAGATCTTCAACCGAGAAAGACTTGGACCCACTAGTTAGAAAAATAGGGACCACAAGTATCAAGAAAGGGTGACGCCACAAGTAGAATGCTTGATAAGTTGATAAAGTTTAATGAAGAACAAAGTTTTAGAGAAAACCTCGCAAAGATATATTATGCAAAAGATTGAAGTTGTTTACAAATGCCATAGGTTTGGCTATATATAGGATTACAACAGGGGTGGCCGAAAGAGACATGTTGATTCGACCATGCATTGAATGATTACATCTCTTCATTTTGGCGTCAAAGCTTGTCGCCCACCCTTGTGCGAAAAGGGCATTGCTTTGTGATGAATCTCTTCATGAAATCGGCACTTTATGAATAGGCACAACTTGGAGAGTCATGATGCTCAATGAATAATGACTTTCAGCGAAGAGACATGAATCTTGGTGAAGAGGCGCGACTCTTGGTGAATGATCACGACTTGAATCTGCTTGTTTGATGAAGAGGTATGTCTTGAAATGGCACCTCTTGGCGAAAAGGCATGACTTGAAAAGGCACCTTTGGGGTGAAGAGTTATAACTTTTGGTGAGGCACCTCTTTGTGAAAGTACACGACTGTTGGTGATGAGTTGCATCAAGTTACTTGAGCTAATTCTAGCTGGTTGAGCTACCTTTGTAACCCCCTCGATCCGGCTTAGTTGCCAGACCGAACCGAGCAAGCTATATTGGGTTTGCCGAAACAAACCTGTAAAAAGATTACTCGAATTTCGTCTATTTTTTGTTTTATCTTTTTTATATGCAATTTAATAACCTAAGGTGATCATGCTGGCAGCGGATGAAATCCCAAAATAAACGGCCATCAAAAAGGCAATCGATTGCACAAATACGCATTTTAGGGATCAAAACGTAATTTAGGAAAACAATTACAAGGACTTAGCCAATTTTAGGTTACCAATCCTCAATTAGACATATTACATTCTTGCTTGCCAAATTTTAGCTCAAAACGACCATCCGAACCCATTTAATTGCAAGCATAACAATCAGGGACCAAAATAGAAGAATCTAAACCTTTAATATCAATAATAACAGCCATAAAAACTAGGCGTACAGATACGATCCCAAAGTGTACAGATACGTGGGGGCATATCGATACGGCACTTAGGCGTATCGATACGTGAGTTACAAACCATTTTTTCAAAATTCCAGTAGCTCAAAATCGTATCGATACACCTATACTCATACCGATACTCATGCCAAAAATACACTTACCTGTATCGATACACCTTCTCGTGTATCGATACACCCAACCAAAATAAACTTATCCATATCAATACACCTTCTCGTGTATCGATACACCCAGACCTGTAATGCCCAATATTATTGGTTTTTCAAGCATTCAAGGATTCAAACATGCTTTAACATGCCCCAAACTTAAACACAACTACTCTAAGGATCAAACCATGCCAAAACATCAAGGAAACATGATCAAATCATCACAACATGCTTCAACTAAGAATTTAGAGGAATGCTTCCTAGAATCAAACCATCCAAAGCATGAAACGCAAATCCAAAGAAACAACCAAACATATAAGGTCGATTACAATCCCAAAATAGAAATACAGACTTGCTCAAACAGAGGGTTTAGCAAAAACCCTCCCAAAACAACAATGAACCCCATTGCCTTTATTACTACAAGTCTAGTTCAAAACCATACTTTCAAATAGTCGAAGTCCTTGGATTTCCTTCACTTGCTCGCTGTCTCCAACCTTTAATTCTCTACATTGACGGGAAAAGAGAGCGTAAGCACACAAGGCTTAACAGGAACGCTCTAACAAATACACCATCAATGCATTTTAAAACTATTTTCCAAAACTACATTGAAATCACCATTTCAGTCATGAAATAAAACATCATTTCAATCATCTTATAAAACATCATGCCTTGAAAACCATGCACTTAACATCATCAAAAGCCATCATATTAAACCATATGCTATGTGTATCATGAATCAACAGCAAATCCTATTTTCTAACCCTCAATTTAAGCTTTCCCATGCATAACTACCCATATGCAAGGCTTAAAGAGTAAACGTTTATAAATCAACATTATACATCAACATCCAACAACATGATACATAAACAATTATATTAGCTTTCAAGTGATTATAATCAAATTCCACTTTCCAAAATATTACATCGAATACACGGATTCAACAAGTGTCCTCCCAATACTTCATACAACCTCAACCAGAATTAAGGTGTCTTACAACCGGTACATTTACAACCAGGTACAATCACAACCCAAATCACCGGTTAGGTGTATAATCCACTAACGAAAGTTTACGATACCATGTAACCCCTCAACCGTTAGGGTACTCGTGGTGGAGTATTCAGTACATGTTAACCCCTCAACACCCGAGGTGACGTTTTATAGTGCACTATCAATCCTATAGTCGGCCAACTATATCCGATAACACTTTAAATGTAACACCTTGAAATCCGATCCAGTCAAAATTGGGTACCAGTGATTAGAAGTCTGGTAACACCCCAAAAATCCGGTCTAGTCAGAAATGGGTTCTGGTGATCGGAAATTTAACATCGAGAAAGTCTAAATATGGTATCGACTAGTTAATTATTGATATTGGACTCTAATCAAGTTAAGTCATTGTTATTGGATCTTATTGACTAACATCGAAACCTAATTTGTGATCAAATTGTGGAAATTGGGAATTTAGGGTCAAAACCATAGAGAGTAGAGAGTTGGGGGACTAACCTTGCGATTAGCCCCTCATCAAATTTTAATATCCCAACGTGGGATAATCTGGTGAACTTACTTCACCAAAAGGAAAGCTAAATTTGTTATGAGTTTATATACTTTATACAAAAAACAAAGAAAAGGGATAGAAAGCTTACCGAGAATTCTCAAGCAAGCACCTCCCCACTTGTCATCTTCATCACCTTCCTTCAAGCTAGCACCTCCATAGATACATCAAGCTTAATCTTAAGCTAGGGTTTTCATCATCCATGGATATTTCATCGTTGTTGTCTATATTGAAAACGGATATCGATTTTGATATCGTAGTATTGATTTTGATATCGTATTGTAAATCCTAATAATCTCCCTATTGATTTCCTAGCTCAAGATAACAAAAAGGACCATCCATCAAATTCACTGAGGGCTATGAATAGGGGAGTTGTTATCCGAGAGGCGTAGAAGCATAGGATTCGTAAGGTGAGTGTAGTCGGAGTCTTGGGATTAGCGAAGAGCCTTCCCGAATCTTTTATTTTTGTTCTCGATCATATCGCTATCAATATCATTGAAGAAGTTGCATTGGATCGTTAAACGGATTCATTGGTAAGTGCTGGTAAGTTGTTATTGAATATCGAACATAGTTATTGGCATCGCTATTAAGCATTGTCATCGACATGATTAATGTTATTGAAATATTGTAAAGAAATCATCGGATATTGTTATTGACATTGACATTGACATTGACATTGAAACATGGCATATTGTTAATGAAACATGTTGGCTATTGATAATATTAAATTCATTGGTCATAGAAATTCTCATCTAACATTGAATATGGATACAGAATTGAAACCTTGGATTTGAATGGACAATGGATACAATTGGCATGTCATAGAATTCATGAACTCAGTGTACGGGTGGACTACAATCCTAAGCTACGACCTATATTGATTTGGCGAGGCGGAGGGATGTGTACTGATATTGGTCATATTGGCAAGGCGGAGGGACTAGACCACTCATTGATTTGGCGAGGCGTAGGAATTCGTGTATCCACTATCTTGATTCAATCCAAGGATTAATGATGAAATTGATATGTTAAACATTGTACATTGATGCATAGTATTGACATTGATGAGCATGAGAACATATATTTAAATATTTGCTACATTGTTGTTCATATTGTTTATGACTACCTCACTAGGCAATGTATGTCTAATGTATCTCATCTCATGCATTTGTTGAAAGATCATGTGGTTGAAGATTGGATACTCAAGGCAAGACAAGTAACTACAAGCCCTAAAGTAATGTATTTTGATCTTATGAACTCCTAGAAAGGTGGCAAAGTAGTCGAACTAGTCGTTTATTCTCATTTTGATATGTTTGTGAGATGCCTATGTTGTAATGTGGTTGATGGCCCTAAATGGCCTTTTGTTTTGGCTTAAAGTGGTTTAAAGTTGCATAATTAGCTCATAAAGGTCAAAAAATTGTAAACATATTTGTATGGTCATGAAATTTGGCATGCTAATAGTTTATATCATTGAAATGTTGTGTGTAAAGTTTCATTGCATTTGAACATTGTTCGGTAGGTCAAATCAAATAAAAACCAGCAAAAATCTGTCATTACAGGTCAGGTCGTATCGATACGGGTGATGGCATATCGATATGGGTAAGCATAAATGAACCTAAGGAAATGGGCGTAGCGATACAATCTATAGTCGTATAGGAACATTTTGCTACTGGAATCTATTGTTTCGATACGGGTCTATAGCGTATCGAAACGGGTCAAAGTCAAAGTCAAAGGAAGTCAACTCGTACCGATATAGTGCATGCTCGTATCGATGCAGTCTAAAGGGAAAAGTCAACATGGATTGACCATCGTACACCCATTTCGAGACAGCCCTAAGGTGTTTCGATACAGGGTTAGTTAAGTTAGTTAAAGGCATATTTAGACAGTTTGCAATGTTCACAGTTTAGTCACCGAATTTTGAAAGATTAAATTGAATGAGTAAATGAACTCCAAATTGTATGAAATTTTATAGGCTTGCTAACATTGTAGTGAATTTCAATTTAGTATAATTAATTGCATAAAAGGACCCCTAATTTATCAAATTTATAGTTTGGTCCCTAAAACTTATAATATTTAAGAATTAGCCCTAATTCATTAGTTATTGCTTCATAAGGACTAAGTGGACTATGATGCATTGTGATTATGTGTTATTGTATATTATTATTCTAAATGTTGATAATAAAATGAAATTTCATTGCACCGATCATTGTATTGAACATCGGTGTCACCTTCCGACCCGGTTCTCGACCAGACCGAGAATGGGGTGTTACATTTGTGGTATCAGAGCTAGAGTTCAATCGACTCTAGAACTAAACCGAAGCTTGTTGCATTGTTATTGTGTTACTTTGCCACCTAGCAGTTATATATTGCGTATATTGTGACTTGTCGACTAATATGTTATTTCATATAGATATGTCTGAAACTAATGAAGCTCACATTGAAGAGCTTGCCACCGGCTCCTCAACGCATGTTGAGGAGATTAGAGGAGGAAATCCTCCGAATCCATCGCACCCGCAGGATCCTCCTGCCCATGGTACTGAGCCTGTAGCACCTACTGCTCAGGCTGAATGTTACAAGAACATGGCTGATATGTTCAAACAGTTTATGACTGCTATAAGGGCTGAACAAGTCATGAAACCTATCGCTCCTACTGCCCAAAACACTCGAGCACCCATTGATAAGCTCTCATAGTATCGAGCTTACACCTTTATGTGACAAGATGACGACAACCCTGAAGTTGCCGAATACTGATTGGTCAACACTTTACGAATTTTGGATAAGCAACTTCAGTGCTCGGACGAGCACAAACTTGAGTGTGCCATCACATTGCTGGCTGATGAGGCACTTCACTGGTGGGAAACTACCATTTTGATAGTCTCTGAAGACACTGTGACTTGGGAGTTCTTCCTTAAAGAATTCCGCAAGAAATATATCAATGAGTTTTACCTTGCTGAAAGGTGAAGTATCTTCCTCCACCTTAAACAAGATGGGCGGCCGATCGAATAGTACATCCATGATTTCTATAAGTACTGTAGATATGGTGCTGAGTATATAAAGAAGGAGGAAGAAAAGTGACGGATGTTCATTGCAAGGCTTAATGATGAACTACGCCCTATGTTTACTGCGCTAAGCATTTTTTATTTTCAAGACCTTGTGAATTGAGTTAAGGCCACCGAAGCTGCATAGAAAGCTCAACGAGCTGGTGGGTATGGGAAGTCTGAGAAAAGGTTCAGGGATGATTCTAGACCTCCGAGATGGAACAAGAAAGAGAGATATTAAGGCTCTAAATAGAATGTTTATCCACAGCCCTCCCGTTCTAGAAATTTTGAGAGACCTTAGTTTGTAACGCAGTCATTTGCTAAGGCAGCGTTCGTTGATATCACTGGAGGTTCAAATTGGGGCAACCAACATCCAGTTTGCAATTATTGTCAGAATAGGCACCATGCGGGTCAATGTCGTAAGCAGACTGGAGCTTGCTACTATTGTGGTGAGCATGGTCACTTTATACGTGATTGTCCTTTGAATGCAACTAAATCTACTGCTACACCAACTACTGCTGCCTCTCTTGCTCACTTCTTTCAAGGTAAAGGATCAAAACAAGGATCATCGGGAACTTACGGACGATCGAGTTGTTGGGGAAACCATTTAATAAGCAAGATTCTATAGCTCTTGCCCAGATGTATCATGTAAGGAGCAGGGAAGAGGAGGACGAGCTTGATGTCATTGCAGGTACCATTGAGCTATATTCACATCCTTTATATGCATTGATTGACCCTGGTTCTACTCACTCTTTTATAAGCACCATTGTAGTTAAGAAATATATTATGTCTTCTGAACCAGTAGCATCAAGAATTTTTGTAACCAATCCCTTAGGAGATTGCGTCACCATAAAGGTAGTGTGCAAGAATTGCCCCTTAATGATCCAGGGGATTCCTTTTCCAGCCAATTTGTTGGCTTTACCGATCCATGAATTCGATGTCATATTGGGCTTAGATTGGCTTAGTAAGCATCAAGCCTGGGTAGATTGTTGTAAGAGGAAATTGTACCTTCGGGGTCTGGGTAAGGAAAGTGTTGTATTAATGAACGCGAATAACCCATCATTGTATGCTTTAATGTTGGAAACTAAAGGCGAATTATAATTGTAAGACATTGACACTGTGTATGAATTCCCTGATGTCTTCCCTGATGAACTTCTGGGATTGCCCCCAACCCGTAAAGTGGAGTTTGGCATCGAGGTGCAACCTGGGACTGATCCAATTTCCATTGCACCATATCGCATGGTAGATGTAGAATTAAAAGAATTAAAGGCTCAGATTCAAGAATTATTGAACAAAGGTTTCATTCAACTGAGCTCTTCACCGTGGGGAGCATCGGTTCTCTTTGTAAAGAAATATGGTTATATATACGATTGTGTATTGACTACCGACAGTTGAATAAAGTAACCATCAAGAACAAATATACATTGTCTAGAATAGACGACCTGTTCGATCAGATAAAGGATGCCTCTGTGTTTTCCAAGATCGATTTAAGGTCGGGTTATTATCAAATGAGAGTTAATAAGTGTGATGTACCGAAAACCGCTTTCCGTACAAGATATAGACACTATGAATTCTTGGTGATGCCCTTTGGGTTAACCAAAGCACCGGAAGCCTTTATGGATTTGATGAATCGGGTTTTTAGACCCTACTTTGATAAATTCGTAGTGGTGTTTATAGATGACATATTGATTTACTCCAAGAATGAAGCGGAACACCGAGATCATCTTCATATCGTGCTTCAGACCTTAAGAGAGAAGCAGTTGTATGCGAAGTTCTCTAAGTGTGAGTTTTAGCTCACCGAAGTTGTCTTTCTGGGACATATTGTGTCAGCTTCGGGTATTCAAGTGGACCCGAATAAAATCCATGCTATTGTAGATTGGCACCCACCGAAGAACATTGGTGAAGTCAGAAGCTTTCTTGGGCTTACTGGCTACTATCGAATATTTGTGAAACGGTTTTCTATGATAGCCGCTCCTTTAACCAGGTTATTGAGGAAAGAAGCTCATTTTTTTTGGACCGACGTTCAACAACGGAGTTTCGATCAGTTGAAGCAAGTATTGACCCATGCAGTTGTCCTAACCCAACCCGAGTCCGAAAAAGACTACACAGTTTACAGTGACGCATCACGCCTCAGGTTAGGATGTGTATTGATGCAAGAAGGCAAAGTCATCTCTTATGCTTTGAGACAACTTAAGCCATACGAAATGATTTATCCCACCCATGACCTTGAATTGGCTGAAGTTGTCTTTGCATTGAAAATCTTGAGACATTATCTTTATAGAGAAAAATGTTATCTCTTCATCGATCATAAAATCCTTAAGTACCTATTGACTCAAAAGGATTTGAACCTTCAGCAACAGAGGTGGATGGAACTCCTTAAAGATTACGATCTTGTCATTGATTACCACCCGAGCAAGGTCAACGATGTAGCTGATGCACTCAGTCGCAAACCTTTGCCTGGTAAGCATTGACAGTAAATTTGGACTTATATATATTGTATGGTACATTAACTTATTGTAATATCGCTATATTGTAGCCCCTCGTGCAATTAACGCTCACTTCCGACTTCGAAAGCATCGTTGTCTTGTAGCTGAACTTCAAGTTCAGTCTACCATCGTTTCGCGAATCAAGGGTTTGCAAGAGCAAGATCCTGAGCTTCAATCCATTGTCTCTAAGCTATTGGACAACCCCGATTTCAAAATTAATTCTAAAGGGCTATTGTGTTTTCACGACCGGATTTGTGTACCTAATGATGAATCTCTTCGCACCGATATTCTCTCTGAATCTCATTCGAGCTCTTTTTACGTTCACCCTGGATCTTAAAGATGTATAAAGACCTACGTGAACTTTATTGGTGGCTAGGCATGAAGCAGGCCATAGTTGATTACATTTCTAAATGTCTCACGTGCCAACGTGTTAAGGCATAACATTGTGCTCCTATCGAATTATTGCAACCTATCGGTCTACCGAAATGAAAGTGGGAAAAGATTATTATGGATTTTGTTAGTGGTCTATCGTTAACTCCCACGAAGCATGATGCCATATGGGTCATTGTAGATCGTTTCACGAAGTCAGCTCATTTGTATGGTTACCAGGCATCAATCCAAATGGCCTCGTATAAAGCATTGTATGGTAGGCGATGTAGAACTCCATTGTGTTGGTCGGAGCTTGGTGAAGGCAAGATGTTAGGCCCTGACTTGCTTCGAGGGACTGAAGAGCGGGTCACCATTATTCATGATCGTTTAAAGGCGGCCTTTGATCGACAAAAGGCTTATGCTGATCTCAAGAGAAGAGATATCGAGTATGAAGTTGGTGGAAAAGTCTTCCTTAAAGTATCACCATGGAAAAATGTTTTAAGGTTAAGCAATAAGGGAAAGCTGAGTCCACGATTCATTGGACCCTTTGAAGCCATTGAAAGAGTTGGCCTCGTGGCATATCGACTGTTGTTTCCCTCGGAATTGAGTAAAATACACAATGTTTTTCATGTATCGATGCTTCGGTAGTATCGTTCTGATCCTTCGCACATTGTGGAACCTAAATATGTAGAAATTTGACCAAATCTATCCTACGAAGAGGAACCGGTTCAAGTTCTTGCACGAGAGGTCAAAAGGCTTCGCAACAAAATTGCATTGTTAGTTAAAGTGCTCTAGAGGAGCCACACCATTGAGGAAGCCACTTAGGAACCTGAAGAAACCATGAAACAATAATATCCACATCTTTTCGGTTCAGGTAAAAATTCGAGGACGAATTTTTCTTAAGGGGGAGAGTTGTAACACCCCAAAAATCTGGTCTAGTCGGAAATGGGTTCCGGTGATCAGAATTTTTACATCGATAAAATCTAAATATGGTATCGGCTAGTTAATTATTAATATTGGACTCTAATCGAGTTAAGTCATTGTTATTGGATCTTATTGAATAACATCGAACCTAATTTGTGATCAAATTATGGAATTTTGGAATTTTGGGGTCAAAACCATAGAGGGTAGAGAGTTGAGGGACTAACCTTGTGATTAGCCCCTCCTCAAATTTTAATATCTCAACGTGGGATAATCTGGTGAACTTACTTCACCAAAAGAAAAGCTAAATTTGTTATGAGTTTATATACTCTATACAAAAACAAAGAAAAAGGGATAGAAAGCTTACCGAGAATTCTCAAGCAAGCACCTCCCCACTTGTCATCTTCATCACCTTCCTTCAAGCTAGCACCTCCATTAGAGAGCAAGCTTTAGTTTAGTTTTTCTTCGATTTATTAATATCGAATCGTTGCTATTGATCGGGTAAGCTATATTCCTCAATCGATTATTGGATTCCATGGATACATCAAGCTTAATCTTAAGCTAGGGTTTTGATCATCCATGGATATTTCATCGTTGTTGTCTATATTGAAAATGGATATCGATTTTGATATCGTATTGTCAATCCTAATAATCTCCCTATTGATTTCCTAGCTCAAGATAACAAAAAAAGAGCACCCATCAAATTCATCGAAGGCTAGGAACATGGGAGTTGTTATCCGAGAGCCGTAGGAGCATCGGATTAGTAAGGTGAGTGTAGTCGGAGTCTCGGGATTAGGCGAAGAGCATTCTTGAATCTTTTATTGTTGTTCTCGGTCATATCGCTATCAATACCATTGAAGATGTTGCTTTGGATTGTTAAACAGATTCATTGGTAAGTTCCGGTAAGTTGTTATTGAATATCGAACATAGTTATTGGCATCGCTATTATGCATTGTCATCGACGTGATTAATGTTATTGAAATATTGTAAAGAAATCATCGGATATTGTTATTGACATTGACATTGAAACATGGCATATTGTTAATGAAACATGTTGGCTATTGATAATATTGAAGTCATTGGTCATCGAAATTCTCATTGAACATTGAATATGGATACGGACATTGAAACCTTGGATTTGAATGGACAATGGATACAATTGGCATGTCATAGAATTCATGAGCTCAGTGTACGGGTGGACTACAGTCCTACGGCTACGGCCTATATTGATTTGGCGAGGCGGAGGGATGTGTATTGATATTGAAAATATTGGCGAGGCGGAGGGACTAGACCACACATTGATTTGGCGAGGGGTAGGAATTCGCGTATCCACTATCTTGATTCAATCCAAGGATTAATGATGAAATTGATATGTTAAACATTGTACATTGATGCATAGTATTGACATTGATGAGCATGAGAAACTATATTTAAATACTTGCTACATTGTTGTTCATATTGTTTATGACTACCTTACTAGGCAATGCATGCCTAACTTATCTCATCTCATGCATTTCAGGTTGAAAGATCGTGTGATTGAAGATTGGATAGTCAAGGCAAGATAAGTCACTACAAACCCTAAAGTAATGTATTTTAACCTTATGAAATCCTAGGATGGTGGCAAAGTAGTCGAACTAGTCGTTTATGCCCATTTGATATGTTTGTGAGATGTCTATGTTGTAATGTGGTTGAGGGCCCTAAATGGCCTTTTTCGGCTTAAAGTGGTTTAAAGTTACATATTTAGCTCATAAAGGTCAAAACATAGTAAACATATTCGTATGGTCATGAAATTTGGCATGATAATAGTTTATATCATTGAAATATTGTGTGTAAAGTTTCATTGCATTTGAAGAACGTTCGGTAGGTCAAATTAAATAAAAAACAACAAAAATCTGTCATTACAGGTCAGGCCGTATCGATACGGGTGATGGCATATTGATACGGTTAAAGCATAAATGAACCTAAGGAACAGGGCGTACCAATACGGTCTATAGCCGTATCGAAACATTTTGCTACTGGAATCCATTGTTTCGATATGGGTCTATAGCATATCGAAATGGGTCAAAGTCAAAGTAAGTCAACCTATACCGATACAGGGTATGCCCGTATCGATACGGTCTAAAAGGAAAAGTCAACATGGATTGACCATCGTACACCCGTTTTGAAACATCCCTAAGGTGTTTTGATACAGGGTTAGTTAAGTTAGTTAAAGGCATATTTAGACAGTTTGCAATGTTCATAATTTAGCCACCGAATTTTGAAAGATTAAATTGAATGAGTAAATGAACTCCAAATTGTATGAAATTTTACAGGCTTGCTAACATTGTAGTGAATTTCAAATTAGTATAATCAATTGCACCGAAGGACCCCTAATTTATTGAATTTATAGTTTGGTCCTATAACTCATAATTTTTAAGAATTAGCCCTAATTGATTAGTTATTGCTTCATAAGGACTAAGTGGACTATGATGCATTGTGATTATGTGTTATTGTATGTTATTGTTCTAAATTTTGATAATAAATGAAATTTCATTGCACCGATCATTATATTGAACATCAGTGTCATCTTCCGACCCGGTTCTCGACCAGACCGGGAAGGGGTGTTACAAATCTCACATCGATAAAGTCTAAATATTGTATTGGCTTATTAATTATTTGATACTGGACTCAAATCGAGTTAAATTATCGAATACAAGTCTTATCGAATTCGTCAAAAAGCTTTTTAGTGACCAAATTATAGCTATTGGAGAGTTTTGAGGGTAAAACCACAAAGTATTGAGAGTTGAGAGACTAACCTTGCGATTAGCCCCTCCTCAATTATAATTCTCATCTACGTGGATGAAGGAAATTAGTTTCCTTCATGGTAAGGAAAGCCTTTCGTCTATCTAAAGTTTTAAAGACAAAACAATTTAAGAAAAGGAATTAAAAAGAGATAGAAACTTACACGAGCTTTAAGAAAGCAAGCGCCTCACAAATTCTCCATCTTCATCATCTTCTTCTAAGCATACACCTATATTGAAGAGGAACTTAAGTTTAGTTTTTCTTTGATTTATTGATATCGAATCGTTGCTTCGTTCGGGTAAGCAATATTCCTCAATCGATCAATGAATTCCATGGATGTATCGAGCTTAATCTCAAGCTAGGGTTTTGATCATCCTTGGATAATTCATCATTGTTGTTTATATTGAATTCGAATATCGATTTTGATATCGTTATATTGATTTTGATATCGTAATATTGATCCTAATAAACTCCTATTGATTTTCTAGCTCAAGAAGTGGAGAGAGAGGTTTCGCCATCTCCATCGAAAGCTAGGAACAAAGGAGTGGTCATCCGAGAGCCGTAAGAGTGTCGGATATCAAGGTGAGTGTAGTCCGACTCTCGAGGTTAGGCGAGGAGCCTTCCCGAATTCATTGGTATTGATTTTGATTAAAATAACTAACAGCGTTTGTAAGGATATTGTGTCGGTTTAATAATCGGAAGCATTGGGTAAGTATTGGTAAGTTAAGTATTATGCATCAATCATTGATATTGTCATGGCTATTGTGCATTGGAACTAAGGTAGTTATTGATATTGAAATATAGAAAATGGATTCATTGACCATAGTCGTTGATGGTATGAATATTGAGCATCTATTGTTGTTATTATAGACATTGAACTTTGTTATTGGACATTGTTATTGAAATTAAAATATTGTAAGCATTGGATATTGTATTGATCATTAGACATTGATTTGATGTTAATATTGAACCTTGGATTTGAACGGACTTTGGATACAGTTGGCATGCCATAGAATTCATGAGCTCAATGTACGAGTGGACTACGGTCCTAAGGCTACGACCTATATAGATTTGGCGAGGCGGAGGGATGTGTTTTGGTATTGGTCATATTGAAAAGGCGGAGGGACTAGACCATTCATTGATTTGGCGAGGCATAGGAATTCTCGTATCCACTATCTTGATTTAATCCAAGGGTTAATAATGAATTTGATATGTTTACATTATATATTGGAACATGATACTAATAATGATACGCATGAGATTATGTACTTGCATCACTCTTTGATATTTGCATTGCGTATGACTACCTCACTAGGCAAAGTATGCCTAACATGTCTCATCTCATGCATTTCAGGTTAAGGGATCGATCGTTGTAGAAAATCGGAAAAGTCGAGGCAAGCCAAGAGTAATGTATTTTGACTCTATGAACTCTTAGAAAGGTGGAAAAGTAGTTGAACTAGTCTTTTGTGCCCATTTTGGTGTGTTTGTAATGTGTATAAGTTGTAATGCTATTAAAGGCCCTAAAATGACTTTTGGTATGGCTTAAACATGGTAAAATGGCATGTATGGCTCACATATGTGAAAATCTAGTAAACGTATTCGAATGATCATGAAATTTGGCATGCTAGTAGTTTATAGCATTGTAATACTGTGTGTAAAGTTTCATTGCATTTGGACATCGTTTGGTAGGTCAATTCGATTAAAAACCAACAAAAATCTGTCATTATATGTCAGGCCTTATCGATACGGGGTAGTGGCATATCGATACGGTTAAGCATAATTGAACCTAAGGAACAAGGCGTATCGATACTGTTTGGAGCTGTATCGAAACATTTTGCTACCGGAATCCCTTGTTTCGATATGGGTCTAACCGGTATCGAAACGGGTCAAAGTCAATGAAAGTCAACATGTACCGATACAGGGCTTGCCCGTATCGATACGGGTAATGGGAAAAGTCAATCCAGGTTGACCATCGTACACCCGTATCGAAACAGCACCAAGGTGTTTTGATACAGGGTTAGTTAAGTTGGTTAAAAGGCATAAATTGAAAGTTTTCAATGTTCACAGATTGGTCACTAAATCTTGGATGATTCAATTGGATGAGTAAATGAACTCTGAATGGTATGAAAATTTACAGACTTGCTAATATTGCATTGAATTTCATTTTGGTTTGATCAATTGTATTGGAGGACCTCAAATTTATTAGATTTATAGTTTAGTTCCTAAAACTTGTAATAGTCAAGAACTGGTCCTGAATGTTTAATTATTGTTCATAAAGATTAAATTGGACTAAGATGTATACTCGGTAATGTTTTATTAATATAACATTGATTACATGTTTATTGATTGAAATTTTGTCGCACCAATTTTCGTACTGTTTATAGGTAACATCGTCCGACCCGGTTCCCGACCAGGCCGAGAAGGGGGTGTTACATTAAACCACATCACTTTCTAATATAATTCATTATTAACCATGTACCTCACTATTTTTATATGCATCAAATCAAAACCATTTCCAATGCATCATACCATGCATTAACAAGTATAAACCATACTTACATGGATCATTTACCATATGCATCCATCATCAATATATGATCAAAATCAGTATAAATCATTCTTTAAACATGCTTTAACAGTAGGTACCACGTAATTAAAAAACAAGTGCACAAAACCAATTTCGCCAAAACAAGGCCGAGGGAGAAATCTCCATATACTTACTTCCGAGTTTAAACCAGCGTTTCAAGCTAATTTTAAACCCCCAAAACAACCTTTAAACCATTTCAACACTTTAAACCACGTTCTCACTCACCGACAACGCAAAGCTTTATTCACTGATGCGAAACACCCATTTGAAGCTTCCGAAACGACACTTCAAGCTTGAGGATCAACCTTCTCTAATTTCACCACACAAAAATAGAGGATCCAATGCATCAAAATGCATTCTCAAACCTAGCAACATCAATCCAAAATAATCATATACAAACTCTAGCCGAAACCTTTCCAAAACTACTGAAATCAACATCAAACATCTTCCAAACTTAACTCAGCCAAAACCTAATGATTTAATCCATTAATTACCTTCAAATAACATCCAAAATAAACCTAACATCAACCTTATATCTCTAGCATACATTAAACCACCTCAACACCTCACAAACGCATAACTATCAACCTAGAAAATTAGATATTCACATAGTTTCGGAATTTTAATGTTAAAACCATCATATTAACATCATTTAACCTCAAAAATGTGTTTATAATCAATCAGTAACTCAGCAAAACAGATACAATACGAAAATCACATAATCTCATCAATTAAACATTGATTTAACCAATTTTCATAATTAAATCATTAAAACTCATTAGAAAACAAATCAAAAGAGTCAAGAACTTGAAAATTTAAAGAATCTTTGATTAGAGGAGAGAAACGAAAATCACCTCTAATAGTTGGATTTCCCCTTAATTGGCATGATTCGAGTGAAATCTCCAAGAACAAATAAGGTTTGATGTAGAAATTCAAAGAATCAATGGAAGAATAAAAAAGAGAAATCAAGAGATAGTAGAAAATGTAATTTGGATGCTGAGAAAATTAAGAGAAAGTTGAGAGCAAAAGTAGTTACGTAAGAAAAGTGATTTTAATCAATAAAACTCCTTTTAATTAAATCTATTTTATTTCTCATTAATATTCTTTTTAAAATCATTTAAAAATAGCCTAAATTAAGGGAAAAGTCTAATTAAAAACTTTGGTAAAATAGCTCCTTAAAGATTCAAAGTTTTGACCCTTTTACATTTTAGTCACCGAAAACAGTTTTGAAACTTTACATTTTGGTCACTAGCCAAAATGTCATTAAATCCGAATTTATTTCTTCAAATTGACTTTACCAAAACCCCAATTATAATAAGGATTAATATCCTATACACTGGCGGTGGAAACTTTCAGTTTCCACAAGCGCCTTAGTTTTAGGGTATAGGGAGTTAGTTTTGGGTATAGGATTTAGGGGTTTAGGTGTAGGGGTTTAGAATTTAGAGGTAGTTATTTCAATTTAAAGTTTAGGGTTATAATTTTGGGTTTATAGGTTAGGGTTTAGTTTTTAGAGTAATATGGTGAGGATTTAGGTTTTAACCTATAAACCCTAAATTATAACCCTAAACCTTAAATTAAAACAACTATCCCTAAATTCTAGCCCCCTACACCTAAACCCCTAAACCTTATACCCTAAACTAACTCCCTATACCCTAAAACTAAGGCGCTTGTAGAAACTTTCAGTTTCCACCGCCTGTGTATAGAATATTTATCCTTATAATAATTATGTATTCTCCAACATTTTTCCATATTTTATTCCTTACTAAAACATTTAATATCAATTAAATCTCGAAACTAGCTCGCCTCGACTAACCCAGTTCTCTCAAACTGTCTAACCTTCTTGGTTAACATCTAGGCTTAAAATTGGGGTGTTACGACCTTCGAGCTGTTTGAGCTACCTCTGAGCTATTTGAGTTACCTTCGAGCTGTTTGAGCTAAGTTGAGATGCCTTCCTTCAATCCCCCTTGTTGTGTGAGCATAATAGGACCTTAAAACAAAACAAACACAACTTAATACTTATAATATAAAGTATATGATAAACTAAACTTAAAAAAAGATGTAGATTTTATAAGTTATGCAAGATGATCATATAATATGCAAAGTATAAGGAATAATGAATGAAAACAAAGTATGATATCCTAATACATAATGCATAATGCTAAGTATATTCATGGTATGGGCATAGATGACATAGATAACATGCTAAACTAAGATAATATTGTATAATAAAAATAAATATGTTTAAAGATAGTAAAAACTCACTCGACTTTCATTCTTATGAATAAAGATGAAAGCATAGTGACCAAGAGTAAGCGGATGGATTGGATCACATCATCCACCGTCCAAAATAAGCCCATTTTGAGAGTTTTTCTAATAGATCAGATGCTTCGCCAAATGTATGAAGGATTGGAACCAATTCTGGAGTAAAAAAATATGCTCGAGGACAGAACTTGACTTTTAGGAGTCTCGCAACTAAAGAATTAGGGTTAGAGATGATACGCCAGCCTTGTTTAGCTAGCTGCTAGCATAATAATATTGAACTTTCCCAACTCCCGAGAACCTATACCATCAATGTTTTTAGGCATACAAAGAGTTTGCCATGTATACTAATAAATTCCCCTCTTATTCGATGTTTTTTTGCCACTAATATTGAGCAAACATGGCTTCCACCAATGAATTCTCCTCTTATTTGATTTTTTTGCCACCAATGAATTCACCTCTTATTCGATGTTTTTTTGCCACCAATGAATTCGCCTCTTATACGTATTTTTATTTTGAATGTAATAATTAACTTCTATATATTGTTTAGTAGCCTGAAAGTTGTCCATTTTTCTTACTTTATGGATAATCGTCGAAGAATTTTTATTAATTTGTCCAATGATATTGTATAATGCGAGATGTCTCACAATCAGAAAACATTCACATGAAAAAAAATATTTATACTATAAAAATATTAAAAACTCTAAAATCATATAAAAATCAATAAATTTTAAATATTTTCACAAAAATCTAAAATCTAATTTCTTTTCAGATTTTTTTATTTATTTTGTGCGCTTTTTTACTATTTATATGTAAATTTTAGTAAAATTTCCAAAAAATGGATATTTTGAATTTTTTTAGAATTTTACTGTTTTTACTTCTAATCATTTTTTACAGTTTTCTCCTTTTTTAAAAAATTTTTAGGTTTTAACAATTATTTTGTTGAAAAAATCCAAAGAATAAAAAAATTAAAAAATCATTAAAAATCTCAAATTTTAAAATAGAAAATTTAAAAATTCTAATTTTGTGAAAATTTTAATTTATATATTTCTCTTTTACAATTTCTATTTCAATTTTTATAATTTTAAAAATTGATAATTAAACTTGTGTGACAATTTTCTGATATTTTGTACTCCATTTTCTTTTACATAAAAAGTGGGTGGAAATAATAGTAATAACTTTTTTACAATTTCAAATGATAAATTAACGAAAAAAAACCATTCAATGATCTAACCTCAACAAACCTCAACGAATAAATTAAACTTTTGAAACTTCAATGACCAAAATAAGTTTGAGAATAAAATTAAGTAATGATTTCCAACTATTATTTACCAAGTCAACAATCAAAATTAATGAGAAGTGATAAAAATAAAAATAGAAAAGATAACCTTGATTATGCTTGTCAAGAAAATAGTTTAATGACCAAAATAAAAAAATGGTAAAGCAGCTTCACCACAATGGGAAGCCAGCCCTTCCTTTGCCGTTGGAAACGATCTTTAAGGGCCGAACGGCCGTTCTAAAAGGCTAGATTTTCCAGCTTCCATAAAACGCTAGTTTGAGGGCTGAAAATGGTGGGCAAACCCCATTGTCGTTTGGCAAGAGAATGAAGAACAAACGGACGTTCTGAACGCCGGCCGCAACCAAAAACACGCCCCAACAAATGACTCATTTTGACCCTCTAATGAAAATCTGTGAACATGTTATGATACTAATAATAATAATAATAGTTACAGCATTTTCTGTTTCTGAATTCAGATGTGCCAAATTCCAAGCATTTTAATCACACAATTTGATTCCAAAAGAGAAGATGATGTTGTATTATTTGAGCTAACCTGCCTACTCTGATATTTCACCATATCAAGCCTACGAGGAATAAACCAACCGACTACGACGAAAAAACAAAAATAGTATTTCTGTACAGATATCTCGCCTGCCAAAATTCCGTAACACCACTTACCGGAAGAATCATATCAACGGTTGAGTAACCTGCTGCTGGGATTAAAAAAGAAAATACAGTGGCCGGGAATGCTGTGAAGTTGGCACGTAAGAACTGCATCAATATGTAGCAGAAGAAAAAACTAGCAACCAGTCACAGCTTTCATGTTGGCACTTTTACTCTTAATCAATCAATGTCAATGGCAACTCCATGCCACCATTTCCAGGGTAAAAAGAATGTTAGATCCTTTTACGGTATTTCATCAGAGCTTCAGAACTGAATGGTGGTTGCTAATTTCATTCAGTCAACACTCCAGTTTCATCAGGTTGTTCTACCAATCACCATTCAAGTCATCGGAAGATTCTTTAATTGCCTCTGCAGTCATGAGAGCAACAACAGCCTTGTGAATTGCCAGATCTGCTCTGAAAAGCAATCTCTGGGCTTTTTCTCTCTTGAACTTGGCCATTTTAAGTGCATGCTGGGCTGCGCTAGATGCATCACGCAATGTGAACTCGTCAATATCAGAATTATTCCACTGTTCCGGGCCCTGCCTTTGAAAGCCATCAGGGAAGTAATGCCCCTGCCTTGGCCACTCAAGAAAATCCATGTCCCATCGGTGAATTCCATTTCTCTTGCCAATTAGCCTCCGATTGTATGAATCCACCATTTGTGCTTCGTTTGATGATACAAAAGTGCCGTACTTCTTTGACTTGCTTCTTCGAAGTTTCTGCAGATGATTCTTATCAAACCTATCACTGCCTATTGGGAAATACCCCATGCTACCAATATCTCGTGGTGAAAAAAACCTTGGTGAAGCTTGAGACAGTGGGGAATCTTCTAAAGATTCATAGTTATGCGAAGAATATAGAAACTTTTCATCCCCAAACAGGAACCCATTTGATCTTCTGCCTGAAATGACAGCAAATGAATTCAGTTTGCAAAGGGAAACATTAAAAAATAATAAGAATGGTAAAATGAAAGTGTAAAGAACGCCTACCGAAGGAATGACAACCATCGTGATATCCCAACGCATGTTGGCTTTGACCAGAAACTGAAATTTTCCTCTGGGATCTATGCTTTGACCCTTTATTTGGAAGTTCCAAACCTCGGGGTTTCATACAGAAAGCAAACATTGGGGGCTTCTCAATGGATTCAGAGTTACCTTTAGACATTGCTTGCTCCCACTCTCTCACTTGCTGTTGGTACCTTTCCCACAATGGCGGCTGAATAAGAACAAAACATTTTATAATTAGTTGGACATAATAAGTATTTAAATAAAACAAAACACGTGAACAACAAACCAGCTACAGTAACATAGTGAAATTGTCAGGTAAAACCAGAGCCTTGAAAGATGAACTTGAGAATTCTTCAGGCTCTAAACTAAGTTGGGAACTAGATGGAAAACAATTCGGACAACCCATCATACTCGATAATAATTAGATTTAAGAAGAAAAAAGTAAAAAATAAATAAATAGCAGAAACAAACAAACAAAACCAGAAGACAAAACTCAGTAACAAGAAAGCACGGAGGAACTAATCAATTTACAATATGTTTGGATTGGGTAAAGGGGCAGAAAGGAAAGGAAATAATCAATTTACAATATGTTTGGATTGAGTAAATTTTACCCTTGTTTAGATTTTGTATAAATTAAAATACAGGAGTGCTTGGCCACCCCTAGGTTTCCCTCAAGTTCCTCAGTTTCTAATTACACCAAATCATCTGACAATGATAATCAAAATATCAATGGAAAGTGTACATTGGTTTATACAAACTCCTACAAAGTACAATCCCTAGTCCCCATGCTGTGTTCGGGAGATGAATTTAGAAGACTTTATTTCAATCTGAATTGTTATATAACTTTTGATCATTGATGCAAATATTACATAAAAATTAGTTAAGACTCAATAGACCTGTATATTTTAGATGTATAAAATTACTCCAGAAACTTCATGATATTTTTGACATTTTCTTTGAACAAGTACTAACTACTAAATAATTATTCTTTATCAGTTTCAACACATTAAAATGCAACTATTAGTTAAATAATTTAATAATACTTGACCCAGATTTTCTGTTTTTACACTTCCAGGTTCTTGATGGCATGTACTTGTGTTTGGGAAGAAACTACATACAAATAAGTTAATAAATTAACACTATTCAGACTACTGAATACATCTGTGCAGAACCAAGTACTTTAAGTGACCTTGCACCAAAAAGATGTTGACAATTTCAACCTGTAGTGAAACTAAAAGGCGTTGACTAAAAGAAACAAATGGATGAAAAATGGTTTTTCGAAAGATACCTGGAGATGACGAACTAAAGGCATTCCAACTCTCTGCCTCTTCTGTTGCCAATGCCCATAGATTGCTGTGATTACTTTTATGGACCCAACTCCAGCCATGAGCTCTTGTATTTCTTCAGAAGTAAACTGACTGCACTGTTGAGTATATGCAGCCTTCTCAAACATGTCCATAACCTTCTCAAACATTTCATCAGAAAATTCCAAAGAATTTCCAATATCACTTTCTGAAGATTTGAGAATTCTCGAAATCCACTGTTCGTCATCACTATCCATGTCGTATAAAACACGGGATGGATCCAAAGCCATCTCAACATCATTTTCAACCTGGCGCAAGTACTTTGAAGAACAGCGAACAAATGCCACTTCCGCCACGTTTTCATCATATTCCTCTATTAAGCGAACCCCGGGAATAGGAATGTTCTTCACAGAAGCAGCACGGACATTACGGTTGTAGCATTCTTCATGCATCTCCTTGAAAAGAGCCCACTGACTCCTGTCTGTGAACTCCAAGATCCAATCTTTTCCCCCTTTCCACATCATAGCATGTGTAAAACGATTGGTAGATCCAGGCTGCAAGAACTGATGTGCCTTGTAAGAGTACCTTGTAGACCCCAACACTTTCACAGCCAGCTTCCATTCATTATGATCAAAAAGCTCTAGCACAACCTGAGCTCCACATTCTCGCCATCCTCTGTCACCAATAGTAATTAGTACATTTGCATCACAAGATAATAACTCCAAGTTCCTTTGGGAGCCTCTAGAAACATCAGATGATCTCTTCTCATTAGCCCTCCTAATTCGCTTGTGAGGAAGGGCTCTCTGCTGCTGGCCTTTATTTTTTGAGCTGTAATCTAAACTTCCAACAGGCATTGAGTATGATACCTGAGTTCGTGGCTTCTTAGGACCATTTCCAAAATTATTGTTGAAGAAATCAGCCTTTCCATCTGACCATCCATGAGCATGATAACCAATTGATGAACTACTTCTATTTCGATGCCATGAACTTCTAGGTGCAGTAGGATTAGGACTTGGGATAATACCACCGATCATACTCCAAGTCAAATCAGTAGACTGTTGAGTACCGGGTAATTCATTGTCAACAAGCTTTCCATATTGATCAAAGGGGGGAATCTCAACCCTAATACCATTCGAAACAGAACCACAGCTTGCATTCTTCGTATCAACATCAACAGGAGACTTTGATGACAAAACAAGTTGCTGAGACTCTGAATTGTCACATTGTTGCTTACGAAAAGAACCAATGGCTATGGCTTCACCTTCTTCAGGTTCATGAGAGCTAGCAGAAGTTCCATCAATGATTTGATCACCATTTTTGTACTTCTGTGAGGACATTTTCGGACATACATTACCACAAACAGAAAGATCAAGAGTTGCTAATTTAGCATCAGTAACAACATCCGTTACTGAAGCCTTCAGATTTTTTTCTGCGCTACTTTCAGAATTGTTGTTAAAACAGTCCTCTCGACTAGAATTGTCATCCAACAACAAATTGCCAGAGCCTCCTGGTTGCTCAATTGAGTCATGGTCGCGAAAGCTGACGCAAGCAAGACTACGTTCCATAAGTTGCTTAAGATGCAAACTAATAAAGAAAGTAGGTGCAGCACCAAAAGAAAGAGCAAACTGAGGAAGATTTCTATGCTTCTCAGAATTGCAAGAAAACTGGCCAACTTCCAGAAAACTAGATTCTCTGGAGACACCCATAAGGCTGATACCCGGCCTATACTTTCTCCTCAAACCCTGGTCAATAACAAACAAATTGCATACCATTTAATACAGTCATCAAAAAATGAAGGTATTAATATGAGTACAGCAATTTTAAAACTCACCAGAGCTCATGCTTGATAGTTAAATGACCACAGATGATAGAACATAAAGGTAAAAACTAAAACTAAACAGAGTTTTTTCTGAGGCATGGGCGAGTGTGGTTTTAAGGGGGAAATAGAAAAAGATAAATTAAGTATTTTCACGCAATCAAAATAAGTAAAACAAACACGAAAAAACATCTTAGAGGTTTAAATACCAAAATCACATGGAGAACAAGCATACCTCAACTGATGAGGAGTCTCTGAAAGCAGTAGAACCAAGTAGCCGTTTAGTTCCATTTTGAAGCGCCTTAATGTTATCATAAGTGCACTCGGACAGAGGTAATTGCCTATTGAGCAGACAATGTCTTTTCAGCTTAGAGTCCAGTAACATCCATTTTGAATGCTTCACTTCATGGAAGTTGTAAAAAGCAAAGACAGTCTGCCTCCTAAGATCGTGAGAGCAAGAAAATTTGAACCTGATTGAAGTTATAGGCAACTGCAGACCAGGACACTTCCCCTGCTCAGTAGGTTGATGAAATACCATCAGAACCTGGAAAACAAAAGCTATAGCCTGTTTCAAGGAACCTTCAAACAGGAAAAACCTTAGTCCAACTTCATTATCAACAAAAAGGATCTCCATATGAACCATAGGCCAGACAGTCATCACCATACCACACTGCAGCAGCAGCAAAGTACGAACCAACCAAAGGCTATCTGTACCAAATAAGTTATTTGAGACAGAGAGCACGGGGAAGCTCAACCGAAACCTGAATTGTTTTGAACGTATCAATGAAATATTTAATTGTAACTTCCCTGCATTATCACTAAACAACAAATCTCGTTCAGGATCCAACCATCCCAAGCAAGCATCAAGTACACCCAAATCCTGAAATTCATCAACGCAGCCGAGGGGAGTGATAGATTCAGACACATTACTGCCAATACAATTGCTTTTAGAAGCCTGCCAAGAAACTTTATCTGTCTTGTGAAAACGCCTTCTAAAATATACGATAGGATGTTTTCTGTTGGGGCAACTAGTGCTATCCAATGAAGATTCCTCAACCCTTCTGCTATCATCCAGTCTGTCAGACAATGCAGTGGTGTTGAACAATTTAACTTTACTTCCCTTCAATGAACCTCCATGGTGACAACCATTTTCATTTACAGCTTCATCACACGACAATTGTTGACCAGGAGAACTAAGAGATGAAGCAGATATTTTCTGTCTCTTCACAGAATGCAAAGGGTAAGATTTGACACGATGACTGGAGCGAGCCAACCAAGAGATAATGGGCTCAGAATCCATATAGCTCCCATTAGCACTGTCATCTTCTGTCATGAATTTTTTCTTGCCCTTCTCTTTGTTGAGCTTCATGTTCTTGATTCTATCATCAGAACCTCTATCTCGCTGAGATCTCTTCCGTTGAGATGTGTAGGGAAGTTCACTAGGAAAAAGCAGGAGTTTAAATCTCTCATTCTGTAAATCTATCCATTCCTCATCACGGTCATCATATTTTACATGATGAAGCTTTCTCTCTTTGTTGTAGTCGTAGACAAGGCCATAATACCAATTCTTGTCCAAAGGCCAGAACACCTTGATTCTTCGATTTAATACCCAGTGCGCATCGAAATCTCCAGAGAAAATTTCATAAAAATGACGTCTTCTCCTTGTGTTGGCCTTCCCTTTATGACTTTTACGTGGTCTCAATATCCTACCAGAAGCATCGACAGAAGCAGATTCAGAACCAGACAAATTCTTAGATCCGGGACTAGCATTCTGACCAGAAGGTAAGAGAAAAGATAATCCATTCTCAGATGGTGATACGGAAACTTTGCTGTTTGAAGAAAAGCTAGTACAGCCTGGATTAAACCGTGATGATAACATCCTTGCTGCATTTTCTTCAAGATTCTCTTCATCTTCTTGAAAGAAATCACAAGCATCTACTGAACTCTCAGCCTTGTTAGCAACACTTTTATCACCCTTTACTGAATCCTTCCTCTTCCTAGGCTTCCTCCGTGATTTTTTTAGCAAAGAGTCGGTGTCATTTACAGCCGAGTAACCAGCAGTACCATCTTCTTCCTTCAAATGCTGAATCGAACTTGACTCACTGTTCTGGTTCTCCTTAAAATCATCAATAATCTTCTCCTGTTTAAACTTCAAAGACTCATTCTGAGTGCTAGAATCTTCACTGGCTAACTTCACTTCCTCATTAACAACTTCTTTACTACTGGATCGCCCTGCCAACTTCAACACTTGAGCATCCTCAAATTTGCTCCGCCCCACAAAACGCCGTTTACGCTTTGGGATCCTCGTACCACTGTTATCCAAACTAACTGAAATATCATCAGCACTGCTGCCATTTTTGGATTTCTGACTCAAGCCCAACTTCTTCAAGCTTTCGGGATCATGCAACCTTGAACTGAACCCACCATTATACACTTCAGTTAAACTCTTGCTACTATTGCTATCATGGACGGTTCTAAAACTACTGAGAGGAAGAGATTTCCTACTCTTCTTTCTCTTGGAATTATTATTACTCCTCTCACCATCACCTTCTTGTGAATTTCCTTTTCTCTTCAAGCTCCTATTCTCAGAAGACTCCTTTGAATGACCAGATTTATACAAACTCTTAAGATCCAAAGATCTTGATTTCTTAGGAATTTCCGCTCCATGTGAGTTTCCTATTCTATTTTCCATCAACAATCCCTCAATCCAAACAGGGAAAACTGAATCTCCCAATTTTCACATTCACATCACACATATTTCAGATCTGTAAAATCAAAATTGCACCTAAAAAACGAAAAATAAAAAAATCCCTCAAATTTCCCATACCGATCAACCTCAATATCCGTTTATTTCGATTATTTCTTCAACAAATCAAACAACTAGCAAATAAAACCGAAATAAAAAGCATTACTTACCTGGATCGGTGCGTAAAAGAACATCAATTTCTCCGCCGAATCGTGAATATCAAGAGTGCGAGTATAGGCTAGGGTTAGAATCTAGGGATTTCGAATTGAACCCTAAATCCCTAATAGATTTGTCGGTTTTTTTAAAATTATTTTCAAGATAAATTTTGTTTTCTGAAAAAAAAAATCTTTTTTTTTACCGTGTGAGACGGGGACGAGTCACGAGTCTAGGGTTTCACGAGAGTAAGGGCTTAGATCGAAAATAACCAAAAAAATCATAAATCAGAAAAAATCGTAAAATGTATACTAAACTTGGCTTTTCGATTCAGCTACGTGGCAACATATCAACCCTCGGATTTAGAAATTGCGGTGCGGATCCTGGTCGGATTTGTTTAAAGTTGCCTGATTAATTAATACGGGTCGATATTTTCGTGGAAAACAAGGAGATTAAGGAACGGTCAGGATTGGCTATGATGAAAGGTGGACGGTTAGGATTTTGAATTGATTTTACTAAAACCGGTAAATTGGAATGGAAATGAGAAGGTTTTATTCCACATTTCCATTTTGTATTTGGCTAAATGTTCCCTAATGTTTGAGGAAATAACAAAATGCCACCAATATAGCAAGTGAGAAAGCCAGTCGCGAAGAGAGCTCGATTTATTTGTAACACGTGGCAGGTAATTAGGTGAGCAGTGCCTCGTATCTGGACTTGAAACGGCGAATTGTTAAATGGATTTACGGGGTAAGGTCATATATAGGATCCTTGAATCCTATTATGACCATTGTACCACCCAGAATTGTAAAATGCTTTATATAGGAGGATCCTTAAAGTAAATTCGTTGCACCACAGTGGTGAGTTTTAAAATATATTCTTTTTATTTAAACTTTTATTTTTTTTAAATTTATAATCACGTTTAAATCTTAATCAGGTGGTTAACGAAATATTAAACTAAACTCGCCACATAGGTGTGGCAAGTTTCAAATGGGTTAACGGCCGTCCAATGTCTCAACCAAACGGTCGTATATGTACGGCGAGTTAGGTAAAGTTTTTAGGGCTATTTAACGTAAAGAGGGTCGATTTGAAATTTTGTTCGGTTTGGGTTTAGGGTATTATTAACATGCATTAATGGTAATCAATGTTGTTAGAATAATGTGGTAAATTTTATCTCTCTACCGTAACGAGGTGAAAAAGATAATTATAGGATGATTTGTACCGAACAACATTTCACATAAATAAAGGAGGGTAAACTACAGCGTTGCACATACTTAGAACATCAGACAAAAATCAACGCATAAAACATTATTTTACGATGATTTGAGCAATGGAAGGTTAATCAGACTCTGGCTCGGTATCATCTAGTTAGTTGAGACGTCTGAAGTTAAGTTAAGTTCTTCGATCAGCTGTTGTTTCTGTTGTCTGCGCCTGTACATGAAAAGTTGCAACGCATCAGCAGCTGCATCAACATTTGGTGAAGATGGAGCATGTTCAGTGGTCGTTGCGAGTATGGACGAAGCAGCTTCTCTGGGCGCGGATGTACTACCTTCGCCGGTGTCGACCTCATCGAACTTAACATTTAAGTGGATGTATTTGGCTCCTGCAGAATTGAGTTGGTCATACATTTTGCGTACGTTGCTTTCATTGGCTCGAACATACTGAGCAACATGAGGAGTAGGTTGAACTGGTGGTGTAACTTGTGTTGAGTGTGTAAAAGTTCTATAATTTACCCCCTATTTAACCCACATTTCTGCTGCATTCAAGCATAATTCATTGCATTTAGGTTAGATTTCAGTTACACATCACAAATATATCAATTGGCACAGTTTCTACTGAAATTGGTTGCTTTTGCAGGTAGCTGCTGTAGCAGATGGAAGGCAGTAGAGAAGCAGACGCTGGGCAGTGAAGAAGCAGAGCTGGAACTGGATGTGCAGACGTGAAGGACGATGATGCCATGGCCGCTGCCGTGGCAGCCAAGGACGACAACGATAGTGAAGGGAAGAAGTAAAGTGGGCCTCGTCAGAAAGAGAAAATTAAGCCCATCTGTCGTGGAGCACCCTTATATTTTTCCAAGCCCTAGATCAGAATGAAGGCCAAGCCCAAAGTTCAAGGAAGAAACTCCAAGCAAGAAGGAAGGACAAATTAAAGACTTATGCTCTGAAGATTTAGTCTTTAATAGAGTTGCACTTTAATTTAAACTTGTATTCTTGCCATATTAGAAAACTTGAACCCAAGGCCTATATAAAGGCATGTAATTCGACTTATGGAGGGAGATCATCATATTCTCTAGCCTTCTTCACAAAACCCTAGTCGTTTTCCCTTCCTCAACATGTTCTAAATTTCCCCTAGGGCTAAGGGTTGATTTGTAAAGTAGTTGCAAGGATTGCATTTGTTTTAGGAATTTTTCTGTTCAATAAAATAACTTCAAGTTTGCTTATTCTGGTTTTCAACATCTTGCAAGAGTATCGGGAGAGCATTGTGAGATTATCTATTTACTTAATATCGGGAGAGTTAAGTATACGAAAAGAATAAGTACGGGTTCTCCACTTTATGGTTAAACTATCTCAGACCTAGGGATAGGACGAGGTTAAGTGGCTAAGGAAGAATTCAACAACTTCGGTGTTCATCCTCCGATTCACGCCGGGAGGTATCATCAAAGACGTGTTCATCGACAGACTTGGACCTAGGGATAGGCCAAGGCACAGCAGGGATTCTTGCCAAGCTTGAAGTACAAAGTTGTGTGATCGCTGCCGTGACTAACAACAGACTGCTGCCGCGACAGGTGCTGCCGCGACAGGCGCTACGACAGAACAGATATTCCTAGACTTTGCAACACCTACACTACTGAGCAATTCAATACCGACCCATTCTCTCTATCCTGAATCCTTTACTCTTTTATTTTCAATATTCTTTATTATCTCGTGACAACAATTAAACTATTTCTTTTCTCTCTTGTGCTGCAATCTAAGGTTAAAGCTATTAGCCCAGTCCATGTGGAGACGATATCTGATACTTACGTATCACTTTACTACTTGCGTCGTGTACACTTGCACTACATTGCGATAGACACTTTTACACGCAATAGCTTGCATCGTAGTCATAAACTGCTTAAACATGTTATCCATGTTCTGATAACATTCAGCCTGAGAGGTAGGTGCAGCAGGCTCAGCACCCTGAACAGGAGGGTCTTGTGGTTGCGATGGATTCTGAGGATTTCCTCCCCTAATCTCCTCGTCACGTGTCGAGGAGCCATTGGCAAGCTCGTCAATGTGAGCTTCATTTGTCTCAGACATATCTATATGAAAGATCAAATTAGTCGACAAGTCATATTATACACAATATAAAACTCCTAGGTGGAAAAGTAACACAACATCAATGCAATACACTTCAGTTTAGTCCTAGAACGACTAAACTCTAGCTCTGATACCTCAAATGTAACACCTCATTCCCGGTTCGGTAGGGAACCGGGTCAAAGCGTGTTACTGGAGGACGATGCGATGATCGATATTATAAAATTTCATTTAACCACATTACTAATCAATAGAAGACATACAATATGTTACCAATGTAGTTACTAGTTCACTATAATCAAGTAGGGGGCACAATTAACAATCTAGGATCATTTTATAACCTTTATAAGCTTAGAAACTAATTTGTAAAATCTGACAAGTTAAGGTCCTTCGACGTGGATAACTTTACCAAAATAAAATTCATTACTTAAAGGTCATGTCTACCAAATTTCATTCAATTCGGGAATCAACAACACCATCAATTGACTTTACAAAATTCAGTGACCAGATTGTAATATTATCAAACTGTCCAATGAGTCTTTAACTAACTTACCTAACCTCGTATCCAAACGCCTTAGGTTGTTTCAAAACGGGGGTATAAATGTCAACTCAGGTTTACCAGTCCCTTTAGACCGTTTCGAACAAGCTTGACCTGTATCGGAACAGATTGACCCACTTTGACTTTGACTTGTCTCGTTTCGATACGCTTTAAACTCGTACCGAAACAATGGTTTCCAGTGTCAAAATGTTCCGAAACGGCATTACTTCGTTTCGAAACGCCCATAATCTTAGGTTCAATAATGTGCACCCGTACCGAAACGGCATCACCCGTTTCGATACGGATAGGCCTGTAATGACAGATTTTTACTGTTTTTTTATTTATTTATCCTACCATATGATGTCCAAATGAGACGAAACTTCACACACAATATTTCAAAGACATAAGCTACTAGCATGCCAAGTTTCATGACCATCCGAGTACGTTTACTATGTTTTTAGCTTTTTAGGCTAATCATGCATTTTAAAGCTATTCCAAAAGAACCAAAAAGGCCATTTAGGGCCAATGACCAAATTACAAAATAGAAAATGCACCAACACAACAAAATGGGAATATATGACTAGTTCATCTACTTTGCCACCTTTCTAGGAGTTCAAAAGTCATATTTACATTACCTGCGGCTTGGTAGTGACTTGTCTTGGCGGTCGATCCGATCTTCCAACGAACAAACCTTCTTAACCTGAAAATGCATGAGATGAGACACGTTAGGCATACTTTTCCTAGTGAGGTAGTCACAAACAATGTAAGTAATGATAATGCCATGGTTACACTTATACATAATTTCATGCCAACATTTCCAATGCTATGCAACAATGCACAAAATATAATCATGTTTCTTTTTCATTCGTAGTCCTTGGATTGAATCAAGATCGTGGATACACGAATTCCTACACCTCGCCAAATCAATGAACGGTCTAATCCCTCCGCCTCGCCAATATGACCAATAACAATACACATCCCTCCGCCTCGCCAAATCAAAATAGGCCGTAGCCTTAGGACCGTAGTCCACCCGTACACCGAGCTCATGAATTCTATGGCATGCCAATTGTATCCCGAGTCCATTCCAATCCAAGGTTGCAATATACATATTTATTTCAATAGTCCATGATATATCAATGTCCAATGAATTCAATGTTGTCGATGATCAATATATGTGTCTCAATATAAATATCTCATAGATTGGTATCCATATCAATGTCTGATGACTTTAATGCAATAATCCAATGACAATGCTTATGTCTATGACTATATACAATGACAATAATCAATATTCAATGGCAACTTACCGACACTTACCAAAGTGTCCGATTAACCATCCAATGTATTTTCTTCAATAACAATGTTAAGGAAGTAATCTAAAATATCAAATAATGATTCGGGAAGGGCTTTCGCCCAACCCGAGACTCCAAATACACCCACCTTACAATCTGAAGCTTCAAGGCTCTCGGATAGCAATCCCTTTGTTCCTAGCCTGTGAAGGAGATGGTGAAACCTCTTTCTCAACTTCTTGAGTTAGAAAATTAATAGAAAACTATTAGGGTCGATGTTTCGATATCAAAATCAATATCCGACTTCAATAGAGAGGACAACGGTGAGATGTCCATGGATAGTCAAAACCCTAGCTTAGATTACACTCAATATATCCATGGAATCCATCAACCGATTGAGGAATATAGCTTACCCGATCGATAGCAACGATTTGATATCAATAAAGTGAAGAAATAGCAAAGCTTGAAATTCCTCCAATGGAGGTGTGTGCTTAGTTGAAGAAGATGATGAAAGTGAAAGGTGCTAGCTTGGGAGTGTTCTCGGGTAAGCTCTCTCCTCTTTTTTTGTTTCTAATTCTTAATACAAAGCTTTCCTTCAATTGAAGGAAAGTCATCAGATAACTACATAAGTGGAGAATTTAATTAAAGAGGGCTAATCGTGAGGTTAGCCTCTCATTTTTCATACAATTATAATTTTGCCCTCCAACTTATACTTCTCCCATTTTTGCCACTAAAAGCTCAATATTATTTAATAGAGTTCAGTCACGATGTTTTAACTTTTAAGCCCATTTAGGGTTCGATAACAATAATTAACTAGTCGATGAAATCTTTAAGCTTCGTCAATGTAGAATTTCCGATCATCGAAACTTAATTCCGACTACACCAGATTTCGGGGTGTTACATATCTCGCAACTCAACTGCCACTTTTCTACTCAAAGCATCAGCCACTACGTTTGCCTTACCCGGATGGTACACTGTCGTAAGGTCATAGTCCTTAAGAAGCTCTAACCACCTACGTTGTCTAAGGTTCAACTCCCTCTGAGTCATCAAATATTTCAAACTCTTGTGGTTGGTGTAGATTGTGCATTTCTCACTATAAACGCAGTGTCTCCAAATCTTCAAGGCAAAGACCACAACCACTAACTCAATGTCATGGGTGGGGTAATTCTTCTTGTGCACCTTCAATTGTCTCGAAGCATAAGCTATAACTCTTCCTTCTTGCATAAGCACACACCCTAAACCTATATACGACGCATCACTAAAAATTACGAACTCTTTCCTTGGTTCAGGCTGAATCAAAATAGGAGCTTCCGTCAATGCCTTCTTCAACTTTTCAAACGCTTGTTGCCTTACATCTGTCAACTCATATGAAACATTCTTCTGAAGCAATTTAGTCAAAGGTGCCGCAATCTTTGAAAATACCTCGACAAATCTTCGATAATACCCCGCCAAGCCTAGGAAACTACGGATTTTGGTCACCGACTTCGGTTGTTTCCAATTCACTATCGCTTCTATCTTCTTGGGATCCACACTAATCCCATCGGCTGAGATCACATGCCCTAAAAAGACTACCTCCCTAATCCAAAACTCGCATTTACTCAACTTGACATACAATTGGTTCTCGAGCAAAGTCTGCAAAACTAATCGCAAATGCTCATCATGCTCTTCCTCGGTTCTGGAGTACACTAAGATGTCATCTATGAATACTACTACAAACCTATCCAAAAACTCGTAGAGCACTTGGTTCATCATGTCCATAAATGCAGCCGGAGCATTAGTCAAACTGAAAGGCATTACCAAGAACTCATAGTGCCCATATCGTGTACGAAAGGCCGTCTTCGGTATATCCACATCCTTTGCCTTCAACTGATAGTAACCCGATCTTAAATCAATCTTCGAAAACACTGAAGCACCTCTCAACTGATCAAGCAAATCATCTATCCGTGGCAAAGGATACTTGTTCTTTACCGTTACCTTGTTCAACTGCCTATAGTCTATACACATCCTCATATTGCCGTCCTTTTTCTTCACAAACAAGACCGGAGCACCCCACGGGGAAATACCAGGCCTAATGAAACCTCTATATGATAGTTCCTGAAGCTGTATCTTCAACTCTTTCAACTATTTCGATGTCATTCTATACGGAGCAATAGACACGGGTGCAGAATCTAAATATGTCTCGATAGCAAACTTAACATTCCTGTTTGGAGGCAAACCCAGAAACTCTTCTTGAAATACACTCGAAAAATCACAAACTATTCTGATGTCTTGCGGTCTCACCTCACTCATGTTCGAGTTCATCACATAGGCCAAATACGTTTGACAACCTAAATCCATCAATTTTTGAGCTTCTAAAGCAGAAACAACATTGGACAAGAACTTAATATTCTCACCAACTACTACAACCTCAAAATCATCCGTAAGTCTCAAGGAAACTCTCTTGGTCTCAAAGTCTACCCTAGCTCCATGCTCTACGAGCCAATCGATGCCCAAAATCACATCGAAACCATAGAACGACAATTCCAACATATCAACCGGGAACACATGGCCCTGAATCATCAAATGACACCTCATCTACATCTTCCTAATTACCACGGTCTCACCAAAAGAACTAGTAACATTCACACTTACCTCTAATCACTCATACGGTAAACCTAGAGATCTTGCATGTTCACCCAAAATGTATGAATGTGTCGAACCCGAATATATCAACGAAAGCAAGGATAAAGACCGTAACAAGAAATTACCTGCGATGACATCTGTGTCATTCCCAGTCTCTCGTTGTGCATACACCCTAGCTGGTCCTCCACCCTCGGGATGAACTGCCACCACATGAGCTAAGTTCCTCTGACCATCATTCCTCGGCTGAAAATTACCTCGACCGCGCCCACGACCTCTCTGATGCTCAAAACCTCTAACTGGAGTCTGTCCACCCCTAGCCGGGTGAGGACAGTTACACCTCAAATGATCTCGGGAACCACAGTTCCAACATACCCCAAAGGTACCCATACACTCGCCCGGGTGGCGTCTCCCACACCAAGTGCACTTAGGAGTGTGAACAACAGCTCCTTGGCCCTGATGGCCACGTTCATGGTTACCGCCTCTATGTCTCGAATCAAGTTGATACATCCTATCTCTGTGCCTCTTGGCATGTTCTCTGACCCAAACCGCATGTCTCTTCCCCGAATCGGACCCACTAGCACAAGTGTTCGAGCCTAAATTTTGCTCAATATCTTTGGCCATAGAGACCAAAACATCTAACTCGGTGTAATCAGAAGCGAACATATAAGTCTTCACATCCCTAGTCAAATCGTAACGAAAGCGCTCACACCGTTCTCTCTCACCGAGAACCAACTCGGGAGCATACTGGCTCAACCTCACAAACTGGACCTCATATTTTGACACCGTCTTACCACCTCTGAACCAAAGCCATAAATTCCCTCTTCTTTTCATCCTGATATCGGGCTCCAAGATACTTCTTTCTAAAGGTTGTTATAAAGAATTCCCAAGTGACCTCAGCTTCTGGCATACCCGAAGTAATTGTGGTCCACCAAGCATACACATCTCCCTGAAGCAAGGAGACAACACAACCCAACTTACGAGTGTCTGAGCAATCCATTTGGCCTAAGATTCGTGTAGTGCTCTAGAGCCAAGCATCTGAACCCTCAGGAGTCAAACCACAGAACTCAACTCTGCCCAAACTACGAAACCTCTCAAGGGGTAAACCAGTCCCCGCACCCTGAGGTGGTGCTGCAACATGTATACTGGCTAAAGCTGTCTGAAAAGCCCCGGCTATGGTCTGAATCAACTGAGTCATGTCCGCACCTGCTTGACCCTGACCCGCCTGAGCTTCATTACCACCAACATTCGCCCCAGCCTAAGGTACATCATCTCCGACATCCGCCCCATTACCATCAGGAGCAGGAGGAGGAGGAGGCACAACCCCGGGTGCCTGGTCACCCGCTCTAGGCCTTCCCCTCGGTCTCACCATAACGAAGATGAAATCTAAAACAATAAACACATCACACACAAGAAAACATTGGGTCAGCAAGGGCAAGGATCCAAGTGCTCAAGCTCTTTTAACCAAAACCATTTTCCAATAACGATACTTAGCAATGGGGACGCTCGACTAAACTTCAACCAACAACAAGAACGAGAAAACAGGCTTTCACACACAGTGCATTGGCAAACAAACCAAACAAACCAACTTACATGACTTACCTTCCCGAGAGAACTCGTAACCAAGGCTCTAATACCACCAAATGTAACTCTCTCGACACGATCTAGTCTCAAGACCGAATCGGGAGAGTTACACGGGGATAACTGGAGAGAAACCCGAGGATTTCCCACCAATTAACAACCCTAGGTATATTTTTTTTTCTTTTTATCTTTTCTAAAGGCTTCATTATTATCCTATATATTCATACAAGCAGCGGTTAAAACCTCACTTCAATCGGACATCGATTCAAAGTCCAATTGGCCTTTTTAGCGATTAGGGACTAAAACGTAAGAACAAATAAGAACAAAGACTTTTAAGAAATTAAAGTTACCAATATGCAATTAGTCAGGTTTCATGGTTTCATGTTAAATTTCAGCTCTAAAAGATCATTCAAACTCACCCAAATACATGTTAAACTATCAGAGACCAAAACATAACTTTTCAAACTAATTTTCAACTTTACCAAACAAAGGTTTCGAAACTTTCCTGCAGATTTCCAAAAAAATCAACAAGTTTCGAAACCTTAAGGTTGGTTTCAGAACCAACTTTAAAAGGTTTCGAAACCAATTCAACTAGTTTCGAAACTTACCTGCAGATTTACAGAAAATTCACATTCGAGACATTTTAGAACCTTCCTAAACATAACCGAAACTACCCCAAAACTCTAAAAAACTTCAAATATAACCACAACATGATTAAAGATAAAACCTCATCTACATAACACATAAACATCATCAAAAACATAGCAATTGTGCGTTAAAAGGAATCTAGAGGCAAACCACCCTAATACAAGCATCAAACATGCATACTTACACAATTATGAATCTCAAACCCAAAAGCTCATAAGAACACTTAGAACAAAAACACTAACATGCCAAAACACATAGCAATTAACCCAAGGCCATAACAAGCCTCAACATAGCATGGTATCAATATTCAAAACATGTTAGCAACAAAAACAACTACAAAAGAGTTTGGACACCAACTCCCAAACACAAAAGTCTAGCATTCTCATTGCTAAGTATTATTACAACCAAAAAAACCATACTTTGAGCTAGGAAAGAACTCCAAGACTCCTCCCTTGCCCCACTTGCCTTCCGAAGCCACTAACGATCTGCATTGTTGGAAAAGAGAGCGTAAGCTTAAATGCTTAGTGAGCGGAGCTCAGAATCACAACAACAACAATGTAGTTCAAACATATATTTTAGTTTAAAGACAAAATCATTTAGAAAGAGAGATATGATAATCCAAAAGCACAAACAAAACATGGTATGCACATGCACAACCATTTCCGGTGGGACTACACATCAACGTTCACAACAACTAGCATGATTCCGGTGGGACTACACATCACCGTACTCATCTACTACTCACTACCGGTGGGACTACACATCACCGTACTCATCTACTAGTCACTACCGATGGGACTACACATCACCGTATTCAACAACCTACTTTCCACTAACCATCACGTGAGGCGATGATAACAACTAGGACAACACAACAACATTAAAAAGGATATAAAAGCAATTGTATTTCAACCAACAATGTGTATAAACACATACACCGACACTTAACGAAACAAGGCAAGAAACAAATACACTTACACTTGGGTTTAAGTTGGCCCTTAAGGCTACACCCAAACCCCAAGAAACCTTCTTTGAACATTTTAAAGCTTCGAAACAATTTCCACTCACCAGCCAACACACAAACGATATCCAAGATGTCGATTCAAGCCTCTGAACTACCCAGATCCGCGTCCACGAAGCCCAAATATGTTTCCTCTACTTTAGGCAACCCAAAACAGAACATTAGGATGCTAATATACTCACAAACATAGCAGCAACTCGGAACTCAACATTCTTGCAACAAAACACATCGATTCGAGCCCAAACTTCACCCAAAACATATTCAATTCAGCCTCAAACTACCTGCAACCAATCCTAACGAATTTATCATCAAAAAACTATCTTTTAACATCCAAAACATCAACCCAAAGCTACCAAACCATCAACTGTCATTTAGACCCAAAACTCATCCAAAAACTCAAGATTTCCAACTTCCAAAGTTACCCACAATACCCATTTCGGGTTTCCTATAGCAACCCATCATTTTCATGTTATTTTAGAAATAAGACAAAGTTAAAAACACATCTAAACCCAGACACAATCAACCCCAACGAAAAATCCCATAAACTCCCTTCCACTTCAAACCAAACTTTAAAATCAAAACAAGTTTAAACCATTGGTTTTTGCAAAAAATCTTAGTATCTACGACTCAAGGAAGATAAAACCAAGTTAAAGAATCAATTACCTTGAAGAAATCGCTTGGATAGAAAACTAGGAGCAATGTAATAGTGAGATGGGGTTTTGGGGAGGTTTAACATGAAAATGGTTTTGGGGAAGGAGATGAGATGAGAATTTTGAAATATTGTATTTTGTTTTAATTTAAAATTTATCTTCAAAAACCCATTTGTCCATATTTTACCAACAGGCCCTTTTTAAATTCCCTTTTTCTTCAAAAACTCTAAAATGATATATTTTAAATTGTTTCCCCAAGATTAGCTTAACCCGGGCCGGCTTAACCAAACCCGAGTATCTCTCGGGCCCCAAACTCGGGCGTTATATCCCACTAAGGATTTTCCCAAATTCACTGAGAATTTCATCCCTTTTTATAGGCTCAAGAGGAAACCTTTACACATTCAAAGCTTCTACCCCAAAGCTCTGATAAAACTCTCTTTTACAAGAAGAAATATAACAAACTAAAAATCCTCTCAAAGGTGGTATGTTTTCCCAATTACAAGTTCACTCAAACCTAAAAACTTGAATCAAAAGATTACAATAATACTCACTCAAATGGGTTACAAGATTTGACTCTAATAGCTCAAAGATTGTTGGATATGTGCTTGAATGCTTTAAACTTGATGAATAGTTGTTGTTGTTGTAGCTTTGGAGACTTGATTATATACCCCCTCATTGATTTTTAACCGTTTGGGTAGCTGGGATCATAAATATAGCCTCTAGGCTTCATTTTTCTAGCAATAAATAGAGTCTGCCAGCATAGGGTATCAGTACTTAGGCTCGGGTATCAGAACCTACCATATGAAGAAAATAGTCGTTGTACAAAGGGGTATCGATATGCAGGATGTCGTATCAATGTGAGAAGTGTATTTTACTAAGGCGTACCGGTACGAGCCATACCGTATCGGCACCAATTGTACTTAATGGAATCTGAAGAAGTTGTAAATGGAAAATGGTATCGATACGCCATTATGGGTATCAGTACACATTAACTATTTTCCAAAGTTGGTGATTCCAATAAACTGACAAGGCAACAGTCGAATATTAATTGTAAAAGATTTGGAAAATCTAAACACCCCATTCCGGTACACATAAGGTCGTACCGATACTCAAAGACCATTTGGTTCCCAGGTATAAATGGCGTACCGATATAGCTACACGTGTATCGATACCCAAAAGCCATTACGTATAAAACGATTTCTAGTAGCTAAAATCCGCATCGATACTGCTAAGGTTGTATCGATACGCCTAGACCAAACTTAGTTATTTGAGTCTAACAACACTTAGAAATTATTTGGGTTTTAGTTTTTGACTTAGAAACAATTTGAAGTTCGAATCCTTATCATTTTGTGAGTTTTTTTAGTACTTAAAAATTTATCCAATTTTACAAATTGGTCCTTGAAAATCTTTGTTGTATCAAAATCAAATATTAGTTTTACAATCTCCCATTTTTGATATAACAAAACCAAAGTAAAATTTTAAGATTTTTTGAAATTACCCCTTTTCTTTAAGGCTAAAAGATAGTATTTTTGAAAAACCTTTTGAAAAATTTAATCTCAATTTTCTCCCCTTTTTGTTAGATCAAAATCAATAGGGCAAATATATACAAGATATAAAGCAATAAATAACTCAAAGCATAATTAAATAACATAAATATTATTAAATTCAAAGCAACATAAAACCAACTTAAATCCTTAAAACATAATCCAAAAGCATAAAGAGCATAAAGCATAAGTTCATAGGAAAACAAATAAAAGACAAAGGTGCATAAAACTCAAATCATAATAAGAAATGATGTGATATGATATGATATTGATGAGATGCAAAAGCCTAAGGAGCATCTTCATCGTCTTCATCCTCATCTTCATTTTCCATGCCATCATCACCAAGAGAGTGACCACACCATTCACCATGGAATACGAAAAGGGTCATGTCCATCGAAGCTTGACAATTCTCAATGGAAGTCACTCGAGCATCCAAGGAATTGAAACGAGCATCAAAAGTATCAAACATTGTGTTCATCTCGGTAAAGCGAGTGCCCATGGTAGCAAACTTCCCATCAAGGTAGGCCATGAGAGCATCTAGGGAAGGTTGAGCAACGGGTGCAACCAGAGCAACATGCACATTCTCCACTAGATCGGGTTGAGCATCATTGGGTAGATCCACAATACGAATTCATTCTCCATTATAGATGGTAAACTTAGCACGACGGAGAGAATGCTCATCGATGGGGTCGGTGAGAGGTAATCTAAGATCATAAGAGCGATCGATCCCAAGCTTGTGGAGTATGTAACTCAAGGCGGTGTTATAGGTGAAAGATGTGACAAGGGTGATATGACGGTTTTGAACAAGAAAGACAAGCTCGACAAAAATAATTTTGGGTAGGTTAGGATGCTTACCCTCACGAAAACAATAGAGCCAAAAGTCATCGACTTGGCAAATGGTAGACCACTTACCATCGGATGGCCGAAACCACCAAGTGATGAGGAGGTGGTGGAAATGTTCATGAGCATCAACTATGGAAACAGAGGCACTATAGCGAAAAGGATAGTCAAATTCATCATCTAAACCCAAAAGCTCGACTATTTTGGTAGAATTAAGTACAAATTTTTTACCCATAAGGTAAGATTCTAAAGTAACGACCTTGATTTTCTCTCGATTATAAACACAACGGGCATTAGAGTAGAAAGCAATGACAAGATTTTTATTAAACATGTCGGGTATACTAAAAAAAGAGATGAACTTCCATTCTCTCATGCAATCAAGATATCAAAAGTTAAAACCATCGAAAGCCATAAAATGTATAGAAACAACTCGTTCACGACAAATTTTAAAATTTAGATATTGTTTAAAACGACCCATAGTGTGGGGATATTGAGGCTCGTTAAAACATAGTTGAAAATATAGGTTAAGTTTGGTTTTGTACCATTGTTTTCAGAATTAGGTTCGGTAGGATTTGGATTGGAAGATCCAGATGCGATCTCATTTCTTTCTCTTTTCTTAGGACCTATGATAAAAACCTAAAAAACAATTTCAAACCACAAAAACAAATGTATGCATAAAAATCACAATCAATCCAAGAAATAAATCCAATGAGCAAGGTATAGTTAAAAATATATATTGTATAGTTTAAAAATCATATACAAGTATAAGAAAATTTTGGTGAAAAGAATTCTGAAAAACAATAACGAAAAATATACAATTATACTTTTTATATTTGAACAAAAAATTTCAGTTTTGAAAGAATTTTTGTAAATATTTGAAAACAATGTTATATACATACTAAATATACAGTTTTTTAGTAAAAATAGTATAAAAATTTAGAAGAAATCGATAATAAAAGGAAATATAGTTTATACCTTGAATAAGGATGATGGATGAATGAAGAGATGATTTGTACGAAGCTTGATGATGCTAACTTGGGTTTGATGTTTAAGCCAAAAGCCCCCAAAGAATTTTGATGATTTGTGAGAAAAAAAAGGATTTGAAGGGTTTAAATAGATGAAAGACGTCTAGGGTTTTTGAGAAAAAGATGGACTTTGAGTTAAAGTAGGAAAATCCCTTTTAATGACTCATTTAAAGTCCAACGGCCACGCGTACCGATACATTATAATGCGTACCGACACCGCGTACTGGTATAAGTTTTAACCGTACCATTCCCTTTTTGTATCGATACAGGTTCACATGTACTGAAATGCTACCCTTTAAACCTATATCGATACACGAAACCCCGTATCGATACCCCCTGACCAAATTGACAGATTTGGATGCAAGAAACCCAAAAATTCGAACTTAATCGAATCGATATGCATGTATATGATATGGTATCATCATGAATGAGCAAAAACATATGCATACTTCCCCTAACAACAAGAATAGATGCATATAGGAGCAAAAACACACAAGCATGCAAATCAACTAAATTCAAGTAAATTTAAGGCCAGAAACAAGGCTCTAAGGTTCAAGATAGGCTAGTAAGCCCTAACTCTCTCCTAAGAGACCAAAAATGCTCTTTGTCTAAAGGTTTGGTAAAGATATCTGCTAATTGGTTCAAGGCGTCTACATACTTTAGAACTAAATCAATTTTCAAGACATGATCTCTAATGAAATGACGTCTTATCTCTATGTGCTTGGTTCTAGAATGTTGGATGAGATTCTTAGTGAGACAAATGACACTTGTATTGCCACACTTTAAAGGGATGATACCTACATCATTTCCATAATCTAAGAGTTGCTGCTTCATCCAAAGGACTTGAGCACAACAACTTCCAACTGAAATATATTCTGCCTCGGTGGTAGATAATGCTACACTATTTTGCTTCTTAGAAAACCATGATATAAGCATACTACCTAGGAATTGACAAGTGCCATAGGTAATCTTTCTATCTATCTTACAACCTTCATAATCCACATCCGAATAAGCATGCAAACTAAAGGAAGAGTCTCCAGGATACCAAAGGCCTAAACAAGGTGTGTCTCTAAGGTATCTAAAGACTTTCTTAACAACTTTTAGGTGTGATTCTCTAGAACTAGCTTGAAATCTAGCACAAAAGCAAACACTAAACGTAATATATGGTCTACTTGTGGTAAGATAAAGCAAAGATCTTATCATTGATATATAAAGCTTTAAATCAACACACTTACCTCCTTCATCTTTGTCAAGCTTTGTAGAAGAGCTCATTGGTGTGGCTTGAGGTTTCACATTCTCCAAGCCAAACTTCTTGAGCATGTCCTTGATGTACTTAGCTTGATTGATGAAGATGTCATTCTTCCTTTGTTTGATTTGGAGCCCCAAAAAGAATGAGAGCTCTGTTATCATGCTCATTTCAAACTCACTTTGCATCAACTTAGAAAAATCTTGGCAAAGTAATTCATTAATAGAACCGAAAATAATATAATTAACATAAATTTGTACTAATAAGATGTCTTTGCCTTTTCTTTTTATAAAAGTGTAGTGTCCACATTTCCTTTGTCAAAACCTTTTTCAATTAAAAAAGTTGACAAACGTTCATACTAGGCTCTATGAGCTTGTTTCAAACTATATAAAGCTTTTGAAAGTTTAAAAACATGGTTTGGGTATTTTGGATCTTCAAAACATGGTGGTTGTTCTACATACACTTCTTCATTTATAAAACCATTTAGAAAAGCACTTTTAACATCCATTTGAAAAGGCTTGAATTCATGATAACATGCAAATGCAAGCAACATCCTAATGACTTCCATTCTTGCTACGAGTGCCTAGGTTTCATCAAAATCAATTCTTTCTTCTTGAGTGTAACCTTGAGCAACAAGCCTAGTCTTGTTTCTCACTATGTTACCATTTTCTTCTAGTTTGTTACTAAAAACTCATTTAGTTCCTATGGTAGATTTATTACTAGGCCTATCAACTAATGTCCATACTTTACTTCTCTCAAATTGATTTAACTCTTCTTGAATGGCCAATATCCAATAATCATCATTTAATGCTTCTTTGATATTTTTAGGCTTTATGAATGAGATAAATGCAACGAAATTACAAGTATTTCTAAGAGAATATCTAGTGGTTACCCCTTTGGATGTGTCACCCAAAATTTCACCACCTTTGACATAGTTGAACTCTCTTGTGTAGGTCACCTCCTTTTCCTCTAGTCATGTCCTTCAAGGCTTCTAGAGGTGGATCTTGTGGTTCTTCTTTTGATGGAACTTCATCTACCTTTGATAATTGACCTACACCATCATTGGCATCAAAAACTCCTACATCATCATCATCATCATCATCACAAGTATCCTTCTTCGGAAGTAGGTTATCATCGAAAACCACGTGTATAAACTCTTCAACAACTAAAGTTATTTTGTTAAATACACAATAAGCTTTAGAGTTTAAAAAATACCCTAAAAATTAGCTCCATCACTTTTAGCATCAAATTTGCCTAAATTGTCTTTTCTATTGTTTAAAACAAAACATTTACATCCAAATGGATAAAAATAGCTAATATAAAGCTTTTTATTTTTGAAAAGTTCATAAGGTGTTTTCTTTAAAATATGTGTAATCATTACTCAGTTGATAATATAGCAAGCCGTATTTGTGGCTTTCGCCTAAAAATACTTAGGCAAATTATTTTCACATAGCATGGTTCTAGGCATTTCTTCTAAAGTTCTATTTTTCCTATCAACAACCCCATTTTGTTGAGGCGTGTGAGGAGCGGAAAAATTGTGGCTAATACCATTTGAGTTAAAAAAAACTCCTCAAAACCTAGATTTTGAAATTCGGTTCCATGATCACTCATAATGTGAGAAATAAAGTGACCAAGATTGTTTTGATTGACTTTTGAAATTGTGTTGAATTTTTCTAAAGCCTCATCATCGGAACTTAAGAATAGAACCCAAGTATATCTAGATCAGTCATCAACTAATACAAATGCATATGATTTTCCACTCAAACTCATAGTTCTAATAAGGCCAAAAAGATCCATGTGGATCAACTGTAAACTCTACTTGTAGAAACATCATTAATAGGTTTGAAATAAACTCTTTTATGTTTTCTTTTTTGCACAAGCATCACAAATTTTGTCATATGAAAACTTTATTTTTGGCAAACCTCTTACTAGATCATTAGAAATCAAATTTTCTAAAACACTCATTCTAGCATGTCCTGGTTTTCTATGCCATAACCATGAATCATGCTCATCTTTAGCAACAAAACATGCATTAGAAATATGAATGTCATCTAAATGCACCATGTAAATGTTTCTTATGCGACGACCAATAAGCACAATTTTGTTAGTTTCAATGTTGATACTTTCGCAACCATTTAAATCAAAAAGCACATTGAAACCTTTATCACAAAGTTGGCTTATGCTCAAAAGATTATGCTTAAGACCGTTGACGTACAAAACATTATCAATAAGAATAGAAGAGTGATTACCAGTGGAACCAATTCCTTCAATGTGGCCTTTGGAGTTGTCACCAAATGTCACTACTCCTCCACTATTTGGTTTTAGCTCCAAGAATCTACTCTTGTCATCGGTCACGTGTCTTGAGCATCCACTATCAAGCTACCGTGAATTTGTACTTGAAGCTTTGGCCTTGGAGCAATGCCCCCTACAAAAAAAGAATTACGTCTTGATTTTTTGTACCCAAATCCTTTTGGGTCCATGAGTATTAGCTCCCAAAAACTTGGTTCCCTTGGGAATCCAAGAAGTAATAGCACTAATGTTATTAGAAGTGACAAGTTCCTTAGGAACCCAAACACTTCTAACCCTCTTACCTCTAGAGGGCCTTTGAAAGCATCTTTATTTGTACATATCAAAATTTCTTTTCACATAGTTGGGTTTTGAAGAAGTTCCTTTTTCAAAACGGGAATTCCCAACTTTGTTTAACGAAGCCTTGAGATCACCAACTTCCTTTTGAGATCATCATGAACTTTAGAGAGAAAGTTATTTAAATCTTGATTTTTCTTTTCTAAATTATTTTGTTTTGCTTGTAAATCCAAAACCTTCTTCTCAAGTTCTGAGTTGGTTTTAGCTAAGGAATCATTTTGGCTTTTCAAATTTGAAATCGTTTTCTTGTTTTTCAAAAGTGATTCCTTATACTTTTCTACCAACTCATTATATACCTCTTGTAACTCATCACAAGCTTCTTGAAGCTCATCATGTGTAAAATCAAAATTGGATGAGTTAGAGGTTACCTTTGGATCCTCTTCTAGTGCCATGAGAAAAAGGTTGGCAACTTCTTGCTCCTCTTTATTGGATGATTCCTTATCACTCCAAGTAGCAACATAAGCCTTGAGCTTCTTCTTCTTCCCGAAGCTCTTCCTCTTTAGTTGGGGATAATCGGTCTTGATATGCCTCGGTTTCTTGCACTCATAGCAAACTATTTGATCTTTCTCTTCCTCCATGTTCTTGTTCTTGAAAATCCCTTTCCGATGAAACTTTCTTCCCCAGTTGGATTTTATGAAACGAGTGAACCTTTTGGCTAGCATAGCCATTTCTTCATCTTCATTCTCACTAGAATCGCTCTCCTCTTGTGAAGCTTTGAGAGCAATTCCTATCTTCTTCTCCTCCACTTCCTTCTTCTCCATCTTCTACTTTTCTTCTTCTCTTTCTTTCTTCATAATCTCACGAGTGAGAAGAGACCCCATAAGAGCATCAAGCTTCATGGTCTTGAGATCTTTGGCTTCGATAATGGCGGTCATCTTTCCATCCTATGACTCAAAAAGAGAATAGATGAGCTTCTGAACAAGCTTGTCCTCCGAAATGACTTCTTCATATCCCTTAAGCCTGTTGACAATGACAGAGAATCTATCAAACATCTTGGTGATGTTCTCATCTAGTTCCATCTTGAAATTCTCGTAGCTCAAGTTGAGGAGTCCAATTTTGGTCTCATTTACATCGTTTGTGCCTTCATAGGTAGTCTCGAGCTTGTTCCATATCTCCTTTGCACTATTGTAAGAAGACATCTTCGAATACTCATCCGGTCCAAGAGCGCAATAGAGTGGCTTTTCCCATATCTTCATAGGTAGTCTTTTCCGTTTACTTGCATCTTTCTTTGATCTTCATCGGTACACTCTTGCTTTGTCTTAGGGATGCGCCATTCTCTTTCTTCCTTTACTGGAATAAATGGCCCTTCTTCTACTACATCCCAAATGAGGTGATAAAGAGCCTCATCCTATTCTTCCAATAAGAATAGTTATCCCTGTTGAAAAAAGGGTGGCTTGGTGATGGATTGAGACTCGTAGAGGTTGTTGCCGGAAGTAGAGGTCACGACTTGATTGTAGATTGATTTAATCACCTTAGGATCGACTCAAGAGGGTGTTAATCCTTCCAATGAGTGTGGCTCTAATACCAATTGTTAGGATGATCAATCAATGGTGAAAGTGGCCAAGAGGGAGTGGACTGGCAATTTAAAAAATATAAAAGCAAATTGAAAAGTAAAAAGATTGAGACACAAGGAGCTATAATATTTCAACGTTCTAACAAGGTTTACATCCACTACCTTAGCTTCCCACTAAGGATTTTCCCAAATTCACTAAGAATTTCTTCCCTTTTTATTGGCTTAAGAGGAAACCTTTATACACTCAAAGCTTCTACCCCAAAGCTTTGAAAAAAACTCTCTTTTACAAGAAGAAATATAGCAAACTAAAAATCCTAAAAAAGGTGGTATGTTTTCCCAATTACAAGTTCACTCAAACCCAAAAACTTGAATCAAAAGATTACAATAATGCCCACTCAAGTGGGTTACAAGATTTGACTTGAATAGTTCAAAGATTGTTGGATATGTGCTTGAATGATTTAAACTTGATGAATAGTTGTTGTTGTTGTAGCTTTGGAGACTTGATTATATACACCCTTATTGATTTTTAACCGTTTGGGTAGCTGAGATCATAAATATAGTCGTTGGGCTTCATTTTCCCCTTAATAAATGTAGTTTGCTAGCATAGGGTATCGATACTTGGGCTCGAGTATCGTTACCTGCCATATGAAGAAAATAGTCATTGTAAAAAGGCGTATTGATATGCGAGACGCTGTATCGATACGAGATGTGTATTTTACAAAGGCGTATCCGTAAGGGTCGTACCGTATTGTTACCAGTTTTGCTCACTAGAATTTAAAGAAGTTGTAAATGGAAAATGGTATCGATATGCCTTTATGGGTATCATTATGCATTAACTGCTTTTCAAAGTTGGTGATTCCAATAAACCAATAAGGCAACAATTGAATATTAATTGCAAAAGATTCGTAAAATCTAAACACCTCGTATCGGTACACATAAGGCTGTACCAATACTCAAAGACCATTTGGTTCCCAGGTATGAATGGTGTACCGATATGACTACACGCGTATTGATACCCAAAAGCCATTACGTATAAAATGATTTCTATTAGGTAAAATCCGTATCGATACTGCTAAGGGCGTAGTTATATCAAAATCAAATATTAGTTTTACAAATTTGTATCAGAATAAAATCATTCATTTTGTATTAGGGTAATTAATTACTATACAATCCTTTATGAAATTTATTGGTCAACGCCTATTATCCATCAACTATTATCAGATCTTGATCCCGATCGTAGATGTTCAAAAAAGGATGACTATTTTGTATTAGGGTTTTAGTTGTCACGTTGAAAACCATTTATTTTTAAACGACAACATATAAATACATTATTTTTTAAGTCAAATGATAGTTTTGTAACTTCTCATAGTTGTAAGACTAAAAAAATCTAAAAAAACAACACTAATTAGGCTGAACAAAAAAATGATACCTAACGTTACTGTAAAACCATTATTTGATTTTGATAGAACAAGTAATTCAATGACTAATTTGCAAAGTAAATAAAATTTTAAGTAATCAAAATATTCGATTTTGACAAGTACAAATTATACTTAAAATGTTTTCAAGTCAAAACTTAAACCTCATACATTTTTCTAAGTGTTTTCAGGCCAAAATATACAAAATTGCCCAGGCGTTTCGAAACACCCTCAAAGTGTTTCGATACGTTTTGCAACTAGAAGCACGTGTTTCGAAACGGCCCGTACCTATTTCGATACGACCTTCATCTAGGCCTTTGATTTTTAAGCATCGTTTCGGAACGGCTAACACTGGTTTCGATACAGGGGTTAAGTAATTTTAAAATTGGGCAATTAATGAACTAGCCGTTACTTGTCAGAAACTAAATTTTAAAGATTCGGTTAAGTGTTTCGATACACCTCCAAGATGTTCCGAAACACCAAATTACAGTTTCAAAACGTTTCGATACAACCATTATCCATTTCGATACGACATTCTTTTTGCACTTGTTGTTTCGATACGGTCTATAGCCATTTCGATACAGGCCCTATTTTACACATAACGACTTTTTTTAGTGTATGTTTCGATACAGGGGTCCTGTGTTCCGATACGGGTATGTTGAGTTGATCACACAATTGCAAATGGCCAAGAGGGGGTGAATTGGCAATTAAAATTTTGGTAGGAGATAAAGATGAAAAATAAAAAGTGACACAAGTGGTTAGAGTGGTTCAAGTTCTCCAAATGAACTCTACATCCACTACCTTAGTTCCCACTAAGTATTTTCAACCAATTCACTACTTGAATTCTTCCCCTTTTCTTGGATGATGAGGTAACCTTACAATTTGATTAAGCTTTCTACCCAAAGCTTAATCCACTCACTTTTAAAAAGAGATGAATTTGGTAAACTCAAAAAGTTCCTCTCAAAGGATGAATGTTTACCCAAATACAATTTCAAACTCCCCAAACTCACAATACAAGATTACAATAAGAACACAAGAGTTGGGTACAAGAATTTGACTATGAAAGGCACTAGGGTTTGAATTTGATGCTTTGATGTTGCTTGTAGGTTCAATAGTTGTTGCTTGGTCAATTGAGACTTGTTTTTATACCCTTGCATTGACTTTTAGCCGTTTGGGTAGTTGGGATCATCAACAGAGCCGTTGGGAGCATTTTTCCTGCAATAAATACAGCTCTGCAGCCTACCGTATCGGTACTCGTAGAGGGCGTATCGATACATGCATCAAAGAGGAAAGAGTCGTTGTGACTGAAAACAAAGCGTATCGATACGCATAGAAGGCGTATCGGTAAGGTTTTAAGGGGCGTATCGCTACGGAGGGCCGTATCGATACAGTATTTGCTCACTGGAATCCCAAGTTTGGTTTTCTTAAAGATCGTATCGATACGCATACCAAGCGTATCGGTACGGTATAACAGTCTTTTAAAAATTGGGAAACCAACCAACTGACAAGTTAACGTTCAAAAATTAAATGCAAAGATTTTGCAAAGATAAGCTTATCGTATCGATACAATTGCAAAGCGTATCGGTACAGATTCATTGAAAGAGTTGCCCAGATGAATATCGTATCGATACGAGGTAATACCGTATCAGTACGCTAAGTCCATTAAAATTCTAGTGGCTAAAACCCGTATCGATACGCCTAAGGGTATCGATACGCCTGGGCGATTTTGTATAGTTTGGCTTGAAAACTCATAGGAAAAGACTTAGAAAGATTTATTATTTTAAGAGCTTGTCTTGAGATATTATTTTGTTTAAAATACTTGTCAATAGTGAGACTTTAAAGAGTACTTAAAAATTTATTGTTTTGCAAATTGGTCCTTAAGTTTAGTTTTTATATCAAAATCAATTTTGGTTTCACAATCTCCCCCTTTTTGATATAACAAAACCACAAATAAATTTTTAAGTTTTTGAAACTTTTGAAAAGCTTTCTCCCCCTTAATTTAAGATGGATTTTCAAAAATAAAAAATTGACTCTATAATCCTTCTCCCCCTTTTTGTTAGATCAAATATAAACACAAGGATAATAGCAATAATTAATTTATAAAATTCAAAGCAAACATAATAGTTCAAATAAGACTTCAAAGGAAAAGCACCATAATAATCCAAACTTAGATCCTAAGACATAGATAATAGGCATAAACTTATATCCTAAAACAAAAGTGCAATAACAGAAAAGAAAAGACTAAATGCCATGAGATGGTATGCATAAACTACTCGCCCGCCCCATCATCATCATCTTTCTCGTCCTCTTCATCTTCATCGTCTTGAGTGGGTTGATTTCTCCGATTTTGGTTAAGCCAAGCACCATGAAAGGTGGTGAGAGAGATATCCATGGAGTTTTGGCGAGAAGCTATGGTTTCCATTTTCTTCTCCATACCTTTGACGCGATCTTCCAAGGAGGTGAATCTAGTGTCCATAGCGGTAAATCCGGCTTCCATGGAAGTGAACTTCTCATTGAGGAATGTCATTAGAGTGCCCATGGAAGAGGAGTCAATCGGAGCTCGTTGAGAGCTTGAAGAAGCATGAGAAGCATCAACCGGAGCATCTTGTAGAGGAGCTTGAGGGTTGCGAACCCATTCATTGTCAACATAAGAGAAACCGGCACGAGCTAGAGAACGCTCATCTATGGGTAGGCCAAGGGGTTCAGGATAGTCATGGGAACAATCAACTTCAAGGGAATGGAAAAGATAACTCAAAGCCGTAGAGTAGTAAAAGGATTTGACTTGTTCGGTGTGACGGTGTTGGACTAGATAGACAAGGTCAGCAAACATAATTTGACAAAGGTTTGGACGTTGACCTTCCCTAAAGCACCTAAGCCAAAAATCATCGACTTGACGAATAGTAGAAAATTTCCCTCTCGATGGACGAAAAAACCAAGAAACAAGAAGATGAAGGATTCTGTCCTGAGCATTTAAGACTTTGACTGAGCCTAAAGGACCAGTACCTAAGGACTTCTCATAAAACTTTTTGATCAATGGTAATGGTTTTGCCCATAACAAAGGACTCAATAGCAATGTCATTCTCTCTAGCTTCATCATGAACACATAAATCATTTGAAAAGAATATGATGACCAAGTTTCTATATAGAATAGGAGGAATCCTTAAAAAATTTAGAAATTTCCATTGCTTAATTAAATAGAGGTATTGGAATTTGAAACGGGCAGAGTTTAAAAACGGGATAGACACAACACGTTCTTCCCTAAGGGTCATGCCTTGAAATAGTTTGTAACGAGTTATATCGGCATCATCGGAAAAACTACATTGGATAATATAAGGGAGATTAGGTTTAGGGTTACCCTCGGCATCCTCACTAGGATCGGAAGTAGCAAGATAACATTTAGCTCTCTTTTTGGACGATGCCATAACCCTGAAAACACATCAAAACGATTCGAATATGTATGCAATTAACATCTCATTCAAACCAATAAATTCTAATAATTCAAGGTAATTGAAAAAAAAAGGCTAAAGGGTTAAATTTGCCCCTGTAGTAATCCGAAATCAGCAATGTTGCCCTTACTTTTTTTTCTCCGTAATTTTGCCCTCAAAGTCAGTCAATTGTAGCAATGTTGCCCTTTGACCGATTTTGACCGTTAAATGCTGACGTGGCAGTTAACGGTGCTGACGGGGCAATTTTACCCTCGAAGTCATTCATGCAATTTTTCCCTCGAAGTCATTAATTGTAGCACTTTTACCCTTGGTTTATTTAGTTTTTGAATAAATTTGGATAAATAATATGGTTTTTTCGAGTTGAACTTTAACAAACAGAATATATGAAAAATCGATTAACAAATTGATGTAAATATCCTTTGAGTCCCTAGTAATTTTAAAAATAAGCAAATGTGAACTCTCACAAAAAATCAAAATATTATTCAATTTTTTTAAAAAAAATCTATAAACTTAATAAAAATAAATACGATATTCAAAAAAATTATTGAAAATAAACCAAAGAGAAGCGTGTTAATTGAACGGTGAACGCGAACTATTCTATTCGAACGACGTTCGATTGACACACTTACCGACGATGGGTTGTTAGGAAAAAATGTACGGTGAACTCGAATCATGTGGCTCAGGTTGAATTTTGTTTTATCTTCTGGATATCCTTGTATTTATCTCTCATGCCCTTATCTCCCATGCCGTTTTCGCCGAACACCACTAATGTCGTTTTCTGAGATCATCGTACATTTTTTCCTAACAACCCATCGTCGGTAAGTGTGTCAACCGAACGTCGTTCGAATAGAATAGTTCGCGTTCACTGTTCAATTAACACGCTTCACGTTGGTTTATTTTCAATAATTTTTTTGAATATCGTATTTATTTTTATTAAGTTTATAAATTTTTAAAAAAATTGAATAATATTTTGATTTTTTGTGAGAGTTCTCATTTTGCTTATTTTTAAAATTACTAGGGACTCAAAGGATATTTACATCAATTTGTTAATCGATTTTTCATATATTATGTTTGTTAAAGTTCAACTCGAAAAAACCAAGTTATTTATCCAATTTTATTCAAAAACTAAATAAACCAAGGGTAAAAGTGCTGCAATTAATGACTTCGAGGGTAAAATTGCACCGTCAACACCGTTAACTGCATCGATACGTTTGTTAATCGATTTTTCATATATTGTGTGAAGTGGCCAATCTTATGTTTGTTAATCGATTTTTCATATATTGTGTGAGGATTGAGGGGGTTTTTATAGGGGATTGCGGCTAGGGTTTTGAAGAGAAAAGAGGGGTTTTTGATTTTAAAGTCTTTTTAAAGATGCAGCCCTAAATAGCCTCTCCGTCGAGACCGTATCGATACGCGTGTATAGCGTATCGATACCCTTTAACCCTAATTTTTGTTTGTCGTTACTACCGTATCGATACGTGGGATCGTATCGGTACGACTTGAATTTGATTAACTCCATTGACTTAACCGTATCGATACGCGGGGTCGTATCGATACGCGTTGAACTTCAAAGATTTCTCAATTATGAACCTGTATCGATACGCTTCAGCCGTATCGATACGCCTTTACCAGATAAGGCATTTATGACAGATTTAAGTGCAAAAATCCAACTTTAAACGTCCCTAAATGCATGTAAATGTCCTATGAACAAGTTTTAATGGCTAAACTTAATGCATACTCCCCTAGCAACATGCATAGAAGCAAAAGGATTCAAATTAACACAAGCATGAATCACAAACAATTTCAAGCAAATTTTTGACATTTTGGGACCTAGAAGGGGTCAAGAAAGGCTAGTTAAACCTAACTCTCTCCTAAGGGTCCAAAAGCGCTCTTTATCTAAAGGCTTTGTGAATATATCCGCTAATTGGTTCAAGGTGTCAACATACTCTAAAACAACATCATGTTTCAACACATGATCTCTAATGAAATGATGTCTAATTTCTATGTGTTTGGTTCTAGAGTGTTGGATGATATTCTTAGTGAGACAAATGGCACTAGTGTTGTCACACCTAAGGGGTATAGTTTCTACTTCAACACCATAATCTAAGAGTTGTTGCTTCATCCAAAGGACTTGAACACAACAACTCCCTAAGGATATGTACTCCGCTTCGGTGGTAGATAAGGCTACGCTATTTTGTTTCTTAGAGAACCAAGATACGAGCATATTACCTAAGAATTGGCATGTCCCGAAAGTACTTTTCCTATCTATCTTACACCCCCATAATCCGCATCCGAATAAGCATGAAGGCTAAAGGAGGAATCTTTAGGATACCAAAGGCCTAAGTTAGGTGTGTCTCTAAGGTATCTAAAAATTCTCTTAATGGCAACTAAGTGTGATTCTCTAGGACTAGCTTAAAACCTAGCACACAAGCAAACACTAAACATGATATCTGGTCTACTTGAGGTAAGGTAAAGCAAAGAACCTATCATGGATCTATAAAGCTTAGAATCAATGCACTAACCTTCTTCATCTTTGTCAAGCTTTATGGAAGAGCTCATAGGCCTGGCTTGAGGTTTTGCATTCTCCAAGCAGAACTTTTTGAGCATATCGTTCACGTACTTAGCTTGATTTATGAAGGTGCCATCTTTCCTTTGTTTGATTTTGTTGAGTGGATCGAATGATCGAAATAAACCAAGAGGGGGGTGAATTGAATTTTTAAAGCTTTTGGTGGTGGAATTGGCAAATAAAAATGGTAGACAAGGAATTTTAGAGTGGTTTAAGTTCCAATCGAACTCTACATCTACTACCTTAGCTTCACTAAGGATTTGCAACAATTCCACTAATTGCTCTTCCCCTTTTCTAGGCTAAGGAGGTAACCATTACAATTTTCGGTCAAATTTTCTACCCAAAATTTGACCCAATCCTCACACAATTGAAACAAAGAAGTTGTTGGCTAAAACAAGTATCTCTCAATACACAATATAGCCCAATTGCAAGCACTCAACCCAATTGAAATGATAAGAATGAAAAATACAATTGGGGTTACAAGACAATAATGGGATTTAGGCACAAATGCTTGGATTTGATGTTTGGATGTTTGCTTTAGGATCAATAGTTGTTGCTGAAGCTTTTAGAGGTCCCTTTTATACCTTCTCATTGAATTCTAGCCGTCGTGGTTGTTGCATTCATCAATAGAGCCGTTGGGGATGTTATCTTCCCTCCATAAATGCAGTCTGCAACCAACCGTTTCGAAACGCACGACCCTGTTTCGAAACAGACCAAAATAGAAAGAGCCGTTGGGGTGCATTAAGGAGCCCATATCGAAACAGTTAGACTTGTTTCGATACGCTGAGAACCGTTTCGAAACCCGTTTTGAAACATTTTTGCCACTGTCAAGGATCGTATCGAAACGGCTTGAAACGTTTCGATACGCCTTAATGACTTGTAAAAATTCAGTTAAAAACTTTCTAACGGTCATATTTTTCAAATCTGATTGAATACCGTTTCGAAACATTTGATGTCGTTTCGATACGGTGTATCGAGGTTCTTAAGCCGTTTCGAAACACGTTTCGAAACACGGGTTGGTAGTGTTGAAATCGTTTCGATACCCGTTTCGAAACATGAACTCACAGTTTCAAAATTGTTTCGAAACGCCTAAGGCTGTTCCGAAACGGTGACTCGAAAATCATTGTTTTGGCTCTAAGAACACTTAGAAAACATTTGATAAATTCAGCTTTTAACTTAGACATATTGTTTAAAACATATAGAGAGGTTTGAGGACTTAAAAATTCATTTTCACATTTTCAATTTAGTCCTTAGGTTCTTTAGTTATATCAAAATTAAAATATCGGTTTCACAATCTCCCCCCTTTTTTGATATAACAAAACCAAAGTTCGAATTTTTAAGAGTTTTGAAAATTTTGAATCCATTCTTACTCCCCCTCAATTTAAGATGGGTTTTTAAAGTTTTAAAAAGATTTAAATCTAAGTTTTAAAAACTTAAAAACACTTAAAACGAATTTTGGGCTCTTAGATTACTTCTCCCCCTTTTTGTTAGATCAAAAATAATAAACAAGGCTCAAAGAGAAGAGATAGGTTTAAAAGCAATAAGCAATAAGCTATAAGCAACATAATATTAATTCATAAAATTCAAATATCCAAAACATAAATCTTAAACAATAAGTTCAAAGCATAATCCCAAATAAAAGAAATCAAAAGCATAGGTTCATAAAACATAATGGAAATAAAGATGCAAACTTAATCCTAATATGCATAGCTAATATGAGATGACATGAGAATCCTAAGCCTCGTCGTCACTATCATCATCCATAGAATCATTATCATTCTTAGCTTGAGCGCGACGAAAATCCATTCATTGTCCATAAAAGGTGGAGAAGGACATGTCCATAGATGTATGTTGATTCTCAAAGGATGTGAGACGATTCTCATTTGCAAGGAGACGATCCTCCACAGATTGCAAGCGAGTATTGATAGCACTAAAACCCCTAGACATGTTAGTGTCCAATGTGTTGAACCGCTCGGTAAGAAAAGCCGTAAGAGCTTCATTGTTTACAACCGGAGCTTGTGGTTGAGGTTCGACTTGAGGTGGAGGTGCTTCCCTATCAACATGTTCCCATTGGTCATTGTTGACATAGTGAAATCCGGACTTGCGAAGAGAAGACTCACCAAGTTTTGACTTGCGGGGTTCCGGAGAGTCATAAGTGCAATCAATCTCAAGCTTCTCAAAGATAAAACTCAAAACAGTCCCATAAGTGAAGGACTTAAGCGCATCGGTTTCACGGAGCTTAACATTATTCACCATCTCCGCAAACATGATCTTAACAAGATTAGATTGCTCTCCACGGCAAAAACATTCAAGCCAAAAATAGTCTACTTGACGAATGTGAGAAAATTTACCTCTAGAGGGGCGAAAAAACCATGAAACCATCAAGTGGATGAACCTATCGTGAGCATCCAAGGCAAGCACGGAACCGGTGTGAGACCCGAAGTGATTCTCATTCTCAAGTCCTTCATCCTTAAGACCAAAGGTATCCTCTAAGTAAGGTATGTCAATAGCAATCTTCTTTCCTAAGATCTGAGACTCAATGCGAACAACTTCGGAATTGTCTTCATTGTTGATGAGTCGGGCATTCGAGTAGAATAGAAGAACCATGTGCTTGTTGCAAATATCCAGGATACTCAAGAAATCGATAAAGCTCCATTCTTGTAAACAGTGGAGATAACGAAAGAGGAAGCACTCAGAGTCAAGAAACGGCATGTCAACAACACGCTCACGACGAACGCCAAATGTCTTGATATATTGGAAACGCACCTTCAACTCGGGATTTTTGAGACTCTTGAGAAACAATTGAGTAAGGTTAGGACGGAGAGCGGCTTGGTTTGATCTTTCACTCGATTGAGGTGCCTTACGTTTCTTGTTAACGGGATTTATTGAAATAATCCTAAAAACATAAAAGCAAGCAATTTAAAAACAAATTTAAGTGTATGCATGAAATTTCTTAATTCAATCCAATGGTAAATCCCACTTAGGTTTAAAAACAAGTTTTAAAAACAAAGAAACAAAACAAAACAAAAAAAAATAAAAGAAAAACAAAAAAAACAGTAAAGAAAATACGAAAGAAAACTTATATATTCGAATCAAAAATTGAAGATTTTGAAATTTTTTTACAAGTTTTGAAAAACCCAAGTGTCAAAACACATAAACTATACAAAATTAAAATTTTCTAACCTAAGATTCGAATACAAATTTAAGGAAAAAGAAAAATATGAAAATATACCTTAAATTGGGATTTTGGATGAAAAGATGAAAATCCTTGCACAAAGTTGTTGATGCTTGCTTAGACTTGTGTTTAAGAGTAAAAGCCCTCAAGATTTTGTGAAAAATAATGAGGTTTAGAGGGTTTTTATAGCAAAAAATCGTTTTAGGGTTTTTAGGGTTTGAGGGATTAAAGTAAAACTTTAACATTAAAAGCCCCCTATAAAGTTGTCCGCTAACCCGTTTCGGAACGGTGTCGACCGTTTCGAAACGCGGGCACCGAGGTTTGACCGATTTTTCAACTCCAGCTGACCGTTTTGATACGGCTTTGACCGTATCGAATCCCCGTTGACTCGTATCCAAACACGTTTCGATACACCCATTGGCAGTAGCAAAAACGTTTCGAAACCCTTGGAAGGCGTTTCGAAACACCCTTCTCTCAAATAGAATTTTAAAGCATCTGTATCGAAACAGGTGGACCCGTTTCGATACACCTGGGCCTGGAAGTGCAGATGAGGCTCTAAAAGTGTAGAAAATGAAATCTTTGAAGGCCTAACTTGCATGAATGTCATGAATGAGCAGGAATAACATGTGCAAACATAAACATACTCCCCTAGCTATAGGCATGGATGAAATTAGGAGTAAAAACACATAAACATGGCATTTCACAAGATCAAGCAATTTTAAGCTCAAAATAGGTCCTAAAAGGTCAAGATAAGCTAGTGAGACCTAACTCTCTCCTAAGGGACCAAAAACGCTCTTTGTCTAAAGGTTTTGTAAATATGTCCGCTAATTTATTTAAGGTGTCAACATACTCTATAACAACATCTTCTTTAAGGACATGATCTCTAATGAAATGATGCCTTATTTCTATGTGTTTGGTTCTAGAGTGTTGGATGGGATTTTTTGTCAAACATATGGCACTAGTGTTATCACACTTAAGGGGTATGGTTTCAACTTTAATACCATAATCTAAGAGTTGTTGCTTCATCCAAAGGACTTGAGCACAACAACTCCCTAAGGATATGTACTCGGCTTCGGTGGTAGATAAGGCTACACTATTTTATTTCTTAGAGAACCAAGATATGAGCATACTACCTAGGAATTGCCAAGTTCCCGAAGTACTCTTCCTATCGATTTTGCATCCCACATAATCCGCATCCGAATAAGCATGAAGGTTGAAGGTGGAGTCTCTAGGGTACCAAAGACCTAAACAAGGAGTATCTCTAAGGTACCTAAAGATTCTCTTAATGGCTATAAGGTGAGACTCTCTAGGACTAGCTTGAAACCTAGCACACAAGCAAACACTAAATAAGATATCCAGTCTACTTGCGGTAAGGTAAAACAATGATCCAATCATAGAACGGTAAAGCTTAGAGTCAACACACTTACCTTCTTCATCTTTGCCAAGCTTTGTAGATGAGCTCATAGGTGTGGCTTGAGGCTTTGCATTCTCCAAGCCAAACTTCTTGAGCATATCCTTTATGTACTTTTCTTGATTGATGAAGGTGTCATCCTTCTTTTTCTTGATTTGGAGTCCCAAAAAGAATGAGAGCTCCCCCATCATGCTCATCTCGAATTCACATTGCGTTAGCTTAGCATACTCTTTGCAATGACATTCGTTAGTAGAACAAAAAATAATATCATCAACATAAACTTGTACTACTAAGATGTCATTTTTATACCTTTTTATAAAAAGTGTAGTGTCCACCTTGCCTTTTTCAAAACCTTTTTCAATTAAAAAGTTTGAAAGTCTTTCATACCAAGCTCTAGGAGCTTGTTTTAAACCATAAAGAGCTTTAGAGAGTTTGAAAACATGATTTGGAAATTTTGAGTCTTCAAAACCCGGTGGTTGTTCCACATACACTTCCTCATTTATAAAGCCATTTAAAAACGTGCTTTTAACATCCATTTGAAAAAGCTTGAAATCATGATAACATGCATATGCAAGCAACATCCTAATGGCTTCCATTCTAGCTACGGGTGCATAAGTTTCATCAAAATCTATTCCCTCTTCTTGAGTGTAACCTTGTGCTACTAGTCTAGCTTTATTTCTCACAATGTTACCACTCTCATCTAGTTTGTTCCTAAAGACCCATTTAGTTCCTATGGTAGATTGATTACTAGGCCTATCAACTAATGTCCAAACATTACTTCTCTCAAGTTGATTTAACTCTTCTTGCATAGCCATAATCCAAAAATCATCTTTCAATGCTTCTTTTATATTCTTAGGCTCTATGCATGAGATAAATGCAACATGATTCATTAGTCTAAGAGAAGATTGAGTGGTTACCCCCTTGGATGGATCACCCAAGATTTCACCATCTTTGACATAGTTGAACTCCCTTGGGTAGCTCACTTCCTTTTCCTCAAGAGCCAAGTCCTTCAAGGCTTCAAGAGGTGGATCTTGTGTGTCCTCTTCTTTTGTTGGAATCTCATCCTCCTTTGAAGTTTGTCCTCCATCAAAGGCATTTATGATTCCTACATCATCATCATCACAAGAATCCTTCTTTGGAAGGAGGTTATCATCGAATACAACATGTATAGATTCTTCTACTACTAAAGTTCTCTTGTTAAATACTCGATAGGCTTTAGAGATTAAAGAATATCCTATAAAAATAGCCTCATCACTTTTTGCATCAAATTTACCTAAGTTGTCTTTTCCATTATTCAAAACAAAACACTTGCAAGCAAATGGATGAAAATAGCTATGTTAGGCTTTTTAGATTTTAAAATCTCATAAGGTGTTTTCTTTAAAATTGGTCTAATCATTACTCGGTTTACAATGTAGCAAGCGGTGTTTGTGGCTTCCGCCCAAAAATATTTAGGTAAATTGTTTTCACAAAGCATGGTTCTAGCCATTTCTTGTAAAGTTCTATTTTTCCTCTCAACTACCCCATTTTGTTGAGGAGTTCGAGGAGCCGAAAAATTGTGGCTAATACCATTTTCATTCAAAAACTCTTCAAACCCTAAATTTTGAAACTCGGTTCCATGATCACTTCTAATATGAGAAATTCTAAGTTCAAGATCATTTTGGGTTAGTTTTGAAAATGTGATGAATTTTTCTAAAGCCTCATCTTTAGTACTTAAAAATATAACCCAAGTAAATCTAGAAAAATCATCAACAAGAACAAATGCATAAGATTTACCACCCAAGCTCATAGTCCTAATTGGCCCAAATAAATCCATATGGATAAGTTGTAAACACTTACTTGTAGAAACATCATTAATGGATTTAAAGGAAGACTTATGTTGTTTACCCTTAGAGCATGCATCACAAATTTTATCGTTTGAGAACTTAATCTTGGGTAAACCTCTAACTAGATCAAGGGAAACTAATTTTTCTAAAACACCAATGCTAGCATGTCCTAGTTTCCTATGCCACAACCATGCATCATTTTCATTTTGAGCTACTAAACATGTATGGGATGTATGTATGTCATCTAGATGCACCATGTAAATGTTACCTATGCGATGACATATGAGCATAATATTATTAGATTTAATGTCAACAATTTTACACCCATTTTTATCAAATAAAACATTAAATCCTTTATCACACAATTGACTTATGCTCAACAAATTATGTTTAAGACCATCGACATACAAGACATTTTCAATAAGAATAGTAGAGTGATTACCTATGGAGCCAATACCTTTAATGTGGCCTTTGGAGTTGTCACCAAATGTCACCACTCCTCCACTATTTGGCTTTAGATCCATGAATCTACTCTTGTCTCCGGTCATATGCCTCGAGCATCCACTATCAAGGTACCATGAGTTTTGACATCGTGCTTTGGCCTTGTAGCAATGCTCCCCCTACAAACAAAGATATTAAACTTTTGTTTTTGGTACCCAAATCATTTTGGGTCCACGAGTGTTAGCTCCCAATAACTTGGTTCCCTTAGGAATCCAAGATGACATAGCAACAATGTTATTAGATTTTACAAGTTCCTTAGGAACCCATACACTTCTAATCCTTTTAGTTCTACTATGTCTAAGAAAGCTACTTTGTTTGTAGTTATTAGTCTTTTTCCTAGGTTGGTTTGTTTTTGAAGATTCACCTATTTCATGCTTCACACTACCAATATTTTTAAAAGACTCTTTGAGCTTGTTAAGCTCATCTAACACCTTTTGGTGTTCACTATTACATTGAGAAAGAAGATTATTAAGGTCAATATTTTCATCTTGGAAGAATTTTAGTTCATCTTTCAACCCTAAAATCTTTTTCTCAAATTTTAAATTAGCTTGAGAAAGTGAGTCATTTTTATCATTTAATTCCGAAATAATTTTCTTATTCCTAATGACCGACTCCTTGTATTTCTCAACTAATTCATCATAGACCTCTTGCAACTCATCATATGCATCATTTAATTCATCATATGTAAAATCTAAAGATGATGAGTTAGAGGTTACCATGGAGGAATCTTCCTCAAGTACCATGAAGCAAAGGTTGGCCACTTCTTGTTCATCATCCTCGGATGACTCCTCATCACTCCAAGTAGCAAGCTTGGCTTTGAGCTTCTTCTTCTTCTCAAAGCCCTTCTTCTTGAGTTGAGGGCACTCCGAACATATATGGTCGGGTTTATTGCACTCGAAGCAAATGATTTGATCCCTTGCTTCTTCTTTGTTTTTACCTTTGAAGTCCATCTTTCTTTGAATTTTTCTTCCCCGGTTGGACCTCATGAAGTGTGAGAATCGTTTGGCTATTATAGCCAATTCTTCTAGCTCATCCTCCTCACTAGAAGAGCTATCCTCAAGTAATGAAGCTTTGAGAGCTATTCCTATCTTCTTCTTCTTTCCACCTCTAGCTTCTCTACTCTTTTCTCTTCCTTCTTCTTCTCTTCTTCCCTTCCTTGCTTCATAATCTCATGAGTAAGGAGAGAACCCACTAGCTCATCAAGTTTTAAAGTCTTCAAGTTTTTAGCTTCTATGATGGCGGTTCTCTTCCCATCCCAAGATTCGGGAAGTGAGTAGAGTAGCTTCTGGACAAGCTTGTCTTCCAGTATAGTCTCTCCAAATCATTTAAGCCCATTGACTATGGTTGAGAAGCGATCAAACATCTTGGACACCGTCTCATCGGGCTCCATCTTGAAATTCTCATAACTAAGATTGAGAATTCCAATCTTGGTTTCCTTGACATCGTTGGTTTCCTCATAGGTGGTCTCAAGAGTATCTCATACTTCTTTGGCACTCTCAATAGATGCGACTTTGGAGTAGATGTCCGGACCGAAAGAACAAAAGAGCATGTGAAGAGCTTTGTCATTTATTTGGATCGTCTTCCTCTCTTCTTCACTCATCTCCATCTTTTTCTTCAAAACCATCTTCCCTTCACTATCTTGCTTCAATAGAATGTAGGGGCCATCTTCAATGACATCCCAAACCAAGTAATCGTTGGACTTGATGAAGAGGCGCATCCGATTCTTCCAAAACAGATAGTTGTCACCATTGAAGAAAGGTGGTTTTGTAGTGGATTGAGACTCATACATGCTCGAACCGGAGGTAGATGCCATATCTTGATTTTTGGATGATCACACTCGTCCTAGGAACTCCTCTTGTGGTTGTTAATCCTTCAAAGAGGTAGGCTCTGATACCAATTGTTGAGTGGATCGAATGATCAAAATAAACTAAGAGGGGGTGAATTGGATTTTTAAAGCTTTTGGTGGTGGAATAGGAAAATAAAAATGGTAGACAAGGAATTTTAGAGTGGTTCAAGTTCCAATCGAACTCTACATCCACTACCTTAGCTTCACTAAGGATTTGCAACAATTCCACTAATTGCTCTTCCCCTTTTCTAGGCTAAGGAGGTAATCGTTACAATTTTCGGTCAAATTTTCTACCCAAAATTTGACCCAATCCTCACACAATTGAAACAAAGAAGTTGTTGGCTAAAACAAGTATCTCTCAATACACAATATAGCCCAATTACAAGCACTCAAACCAATTGAAATGATAAGAATGAAAAATACAATTGGGGTTACAAGACAATAATGGGATTTAGGCACAAATGCTTGGATTTGATGTTTGGATGTTTTCTTTAGGATCAATAGTTGTTGTTGAAGCTTTTAGAGGTCCCTTTTATACCTTCTCATTGAATTCTAGCCGTTGTGGTTGTTGCATTCATCAATAGAGCCATTGGGGATGCTATCTTCCCTCCATAAATGCAGTCTGCAACCAATCGTTTCGAAACGCCCGACCCTGTTTCGAAACAGACCAAAATAGAAAGAGCCGTTGGGGTGCATTAAAGAGCCCGTATCGAAACGGTTAGACTTGTTTCGATACGCTGAGAACCGTTTTGAAACCCGTTTTGAAACATTTTTGCCACTGTCAAGGATCGTATCGAAACGGCTTGAAAGGTTTCGATACGCCTTAACGACTTGTAAAAATTCAGTTAAAAACTTTCTAACGGTCATATTTTTCAAATCTGATTGAATATCGTTACAAAACATTTGATGTCGTTTCGATACGATGTCTCGAGGTTCTTAAGCCGTTTCGAAACACGTTTCGAAACACGGGTTGGCAGTGTTGAAATCGTTTCGATACCCGTTCCGAAACATGAACTCACAGTTTCAAAACTGTTTCGAAACGCCTAAGGCCGTTCCGAAACGGTGACTCGAAAATCACTGTTTTGGCTTTAAAAACACTTAGAAAACAATTGATAAATTCAGTTTTTAACTTAGGCATATTTTTTAAAACATATAGAGAGGTTTGAGGACTTAAAAATTCGTTTTCACATTTTCAATTTATTCCTTAGGTTCTTTAGTTATATCAAAATTAAAATATCGGTTTCACAGATTTGGAGCCCCAAAAAGAATGAGAGCTCCCCCATCATGCTCATCTTGAACTCACCTTGCATTAGCTTAGAAAATTCTTTGCAATAACATTCGTTAGTAGAACCAAAAATGATATCATCAACATAGATTTGTACTACTAAGATGTCATTGTTATATCTTTTTATGAAGAGTGTAGTGTCCACCTTACCTTTTTCAAAACCCTTTTCAATTAAAAAATTTGAAAGTCTCTCATACCAAGCTCTAGGAGCTTGTTTTAAACCATAAAGAGCTTTAGTTAGTTTAAACACATGATTTGGAAATTTTGAATCCTCAAAACCCGGTGGTTGTTCAACATACACTTCTTCATTTATAAAACCGTTTAAAAAGGCACTTTTCACATCCATTTGAAAAGGCTTGAAATCATTATAACATGTAAATGCTAAAAGCATCCTAATGGCTTCCATCCTAGCTACGGGTGCATATGTCTCATCAAAATCAATTCCCTCTTCTTGGGTATAGCCTTGAGCAACAAGCCTAGCCTTGTTTCTCACTATATTACCACTTTCATCTAGTTTATTCCTAAACACCCATTTGGTTCCTATAGTAGATTGATTACTAGGTCTTTCAACTAATGTCCAAACTTTACTCCTCTCAAATTGATTTAATTCTTCTTGCATGGCCAAAATCCAAAAATCATCTTTTAAAGCTTCTTTAATATTTTTAGGCTCAATGTATGAAAGGAATGCAACATGGTTCATTAATTTGAGAGAGGATCTAGTAGTTACCCCCTTGGATGGATCACCCAAGATTTCACCACCTTTGACATAGTTGAACTCCCTTGGGTAAGATACCTCCTTTTCCTCAAGAGCCAAGTCCTTCAAGGCTTCAAGAGGTGGATCTTGTGCATCCTCATCTTTAGTTGGAATCTCATCCACCTTTGACGTTTGTCCTTCATCAATGGCATCAAGAATTCCTACATCATCATCATTACAAGATTCCTTCCTCGGAAGGAGGTTATCATCGAAAACAACATGTATAAACTCTTCAACTACTAGAGTTCTTTTATTAAATACACGATAGGCTTTAGAGTTTAAAGAGTACCCTAAGAAAATAGCTTCATCACTTTTAGCATCAAATTTACCTAAGTTTTCTTTACCATTATTCAAGACAAAACAGTTGCAACCAAAATGGTGAAAATAGCTAATGTTAGGCTTCTTAGATTTTAAAATCTCATAAGGTGTTTTCTTCAAAATTGGCCTAATCATTACTCGATTTATAATATAGTAAGCGGTATTTGTGGCTTCCGCCCAAAAATATTTAGGTAAATTATTTTCGCAAAGCATGGTTCTAGCCATTTCTTCTAAAGTTCGATTTTTCCTCTCAACTACCCCATTTTGTTGAGGAGTGCGAGGTACAGAAAAATTATGGCTAATCCCATTTTCATTTAAAAACTCATCAAAACCTAGATTTTGAAATTCGGTTCCATGATCACTTCTAATGTGAGAAAATTTAAGTTCATGATCATTTTGAGTTATTTTAGAAAATGTGGTGAATTTTTCTAAAGTCTCATCTTTTGTACTTAAGAATAGAACCCAAGTAAACCTAGAATAGTCATCTACAAGTACAAAGGCATATGATTTACCACCCAAGCTCATTGTTCTAATAGGCCCAAAAAGATCCATATGAATCAATTGTAAACATCTACTTGTAGAGACATCATTAATGGATTTAAATGAAGTTCTATGTTGTTTACCCTTTGAACATGCATCACAAATTTTATCATTAGAAAACTTAAGTTTGGGTAAACCTCTAACTAGATTAAGGGAAATTAATTTCTCTAAGACACTCATGCTAGCATGTCTTAATTTTCTATGCCAAAGCCATGAGTCATGTTCATCATGTGCAACTAAGCATGTATGGTATGAATGGATGTCATCTAAATGCACCATGTAGATATTGCCTATTCTATGTCCTATGAGCATTAATTGATTTGTTTTAATGTTCACAATTTTGCAACCACTTTTATTAAATAAAACATTAAAACCCTTATCACATAATTGACTAATGCTCAATAAGTTATGTTTAAGACCGTTGACATACAAAACATTTTCAATGAAAATAGAAGAGTGATTACCAATAGAGCTTATTCCTTCAATGTGGCCTTTAGAGTTGTCACCGAAAGTTACCACTCCACCACTTTTTGGCTTTAGTTCCATGAATCTACTCTTGTCACCGGTCATATGTCTTGAGCATCCACTATCAAGGTACCATGAGTTTTGGCTTGAAGTTTTGGCCTTGTAGCAATGCTCCCCCTACAAACAAAGAAATTAGGTCTTGATTTTTGGTACCCAAATCATTTTGGGTCCATGTGTGTTAGCCTTCAAAATTTTGGTTCCCTTAGGAATCCAAGAAGCAATAGCATTCATATTATTAGAAATAATGAATTCCTTAGGAACCCAAACACTTCTAACCTTTTGACCTCTAGATTGCTTATGAAAATTTCTTTGTTTAGGAATAAAAGATCTTCTTTTTACATATTGGGATTTAGAAGAGTTTCCCTTTTCAAAATGGTTTTTCCCAATAGCAATTGATGTTTTAAGATTATCCACTTCCTTTGTGTGATAATCTTGAAAATCGGAAAGACGTTTTTCAAGTTCAAGATTTTTCGTTTTAAGATCATTTGAAAGATTTACTAAAAACAAAACCTTTTTTTCCAATTCGGAGTTAGTTCTTGAAAATGTTTCATTTTGATTTTTCAAATCGGAAATGTTTTTGTTGTTTCTCAAAATGGATTCCTTATATTTTCCAACTAACTCATCGTAAACCTCTTGCAATTCATCGTAAGCATCTTGAAGCTCATCAAAGGTAAAATCAAAATTAGATGAGTTAGGATTTACCTTTGGTTCATCATCAATGGCCATGAGACAAAGATTGGCCACTTCATCCTCCTCCTCGAATGACTCATCGTCACTCCAAGTTGCTACTTGAGCTTTGAGCTTGTTCTTCTTCCCAAAGCTCTTCCTCTTCAATTGAGGACATTCGGAACGGATATGGCTGGGCTTTTTGCATTCATAGCAAGTGATTTGGTCATTCTTCTCTTCCTTACTCTTGCTCTTGAAATCTCATTTTCTAATGAACTTTCTCCCACGATTGGACATCATAAAGCGAGTGAACCGTTTGGCCAACATGGCCATCTTTTCATCTTCATCTTCGCTCGAATCGCTTTCATGGTATGAAGCTTTAAGAGCGATTCCAACCTTCTTCTTCTTAACATCCTTCTTCTCAACCTTCTTCTCTTCCATTTTCTTTTCTTCTTCTCTTCCTTTCCTCATGATCTCATGGGTGAGTAGAGATCCAACAAGAGCATCAAGCTTGAGAGTCTTCAAATCACGAGCTTCAATAATAGTCATTCTCTTGCTATCCCATGATTCCTGAAGAGTACAACAATTTCCTCACTAGCTTGTCTTCGGGGATTATCTCACCGAAGCCCTTCAATCCGTTGACAATGACCGAGAATCGATCAAACATCTTGGAAACACTCTCACCGGGATCCATCTTGAAATTTTCGTAGCTTAGATTGAGTAGCCCAATTTTTGTTTCCTTGACATCGCTAGTTCCTTCATATGTTGTCTCGAGGGTGTCCCAAACCTCCTTGGCATTCTCGATCGAAGACACCTTGGAGTAGATATCCGGACCAAGTGCACAAAAGATGACATGAAGAGCTTTATCATTCACTTGCATCCTTCTTCGTTCATCTTCCGTCATTTCGGCTTTCACCTTTGGGACAAGTCTTGCTTCACTATCTCTCTTCATGGGAATGTATGAGACCTTCTTCAACCACATCCCACACCATGTAGTCGGTAGACTTGATGAAGAGCCTCATCTTATTCTTCCAATATGGGTAGTTATCCCCATTGAAGAATGGTGGCTTGGTAGTAGATTGAGACTCGTAGAGGTTGGAGTTGGAGGTGGATGCCAATGCTTGACTAGTTGTTGATCAAACTCTCCTAGAATTGACTCAAGAGGGTTGTAATCCTTCCGATGAGTGTAGCTCTGATACCAATTGTTGAGTTGATCACACAATTGCAAATGGCCAAGAGGGGGTGAATTGGCAATTAAAATTTTGGTAGGAGATAAAGATGAAAAATAAAAAAAGTGACATGTTGTGTGTAAAAGTGTCTATCGCAATGTAGTGCAAGTGTACACGACGCAAGTAGTAAAGTGATATGTAAGTATCGGATATCGTCTCCACAGGGACTAGGATAATAGCTTTAACCTTAGATTGCTGCACAAGAGAGAAAAGAAATAGTTTAATTGTTTGTCACGAAGTAATAAAGAATACTGAAAATAAGAGATGAAAATATTCAGAGTAAAGAGTAGGCCGGTATTGATCTGCTCCATAGTGCAGGTGTTGCACTGTCTAGGACTTCTCTGTTCTGTCGTAGCGCCTGTCGCGGCAGCACCTGCTGCGGCAGCGGTCTGTTGTTGTCGCGGCAGCGAACACACAACTCAGTACTTCAAGCTTGGCAAGAATCCCTGCTATGCCTTGGCCTATCCCTAGGTCCAAGTCTATCGATGAACACGTCTTTGATGATACCTCCCTGCGTGAATCGAAGGATGAACACTGATGTTGTTGAATTCTTCCTTAGCCACTTAACCTCGTCCTATCCCTAAGTCCGAGATAGTTCAACCATAAACTGGAGAACCCGTACTTATTCCTTTCGTATACTTAACTCTCCCGATATTAAGTAAATAAATAATCTCACAATGCTCTCCCGATACTCTTGCAAGATGTTGAAAACCAGAATAAGCAAACTTGAAGTTTATTTTATTGAACAGAAAAATTCCTAAAACAAAGCAATCCTTGCAACTACTTTACAGAATCAACCCTTAGCCCTAGGGGAAGTTTAGAACATGATGAGAAGGGGAAAATGACTAGGGTTTTGGGAAGAAGGCTAGAGAGTAAGATGTCCCTCCCTAGGTCGAATTACATGCCTTTATATAGGTCTTGGGCTCAAGTTTTCTAATATGGCAAGAATACAAGTTTAAACTAAAGTACAACTCTATTAAAGACTAAATCTTCAGAGTTTAAGTCTTTAATTCGTCCTTCCTTCTTGCTTGGAGTTTCTTCCTTGAACTTTGGGCTTGACCTCCATTCTGATCTAAGGCTCAGAAAAATATAAGAGTGCTCCACGACAGACCGGCTTAATTTCCTCTTTCTGTCGAGGTCCACTTCACTTCTTCCCTTCACCATTGCTGTCGTCATTGGCTGCCACGGCAGCGGCCGTGGCATCATTCTTCTTCTCAGCTGCAGTCTAGTGTTCCAGCTCTGCTCCTCCACTGCCCTTTTTCTGCTACAACAACTACCTGCAAAAGCAACTATTTTCAGTAGAAATTGTGCCATTTGATAAAATTGTGATGTATGAATGAAATCTATCATAAATACAATGAAATATGCTTGAATGCAGTAGAAATATGGGTTAATTAGGGGGTAAAATATACAACTTTTACACACTCAACATGACACAAGTGGTTAGAGTGGTTTAAGTTCTCCAAATGAACTCTACATCCACTACCTTAGTTCCCACTACGGATTTTCAACCAATTCACTACTTGAATTCTTCCCATTTTCTTGGATGAGGAGGTAACCTTACAATTTGACTAAGCTTTCTACCCAAAGCTTAATCCACTCACTTTTACAAAGAGATGAATTTGGTAAACTCAAAAAGTTCCTCTCAAAGGATGAATTTTTACCCAAATACAATTTCAAACTCCTCAAACTCACAATACAAGATTACAATAAGAACACAAGAGTTGGGTACAAGAATTTGACTATGAAAGGCACTAGGGTTTGGATTTGATGCTTTGATGTTGCTTGTAGGTTCAATAGTTGTTGCTTGGTCAATTGAGACTTGTTTTTATACCCTTGCATTGAATTCTAGTCGTTTGGGTAGTTGGGATCATCAATAGAGCCGTTGGGAGCATTTTTCCCGCAATAAATGCAGCTCTGAGTCTACCGTATCGGTACTCGTAGAGGGCGTATCGATACCTGCATCAAAGAGGAAAGAGCCGTTGTGACTGAAAACAAAGCGTATCGATACGCATAGAAGGCGTACTGGTATGGTTTTAAGGGGCATATCGCTACGGAGGGCCGTATCGATACGGTGTTTGCTCACTGGAATCCCAAGTTTGGATTTCTTAAAGATCGTATCGATACGCATACCAAGCGTATCGGTACGATATAACGGTCTTTTAAAAATTGGGAAACCAACCAACTGACAAGTTAACATTCGAAAATTAAATGCAAATATTTTGCAAAGATAAGCTTATCGTATCGATATGGTTGCAAAGCGTATCGGTACGGATTCATTGAAAGAGTTGCCCAGATGAATATCGTATCGATACGGGGTAATACCGTATTGGTACGCTAAGTCCATTAAAATTCCAGTGGCTAAAACTCGTATCGATACGCCTAAGGGTATCGATACGCCTGGGCGTTTTTGTATAGTTTGGCTTGAAAACTCATAGGAAAAGACTTAGAAAGATTTATTATTTTAAGAGCTTGTCTTGAGATATTATTTTGTTTAAAATACTTGTCAATAGTGAGACTTTAAAGAGTACTTAAAAATTTATTGTTTTGCAAATTGGTCCTTAAGTTTAGATGTTATATCAAAAACAATTTTGGTTTCACAAGGTAGTTGCAAACCTGCATTTATGGAGGAAAGAAAGAGCCCCAACGGCTCTATTGATGATCTTAACACCCAAACGGCTAGAAATTAATGAGAAGGTATAAAAACAATTATCTAAAGCTACAGCAACAACTATTGAGCCTCAAAGCAACAACAAAGCATTTAAATCCAAACCTTGTTCATTTTAGAGTCAAATATTTGTACCCAACTCAAGTGTGTTTTCATTGTAATTTTTATTGAGAGTTTGGGGAGTTTTTGATTGTATTTGGGTAAACATCAACCTTTGAGAGGTACTATTAAGGTTTACCAAATTCCTTCATTGTAAAGAGTGTGTTGGATTAAGCTTTAGGTAAAAAGCTTAATCGATATTGTACGGTTTCCTCCTCATCCAAGAAAAGGGAAAGAATCAATAGCGGATTGGTTGAAAATCCTTAGTGGGAGCTAAGGTAGTGAAGGTAGAGTTCATTTAGGAACTTGAACCACTATAATTGTCTTGTGTCAAATTTTCATTCATCCAATTTCCACCCTCAAATTTTTAATCACCAATTCACCCCCTCTTGGCCATTTGCAATCGTTTAATCAACTCAACAATTGGTATCAGAGCTACACTCATTGGAAGGATTACAACCCTCTTTAGTTGATTCTTGGAGAGTTTGATCAACAACAACTTCAAGCAATGGCATCCACCTCCGGCCCCAACCTCTGTAAGTCTCAAACCACCATTCTTCAATGGGGATAACTACCCATATTGGAAGAATCAGATGTGTCTCTTCATCAAATCCAACGATTACATGGTGTGGGACGTTGTAAAAGACGAACAAAGCATTCCTATGAAGAGAGATAGTGAAGGAAGATTAGTCCCAAAGGTTAAAGCCGAGATGACCGATGAAGATAGAAGACGCTTGCAAGTCAATGACAAAGCCTTGCATATGATCTTTTGTGCTCTCAGTCCCAATATCTACTCAAAGGTGTCTTCCATCGAAAGCACCAAGGAAGTTTAGGATACCCTTGAGACGACAAATGAGGGAACTAGCGATGTTAAAGAGAAAAAGATTGGGTTGCTAAATTTAAGCTATGAGAATTTCAAGATGGATCCTGATGAAAGCGTCTCCAAGATGTTTGATCGGTTCTCGGTCATCGTCATCGGTTTAAAGGGCTTCAATGAAGTCATTCCCGATGACAAGCTAGTTCAGAAACTTCTATATTCTTTTCCGGAATCGTGGGATGGAAAAAGAATGACCATTATTGAAGCTAGAGATTTGAAGACTCTCAAGCTTGATGCCCTTGTTGGATCTCTACTCACTCATGAGATCATGAAAAAAGGAACGGGAGAAGAGAAGAAAGTTGTGAGAAAGGAGGTTGAGAAGAAGAAGATTAGAATCGCATTTAAAGCTTCATACAATGATAGCGATTTGAGTGAAGAGGATGATGAGGAGATGGCCATGTTGGCCAAAAGATTCACACGTTTCATGAAGTCCAACCGGAGAAGAAAATTCAATAGAAAGGGGGACTTCAAGAATAGAAGTAAAGAAGAAGAAAATGACTGAATCACTTGCTATGAGTGTAAGAAAGTCGACCATATCTGATCCAAGTGCCCTCAATTGAGAAAGAAAAGCTTTGGGAAGAAGAACAAGCTCAAAGCTCAAGTGGCAACTTGGAGTGACGAGGAGTCATCCGAAGAGGAGGGGGAAGTGGCCAATCTTTGTCTCATAGCATTTGAGGAGGAACCAATGGTAAACCCTAACTCATCATCTTTTACTTACAATGAATTATATGATGCCTATGATGAGTTACAAGATGTTTATGATAAGTTGGTTGAAAAGTATAAAGAGTCTATTTTGAAAAATAAGAAAAACATTTCCGATTTGAAAAATCAAAATGAGTCTCTTTCAAAAACCAATTAGGAATTGGAAAAGAAAGTTTTATATTTGATGAATCTTTCAAATGATCTCAAAAAGAAAAATGTTGATTTAGAAAAACTTCTTTCCAATTTTCAAGATTATCACACCAAGGTGGTGGATAATCTTAAAATCTCTATTACTATTGCGAGAAATAATTTTGAGAAAGGAAATTCTTTTAAAACCCAATATTTAAAAAGAAAACCTTTTCATCCTAAACAAAGAAAATTTTCAAAGCAATTTAAAAATAAAAGAATTAAAAGTGTTTGGGTTCCTAAGGAACTAGTAACTTCTAATAATTATGATGCTATGTCTCTTTGGATTCCTAAGGGAACTAAGATTTTGGAGGCTAACACACATGGACCCAAAATGATTTGGGTACCAAAAACCAAAGCCTAATTTCTTTGTTTGTAGGGGGAGCATTGCTACAAGGCCAAAGCTTCAAGTCAAAACACATGGTACATTGATAGTGGATGCTCAAGACATATGACCGGAGACAAGAGTAGATTCAAGGAGCTCAAGCCAAAGCATGGTGGAGTAATGACATTTGGTGACAACTACAAAGGCCATATTGAGGGTATTGGCTCCATTGGTAACCACTCCTCCATATTCATTGAAAATGTCTTATATGTCAATGGTCTTATGCATAATTTATTTAGCATTAGTCAATTATGTGATAAAGGTTTTAATGTTCTCTTTGATAAAAATGGTTCCAAAATAATGAACATTAAAACAAATCAATTGATGCTCATAGGGCATAGGATAGGAAATATCTACATGGTGCATTTAGATGATATTCACATATCTCATGCATGTCTAGTTGCATATGATTAACATGACTCATGGCTTTGGCATAGAAAATTAGAACATGCTAGCATGAGTGTTTTAGAGAAATTAGTTTCCCTTAATCTAGTTAGAGGTTTACCCAAACTTAAGTTCTCTAACGATAAAATATGTGATGCATGCACTAAGGGTAAACAACATAAAACCTCATTTAAATCCATTAATGATGTCTCTACTAGTAGATGCTTACAATTGATTCATATAGATCTTTTTAGGCCAATTAGGACTATTAGCTTGGGTGGTAAATCATATGCTTTTGTACTTGTTGATGACTTTTCTAGGTTTACTTGGGTTCTATTCTTAAGTACAAAAGATGAGGCTTTAAAAAATTCATCACATTTTCAAAAATAACTCAAAATGATCTTGAGCTTAAAATCACTCACATTATAAGTGATCATAGAACCGAGTTTCAAAATTTCGGTTTTGAAGAGATTTTAAATGAAAATGGGATTAACCACAATTTTTCCGCACCTCGCACTCCTCAACAAAATGGAGTAGTTGAGAGGAAAAATCGAACTATAGAAGAAATGGCTAGAACTATGCTTTGTGAAAATAATTTACCTAAATATTTTTGGGCGAAAGCCACAAATACCGCTTGCTACATCATAAATCGAGTAATGATTAGGCCAATTTTGAAGAAAACACCATATGAGATTTTAAAATCTAAGAAGCCTAACATTAGCTATTTTCATCCATTTGGTTGCAAGTGTTTTGTTTTAAACAATGAAAAAGACAACTTAGGTAAATTTGATGATAAAAGTGATGAAACTATTTTCTTAGGATATTTTTTAAACTCTAAAGCCTATCGTGTATTTAATAAGATAACTTTAGTAGTAGAAGAGTCTATACATGTTTTTTATGATAACCTCCTTCTGAGAAAGGATTCTTGTGATGATGATGATGTAGGGATCATTGAAGCCATTGATGGAGGACAAACATCAAAGGTAGATGAGATTCCAACCAAAGAAGAAGATGCACAATATCCACCTCTTGAAGCCTTGAAGGACTTGGCTCTTGAAGAAAAGGAGGTGACATACCCAAGGGAGTTCAACTATGTTAAAGGTGGTGGGTGATCCATCAAAGGGGGTAACTACTAGATCCTCTCTCAAATTAATGAACCATGTTGCATTTATTTCATGCATTAAGCCTAAAAATATCAAAGAAGAATTAAAAGATGATTTTTGGATTTTGGCCATGCAATAAGAACTTAATCAATTTGAGAGAAGTAAAGTATATACATTAGTTGAAAGGCCTGGTAATCAATCTACTATATGAACTAAATGAGTCTTTAGGAATAAACTAGTTGAGAGTGGTGACATAGTGAGAAACAAGGCTAAGCTTGTTGCTCAAGGTTACACTTAAGAAGAGGGAATTGATTTTGATGAAACATATGCACATGTAGCTAGAATGGAAGCTATTAGGATGCTTCTAGCATTTGCATGTTACCATGATTTCAAGCTTTTTCAAATGGATGTAAAAAGTGCTTTTCTAAATGGTTTTATAAATGAAGAAGTGTATGTTGAACAACCACCGAGTTTTGAGGATCCTAAAATTCCAAATCATGTTTTTAAATTAACAAAAGTTCTTTATGGTTTAAAACAAGCTCCTAGAGTTTGGTATGAAAGTCTTTCAAACTTTTTAATTGAAAAAGTTTTTGAAAAAAGGCAAAGTGGACACTACACTCTTTATAAAAAGATATTGTAATGACATCTTAGTAGTGTAAATTTATGTTGATGATATCATTTTTTGTTGTACTAATGATGTTATTGCAAAAAAAATTCTAAGCTAATGCAAGGTGAGTTCAAGATGAGCATGATAGGGGAGCTCTCATTTTTTAGGGCTCCAAATCAAAAAAAGGAATGATGGCACCTTCATCAATCAAGAAAAGTATGTGAATGATATGCTCAAAAAGTTTAGTTTGGAAAATGTAAAGCCTCAAGCCACCCCTATGAGCTCTTCTATAAAGCTTGACAAAGATGAAGGAGGTAAGTGTGTTGATTATAAGCTTTATAGATCTATGATAGGTTCTTTGCTTTGCCTTACCGCAAGTAGACCGGATATTATATTTAGTGTTTGCTTGTGTGCTAGGTTCCAAGCTAGTCCTAGAGAATCACACTTAGTAGCCATTAAGAGAATTTTTAGATACCTTAGAGACACACTTAACTTAGGTCTTTGGTATTCTAAGGATTCTTCCTTTAGCCTTCATGCTTATTCGGATGCAGATTATGAGGGATGTAAGATAGATAGGAAAAGTACCTCCGGGACACGCCAATTCTTAGGTAGTATACTCGTATCTTGGTTCTCTAAGAAACAAAATAGCGTAGCCTTATCTACCACCAAAGCGGAGTACATATCTTTAGGGAGTTGTTGTGCTCAAGTCCTTTGGATGAATCAACAACTCTTAGATTATGGTGTTCAAGTAGAAGTTATACCCCTTAGGTGTGACAACACTAGTGCCATTTGTCTCACTAAGAATCCCATCCAACACTCTAGAACCAAACATATAGAAATTAGAAATCATTTCATTAGAGACCATGTTTTGAAAAATGATGTTGTTCTAGAATATGTTGATACCTTGAACAAGTTAGCATATATATTTACCAAACCTTTAGATAAAGAGCGTTTTTGGACCCTTAGGAGAGAGTTAGGTTTAACCAGCCTTCCTTGACCCTTTTAGGTCCCAAATGGTCAAAATTTTGCTTGAAATTAGTTGATATTCATGCTTATGTTAATTTGCATCATTTTGCTTCTATGCATGTTGTTAGGGGGAGTATGCATCAATTTTATCCATTAAATATATCATTCACATGCATTTAGGCTCGATCTAAGTTGGCTCTTTGAACTTAAAACAACCCAAACTGCAGTTTCTAGTAAGGGTGTATCGAAACAGCTAAATTTGTTTCAATGCAGGCTTATATTGGGAGATTCCAGTAGCAAATCGTATCGAAACGTCCTCTTCACGTTTCGGTACGGGCTTGTGGTGTCATTCCGAAACAGGGTCAACCTATATCAAAACAAGTCTGGTACCGAAACGGCTCGATTACGTTTCGAAACGGGCGTTCTGATACGCCAAGTGGCGTATCGAAATACGAGTGCGCATTATGCTTTAAATAGGCCTAAAACTTTAATTAAAACACAATTGTTTCTTCCATCAAAACCCTAGCCGCAAAAACCTTATAAAAACCCTTCCAATCACTTGATTTTTCACATCAAAACCTAAATTTTTTTGAGGGTTTTCAATCTACACATCAAGGCTAGTGCTTTGGAAGTAATTTGATGCATCAATCATCCTCCATTCATCCTCCTCCAATATCAAGGTATAAAACTTTTTTCTCTTTATTTTCCATTTTCGTTCAAATTTTTAGGTTGTTTTCATTTTCTTTTTTGTATAAAACATATACCTATAGTATAATTTTTCAAGCTTTTGCAAAAAAAAAAACTAAAAAATTATTCGAATATAATTTTTATACCGTATAATTTTTAGTCTGTTTTTTTACAAATTCTTTTCACCAAAAATTCTATTTATGTTTATATATATTTTAAAACTATATTGTATAGTTTTTCTTAATACCTTGATTATAGGATTTGTATCATGGATTGAATTTGGTTGATTTACGCATAGACATGCTCTTGTTTTGATTTCATTCCAGATTTCAAACATGGCTTCTAGGAAGAGAATTAGAACTAATGAGGCTGGTGGGAGCTCTAACGTTGATGACGATTCTACTCGTCCTAATCTCAATTCGCTCTACCAAAAGTCTCTTCGTAACAATGATGCCTACACCAATTTTAAGCTTTTCCAAGATCATGACATTAGACGTGAACGTATCGTTTCTCTTTCTTTTTTGGATTTCGAGCGTTTTTAATTCTGATATCTTGATCTCTTAAGGCGTTGGAACTTTATGACTTTCTTGAGCTTACCCGGTACCTTGTACCGTAATATGGTGCTTCTCTTTTATGCTAATGCTCGTTGCATCTCCAATGTCGGTCAAATGGTTGCTATTGAGTCCTATCTCATGGGAAAGAAATTTAGAGTTGATCCGAAATGTAATCCCCTTGACCTGGTCTAGACGCAAGACCGAACTAGGAGAGTTACACGGGGATAACCGGAGAAAAATCCGAGAATTTCCCTCTGATTAACAACCCTAGATTAAGATTTATCTTGTCTAAATGCAATTTACGGTCCTATGGTGTTAAGGGGTCACAGCGGAAGAACAACGTCTCAATCGGACACCAATTGGGTGTCCAATTAAAGACGAACAGTCACGAAGGACCATTTGCAAAGGCAACACTAAATAGAGGCAAAAAGGTAATTTAACGTTACCAATTGTTAGTCAAGTTTCAAGCACACGAGGCACAACCAACACCAACAAGACATATAAACTCATTTAAGAAACATACAAGCATTAGGGACTAAAACGTAACGTTTGAAAACCTTCCAAGTTGCCATTTAACCATTTTAACTACTTGTGTTTTGGAACAATGCTTCCCGTTCCAAAACGCGGGCTCTCAGCAAAAAGCAAAGCTAGGCTATTCCGGAAAGTCCCTCTTGGTTCCGAAACGGGAGCCTCTAGTGGCAAAACGTACCGAAACGGCACCACCCTCGTTCCGATACGGGTGCCCCAAAAGCCTGACCGTTCCGAAACCATACCAGATGTTCCGAAATGCCTGGGCACAGATGGGTTTCAAAAAGTTGTTTTGGCATCCCCAAACGTTCCTGAACTCGTCCCAACATATACCAAACGACATGGCAGCACGATAAACAAGGAAACTAGAGGCAAGGCACCCTAAAACCAGCATCAAACATGCATAGATACATAAAAAGGATACATGGCCCAAAAGCTAAAGGAAACACTCATGCTTGGCATTCATAAAGAGGTCAAAAGACAAATCATGGCATACTTCAACATTTTAAACATGTTAAAAACAACAACAACCACATAGGAGTTTGGACATCAACTCCCCAACACAAAAGTCTAGCGTTCCCATTGCCTAAGTATTATTACAACCATGAAAACCATACTTGAGCTAGCAAAAGAACTCCAAGGTTCCTCTTTTGCCCCACTTGCCTCCAGCAACCACTAACGATCTGCATTGTTGGAAAAGGGAGCGTAAGCTTAAAAGCTTAGTGACCGGAGCTCAAAATCACAACAACAACAATGCAGTTCAAAACATGTATTTAGCTTAAAGACAAAACCATTTGGAAAGGTAATATACTAAACCGAAAGCATAATAATAAGTCATGGTATGCACATGCACAACCATTCTCGGTGGGACTACACATCACCGTTCACAACAACTAGCATCTTTCTAGTTGGACTACACATCGCCGTACTCATCTACTAGTCTACTTCCGGTGGGACTACACATCACCGTATTCAACAACTCACTTCCCATTAACCATCACGCGAGGCTTTGACAACAACACAACATCATAACAACATTAAAAGAAGGTAAAAGAAAACCGTAATTCACCCAACAACATGTATAATCGCATGCACCAATATTTAACGAAACAAGGCAAAATTAGCTAAACTTACACTTGGGTTTAGGTTGGCCCCTAGGGCTCTACCCAAACCCCAAGAAAACCTCTTTGAAATATTTTAAAGCTTCAAAACATTACCACTTACCAGCACAAAACCAAATCAAGCTAACAGTCCACCTTCAAGCTTCCTCAACTCCCGGTGTAGCATCCGAAGAACCTGAATCTTTATCCGCTTCTTCTACCCAAATCAAAACAAGGAATTAACACACTTTTCAACAATCAAACCCACTGGAAACAATCCTATCAAAATCTGACAACAACAAGTTTCTGATTCCTATCCGAAACTAACCAAAACCATCCTCATTTCTACTCTAACCATAAATCAGCCATAACTTCATCAATTTATCATCCAAACCATGTTCAAATACTCCAAAAACATCAACCCAACACCATCAAAACATTAGAATTCCTTTTCCACCATTTCCAAGCCAAAAACCCAAATATCCCTTAACAAAAAATTATCAATTTTCCAAATTCCAGGATTTCTTGATAAACCTATTATCTTAGCATCATTTTACACCCAAAATATGATTTACAACTCACACAAAACACTATTTTGACCCACTTTGCTTAAACCCTTCAAAAAGCCATTATTTCCCAAATGGAAGAACTTGAGAAATCCTTTCAAAGGTTTGGAAGGAAATTAATAGAAAATAAGAAAATGTGAAGGAATATTAGGAATAAAGCACTTACCTTGATGAAACCTCAAAAATGGTGGAGGTTTGGTGGAAGGAAGCAAAATAACGTGAAATGAGTTTAGGGAAGAAGAAGAGGTAGGAATTTTTTGAAATATAGTATTTTATTTTAATTTAAAATCCATCTCCAAACCTATTTGTACCCGTTTTACAAAAAAAAAAACCCTTTAAAATTTCCCCTTATTTTCAAAAGCTTTAAAATTTGTTTATTTTAATTAGTTTCCCCAAAATTAGCTTAACCCGAACCAGCTTAACCAAACCCAAAATCTCTCGGGCCCTAAACTCGGGATTTGCACGGAAGTTTTGTGCAATGTGTTTGGGTTTGAAGATGAGGGCATATCGGATGAGAACTCTTTGGGTCATACCCTTGGTGGCTCCGTCACGGTTCTTGATGCACATGATTGCATCCTCCATCTTATGGTATCGTGGCGGTTTCGCCCTTCCGGTGGCAAGTTCTCTCACATAAGGCAAGTAGATGATTTTTGGATTAGGTGCTTTCATGAGGGACATCGTTCGAATTTATGTTAGATTATGTTTGACGAGATGGTGTACCTTGTTCAAAATTGCCACACCGATCTTGTTACTTCTTTCACCTATGGCATGACATTGAGCTATTTGTTTTCTAAGGTGAGAATTGATTGTTCACTTGATTATGCAGAATCTCTCAAAGATCTCATTGATGAGCGCACACTTCTCCTGAGCAAATTTCACTACATTGATGGAGAATGAACTCGTGTTGAGAATCCTCCACCCGTTGTTACCCCAGAACCTCCACCTCAAGTTGCTCCACAAAACAACGAATCCCTCATGACATTCATTACCGAGCAATTTAACGAAATGCATACTCATATGGACTCAAGCTTCACTACGATTGATACTCGCCTCACTACCATGGAGGGACGTATCCAAAATGTTGAGACCCGCCTCACCTCAGTTGAATCTCAACAAACTTCTATGGATATGCCATTCACCGGTTTCTATGGCGAATGGAGGCAATTCCGTAGGAGCAATGCCAACGATGAAGATGAGCCTTAGAACATTGCGTTACATTGCATCTCATCTAGCTTAGGATTTCCCTATTTTCGTGCACCAATTTATGTTTTTAAGTTTAAGACCTATGCTTTGATATTATGTTTTGAATATTATGGTTTGTATATTATATTTTGAATTTATGAACTTAAGTTGCTTTGATTTTATTGCTTAATAATATTATGTTGCTCTATTTATGGTTTGGCTTGTGGTTTGAATATTATATTACCTCATTGATTTTGATCTAACAAAAAGGGGAGAAGGGTTAAGCTAAATTTTTAAAATCCTTTTCAAAATAGAGCTTAAACTTAGGGAGAGTTTACTTAAAAATTTACTTTGGTTTTGTTATATCAAAAAGGGGAGATTGTAAAACCAATAGTTGATTTTGATATAACAAGTAATTCAAGAACTAATTTGCAAAGTAAATAAAATTTTAAGTAATCAAAATATTCGATTTTGACAAGTAAAAATTATACTTAAAATGTTTTCAAGCCAAAACTTAAACCCCATACATTTTTCTAAGTGTTTTTAGGCCAAAGTATACAAAATCGCCCAAGCATTTCGAAACACCCTCAAAGTGTTTCGATACATTTTGCCACTAGAAGCACGTGATTCGAAACGACTCGTACTTGTTTCGATACGACCTTCATCTAGGCCTTTGATTTTTAAGCATTGTTTCGGAATGACTAACACCCGTTTCGATACAGAGGTTAAGTAATTTTAAAATTGGGCATTTAATGAACTAGCCGTTACTTGTTAGAAACTGAATTTTAAAAGATTTGGTTAAGTGTTTCGATACACCCCCAAGCTGTTTCGAAACACCAAATTACAGTTTCAAAACGTTTTGATACAACCCTTATCCGTTTTGATACGACCTTCTTTTTGCACTTGTTGTTTCGATACGGCCTATAGCAGTTTCGATACGGGTCCTATTTTACACATAACGACTTTCTTTTTTGAGTGTCCGTTTCGATACAGGGTCCTGTGTTCCGATACGGGTAGTTGCAGAACTGCATTTATGGAGGAAAGAGAGAGCCCCAACTGCTCTATTGATGATCTCAACCGCCCAAACGGCTAGAAATCAATGAAAAGGTATCAAAACAAGTCTCTAAAGCTACATCAACAACTATTGAGCCTCAAAGCAACAACAAAGCATTTAAATCCAAACCTTGTTCATTTTAGAGTCAAATCTTTGTACCCAACTCAAGTGTGTTTTCATTGTAATTTTTATTGAGAGTTTGGGGAGTGTTTGATTGTATTTGGGTAAACATCAACCTTTGAGAGGTACTATTAAGGTTTACCAAATTCCTTCCTTGTAAAGAGTGTGTTGGATTAAGCTTTGGGTAGAAAGCTTAATCGGTATTGTAAGGTTTCCTCTTCATCTAAGAAAAGGGGAAAAATCAATAGTGGATTGGTTGTAAATCCTTAGTGGAAGCTAAGGTAGTGGAGGTAGAGTTCGTTTAGGATCTTGAATCACTATAATTGTCTTGTGTCAAATTTCCATTCATCCAATTTCCACCCTCACATTTTTAATCGCCAATTCACCCCCTCTTGGCTGTTTGTAATTGTTTGATCAACTCAACAGTTACATTTTATTTTTATTTTGGTGCCCGTCATTAAAAAAGTAACAACATGTTGAAACAATGACCAAGTGTGGTCGTTGAAGCGATGCTGCAAATGTAGTGAATTCTTTGAATAATCAACAAACAGATTTGTCATTAGTTTGTCTTCATCCTCATAGCATAAAGGATGAATTGTCACAACATGGTCACATACAATCAGATTTGTCAGGCGAACTGTTAATGTGGTCGCACATGAACTAGTAAAATTGGCACTCACACATTATCAATTGTTTTATTTTGATTTAGAATGTCCTACGTTTTATTGAACAATTTGTACTTAATGGTGTCATTTTTAGCTCTTGATTATATGAATATGATATTTCTTAAAAAAATGGCATGCTGAATAAGATAGAGAAAATGATGTGACAGTCTGCCACATGTGATTTTCTCTCTCCTAATTAACCCACCACGTGTGACTTTTTCTCTCTTAATCAGTCTATCATGTTACTTTTCTCTCTCTCCTAATCAGTATGTCGTTATTTTTTTACCGACGAGATACTAAAATAGAAATAAAACGTAATGTTAGATATAATTTTACCAAAAAATAATTGAGGTACTAAAAAAACAAAATAAAAGTAGGATTTCATGTAGGTAGTTTACCCATAAAATAACCAAAACTAATATCATGAAGAGTGACATATCTCTTTAGTCAATCATCTTATTGTATGTTTTCTCTCTTTTTTTAAAGAGAGAAAGACACAATTTAAACTGTAAAGAAAAAGAGGAGGATGAAGAGGAGGAAGAGACGCTTTAAATGACGAAGACAAGAAAAATGAGGAATTTGCTGGAAAATATATAGAATATTTTTAATATTTTATTTTCCAAACTCATGTTTTGTGTGCTTTATTCGGATAATATAAGGATAAACAGTGGCATATTTATATATAAAGTTGGGTGCGCCTGTGCCCACCCTAAACTTTTCAAAGTTAACACATTTAATTTTAACTTTTTTTAAATTTTATGAGTTAGTCCTTGATTTTTTTTAATTTTTATGACTTTTGCCCACCATGAAATTTTGAAATTCTTATGACTTGTGCCTACCCTCAAAAATATTTTGACTTGTGCTCACTCTCAAAAATATTTCTGGATATGCCATTAAGGATAAAATATTCTAGAGGTCATCTAATTATAGATCTAAGAACAAACATGCCATTTAGGTCCACAATTGTGATGGTTTCAAAAGAAAGAAAACCTAAGCAGTAAGCGCCGCTCTCCCAATTCTAACCCAACCTTTTTCTTTAGTTCTTGATTCATCGACGGCGGCATTAGTTTTAGTGCTGGTCACCACCGTCGGTAGTTCTTTTCTCTTATTTCTTTTATATCAAGTTCTTGTTTTCTTTTATATCTTTGTGTTTTTTTTAGTTTTTCTTAGCCTTGTGGCACGCTTCTGCCTTATGGCACGTATTCTTCTACCGTTGTGGTAGATATGGGTTCGTGGATACATTTTCACGACATATTGGCTCTAATTTGCGAATTGTCGGTGGTCTTCAATATATTCATCCCCTTTTATGGTTCGTTTGCAAATGCAATCAGATCTGTTTTACGAAGCAGCCTCCAAGATTGATGGTTTTGCACACCACTCTTACTTCAACTTTAAAGCGTGTAGGTGGATATAGACAAGAAGTCTTGTTCTCTGCTTCTAATTTCTCCGGTGTCTCATCTTTATCACTGATTTGCAGCCCACTGGAGGTGTTTTGTTGGTCTGATGTTTGTTTTCTAGTTTTTTTTTCAATTTAGATTTATTGTGTTTTTGTTTTTCTGCTACTATTTCATTTCTTTTTGGACTGTTTTTCTATTTGAATTTCTAATAAAATTCAACCGGTATATTGTTCAAAACAAAAAACAAACATGTCATTTTATTTACTTTTTAGGAATAAACATGTCTTTTTTTTTCTTTTAAAAGTAACAATTTAGTCATTTAATTATAGGTTTATAAGCAAATAAGTCTCTCAATTAAAATTTTGTAACAAACATGTCATTCTAACATTAAAGTTAAAACAACAGCTTGGTATAATAATAATTTTATTCCCCAAATTTTATGCATTATATTAATTTGGTCCTAATTCGAAATAACTTAATAAAGTTAATCCTTTATATTTAAAAGTCATCTTGACACACCTTTCGACCATTTACCACACTATATGATATTGTCCATCAGTTCGATAATCAACAGATGTGATAGCCCGAGTGATACAATTACTTCACTATTAGACAACTGACATACTAATGGAATATAATCATTATGACCTTAACACCACCTACTAGTTGACGTAATCACTTCACTAATAGAACTTTTAAATATAAAATATTAAATTTATTAAATTAATTCGAATTAAAACCAAATTAATAAAATGCATACCTTTTATGTGCTAAAATTATTATTATAGCAAGTCATTGTTTAAATGTTAAATGTTAATGATAAAGTTACTTGTTTTTGTTTACCTGTAATTGCCATGTTTATCCATATCGATCTTGGTCTTGGTCTTGGATTTAGAGTTTTGCTTTCGTCTCCTATTTGACAATTCGACTATATACAACAGCGTTTTATTGCGAATTTTGGTCGATCTCGTATTTTAGGGTTTCTGATGTCTCCGGTTTGAAGTAAGAATCTCCATCCATATCTTTGCTTTTTTATTTTTTTGCTTAATTGTGAATGAAAATCAAGGAAATTAAGCCCATTTAGCTCCAATGTTATAGGTTGGGAATTTCGGAATTTCTGCGAAGATTAACAACAAAATGCCTGTAAAAGTAGCACAATCCTCATTTAGGGATCGGACGCAAGAATTCCAGAGCGTTGCGGAGAGGTTAAGGAAGTCGTTCTCGTCTGGAGCGGACCAGAACGGACCGAGTAGCAGTACATCGAGAGTGGACGAACATAGATCTGTGGTAGCGCATCAATCGGAGTTTAATAGGAGGGCTTCTAAGATTGGATTTGGGATTCATCAAACTTCGTTAAAGCTTTCCAAGTTAGCAAAATGTAAGTACTTATTTATTTTAGCTTCATTTACGCTTACAACTTTTTGGAAATATAAAGCTCAACTTTATCTTGTCGTGGCATATAGAGTAGAATTTAGGGGCTTTATGAAAAATTCAGTGACAGATTTAATTGAATTTTCGCAAACTTTGTTACTTAAAAAGAATTCATGTTTGATCCAAATGGCTGTTAAAAGTAGGATTTCGGAGAAAGATATTCGTTGAGGGTTTGTTTGGTAATAAGTATGTGGAATCGATAAATCAATAAAAATGATCAGTTCATTTCTCTCTTTCCACAGCTTGATAGAGTGAACATCACATGATTCAAACTTTGCAAGTGGAAATGGGAGAGAATCATTTTTATCAAGGTGGACAACACTGTACATTGCACTTAATTCCACCCAACTCTCATCACTCTCCCTTAGGATTTGTAATTTGAGATGATTGAGTTTTTGTTAGCCTCTGGGGGCCAGGTCAAGCATAGCATAGCAGTCCTATTTACTTTTTGTTTGTTTGTTTGTTTTGTTTAAGTCAACCTTAAACAGCCTTTTTTATCAGTTTATATCTTATTTTTAGGGGTGGATAAAACTCGACTCGAAAAAATTGAATTATTCGACTCAACGCTAAAAAATCCAACTCGTTTTGACTCGACTCGTAATTTCATAAACTTGACTTGAAAAAAAATCAAATAAAGTTTGAGTTATAAAATGAAAATTCGAATAACTTGAATAACTCAAAATTTCTAGTGATTAGTTAATTAGTTTTCAAGTTCGAGTCGAGTCCCTCAATTTTTTTGATATATTATCACATGTGAAAATATGAAGAAATATATCTATATTGTATATGGATATAGAAAACCGTTTAAATTGGAACCAATATATATTATAACATTATAAATAATTACAATCTAATTTGTACAAAAACTCGTCTCGAATTGGAAAAATTTCAAATAGAGCTTGAGTCGTAAAATATGACTTGTAAACTCGACTAACTCAAATTTTTTTTACTCAATTCAATCGAACGCCCAACCCTACCTATTTTATATTGTTATGAAACTCTTGGTTGAGTTTATTAGTAAAATAATTTGATCCTGAAGGAATAGCACTTGCTTCTAATCCTATTTATTTGGTCTTACCATTGATGTGTCTAAATCTCTTCTCACCTTCCCATTCCAATCCATCATCTTGTTTTTTACTAGGCAAAATCTTTAATGATGCAAGTGGTGAATGAGTTTTGCTTGATTATATTTATACATGATTGGGCTAGGAAACAATGCGTTTCTCATATATTGCTTTGCTTATATTAATGGAAAAGTAATTTTAAATTGGCTTTTGTCATCCTTGAACTGAAAAATAACAGAATCAAGCTTGTAATCTCAGTACTCAGTAGGAGAAACTGCCTTCACTGTCTTTTACTGCTGAAATGTGGCTTTGACTGTTACTTTCAAGTTAATATGCTGTTCAAATACCCCAAAACTATGCTTCTACGTTTTTGTATCTCGCCGCTTACTTTCCTGTCTGTGGTCTGATAGGAGTTGGAATAACAAATGTAGGACCTGACCATCAATGATTGATATGGACGACAGACGGACTAGTAGTTTGTCGTTGTTGTCAAAGTTGCTTGATCCCACATATTCTTCATTCAATATGAAAAAGAAACCCTGTATTTTTCTTATTTGCAGTGGCCAAGAGGACTTCAGTTTTTGATGATCCTACAATGGAAATCCAAGAGCTCACTGTTGTTATCAAGCAGGACATCACTGCACTTAACTCTGCAGTGGTAGATCTTCAGCTCTTTTGCAATTCTAGAAATGAAGGTGGTGTATCCAGTGATACATCTAGTCATTCAACCACAGTCGTAGATGATTTGAAGAATCGCTTGATGAGTGCTACAAAAGAGTTCAAAGAAGTACTCACCATGCGAACAGAGGTAAGGTTGAGATTTTTGTTTGCTCACTTAGTTCACTTAGATCTATTTTACTACTATGGTATGGCTTCTTGTTATGTCACTCATAATATACCCCCTTTCCAATCTATGGTAATTGAATTGCCTTGTACAGAATTTAAAGGTTCATGAGAACAGAAGACAACTATTTTCTTCCACTGCATCAAAGGATTCTCCAAATCCTTTTATACGTCAGCGCCCCCTGGCTGCCAAATCTGCAACTGGAGCTTCAAACAGCCTTCCTCAATGGGCTAATGGTTCTGCTTCTTCATCTCAATTGTTTCCCAGGTAACAACTTATTCAAATGTTTTGCAGTGATATACTGGTGACCTTTTTCCCCTCTTTTGCTGCAAGTGATATACACATGACATATTAGCTGGAGAAATTAATTTAGCCCTTGGCTCTTGAATTTCTTTAGGAACTCTCAAGTTTGTTCGATGATAATTTTAGGGATGGCAATGGATTTTGCAGATTTAGATATTTGCAGTTATTTGACTTGCTTTTTGTAGATTCGGATTTTTCAGATTCAAATAATATGCGGATTTTGAACATTCTAATTACTATCCGCAGTGGATGTGGATATTAATCATTGAATATTCATTATATGAATCCACTTTTTTGGATAATGGATATCCAAATCCGCTTTATTTTTGCAGATAATGGGTTTTGATTCGGATACCTGAATTTTATTTGCATTACTGTAGAAAAGGGAATTTCCATAAAAGAGAATCAGTTTCTCTGTTTTTGTATATTTTGATTCTCTTAATTTACATAGACGTCTATTTAATAGACTGAGTACATCGAGTTATTGTCAGAAAATATGCGCATAAATTAGAGATTATTTGTATAATTAGACAGGATCCTGTAGATCCTTGTTAGTGATTACAATCCCTAACTTTAAGGGATTTTAGTTTACCTAGAATAGTCTCTTTCCTAACTTAATAGTTACCTAAGTTAAGGATATAAGCTGTATATAAAGATGTAAGTTGTATAGAAATCAAGAGAGTTTTCTACAGTAAATTACTCTATTTTGACATGGTATCAGAGCCTTGTTAGCTCCTTTTTTTTGAGCTCTGTCAATCTCGATTAACACCCTTCTTTTCCCTTAAAATTCCTCCTTGAGTGTTCAGTGAAGGTTCACTGTTAAATCCAGCAGAAAAATATGGTTGAGGTAGGCGATGAGAGCAATACCAAGACTGTGCAAGGAATCTTAGTGAGTGAAGGGAGCCATTCGAATCAGATAGGTGACTTGCAAAGCATACATGCTGCCTATAGATTGAATGGAAAAAACTATCTTAAATGGTCTCAGCTTGTTCGTACTTTTTTGAAAGGTAGAGGAAAGCTAAGTCACCTCCTTGGAACTGGACCTAAGGAGGGAGACCCTCGTTTTGAGGCTTGGGATGAACAAGATTCACTAGTCATGTCCTGGCTATGGAATTCCATGCTACCAGAAATTAGTGATACTTGTATGTTTCTCAATACAGCCCAAGAGATATGGGAGGCTGTAAAACAAACCTATTCAAAGGTTAAAGATGCTGCCCAGATTTATGAGATTAAGACCAAAATCTCATCCACCAAGCAAGGAGGCAGATCCATCACAGAATACTCCAACTTGCTGCAAAATTTATGGCAAGAGATGGATCACTACCAATGTATTCAAATGAAGTGTAGTGAAGATGCAGCTGTCCTAAAAAGGTTTGTTGAAAAAGAAAGAATTTATGATTTTCTTGCTGGACTAAATATTGAGTTTGATGCAGTAAGAGTCCAGATTCTTGGTAAAGAGGATCTACCCTCTCTAAATGAAGCCATTGCAATCATTTGGGCTGAGGAAGGAAAAAGAGGGGTTATGATTGAGAGCAATCAAGTGGAAGGTTCTGCTCTAGCCACCAGAAGTGCAGCAGAAAGAAAATCAAACCTGGAACAGCATGTTTTTAAAGAGAAGTCAGAAGGATCAAAAATGGTGCACAAAGACTTTTTATGGTGTACCTATTGCAAGAAGTCTCGCCATACAAAAGAGAAGTGCTGGAAGCTTCATGGGAAGCCACAGACAACAAACAAAAATTTTTTTGAGAGAGAGGGACCATCAAGAGGACAGGGAAAGGCATATATCACCAAGCAGATGAATGAGGAGGCCCAAGAACAGTCCTTTGAGTTCAACAGGGAAGAAATAGAGAAATTGAAAAGTTTACTTGGATCCCTGGAAAAACCTTCCTCTTCAGGTACTTGTAGTCTCGCTTTTTCAGGTATATCCTCTTCTCAAACATCTAAAGTCTCGGATTTCCCTACCCAAAACTCCTGGGTGATTGACTCAGGAGCAACAGACCATATGACCAATTCCTCTCTAAATTTTATCAATTATATACCATGTCCTAGTAATAAAAAGATAACAGTTGCAGATGGAAGTAGGATAACCGTGGCTGGTCAAGGAGATATTGTTTTAAGTAACACCCTGACACTTAAAAATGTTCTTCATGTGCCTAAATTGTTCACTAATCTCTTGTCTATCCAAAAAATCATCAAAGACACTAACTGTTGTGTTATCTTTTATCCTACCCAATGTGTTTTTTAGGAACAGGGAACGAGGAGGATGATTGGGCATGCTAAAGAAGAAAATGGACTGTCAGTGTTTCATCTTTTTCGCTTGTGTCAGATTCTAAAATCACCAAAGACCAAATATGGCTTCATCACCTTCGTCTTGGTCATCCTTCATTTAAAGTTTTAAAGTTCATGTTTCCTTCCTTGTTCAAATCCTTAAATAATGAAGAATTTCATTGTGACATATGTGAGCTTGCCAAACACAAACGTGCTTCTTTTCCCATAAGTAATAAAAAGGCATCTACACCCTTTTCTCTCATTCACAGTGATGTTTGGGGATCATCCACTATTCCAAATATAACTGGGGCTAGGTGGTTCGTTTCATTTATAGATGATTGCACTCGTGTGTCCTGGATATTTCTTCTAAAACAAAAATCTGATGCCAGTTCTACTTTTAAGACCTTCTACACCATGGTTAAAAATCAATTTGGGGCTGATATAAAAAGGGTTAGGTCAGACAATGCTAAAGACTACTTTAATCAAGTCCTATCTTCCTATTTCCAAGAAAAAAGGCATCATACATAAATCATCTTGTGTAAACACCCCTCAACAGAACGGTGTAGCCAAAAGAAAGAATGGCCATCTTCTTCAAATAACAAGAGCCTTGTTGTTTCAAAAAAATGTTCCTAAACACTATTGGGGGGAAGCTGTGTTAACTGCCACCTATATTATCAACAGATTACCAACTCAGGTTCTTGAATCTCAAAGTCCTATTCAAATCCTAAACAGTTTCTACCCTAACTTTAGTCATACTCTTCATCTTGAGCCTAAAATATTTGGTTGTGTTGCCTTTGTTCATATTCATTCTCAGAATAGGGGTAAGTTGGATCCAAGGGCATTGAAATGTATCTTTTTAGGTTACTCATCTACTCAGAAAGGGTATAAGTGCTATCATCCACCTACACGGAAACATTTCACTTCTGTTGATGTCACCTTTGTTGAAAATGAAAACTATTTTACTCACCCTTATCTTCAGGGGGAGATTTTGTTCAGGGAAGATAAGGACAATGATTATTTCCTTCTTCAACCTCTCACCTTGCCTCCACAAAATCAGCAGAATCAGCCTGATCTTATCCAATCTGCCCAGCCTGATCTAATTCAATCTATCCAATCTGCCCAGCCTGTCCAAAATCAGCCTGGTCTTACCCAATCTGTTGAATCTGATTCTCAGCCTTTTTTTGAACAGCAACAATCTGAACCCACCACACCTAAGGCAGGAATTCAAGATATTGCTCGTCCTCTACAAGTCTACTCGAGAAAAAAAGGGACCAGTGCATGCTCAATCATCACCCTTGTCTCCTCCACAAACTGAGGTAATTACTGAACCTATCTTTGATTCAAATAATATTGAGAATCCTAATTCTAATTCTGATCATAGGGATTTTGAATTTCCTATTGCAATTAGAAAAGGAAAGAGAACTTATACCACAAAAAATCCTCTTTATTTGTTCATTTCCTACAGAAATTTGTCTCCCAACCATAAAGCCTTCCTTACTAGCCTAAATTCCATTGCCATTCCTAAAACTGTGTCCGAGGCTTTAGAAAATGAGAATTGGAAGAATGCTATGAAAGTTGAAATGGAAGCACTAGAAAAGAACAAAACGTGGGACTTGGTGAAGTTACCAGAAGGAAAGAAAACAGTGGGATGTAGATGGATATTCACAGTGAAGTACAACTCAGATGGCTCCTTGGAAAGGTATAAAGCAAGGTTGGTGGCTAAGGGGTATTCCCAAACCTATGGGATAGACTACCTTGAAACTTTTGCCCCTGTTGCAAAGATGAATACTGTAAGGATCTTGTTGTCATTGGCTGCCAATCAAGGATGGAGATTACAACAGTATGACATCAAGAATGCATTTTTACATGGTGATCTTGAAGAGGAAGTTTACATGGACATCCCACCTGGATTTAGTCCAAATTGTGGACAAACAGTTTGCAAATTGAAAAAGGCCCTGTACGGGCTAAAACAATCCCCAAGAGCCTGGTTGGGAAGATTCACCAAAGTGATGTTGAAGCTGGGTTACAAACAAAGTCAGGGTGATCATACATTGTTTGTGAAACATTCTTCAAGGGGAGTTGCTGTCCTAATAGTCTATGTAGATGACATAATAGTCACAGGGGATGATTCGAAAGAAATCGACAACTTGAAGAAGTGTTTGATCAAGCAGTTTGAAGTCAAAGATCTTGGAAGACTGAAATACTTCCTTGGAATTGAAGTTGCATATTCACAACAAGGAATCTTTATATCTCAACAGAAATATACTGTAGATTTGCTGACAGAAACTGGCAAACTAGGGTGTAGACCAGCCGAGATACCAATAGAGGTTAATCACAAACTTGGAGATGCAACAGAGGGTGCAGCTGTGGACAGAGGCTCCTATCAGAGACTTGTGGGAAGACTAATTTACTTATCACACACCAGACCAGACATTGCTTATGCAGTTGGTGTTGTGAGCCAATTCATGCACAATCCTAAAGAATCACATCTAAGGGCAGTGACTCAAATTTTACAGTACTTGAAGGGCACACCAAGAAGAGGAGTTTTATTTAGAAAGGGAGAAAATCTGACATTAGAAGCCTATACTGATGCAGATGATGCAGGGTCCTTAGTTGATAGAAGATCAACATCAGGCTACTGCACTTTTTTGGGAGGAAATTTAATGACCTGGAGAAGCAAAAAACAGAATGTTGTAGCCAGGTCTAGTGCAGAAGCCGAGTTTAGAGCCATGGCACTTGGGATTTGTGAATTATTGTGGCTGAAGATTATCTTGGAGGATTTAAAAGTCAAGTGGGAAGGTCCAATGGAACTATACTGTGACAATAAATCAACAATTAATATTGCTCACAATCCAATTCAACATGACAGGACAAAACATGTTGAAGTGGATCGACACTTCATAAAAGAAAAACTTGACAGTGGCCTAATTTGTACTCCCTATGTATCTACTGGTGATCAAGTTGCAAACATACATACCAAGGGGCTACCTGGGAAGTATTTTCAGAAGCTAACAAGCAAGCTGAAGATGGAGGACATCCATTCTCCAGCTTGAGGGGGAGTGTCAGAAAATATGCGCATAAATTAGAGATTATTTGTATAATTAGACAGGATCCTGTAGATCCTTGTTAGTGATTACAATCCCTAACTTTAAGGGATTTTAGTTTACCTAGAATAGTCTCTTTCCTAACTTAATAGTTACCTAAGTTAAGGATATAAGCTGTATATAAAGATGTAAGCTGTTGTATAGAAATCAAGAGAGTTTTCTGCAGTAAATCACTCTATTTTGACAGTTATACACCAAGTAGGATTCCTCACTAGTTAAACTCTATCTAGGATAATTAAGTTAGAGTTTCTGTACAACTTAACTACTATTAGAATAATATTTACAAGAGTCTAGGTAGAATTAAAACTCTAATATTCACCAACACTCCCTCTCAAGCTGGTGAGTAGATAGTATAGACTCCTAGCTTGGATATGAATTCATCAACTAGTTGATCTTTGGTTGGAACAAATGGAGCTTTGCAAGTCCATTATTAACCTTCTCTAAAATAAAATGCCTGTAAATCTCCATATGCTTAGTTCTATCACGATGAACTGGGTTTTTGCTTTGCTAATAGCATACTGGCTATCACTAAACAACTCAAAAGTCTGTGTGTTATCCACTGGCAGTTCTGATAACAGTCTTTTTAGCCAAATTCTCTCACAAATTCCAAGTGTCATAGCCCTATATTTTGCCTTCACACTGCTCCGAGAGATTACATGTTGTTTCTTACTTCTCCAAGTAACCTAGTTACTTACCCCAAACAAAATAGCATTACCCACTTACTGATTTTCGATTAGTTAATTCCCTTGCCCAGCTGGAATCAATGTATATCTTCACTGATCTATCTTCATTTTTTTCTAAAAATCAGTCCATGTCCAAGGGTAAATTTCAAGTACCTCAAAACACTATTGGCTGTCTCCATGTGTTCTTCTTTAGGATTGCTCATATGTTGACTTATTATACTTACTGAATAAGCTATATTTGGCCTTTTGAGAGACAAATAGATTAACTTCCCTACTAGTCTTTGGTATAATTCCTTATTCATAGGATCCCCTAAATCATCCTTCCTCAGCTTCAAATTACAATCCATAGGGGTGTCTATTGGCTTGCAACCTAACATCCCAGATTCAGAAAGTAAATCGAGGATATATTTCCTCTGATTAATCACAATTCCATCCTTGGACCTTGCAACCTCCTTTCCCAAAAAATATTTGAGGCTCCCTAAGTCTTTAGTTTCAAACTCACTACCCAAGAACTTCTTCAGTCTCTCGATTTCTTCACTGTCACTTGCAGCAATTATTATGTCATCGGCATAAACAATTAAAAGAGTTTGTTGTTTCTCGGGTGTAACCTTTACAAACAATGTGTGATCTGCTTGACACTGTTTGTAGCCATTCTTCATAACAACCTTAGTGAACCTGTTGAATCAGGCCCTTGGTGACTGTTTCAAGCCATATAGAGACTTGTGCAACTTGCATACCACATTCTGTTTTGAGTTGTTCTCCATACCAGGGGGAATTTGCATATACACTTCCTCCTCAAGATTCCCATTCAAGAATGCATTCTTGATATCCAGCTGATGTAATTTTCAATCTTTATTTACAACTAAGGAAAGTAATACTCTGATTTTATTTAGTTTAGCTACAGGTGCAAAAGTTTCTTGGTACTCTATCTCATAGGATTGTGAACCCTTTAGCTACCAACCGAGCTTTGAATCTCTCAACACTACCATCTGAATTGTATTTTACAGTGAATACCCACTTGCAGCCAATAATTTTCTTCCCTTGTGGCAGCTCAACCAAACTCCAAGTCTGATGTCTGAAGAGCTTTAATCTCTTCTTCTACTGCTTTTCTCCACCTTGGATCATGTAGTGCTTCTTCTACTGTTTTTGGGATCTTCATACTATCATTTTTAGCGGTAAAAGCTCTCAAGGAAGGCTTTAGTTTTCTATAAGCTACAAAACTTTCAATAGGGTGGTTTGTACATTTTCTAACACCCTTTATTTTAGCAATAGGGAGGTCTATAGTCTCATCAGTAGGAACAAAAGTTTGAGGAGCATTATTACCTTCTAGATTTTCCTGGGCAGCATAATCTAGTTCCAATTCTCGGCAAATGCTAGAATGAGTAATAGTTTCCTGAAACATGCTTCTTTCTCCTTTGATAAACACTCAGTTGTTTACTCTTAAGTTGTGGAGTCAAGGTTCTTTGAGGTGTTTTTGGTAAGGATGTAGGTGTTTCAATTGGGGCAGTAGAGGTGCTAGGAGTTTTAGAACTTGGTGAGGGTACGTCTGCTGGTCTTGGGGAATGTATTGGCTGTAAAATGGATGTATGAGAAGGCTGAATATCTTGCTGTGATTTACCAAGGTCAGGTTGTGGAGGTAAACAATGAATGATTCGGAAATTGTCACGGGACTGAAATTCCTGTAAAGTACTATCATGAGACTGAAATTCCTGTAAAGTCTCCCCTGAATTTCTGACTTAGAGAAATAGGGTCTGTTTTCAAAGAATGTAACATCCATGGAGTTGTAAATTTTCTTGGTAGTGGGTGAGTAACATTTGTAGCCCTTTTGACTCGAGGAATAACCTAGGTAAATACATTTAAGAGACCTAGGATCAAGTTTATCCCTAGATTGAGTATGGACATCAACAAAAGAAACACATCAAACACTCGAAAAGAAACATAAGATGACAATGGCTTGAAATGAGGAAAGGAAGATGTAGGTTGGAACAGTGTAAATACTTAGTTTTACTACTTTAAATTCCATCCTAATCAATGGTTTAATTGTATAAGAACTTTATCTTAATTAGAGATAAAATGATAACACTAGAGGTAGCCTATTTTAACTAGAACTCATGTACTAAGTTTTTAAAACAGGATTCTGCCTAAGTAAATTAAGTGAGATGAATAAAAAAAATATTCTGATAGAGACTTTTTCTACTCTCGTGTTTCTATTTTCTACATGGTATCAGTTTAGGTTCGGTCCTTCATTCTCAAAACAAAACCTTCGATCTTTTCTCTATTTCTAAAACCATGGTTGCACCAGGCAGTTTTGATGTTCCTCGAGCATCTGATTCTTCTGAAATCAGTTCTTAACCTTGCCCTCATACCTCTGATTTCAATTTCTCAGAAAATTCTCTTTCTTCCATTACCTCCTCGGCTTTCACTGCCATTGAAGGTAGTAATTCCAGTTTCGCTGCATTTCATGCTTCTTGTTGGATAGTGGATTCTGGTGCATCTGACCATATGACAGGAAACCTTCGACTTTTCCATATCTACAAGGAAATGCAATCTGCATCTACTATCAAAACACCAGATGGGTCTCTTTCGATTGGTGAAGGAAGTGGTTCAATCAGAATAAATGCAACACTAGTGTTATCTGTAGGATATTGCACTTGTATTTGGATTAGGATTAAACTCTTAGGAGTTTGTTATTATTTGTAACTACTGTTTTTATGTAAATAGATTAGGATTAAAACTCCTAAAGAGTCCTAAGCCTTGTATAGAGTTAGAAGTTTTGTAGTTTTAGGAATCCTTATCCTAGTTGAACTCCTACGTGACTCTATAAAAGAGTCTCACGTTGTATCTTTCAAAATCATTGAATAACAGAAAATTAATTCTGTTTTTCTTCCTTTTCGCAGAAACTTAAATTCTGCTTTGCTTTTCTGCATTGTTCTGTTTTCTTAAAGCTGGAAATTGCTTTTCTACATTATCTAATGTGCTTTATGTGCCAAATCTTGCATGTAATCTGTTATCTGTTAGTAGGCTTGTAAGTGATTTGAAATGCAAAGCTGACTTTGGGAAGCACGGTTGTGAATTTCAGGCACATGACTTGGGGATTGTGATTGGCAGCGCTAGGCTGCATAATGGACTCTACATCCTTGATGGGCACTCTCCTCATAAACAAGTTATTTCAAGTTGCTTTTTGTAGATTGTAGAAATTGCAGAAAATTAGGGAATCTTATTCCTAAATATCTAATTGCTGATATTAAGGATTTTATCAATAAATAGAAGCAGATTTGTAGCTACTGATTTTGTGTAATAGGTGCATATATAGTTGCTGATTTTTGTGTAATTATTCCTTAGATTAGCCTATCTTGTAAACTATAGATAGGAGCTGTTGTTATCAATAAAATATCAAGAAAAACAGAGAAAACATTCTTCTCTGCCTCAAAATCACTATTGTTCACATGGTATCAGAGTGTTGGGATGAGTTACAACCTTTTTTCTCAAATTCTGAAATCCAGGGGGAGAGTTGGGATGAATTTCAGCCTCAACCTCAATACATTAAACTTCCTCTTGATGAACCTAGTGTTATACCAGATTCGGTTTCCATTCACATACCAACTTCAACTCCTTTGCTTCAGCCTGAACCTATGTCGCCTATACCTGAATCACTACCTAAAACTCTGCAAAACCTTCATTCAAAAACTCAAGTTGGAACAAAGGAACTTAGTGTCTACACAAGGAAGAAAATGAGGCCTATTCCACAGGAAACTACAAAGCCTAGGACTGTTCAAGAACTGGAACCAATTCCATTATCCTTAGAAGATGAAGAAGGTACGAAATCTTTGAATAATGACATTGTTCCTCTAATTGATACATCTGACTTACCTATTGCTTAAAGAAAAGGTGTCAGAAAATGTACAAGTCATCCAATACAAAAATATGTGGCCTATGGGAAACTAATGCCTTCATTCAAAACCTTTACTGCTAAACTTGATAAGGTGTACATTCCTCAATCTGTGCATGAAGCCTTGAAAGATCCTAAGTGGAAGAAAGCTGTAGAAGATGAAATCAAGGCACTGGAAGCAAACAAGACCTGGGTTATGACTGATTTACCTCCAGGAAAGAAGGCAGTGAGCTGTAAATGGGTATCTACAGTCAAATACAATGCAGATGGGAGCATCGAAAGGTTCAAGGCTAGATTGGTGGCAAGAGGATTTACTCAATCCTATGGAATTGACTACCAGGAGACATTTGCTCCAGTAGCAAAGCTCAACTAAATAAAAATTCTGTTATCTCTTGCTGCAAATTTGGATTGGCCATTGCATCAACTTGACATCAAGAATGCATTCCTAAATGGAAACTTAGAAGAGGAGGTATACATGCAAACACCACATGGTCTAAATGGAAACTCAAATTCTGGTCAGGTATGCAAATTACTGAAATTTCTTTATGGAGTTAAGCAATCGCCAAGAGCTTGGTTTGACAGGTTCACTAAGGCTATTCTGAAATTTGGTTATTATCAATGTCAAACTGACCATACTATGTTTATAAAGACCTCTTCCGAGAAAAAAGGCTATCTTAATAGTCTATGTTGATGATATAATCATTACGGGTGATAATTCTCTGAAAATCAAAAATTTGAAGAAGTTCTTGACAACTGAATTTGAGACCAAAGATTTCGGTTAATTGCGATACTTTCTAGGGATGGAAGTGGCGAGATCAAGCACGGGATTTGTGATCAATCAAAGAAAGTACATTCTAGACTTACTTTCAAAAACTGGAATGATGAGTTGTAGACCTGCCGAGACACCTATGGAGTATAACCTGAAATTCAGAACTGATAATAAAGGAACTCCCGTTGATAAGGAGCATTATCAAAGGCTGGTAGGTAAGTTGATTTATTTACCACTTACAAGACCAGATATTGCCTTCTCAGTTAGCATCATAAGTCGGTTCATGAATGACCCGAGAGAGGAGCACCTAGAGGCAGTGACTAGAATCTTGAGATATTTGAAGATGACGCCAGGCCATGGACTAATTTTTACCAAGAATGAGAGTAGAAAAGTGGAGGTTTTCACAGATGCAAGCTGGGCAGGAGAGCTCACACCTTAGAAAATACACTAGTGGATATTGTACCTGAGTTTGGGGTAATTTGGTAACCTGGAGAAGCAAGAAACAATCTGTAGTGGCAAGAAGTGCAGAAGCTAAGTTTCGAGAATTAGCTCAAGGGATCTTTGAAGGAATTTGGGTTCAAAGATTCTTGACAAAACTAAAATTAAATCAGAGTGAGGATTTTGAACTTCAATGTGACAGTAAATCCGCAATCAGTATTGCAAAGAATCCTGTCCAACATGACATAACAAAACATGTGGAGCTAGACCGACATTTCATCTCTGAAAAAATTACAAATGGGACAGTCAGGCTTAACTTTGTGCCTACTCACAAACAACTCGCCGATGTGCTCACCAAGGCACTTCCAAGAACTACCTTTGATGAGCTCACATCCAAGCTGGGACTTTACAATGTATACTCACCAGCTTGAGGGGGAGTGTAGATTGTAGAAATTGCAGAAATTTGCAGAAAATTAGGGAATCTTATTCCTAAATATCTAATTGCTGATATTCAGGATTTTATCAATAAAAAGGAGCAGATTTGTAGCTACTGATTTTGTGTAATAGGTGCAGATATAGTTGCTGATTTTTGTGTAATTATTCCTTAGATTAGCCTCTTGTAAACTATAAATAGGAGCTGTTGTTATCAATAAAATATCAAGAAAAACAGAGAAAACATTCTTCTCTGCCTCAAAATCACTATTGTTCACACTTTTAATCTGAATTGTCCCCTAAATCTTTGTTTTCTAGTAAAATAATGCTTTGGCATTTTAGATTAGGACACCCGAATTTTCATTATCTTGCAAGACCGTTTCCTAAGTTATTTCTCAATAAATCTCAATCTTCTTATGCTTGTGATATCTGCCAATTTGCTAAACACACAGGACAAAATTTTGCCCCATCTACATTCAAACTTTCTGCACCCTTCTCAATCATCCATAGTGACATTTGGGGCCCTTCTAAAGTCAAAAATATATCTGGGTCAAGATGGTTTATTTCATTTATTGATAATCATTCTAGGACATGGATCTACCTAATGAAAGAAAAATCAGAGGCTGAAAATATCTTTAAAACCTTCCATAAGATGGTAGAAACTCAATTTGAGGGAAAAATTAAAATACTCAAGAGTGATAATGGAAGTGAGTACCTTACTAAGACCTTTGGTTCATACTTTAAAGAAAAAGGCATCGACCATATTACTTGTGTTAATTCCCCTCAACAGAATGTGGTAGCTGAGAGAAAAAATAGACATTTATTAGAAGTTACTCTATCCCTACTTTTTTCTGCTCATGCACCTAAGCAATTTTGGGGGGAAGCTCTCCTTACTGCTACATACTTGGTGAATCGGATGCCTAGTAAAACTATTAAATTCAAAGTTCTTAGGGATGTTCTTCTTGCACGTTTTCCACATTTTAAACCTTTATCTTCTAACCTCCCTTTTAGAGTTTTTGGATGCACAACATTTGTTCATGTGCATAGTCCTGGTAGAGGTAAACTTGATCCTAGGTCCCTAAAGTGTGTTTCTTAGATTCTCCTCGAGTCAGAAGGGTTATAAATGTTACTCGTTACCCGGAAATTTTATACCTCTATTGATGTCACTTTCATTGAACATAAGCCATATTTCCAGCCTTTACATACTGAAATTCAGGGGGAGAGTATTATGGAATTTCAGCCTTTACAAACTGTTCAGTCCTCTTCTCCCTCACCCTCTCAACCTAATTTTAATGATGTTCATGACCAAACTTCTTTGGAACAGCCTACTACCCTTGTTGATCAGCTAAACACACCCTTGCCTAATCCTAAAACTCCCAACAGTCACACTTTTCCTATTCTAGCAATTAAAACTGTGCCAAACACTCCTAAAAAAACCTTGACTTCACAACTTATAGGTAAACAACTCAGTGTTTATAAAAAGGAGAAAAAGACCTGTTATAGAGACCATTGTTCAGCCTGATATTTGCCGAGAACTAGATCTGAATCCTATTGCCTTGGAGGAAGAGGAAGGTAGTTATATTTCTCAAGTTTCTGCTCCCTCTATTGATACAGATGATCTCCCCATTGCCCAAAGGAAGGGAGTAAGAAAATGTACTAGCCATCCTATTGAGAGATTTATTGCCTATGGGAAACTAATGACTGATTTTAACACTTTTATAGCCAAGGTAGACAGTGTAAAGATCCCTCAAACAGTGAAGGAGGCACTTAAAATTCCTGAATGGAAAAGGCTGTTGAAGAAGAGATTAAAGCACTTCAGATGAACAATACATGGAGCTTGACTGAGTTGCCAAAAGGAAAGAAGGTGGTTGGCTGCAAGTGGGTCTTTACAGTAAAATACCACTCAGATGGGAGCATAGAAAGATTCAAAGCTCGACTGGTGGCTGAAGTGTTTACCCAATCTTATGGGATAGACTATTAGGAGACGTTTGCTCCTGTAGCTAAGTTAAACACTATTAGAGTACTACTGCCATTAGCTGTTAATGAGGACTAGAAATTGCATCAGTTAAACATAAAGAATGCATTTTTAAATGGGAACCTTGAAGAGGAAGTGTATATGCAAGTCCCACCAGGTTTTGAAGATCACTCAACAAATCAGAAGGTGTGCAAATTGAATAAATCCTTGTATGGCTTGAAACAGTCCCCAAGGGCGTGGTTCGACAGGTTTGCCAAAGCTATTGTGAGGAATGGGTACAAACAATGTCAGGCAGACCACACTTTGTTCAAAAATATTACACCAGATGGTAAGAAAACGTTTTTAATTGTCTATGTTGATGATATAATTATCACTGGTGATAATGCAGAAGAAATTAAGAGATTAAAGGCATTCTTAGCAAGAGAATTTGAGACGAAAGATCTTGGAAGTCTCAGGTATTTTTTGGGAATGGAAGTTGCTAGGTCATCAGACGGAATAGTCATCAATTAAAGAAAATATATTCTGGATTTACTCTCGGAAACTGGGATGTTGGGCTGCAAACCAGCAGATACTCCCATGGATCTTAACTTAAAGATGAAATAAGATGAGTTAGGAAGTCCAGTGAGTAAGGAATCGTATCAGGCTTGTTGGGAAGTTAATTTATCTCTCACTCACTCGGCCAGATATTGTATTAGTGGGGATAGTGAGCCAGTACATGAGTGATCCGAGAGAGGAGCACCTAGAGGCAGTCAACAGGATCCTGAAGTACCTAAAATTCATGCCTGGTTTTGGTCTGATTTTTAGGAACAATCAGGACAAGTCAGTGAGAATCTACACAGACTCCAGCTGGGCAGGAGAGTTAACTAACAGAAAATCTACAAGTGGCTACTGCTCCTTTGTATGGGGAAATCTTATGACTTGGAGAAGTAAGAAGCAAACTGTTGTTTATCGCAGCAGTGCAGAGTCTGAATCAGAACTATGGCTCTAGGAATTTTTGAGGGGATGTGGTTAAAGAAGCTTCTCACGGAACTTGAATTGGATAAGAGTTAAAACTTCGAACTATTCAGTGACAGTCAATCAACAATGACTATTGCCAAGAACCCAGTTCAACATGACCGAACTAAACATATTGAAATTGATAGGCATTTTATTTATGAGAAAGTTAACAATGGAATTGTGAGGCTGCACTATGTCCCTACAACAGGTCAGCGAGCTGATGTTCTAACCAAGGCACTACCAAGAGTGACCTTCAATAATTTTACATCCAAGCTAGGAGTATATAACATATACTCACCAGCTTGTGGGGGAGTGTAGGTTGGAACAGTGTAAATACTTAGTTTTACTGCTGTAAATTCTATCCTAATCAGTGGTTTAATTGTATAGGAACTTTATCTTAATTAGAGATAAAGTGATAACTCTAGAGGTAGCCTAATTTAACTAGAACTCCTATACTAAGTCTTTAAAATAGGATTCTGCCTATGTAAATTAAGTGAGATGAATAAAAAAAATATTTTGATAGAGATTTTTCTCCACTCTCGTGTTTCTATTTTCTACAGAAGCAAGAAGAACATCTCTTGGGATTTTAAATTTCAAAATTTTACTTGACATCCTATTGATTAAGCAGGTTGCAGTAAGAATGGCCTCCCCAAAAATGTTTCGGTACACTAGTAAAAAACAATGATCTAGCAACTTCTAAAAGATGCCTATTTTTCCTCTCAGCCACCCCATTCTGTTGAGGGTATTGACACAAGAACTAATATGCAAAATCCCTTTCTCTTTGAAATTTGAACATAATGTTTTGGTGAAATACTCACTCACTGCATTGTCAGTTTTTAGAATTTTAATAGTACTTTGGAACTGGTTTTCTACCATCCTATGGAAGGTTTGAAAGACATTCTCAGCCTTTGATTTTTCTTTCAACAAATATGTCCAAGTAGTCCTAGACAGGGATTTAAATAGCGTTCGCGGTCGCGTCGCGGTTATCGCGGTTGCAGACATAACGGAGGCTATTGCGGTCGTAAATTTTCCTCCTCGATTCACTAAAAAATGAACCCTTCTTCCTGCATTTACCCTTTTAATGTTATAACATTATCTTCAACCCCGATTCCTTTTTTTTTTGTGCAACATTTTTCTCCTCGGCCACCATCCGCGATTGAGCTGAAAACGGGGATGGCGTCCCGCTATCGCCGCGACAGCTGCTATCCCGTTATTTCGCGTCCGCGACAGCCTGCTATCGTCGTGATTCCGTTGTCCACCGTGATTTCCTTCGATTGCGGTTTCGGACGGCGGCGCAACCGCAATTTCGGGGCCGCTATCGCGGTTGCGCTCCGCTATTTAAAACCCTGGTCCTAGAGTGGTCATCAATGAAGGAAATGAACCACCTTGATCCAGTATAGTTTTTAACCTTAGAAGGGCCCTAAATGTCACTATGTATTACTGAAAAAGCTGAGGAATGAGTAAATTCAGAAGGGTAGTAAGGTTGTCTAGTGTGTTTAGCAAGTTGGCATCTTTCACAAGCAAAGAACTTTGGATTTTTATTAGCAAATAACTGAGGAAACAATTTAGCCATATAAGGAAAGTTGGGATGGCCTAACCGAAAGTGCCATAACATAATATCACTAGAAGAAACAAAATAGGATAAAGTAGAATTAAGGTAGCAGTTTGAATTAACTTGTTTATGTGGAGATGGGCCATGAAATATGTAGAGCCCATTACTCAGCCTAGCAGTGCCAATCACTGTCCCTAAACCCTTTGCCTGAAATTCACAACCATTCAAATTAAACTTAACATCACATTGGAGATCAGCAGATAATTTGCTAACAGATAGAAGGTTGCAAGCAAGTTGAGGGACATAAAACACATTAGGCAAGAAAATAGTGTCACTAAGTTTAGCAGAGCCACTTCCTGCAATAATTGACAGTGAGCCATATGCTCTTCTCACTGAAGATGTAGACTTCTCATTGTTGAGTTTGTGGAAAATATGAATATTCCTTGTCATATGGTCTGACGCACCAGAGTCCACAACCCAATTTGTAGAGGTACAATCAACAAGAAAAGATATACTCCTTTCAGAGGTTTCTGGTGTAATCATGGTTTTTATTTTAGGGTTTTTACGTAGGATCAACTAACCTAAATCTGATACCATGTAGAAAAGGGAATTTCCAGAAAAGAGAATCAGTTTCTCTGTTTTTGTATATTTTTATTCTCTTAATTTACATAGAAGTCTATTTAATAGACTGAGTACATCGAGTTGTACACCAAGTAGGATTCCTCACTAGTTAAACTCTATCTAGGATAATTAAGTTAGAGTTTCTGTACAACTTAACTACTATTAGAATAATATTTACAAGAGTCTAGGTAGAACTAAAACTCTAATATTCACCAACAATTACTTTTGAATTTTTTCATCTAGATATTATCTATACTTGCTAAATGTGAATATTTAGCGGTTTTGGATACCGACATATAATTTAATTAATTTGGATTTAGATTTGGATGGTTATACTCAGATTCAATGTAAGCATATTTGTGGATTCTGATTCGGATTTTATGGAAATTGCAGATATTTGACTTGCTGCTATTCCTAGATAATTTGTTATTGAGTTCGCATGGAATGTTTCTTAAAATTGATGTTGTATGTCTCTAGCAGTTCTGACAACAGCATAGTGCTGTTCCTACTTCTAGAAGAACCGGCCTTTTTTTCCTGTGCATGCAGTGCATTCATGTGCTTTTGATGGTTGAATTATGCGGCATTTATTTTTATTCTTCATGCAGTCTTTTATTTATTTTCATTTGAATCAAATATTGTTGACTGCTTCTGTTTTAGTCTACCTGGATTCAACTTCTTATATGAACTATATCAATTTGAAATTCTGTAGACTAGTGAACTCATCTCTGGTCTTAATTGTATAGAAAGCAGACGGTTGAGGAGAGTCAACCATTGCTCCAGCAGCAACAACAGCAACAGCAACAGCAACAAATGGTTCCCTTGCAAGACAGTTACATGCAGAGCAGGGCCGAAGCACTTCAAAATGTAGAAGCCACTATTCATGAGCTAGGTACCATCTTCAACCAGCTAGCTACTCTCGTTTCTCAGCAAGGAGAGATAGCAATCAGGTTTCTCTCTCTCTCATTTTTTTAAAAAAATTATTTTGTAATCAAATTCACTTGGCATAAATATGAATGTGTTTTATTTAAAAATATATCACTCGCTTTGTTAGACTTCAACTAATTTTTATGGTTTTATAGTTGTCCCCTTAAAATTCAATGCCAAGATCCTCCACTGCCCAACAAGAGCTGACATTATACATTGCTATTGTAGTCTGAACATTTAAGTGAACAGTGGAGTACTAAACTGTAATTTCAGGATTGATGAGAACATGGATGACACGTTAGTGAACGTGGAGGGAGCGCAGGGAGCATTGCTAAAGTACCTAAACAGCATATCATCTAACAGGTGGTTGATGATCAAGATATTTTTGGTATTGATGTTTTTCCTCATGGTTTTCCTATTCTTTGTGGCATAGTGAAGAAAGTGAGATAGATGTCGGGTGATTGAAAAGGAAATGATAGCTGCCTTTTGGCTACTGTTAGATTCGCTTATATAGCTTCAAGCCACACAATCCATTTCTTATTTGGTTTACGGGTGATGTGTGTGGAGGGTGTTGAAAACAAACAATGAGAATGGCAGAAACTATTCCTTTTCTGGCTCTTTTTTGTCACTGCATTGACTGAAGAAAGTTCTCCCTATGTGCCCCAAGTGTACTGATCAATCAACTTTTATAGCTTCACTTCTCTGTCTATAATTGGATTTGTTGCTTCACTTTCTGATTGCTACTCCTATAAGATTGACTGCAAATTATGTTACAGTAGGAGCTAGAGAAAGAGGTTGAGATTCCAATGCCAGATTTGCTGGATCTTATGCATGGGAAAGAATATTGCATTTCGCTCTTCGGTTTGTCTTGGTTGGGTGAAAATATGGAAGGAGAAAGGGGAGTAGAAAAGTGGAAAGAAAATAGGAAAAATAAAAGTGGGAGGAAAGAAAATAAGACCAGTGATCATTTTCATCTTTATGTGTAAATGTGAGTTCAAAATATCATTTAAAAAAAATGAGTTAGTTCAAAATATGTATTTTTATTTTATTTTATTTTTCTCTCATTCTTCAATGAAATTAGAAACATATATTTTCTTTCAATTTTTCTTCTCATCAAGTATATCAATAGAAGGAAAAAAATAATTTTTCATCGTTACAAAATTTTTGTCATCCTATCAGAACATGACATGTTTTTTTTTTAATTTCTGATTTTTTTAAAATATCAAATTCTTTAAAAAATATTAATGTTCTATTTTTTTCCGATCAAACTTATAAATTACACCTCCTTCATTGCCTGGTATCCTTACATGTCGGTGGTTCATCGTTCACCACTTAAATTTTGTTTTTTTTTCGATCAATATCTTTCACCCTTTAGCCGTCAGTTAAAACACAACTGGTTTTTGTTTTTTTCATTGTTGGATGTTGATAATGTAAGCAACATTTAATTCGTCGGTTTTTGAGGATGGGATGATGAGGTTTTCAGTCTTAGTTCGACGAAGGTAGGAGTAGCTAGTGGTGGTTGAATTGGTAGTCGGAGATGAGAAATTTAGGGATTTGGAGTTAGGATTTGAGGGGTTTAAGAGAAATTAAAGATTTTGGGGTTTTTTAATAAAATTAAAGGGTTTTTATAATTTTTTAAAATAACAAAAATAGACTATGTGTCATGTTCTGATTGGATAATGAAATTTTTTAACGACCGTGACAAAATAATCTTATTTGAGTAACGGAATAACACATTAGACACCAATTTGACCCAAAAACAATTTAGACGTATAACTAGAAATATGTATAATTTGAACACATTTCTAACGTTTAAGCCTTTAAAAAAGTTTATTGGTTGAGATCACAGATGACTTCAGTAAAAATTATTAGATGGATTCGACTCACCACGTCATACGTGGTCCCAACCAATAAGGTTCATTCATGTTCATCTCATTTTTTTCTAAGGTGAATCTTCACCTCTTTCCTACATGTCAATAGAAGGTGGGTAGTTATCTGGAAGTTAAAATGAGATGGATGGACTTTATTGGTTGGGATCACGGTTGACGTGGTTACCTGAGTTCATCTAATAATTTCTCCAACTATAGATATATTATATGAATGTTTTTCCTAAAATAATTTATTAATTGTGTTGACTGTCAAAGTGAATAGGAGTCGGAGACGGTGGTTCAATGGTGACTTAGATGATTATTCTGAGTCAGGGTTCTAGAATCACCCGTTTGGTGAGGTTGATGAAGCTTAGGATGGAATAAGATACCCCTTCTCTCTTGTTGCATGTCCCCTTTTATATTACTCGAACATGTGTCACAATCAGGTCGTCGTGGTGTGCTGATTGAACTAGCTATGACTTGACGTCCTAGGTTTGCATTGCCATCAGCACTGATCACGTGCTTTGTTTCGCTCATTTTCCACATGTTGCTTGATCATGCTAGCGGGCTACGTAGTCTTGACACGTGGTGGTGGGCGTTTGTAGGTATTAACAATTGCCCCCCAGGTGAGAGAATGTTATAAAGTGACCTTGGCGAACCTGAGGAGTCTGGAGAGGGCTCCTAAGGGTTATAAAGGTTGTATGCAATGTTAGACAATAAATCTTTTTAATGAACCGATTGGTTTTCTTCAAGAATAAACCGCTGCATGTGAAACGTCACATAAGAAATCTTTTTAATGAACCGTTGCATATGAAACGTCACATAAGAAATCTCTCTATTAACGAACCGTGCCAAGGAAGATCTGCTTCTTGATTATAAATAAGCTTTGTTGGTGTTTACGGGTTTTGTTTTGCTTATCTCAGTGGTTGCTTTTTTGCTTTTGAGTTTTCGAGAGAAAGAAAAAGAAAAACTTTTGAAAAGGAAAACTTAATTGTGTTGGCACCGATGGCTAGTTCGTCTGTTGTAGTGAGCGATGAATATCCTTATACTACTAAGCTGAGTGACATGCTGAAGACGCTGGAGTGTCGAGGCCTTCTTGGTGTTAGGGCCTATTTTTGGTTGCGTTTCGCAACCAAAAAACACTTTTTTAAGTGTTTTTAGTTAAAACATGTTATTTTTGGTTGCTTTTAAAACTAGCTTTTCCACCCAAACCAAGAAGCTGGATTTTATAGCTTCTTGGGTGGAAAAGCTAATTTGAAAATAAAATTACTTTTTTACCCTTATTATTTAATTATAATTTATTGTTAAAATAATGTTTATGCATACATAATTGTAAAATAATATATATTTTTATAATATTTATCTTGAGAATAAAATTGTTTTATTTGTACTTTATTTTATATTTATTATTAATGTGTAAGTGGTATGTCCGTATATAATCTAGAATGTAATTTATATTTTCAAATTAAATTTTATAAAAAAATAATTTTTTATTATAATTGAAATTGATTTATTTCATAAATCATAACATTAATTAATTTGAACAATCACCCAAATTTACTTTTACTTTTTAATATTATGTCTAAAATAGACTTTTTATCTCATGAAAATCACTTTTTGACTTCAATGACAAACACTAACCAACTTTTCAAAACTACTTTTCAACAGCTAGTTTGAAAATCACTTTTTTCACCACACTTTTTAAAAGTAACCACAGACTAAGCCTTAATCATTTTCATTATCAGTTTAGTCTGCCAAAGGGGACATTTCGCCTGAGTGCATGTTCCGATGAGGGGAAGTTGTGGTGCTTGATTCCTCTTTTACTTTTGAAGACATGTTTCATTTACCGTTGCATCCTTTTTTCGTAAATTGGTTTGATGTGGCTCTGAGTCAATTGAGTGGAACTAGTTGGTGGACTTTGGTGACATATTTTTTAAATTTTAAAATCCATGGAGACGAACCTTCTATCAACGTATTCTGTTACTTTTATAATGTAATGGCCAGCCACGATAAGAATGCAAAGGGTTTCGTAACCATTGGTCATCACGAAGGGAAAGTGTAACCCCCTCGACCCGGCTTGGCCGATAGACCGAACCGAACGGATCACACGGGGAATATTGAAGTAAACCGGGAAGGTTTACCTCAATAAACGACCTTTTTTTTCTTTTATCTTGTCTAGATGCAACTTAGGTTCCTATGTATACGCACATAAGCAGCGGATCAAACAACAACACAATCGCTCTTCGATTACAACTAAATTAGTGTTTAGGGGCCATTTCGTAAATTTGATAAAATATAAGGGTTAATAGCAAATTCAAATTACCAACCTTCAATTACGTTCATTACACACTTCTGGTGAAATCTCAGCTCAAAATGACCTTTATAACCCATCCAATTACATGCAAGGAAAACATGGACCAAAACGCGAGAAACAGAAATTCAGAGCAATTCAAAAACAGGTTCAACGGTCAAACGTTTCGGAACAAAATGCTTCGTATCAAAACGGCCGTTTCGAAACACAGCTGACCATTTCAATGTGTGGGTTCGTTTCGAAACTCCTCAAGACACGTTTCGGTACGATGGTTCACAGAAGCAAAATGTTCCGAAACGGACCCCACTGCTCCGAAACACAATGGCCATTTTAGGCCACCATTCTGAAACAGGCAAGGGTATTTCGAAACACCTGGGCCTGCAATGTTCTAAAAACCTGGTTTAAATCAATTTTTACCCTCTGAAACCATCCCGGCACATGCCCTAACATATAGGCAACTTAAATACTCATCAAAGACAACTTATACAAAGCATAAGCAACAACATAGCATCATTCTCAATAGTAATGAGACTAGAGGCATGCTTCCTAAGAGTTAAAAACACCAAAAAGGCCAAAATCCAATTTAATACATAAACTAAAACTTAGAGGCCATTTACATGTCCAAATATGTATCTCAAACTTGTACAAAACAATACCAAACAAACCATATGCATAACATTGGACACCCCATTGCCTTTTATTACACTAGTTCAAGACCAAAGCTTACCTTCAATCAAAGTCTTCCACCGACCCCCTTGCAAGTGCTGCCTCCAAAGTTTAAATTGACTACATTGATAAACAAAGAGAGCATAAGCATACAAGCTTAGTGAGGATTGCTCAAACAAAAAAAAAACACCATCAATGCACAAAACTATTTTCACTCTTTTCAAAACCATCAAGCTTCCTTTGACAAAACATGCACTTTATCCTCAAAACCATTGTAATAAACATCATGTAACATGATACATATAAATCCAGCAATTAAACCATTGCTACTCATAAACAAGCCTTCCAAGCATAATCACCTTTATGCTAAGCTTAAACCAAAATATGCATCTTTCAAATTATACATTAACAACATTTTTCACAATGTTTCATTTCATTATATTGGCTCACAAGTGATAATAACATTCTTAAAAACATATCGGATACACGAATTACCAAGGGTTGTCCCAAACCCTTCATACACCATACCGGCATCTCAAGGCTTACACACGGGAGCGACCCTCCACCGTTGTGACACCCGTGGTGGAGTATTCGGCACAATCACAACTCCTCAACACCACTCATCGGTAGTTGTATAACCCACTAACGAGAGACGGGACACACACAAGGTTCGCACCCGGGAGCTACCCTCAACCGTTACAACCTTAAACAAACCTCAATCGTTAGGGTACTTGGATGGAGTACTCGGTACAATCACAACCCCTCAACATCCAAGGTGACTTGTTTATAGTGCACTCAATCCTATAGCCGGCTAACTATATCCGATTTCATTTATAAAACACTTTATACAACATCACTTGCCAATATAATCCACATTTCATGCATACCTCGTTGTTTTTACAAAGCATTCACGATAAGCCATAAATCAAGCATTAAACCATGCTTCAAACCTCATGCATCAACACATGCATACAAGGATCACTTACCTAGTGCATCCTTAAACCACATGGTATCATCAACCTCATTTCACATATTCAAAACATGCTTTAAAACAATAGGTAAATGCAATTAAAACCAAGTGCAATTAAAGGTTCAAAACTAGCACAATCCGAGAGAGAACTTCACTTTACTTACTTACGAACTTAGTAAAGCGTTTCAAGCTCTTACTAAGTTCCCAAAACCTTTTCTAAAACGTTTCACGCTGGAAAACCAAGTTCCACTCACCAACTTGCGAAACCACGCTTGCCGACGCAACTATCGATCGTCCGAAGCCTCCAAAATCACTTTCTTTGATTTCAGACTATTATCCCCTGTTTTCAACACATTAAAACAGAGGTTTAATGCAATAAAATGCATCCAAAGCACCATCACTCACAAGAAATCCCGCAGCCCTGCTCTAAAGCACCAAATCACCCATATGAAAACAACCGAAAACTCAATCGATTGACCTCTAACCTCAGCCCAGCCATTACCCAACTAATCCAAAGCATTTTAGGCATTAATCAACATCCAAAAATAACCTAAAACCATCGTTATACCTCCAGCAACTCGAATACCTCAAGAACACCCCAAAAACTCACCCAAAAACACTTAAAAAACCAAGGATCTCAAGGATTTCGGGATCTATATGATTAAGACTCCACTTCAACACCAAAAACCTTTCAAAACTCATTTAGAAACAATCTTAAACCAGCAATTTAAATCAAACTCCGAAAATCACATTAAAATCCATTTTTCAATTAAGATTTCAAGAGTTTATCAAACTAACAACAAAACCTCAATCAAAATCATTAATAAAGAGTCAAATATCTTTGGAATTTTATTAAAGAACCTAGATTAGAGGGTTAGCACGAAATTTACCTCCAATCATTGCTTCTTTAATTTGGAAAGATTTGCTTGAAGAAACTTGAAAGAAAATGGAAGAAATCAATAAGGAAAAGAATAGAAATCAAAAGAGGATTTGAGAGAGAAGAATTTATGGAAAATTGAGAGGAAAGGGTGTAAAGTGTCCAAAAGTCCTATATTTCATGCACTTTCCAACTCTTATTATTATTGTTTTTAAGCTCATTTTAGGCATAATTAGGCTCATGCATAACATTTTACAGTATTTCATTGTTCTGCCTTATTCTATAACTTATCATTCATTTGATGAACAAGAGATATCGTTTTAGTGTGTTCTTGCTTGTAGGTACTAACAGCTGAACGAGGGAACCGAGGAAAGGGGGACACAATGCTGAGGAGCAAACCTAGGAGCTGTACTGAAGCAGTTCCAGTTAGAGACAAGTTGCTGCCAAGAACTTGCTGAGCAAAGATGCTGCCGACCTTGCTGCCCTCGACACCTGACTATGGAAGTTAGGAGAACCTGCCCTCGGCAACTGAAGTAAGTTGCCGCCAAGCACCTGTCGAGCATCTGCCGAGCAAAGTTTCTACCAACCTTGTTGTCCTCGTTAGCTGACTATGGAAGTTAGGAGAACCGGAGCACGATCTATAGAGCTAAAACTCCTAAATCTATTGCCGGTGGTCATGTGATTTTCTGACGTCTGTAGTAGCGGCTAGGGCTGCCGAAGCGAAACTCCCAAGCTTACTTGCAGGTTAAGGCAAATGAGGAAGAGTCTATATTCCAAGCAAAGAAGTCGGTATTTAAAGCTACATTAAAGATGGAAAGCTACTTTAGAGGACTTCTACTTCAAGGAGGACTTAACCTAGTTTTTGAGTTTATAAATACCCATTGTACTTCTAGTTTAAATCATCCTAAGTTTTCTATAGACTTTACTTGTGTTCTTCTCTGCCTCCATGTTCTAAATTCTCTTTGGGTTAGGGTTATGTTGTAACTAGAGTGAAACGGTTGTTTTAGGTTTTTGAGTTATTTATTCAATAAAATATTCCAAGTTTACTTAATCAATTGTTCTTCATTCTTTCAATCTTTCTACACCAGTTGTTTGAGAGAATCTATTTGTCGGGCACGAAAGTGCAAGGCTCACGAAAGGGTTAAGTACGGTCACAACGGGAGGTGTGACTAACTTGGTTCCACACTAGTCCACAAGTTTCAGTGGCTAAAAAGGATTACTAACCGAGTTGACTGACTTGGTTCCACACTAGTCCTCAAGTTATCAATCTCGAGCATCCTAACCTAGAAATAGGAGGGATCATTGTCGACTATCCTGCCGAACTTGGAGTATCTGCCAGACTTGCCGCCAGGACGTTTTTCCATTCCACCTGTTGATACAGTACACACCCCTGTAGTGGTAGTGACCTGCTGCGGCCGCGTGACAAGGTCATAGTTTGCCGCCCGCCGTACCCGCCGAGGTAGCAAAGGATAACTCATACCTATTACAACGTAGTTTTCACACTAAGTGGCAGTATAACCCTGCCTGCTCTATCAATATGATTCACCTCTTCTCTTTTACTTGTGTTTTATTTACTTTTCAATCTCAATCAATCATTCACTTGTGTTTTTACTTTACCATTGTGCAGGAACTAAGGAACGAGACAAGTTGTCCAATCCTCGTGGGATTCGACATCTTATATACTATAACTTGATAGAAGTGTGCACTTGCGCTCTTACAAAAAGGGAACACCTACACGCCCTACAAAGGGAGAGTGTTTGGCTGAAGTGAAAGTGAGAAATGAAAAGCTCGTCAAAATATATTTTTACCGATTAACTACATTTTTAATTAAATCAATTAAAAGCCTTTTTAATTATTTAATAAACATTTAAAACACATGCCAAATTAGGGAAAAGGCATAATTTCCAAGTAGCTCCCTAAAGATTCTAAGATTTTTGACTTTTCTTGAAAAACACATTTTCCCACTTTTAAATCTTTACATTTTGGTCACTACCCAAAATGTATACTTTTGAAAATCCGTTTTGTAAAATTGATTTAACTAACCTCTTAAATATAATTTTAGAGGATTTTAGGAATTTTTACTATAATTTTATCCTATATCGAACCTTGATTTCCCTAAACCACCCTTTTAACGTTTCGAACCACCGACACCGGTTCCACCGGCCCAACTCGACTCATCAAAACATCTAGGCCCAAAACCGGGGCGTTACATAAAGGGCAGGTGATGAGTAATTATACTGATAATCTTTGCCTAGATAGGACTAAGTATATCAAGGTGGAGTGTAACATCAGAGGTTTTCCATTCCCCGTTGTACGACATCGGCCGACGAAGGATAGGGTTGCATTGCCTAATGTGGGGGAAATGTTGCCTGCCGAGTTAGGGCTTCTCAAGAGGCTAGAAGGTGACCCACCCTATCGTTTTAAAAGGGTATGTACTCTTAGAAATATTTGGGTTCATTTCCTAGAGGAGAAAACCCCCAATGGTTGGGACGAAGAAGATTTCAATGTGTTTCCAGAGGTCTCTTTGGAAAATATTCCTATTTGTCTAAAAGCTTCCCTTTTGTGAAGGGGGTATTAAACGAGTGGCGAGGATTCTTCTAGGTAACAAAGATGAACCATAAGATTTCTTTTCTGAGTATATTGGTATTCGTACTCACCCTTGGAAATATCGTGGAAAAGATGGCCCTCTGGGTGGGGTTAGTGGGGAAGCTACTCTTGTTGTCCCGAGGGGTTGTGCTAGTGTCAGCCCATCCGGTTTTGGTCGTGGTAAGGAGGGGAAAACCGGTAGTCTCAAGTTTGTCTGTCGTGTCTAGTTCGAAAGATGTGGGAAGTTGCCTGCGTTTGCAACGTAGGACAAAGAGGCAAATGGATACTGATATTAGTTTGCTATAGTCCTTTGAGAAGAACAAACTTCAATTGTTTATATATGTACTTTTAGTTATAAACTTTTTGATGTGTTTTGCAGGGATAGCGATTTCTCTTTCACAGGCCGTAGGTGACAAATTGAGGGATTTGGCTGCGACGTTGGATATGCCGCTTTCTGTGTCTAGTACTGAACAATTAGGTTCGCAAGGTTTCATGGAAGTGACTTCTTCAGAGGCTTTTAATAGCGGAGAAGTAAGTTCGCCTTGTGTGTTAGCTTTAACCATTGTAGCGATGTCTTCGAGAGATGCCATTCTCGTTGCCCCTTATCTGGGGACCTGCCTTGACACTTAAAATGTCTCTGCAGGGATCTCAGTTGATGTTGTAGAGATGACATGAGAAAGTGTGGCGAGGCGAATGAGGATTTATAGTTCAAAGATGTATCTTTTGGGTGTCAAGGATAAGATGATGGGAAAGAGGCTAGCGCTTGATGCTGGGTTATTAATAATTTACATGGGTTGAACCCTAATGTTCCCCACGTTTCCTTTAAACTACACAGTTCCTCTTGTGCGTTACAAATGATGTTGCTGGAACCACTGCTTCTACTAGCTTGACTACTGCTCTGCCTGTTTTTTGTGTGTCTTCAGGTGCCTTAAGTGGTGTGTTGTTGCATTTAGTTTGATAGTTTTTCTATTTAATTTGCAATAAGGTTTTGTTTATTGGTATCTTTGTAGGATTAAATGGTACGAATTCTATTCTTGTTCATTGTTTCGCTGAAGATACAGCCCATGTGGTCACACCAATTGAAACTGTGACTTTTTAGATGCTATGATGACTTCTTTGATGCCGTTGTCCGATGGTGTTTCGTTTAGTGAAGGTTGTGAGCGTTTTTCTCTATGGAGTGGGTTCTATCCTTAGAGGGGGTTTTCGAAAAAAGAGGATTGATTTCATCATGAATATGTTTCAAGGAGGTTGTTCGAGTTATATTCAAATAGTTCTGGTACGTCCAAACCTTGCACTAGTATTAGGAGGATCGTTGAGAGAGGCTTAGGGCTTATTCAAGAACTAGGTTGCGTTCAATTTAACATGAAGAGGAACGCAAAGGCCCTTGTTGAAGAAAATGCAAATTTGCGTTTGCAAGTGGAAGGCTATACTGCTTTTGTTGAGGAAAATGAGAAATTGCATTCTCAAGTGGAAGTGTAACACCCCCTCCCCGGTCTGGTAGAGAACCGGGTCGGAGTGTGTTACCAGAAGACGATGCGACAAACAATATTATAAATTTTCATTTTAATCTCATGAATGATCAATAGTTAATGTCCATCATACAACCATTGCACCCATTATTCCACATTATCAAAAAGGATGCATAATTAACAATCAAGGGTCATTATACAACTTTTACAGGCATGTAGGACTAACTTGTAAATTTTAACAAACGTGAGGTTCTATATTGTTAAGACCCTACCAAAGTGAAATTCATTTTAAGGGTTATGCCTACCAAATCTCATTCGTTTCTGAAGTCAGTAGCATTATAAATTTGACTCAACAAGATTTAGTGACTAATTTGTAATATAATCAAAACTGTCCCATGAGCTTTACCAAACTTACCTAACCCTGTTTCGATACACTCCAAGCTGTTTCGGAATGGGTGTACAAGAGTCAACCCTGTTGACCCAACCCTTAGACTGTTTCGATACAGGGTTGACCCGTATAGGAACGAGTTGACCATCGATGACTTTGACCGTTTCGAAACCCGTATCGAAACAAGGGTCTCCAGAGGAAAAAATGTTCCGAAACGACATCACTTCGTTTCAGAACGCCCTTATTTCCAGGTTCAAATATGGGTACCTGTATCGAAACGACATCACCCGTTTCGATACGGAGAGGCCTGTAATGACAGGTTTTATCTGGTTTTTATTCAAATTACCCTACCATATGATGTCCAAATGCAACGAAACTTTATACGCGACATGTCAATGATATAACTACTAGCATGCACATTTTCATAGCTATATGAATACGTTTATCTCGTTTTTACCTTTTTAGCAAAACATGCATTTATAAGACTATGTCAAAGGGACCATTAGGACCATTTAAGGCCAATGACCTCATTACAAAATAAGCAAGGCACCAACACAACAAAACGAGCATATTGGACTAGTTTAACTACTTCGCCACCTTTCTAGGAGTTCAAAGTCATAATTACATTACTTGTAGCTTAGTAGTGACTTGTCCTTACGACCAATCCGATCTTCCAACGTACAAACTCTATTAACCTGAAAATACATGAAAGGAGACACATTAGGCACATTTTGCCTAGTGAGGTAGTCACAATTAACATTTTGCCACCTTTCTAGGAGTTCAAAGTCATAATTACATTACTTGTAGCTTAGTAGTGACTTGTCCTTACGGCCAATCCGATCTTCCAACGTACAAACTCTATTAACCTGAAAATACATGAAAGGAGACACATTAGGCACATTTTGCCTAGTGAGGTAGTCACAATTAACATAAATGATGGAATGTCATAGCTACATTAGTACTTAATCTCTTGTTAACATAATCAATGCCATATAACAATGCATAAAGTAATAAACATGTTTCTCGTTCATTCATAGTTCCTTGGATTGAATCAAGATCGTGGATACGCGAATTCCTACGTCTCGCCAAAACAATGAATGGTCTATCCCTCTACCTCGCCAATGTGACCAATAACAATACACATCCCTCCGCCTCGCCAAATCAATATAGGCCGTAGCCTTAGGACCGTAGTCCACCCGTACACTGAGCTCATGAATTCTATGACATGCCAATTGTATCCCAAGTCCATTCCAATCCAAGGTCACAATATACATATTCATTTCAATGATCAATGATATACCAATGTTCCATAAATTCGATGTGGTCGATGATTAATATACATATATCTTAATATCAATATTTCATGAATTAGTGTCAAATTCAATGTCCGATGTTTTCAATACAATAACCCCATATCAATGCTTATTTCAATGACAATGCACAATGACCATAATCAATGTTCAATGGTAACTTACCGACACTTACCAAAGTGTCCGATTTATTATCCAGTGCATTCGCTTCAATAACAATGTTAACGAAATGATCTAAAACAACAAATAAAGATCCGGGAAGGCCTTTCACCTACCTCGAGACTCCGACTACACTCACCATAGCAATCCGAAGCTTCAAGGCTCTCGGATAGAAATTCCTTTATTCCTAGCTTGTGAGGGAGATGGTGATAACTCTTTCTCCCCTTCTTGAGCTAGAAAGATTAATAGGAAACTTATTAGAATTGTTTTTTCGATAACAAAAAATATATAACGATATCAAAATTGATATCCAACTTCAATAGAGACAACAACGATGAAATATCCATGTTTAGGCACAACCCTAGCTTAGATTATACTCAAAATAGCTATAGAATCCATGAATCAATTGCGGAAAATAGCTTACCCTATCGGTGGGAAGAATTCGATATCGATAAAGTAATGAAATCTCAAAGCTTGAATTTCCTCCAATGGAGGTGTGTGCTTAGGTGAATAAGATGATGAAAGGGTGGTGCTTACTTCCTATATTTTCGGGTAAGCTTTCTTTACTTTAATCCTTTATTTTATTATAAAGACTTTGGCTATTTAGCTTTCCTTCAATTGAAGGAAAGCTCCCAAACAACCCCACGTAGGCCTTTATAATAGAGGAGGGGCTATTTAGCTTACAAAGTTTTTCTATCGCCTCCCAATAATATCATGCTTAATAATAAAGATGTGTAGGATAATAATAAAGATGCTTATCACTTTGAAAAGCAGGATACTAAGTAATGGTTCTTTACTTATTCCTTATTAAATTAGTTTTTCGTGCTTGGTATCTATTGGTTCTTTGTGCTGATTAGACAATTCAAAGCAGACCATGATGAAAGAGAAATTTTTTATTGGTCATGACAGGTGCATGCACCCACCCGTGCATTTATTGATTAGAAGTTTGAAGGCTGTGCGATTTTAGTTGTTTGTTCGAGATTTCAGGATCTGGAAATTAATCGTTCATCTCGGTTATAATTGGTTTTTTCTAACGGCCATGATCATATAGTACGTTCGTAGAGAGTTGTAATTGGGCATTCGCATGGTTGTGATTCGCTAGTATCGACAATTGGCCTTCACAAGTCTGGAAACGTGAACAAGTTTTCTAGAAAGAACTTGGCTTTCCTTTGCGGTGAATTCCTAGCTCCTAACAATGAGAAATTATAGAGTTTTAAGTTATGACATTCAAAGTCACAAGGTGTAGATTATTGCTTAGCATATTTTGTGTAAATTTGTTCCCCTACACTCGCTTTTAAGAGAAATAAATAGCACTTACTAATGTTCGCTGTAGGATCTATAATTTTGACCTGATAGTGAACTACATGATATCTGTTTGTGTGACTTTGTGGGTGAATGGACATTTACCATATTCCTCGTGCTATTTGTTTGTTGGTCCTCTATAGCGGTGTGGTAGTTTTTCTTTTTAGCAATGAGTAGTTATTTTGTCGTCGTCGTTGTGATTAGCTGGTTTAAGACAAGTTGTGATGAGAGAGAAAAGTTCAGATTGGTTGTAATGGGTGTATGCTCTTACCCATGCATTTATTGATTAGAGGTTTCAAGATTACGTGATTTTAGACTTCTGTTCAAGATTTCAAAATCTTGAATTAACTGCTTGTCTAGTTGGTTTCCAATATCTGAATTTGAACCGTCAGAGCTTGGTAATCTTAATTTTTCACGATAAACAGGGCTCATTTGGGTCTGTGTTTTCATAAGCTGATTTACGAATGGCTTACTCTTCATTTTGTAGCTTTCTTTCTTTTTTATGGCTTTACGTGTGCTCATTTGAGAAGAGGAGAAGAGAACATGTTTGCGGTGGTGAGTGATATACAAAAACTGTGTTTTATAGATCCTAAGGGAGGGTTATTTTTGCATCTCGGTTATTTGTGTTGACAGGCAATAGTATTCGGAAGGCTATGATTAGCCATTTGTAGTGAGGAATGCCAATAAACAATGTATACAAAAAATCTTGAGCGCAAGGTTCTCCAAATACTATTGTTTGTTGGTGTTTGTTATTACATCGGGAGGAGGCGGTTGTTGAGTATAACATCGAAGTCATCGATGTGTGCTTGAACGCCCTTAAGCGGACGTTGATATCGATGATGTGTGCTTGGTCTTTGTTGGTTCCCGAATATAAATCATCAAGGTGGTTGTTCGTTTGTCAGTTGTGGTGTTTGTGACGACAACAATCGTGACAACAAACAGCTCACACCAGATGATTCTTAGGGCAGAGCTGAAGCGGAAATAGGAGAGATGTCTGTTATCTCCATGTACTATGCCTGTTGCATTAAGAAGCCCACTTTTATCTCAACAATGGGACTTGTTGCTGATTTATGGGCTTCACTAGATCGAGTTCACTAGAAAGATTTTCAAGCGTTTCCCTATTCCCCTTATTTGGATTTATAATTGTTATAATTTGTTTATTTTGTATGTATGAGAAAACTTGTTTTTATGAGTATTTAAGTGTTATGGTCACTTTGTGTGCATTGATTTATTTGTATATACATTGATTTTCAATGGATGAACTTTTACCTTCATGCGTACGATAATTCTCAATTACGATGTTTCTATTCGCGCATTTGTATTTGCGAACATGATAATTTTCTTGGAGTAGATTATACAAACGCTTCTTCACATGAACCGCATATCACTTAAAGGCAATCATGCTTTCTCACTGGATTTGGTGACATCATATGTGTGCAGCACCACTGGACGCAATTTGGAGGTGTTTCGAACGATGTACGAAAGAGGACTTACAATTGGAATGGGGTTTGCTGGTACTAAGAATTGTGTGACCTTGGCGAACCTGGACATTAATGTATAAATTTGGATCGCGAAAATTTCATATATTCGCAGCTTTGTATCATAATGACATGTTGACTTTCCTTTAGGGTGAATTATTACCCGCGAGTGATGATGGAGAATGAGTTATAAAGTTGGAATTATGCTTGTAGTCTATTGTTCTTATTGCACTTCTCTTCCTTTAAAGTGGCGATACATAAATGTAAACTTTTGACGTTTGCAAATTTGCAAGATAAATAGGTGGCAAACTCTTGTTCCCTCTCGTAATTAGTTCGCTGGAGGGTTTTCTTTACATCATTTCTCAGAGCAGATTATGTATTTGCGCTATTACTTAGTGTTGGTAGGATTCTTGCCCCTTAGGTGAGATAATATTGATTGTTGGTGGAAATTTTTTTTAAGGTTCACAGAATGCAAATTACTGTTGGTAGGATTCTTGCCCCCCAGGTGAGATAATCTTGATTTTTGGTGGCAAACTTTTTTTAAGGTTCGCAGAATGCGAATTAGTGTTGGTAGAATTCTTGCCCCCCAGGTGAGATAATCTTGATTGTTGGTGGCAAACTTTTTTTAAGGTTCGCAGAATGCGAATTATTGTACATCATATGTTGTGTATACATTTTTCATATTAGGAACACCGTATTTTCTAGGAGCATGAAATGACACGATTATTTGTAGACCCTTACTTGAGAGTGACAATCATTTGCACGGTTTATAGTCTTATGCCTACTTATGTTGTTCGCTTGGGGCATGGTCGATTGTTTAGGTCGGTAGGAGAGTTTTCTTTTATACTGCTCCCTTGGGGTAAATTACATTATATGTATTCATATGGCTACCTTAAATTGGGGGATTCTTGCCTCCCGTGTGAGATGGTCTCGATTGGTATACACTTATTCACACATTTATTGACTCATTATTTATTGGGAAAACAACTCTAGTGATCGCCGAACTTTGGGGGCGTACCTATTTTTACCGCCGAACTATCGAACTTGTCAATCAGACCACCAAACTAATTAAATCAACCTATTTGACCACCGCCGATAGAAAACTAACGGAGGGGTGACGGTAGGGTGACGTAGCAGTTAACGGAAATTTGTAAAATCACACATTTAGTCCATGTTATTTACTTATTAAATCAATTTGGTCATAATTTTAATTTAATTAATTAAAAATTAACCAACCAACCAGAGAATGACACGTGTCACCATATTTTTTAAATTTTAATTTATTTTGTTTAACATTTTTTAATTAACCAACCAGATGTTGACACGTGTTACCATCAGATTGGACCTAATCAATCAAATGAAAGAGATAAAATGCATTATATTACAAGCAATGAGAGTCAAACCCACAATCACTAGCAACAAAGACTTAAGTTATAACCACTAGGCTAACTACATTTATATGATCTAAAATGATAACATAACTTATTAAAGGGTTGCTTTGGTAGTGGTTATCATTTTATAAGCAATCTGAACGTACGAAAAATAATTGTGTCTCATTGGATTAATGAGTCCGTGTTTTTCGATTTCTTTTCACCAACTTTCTTCAAACTTCCGACCACCAACTTCCTTTGAAAGCAGATTATAAAAATCGCAAGAAAATCAGAAACAATTTCTCGGGAGAAAAAAAAGACAAATTTTCATGGCTTTTCCCTCTAAATTCCTTGCCTTTATCCTATTTCTTGTATTTATTACGATCACCCCATTTTCTCATTCAATACCCGTCATTGTTATCCACGGTAATTTTCGTCTTCTTCATTTCCCATCACTTCCTATTTCAAGCTTTAACTTTTTTTGGGTTTTCTCTAATTTTGTTATAGGGATCAGAGATCAGTGTGCCAATCGTGGAGTCAAACAGTTCACTGAATTTCTTACAAACTTTTCTGGTTCTAAAGGATATTGCTTGTATGCTTCTTCTGCTTTCCTTTCTTTTCTATTTACTGCATATTGACTTAATTTTCCTTTTCAATCATGCAGAGAAATTGGAGATGAGACATGGGATTCTTGGTTTATGCCTCTGGAAGAACAGGTAGAGCTTCTTACAACATGAAAATATTTCCTTTAACCAACAAAGCAACCCTTTAATAAGCTATGTTATCATTTTAGATCATATAGATGTAGTTAGCCCAGTGGTTCTAACTTAAGTCTTTGTTGCTAGTGGTTGTGGGTTTGACTCTCATTGCTTGCAATACAACTCATTTGATTCGGTTCAATCGAATGGTGACACGTGTCATCATCTGGTTGGTTAATTAAAATTATTAAACAAAATAAATTAAAATTTAAAAAATATAGTGACACATGTCATTCTCTGATTGGTTGGTTAATTTTTAATTTAATTAAATTAAAATTATGACCAAATTGATTTAATAAGTAAATAACATAGACTAAATGTGTGATTTTACAAATTTCTGTTAACTGCCACATCACCCTATCGTCACCCCTCCGTTAGTTTTTTAACAACGGTGGTCAAAATAGGTTGATTTAATTAGTTTTGTGGTCTGATTAACGAGTTCGATAGTTCAGTGGTCAAAATAGGTACGTCCCCAAAGTTCGGTGGTCACTGGAGTAGTTTTCCCTTATTTATTACGCGTTTGTTTGGGAGCAGCGAATACTTAGCCTTCTCTTTATATTTATGGTAAGTATGGTTTGGAGAGGCAGTAGATCAATACAATACATTTGCTAGTGCTAGCATTTTACTCTTCTTGTGCGAAAATGGTTAGACGATCATTTTTCCTTTATGCACACAGACTTTGGGAGCGGCGACCGTTAAACTGATTCCTTTATGCACACTTCTTAAAAGTGGCGGTCGCTTAGACAATCATTCTTCTTTTATGCACACTCACTTTGGGAGCGGCGACCATTAAGCTGATTCCTTTATGCACACTTCTTAAAAGTGGCAGACGCTTAGACGATCATTCTTCCTTTACGCACACTCATTTTGGGAGCAGAGACCATTAAGCTGATTCCTTTATGCACACTTCTTAAAAGTGTCAGACACTTATACGATCATTCTTTCTTTATGCACACTCAGTTTGGGAGTGGCGACCGTTAAGCTGATTCCTTTATGCACACTTCTTAAATGTAGTAGACACTTAGACGATCAATCTTCCTTTATGCACACTCACTTTGGGAGCGGCAATCATTAAGTTGATTCCTTTGTGCACACTTCTTAAAAGTGGCGAACGCTTAGACGATCATTCTTCCTTTATGCACACTCACTTTGGGAGCGACGACCGTTAAGCTGATTCCTTTGTGCACACTTCTTAAAAGTGGAAGACGCTTAGATGGTCGTTCTTCCTTTATGCGCACTCACTTTGGGAGTGAATTAATTAAGCTTAGAAAACCCTTAAGCTATTTTCTTGTGAGAGATTAGCAACTTTGAAATTTTTGCTATGAAGATGCACTATTGATTAGCTTTTTATGCAATTTTTATGCTTCTATAGGTCACTAATTTAGGGATTAATTCATTAATCAGATGCAGCGTATTTATACCTCAACTGCTATAAATTTCTTCATTAATAACGCTTTACGCGAGATCGTGATTATACATGTTTTGTTAATGCAAACTTTGAAGTAGTATTTTTCTAGGTTTATATTATCATCGCTAGATGTCTAGACGAATGGTAGTTCACCATAGATAGGAAACTCATTACAAACCTACACTTTCTTAAGTTTCTTATGTACATAACATGTAAGGCTATGGGATATGGACATATGGTATTCTAATATGCATGGGAAAACAAAAGAGGAAGTGAAAAAATGAACCTTCTAGTAAATCCTGCTATCACAGCTACAACGAAGATGGGATCATTGCTTTTTTTATTGAGAATTGTAAAACCCTTAATTTGAATCAACTTGATTTTGATATAACAAATACTTTAAGGACTATTTTGCAAAGTAAATAAAATTTTTAAGTTCTCAAAAAACTCAAAATTGATAAGTAAAAATTTAACCCAAAATGTTTTAAGGTTTAAAAATAATCCCCATAAAATTTTTTAAGTGTTTTCAAGCTGAATCTGTAGATTTTGCCCAGACGTTTTGATACGACTTAGGCTTGTTTCGAAACGTTTTCCTACTAGAATTTTTCATATCAATTAGGTATCGAAACGACCTCAACCCGTTTCGATACGACCTTCATTTGGGCAAGTCAAACTTTGACTTTGTTTCAAAACGAAAATTATCCGTTTCGATACGGGGGTTAAAATTTTTCAAATTGGGCATTTAATGTTTTTTATTGTTGCTTGTCAGAACCAAAATTTAAAAGGTAAAGTACTCGTTTCGATACGGCCTATGGTGGTCTTGAAACGTTTTGCTACTGGAATTTTAAGAGCTCAACCGTTTCGATACAAGTTTCGAAATGGCTCCCTATTGTTTCGAAACGATTTCAAACATTCCGATATGCCTCTTTAATGCACATAACGACTCTTTCTTTTTTAGTCGTGTTTCGAAATAGGTAGGTACCGTTTCAATACGGGTAGTTGCAGAACTACATTTATGGTGGGAAGATGAAGTCTCAACGGCTATAATTATGATGTCAACCACCCAAACGGCTAGAAATCAATGAGAATGTATAAAAGGAAGCATTTTAAGCACCGGAAACAACTATTGAACCAAAAAGCGACATCCAAGCAAATCAATCCAAACCTTTGTGATAAATAGTCATATCTTGTACCCAATTTTGTAATTCTTAATTGTATATCTTTATTTCACAAATTGGGTGTGTGATTGAGTGTAAATTGGGAAAATTTGTATTTTGAGAGATTGGTCTGTGTAAAAGGTTTCCTCCTAAGTCTAGAAAAGGGGAAGATTTCAATAGTGAAATTGGTTGAAAATCCTTAGTGGTGACTAAGGTAATGGATGTAGAGCTTGTTCTAAGCTTGAACCACTCTAAATCCTCTTGTCCTTCAATTTTTCATTTTTCCAGTTTCATCCAAAACTTTTAAATTCCAATTCACCCCATCTTGGCAATTTCCATTCCATCGATCCACTCAACAATTGATATCAGAGCTAGAATCTTGGAAGGCTTTACATCCTCAAGAGAAGATCCTAGAAGAGTGTGATCATCTACTTCAATAATTGACATGGCTTTTACTTCCGGCCCCAACCTCTATGAAGCTCAATCCACCGCCAAGCCACCTTATTTCAATGGGGATAACTATCCCTATTGGAAGAATAGGATGAAGTTGTTCATCAAGTCGAATGATTAAATGGTGTGGGATGTTATGGAAGATGGCCCAACAATCCTATTGAAGAGGACCGATGAAGGGAGGCTTGTGCCAAAGACCGAGTATGAGATGATTGATGAAGAAAGAAAGAAGCTCCAAATCAATAACAAGGCTCTCCATATAATCTTTTGTGCACTTGGTCCAGACATCTACTAAAAGATGTCTTCATGTACGAGCGCAAAAGAGGTGTGGGACAAGCTAGTGACCACATACGAAGGGACTAATGAAGTTAAAGAGACCAAGATTGGACTCCTCAATCTTAGCTATGAGAATTTTAAGATAGAGTCGGATGAGATCGTCTCCAAAATTTTTGATCGGGTCTCGGTGATTGTAAATGGTCTCAAAGGTTTCGGAGAGGAGATCCCTAAAGACAAGCTTGTTCGAAAGTTATTGTACTCTTTTCCCGAATAATGAGATGGGAAGAGAACGACTATCATCGAAGCTAAAAGCTTGAAGACATTGAAGCTCGATGAACTAGTTGGCTCTCTCCTCACACATGAGATTATGAAGCAAGGGAGAGAAGAAGAGAATAGAATAGAAGAAAATAGAAAAAAACTAAAGTGGAAAAGAAAAAGCAAGGAATTGCTCTCAAGGCCTCTCTACCTCAAGAGGAGAGCAATTCAAATGAAGATGATGAATTCAAAGAATTGGCTATGATAGCCAAGAGATTCTCAAGGTTCAAGAAATCCAATCGAGGGAGAATGTTTCAAAGAAAGAAGGATTTCAAGAACAAGAGCAAGGAAGAAAAAAATGATCAAATAATATGCTATGAGTGCAAGAAGCCCGAGCATATAAGATCAGATTGTCCTCAACTCAAGAAGGGGGGATTCGACAAGAAAAAGAGCAAGAGGGCCAACATTGCCACTTGGAGTGATGAGGAGTCATCATCCGACGAGGAACATGAAGTGGCCAATCTTTGCCTCATGCTATTGAGAATGATCCTAAGGTAAACTCTAACTCATATAATTTCGATTTTACTTATGATGAACTCTATGATGCTTATGATGAGTTGCAATAAGTTTACGATAAGTTGGTAGAAAAATTCAAGGAATCCGTTTTGAAAAATAAGAAAATAATTTCCGATTTACAAACTCAAAACGACTCTCTTTCAAAAACCAACTCTGAGTTGGAAAAGAATGTTTTATATTTGATCAATCTTTCAAATGATCTTAAAAAGAAAAATCTTGATGTTGAAAAACTTCTTTCTGATTTTCAAGATTATCACACAAAGGAAGTGGATAATCTTAAAACTTCTCTTGCTATTGGGAAAAATGGTTTTGAGAAAGGATGTTCTTCAAAAACCCAATATGTAAAGAGAAAGTCATTTCACTACAAGCAAAGTAGCTCTCAAAGGCATCCTAGAGCTAAAGAGGTTAGGAGTGTGTGGGTTCCTAAGGAACTTGTAACTTCAAAAACTTATGTTGTTTTGTCTCCTTGGGTTCCTAAAGTAACCAAGGTTTTGGGTGCCAAAAATCAAAGTTTAATCCTTTGTTTGTAGGGGGCATTGCTACAAGGTCAAAGCTTCAAGTCAAAACTCGTGGTACCTTGATAGTGGATGCTCAAGACACATGACCGGTGACAAGAGTAGATTCATGGAACTGAAGCCTAAGAATGGTGGAGTAGTAACCTTCGGTGACAACTCCAAAGGACACATTGAAGGAATTGGCTCCATTGGTAATCACTTTTCTATTTTCATTGAAAATGTGTTATATGTTAACGGCCTTAAGCATAATTTATTGAGCATTAGTCAATTATGTGATAAAGGGTTTAATGTCCTTTTTGATGTTAATGGGTGTAAAATATTGGACATTAAAACAAATAAGATAATGATCATAGGTCATCATCGCATAGGAAATATCTACATGGTGCATTTAGATGACGTTCATAACATCCATGCATGTTTAGTTACTCATGATGAAAATGATGCATGGTTGTGGCATATGAAACTAGGACATGCTAGCATTAGTATTTTAGAGAAATTAGTTTCCCAAAATCTAGTAAGAACCTAAAGTTCTTGTGGTGCTCGTTCTCAAAGAAATTGATTAAATTCTACTTATTGGAAGAACACAAAGTTTTTGTGTTACTTGTTCTCAAAGAAAATGATTTAGATCCCACTTACCAAAAGAACTCGAAGTTCTTGTACTAAAGCTGAGACTGCATGTCTTGCATATCTGAATGAAATATGGGCTTATATATCCGCAAATGTGGAAAGTTTTATATGATTTTAGTAGATGCATCTACATTATTTTATTAACTTAAAACTAGAAGTTTGTGAGATTGATTATAAAAGAATTAGATTATGCAGTTAGACTATCCGTCTTGCAAAAGCTAGTGGGTTTATATTTTAGGCTATGTCAGTTGATATGAAGCCTATTGATTATGAAAAATATAGTTTAGCAAAATTTCTATTGGATGCCTCCTCTTTAATAGCTAAATTATGAGAACAAAACAATTATTATTTATATGGTATTTCCATATAGAAGCACTTATACGCATCAAGCCAATGAGTTATAATAAACTCTCCGTTATGATTGGTTTTTGGTCAGAATTCATACATTTCCCATTTTATAATTTTTGAATGTGCGATATATTGTTGAATTGCTCCACCACAATGCACAAAATGGTTAAATAAAAAGGGTTGAAAACATATATTGAGTATAAGTCTCTTTTTATGTTTAAATTCTTAAACATTAATTAGAGAATAATTTATGACATGATTTTTCTCAACATTAGGGGGAGATAATAATCAGCTGGATAGAGGAAAATGAATTATCATTATCTAGATCCTCGTATATGAACTAGAAGTTCATAAGATAATTAATGTTATTACATGTCAACTGTCAGACATATTTACTGACCTAATGAGAGTAATTAAGTCTCATATACTAGCTGAAATGCTCTAAGTTTAAATTACATGTTAGAGCGAGAGGATGTAAATCATGCCTAAAGCATGATAGTTGAAATGGTTCCAATGATCAAAATTCTCGTAAATGGAAAGTAATATGAGATGGTCATATATTGGAGGCGGGTGCTCCTAAAGAGACCCCAAAACATAACTAATAATAAAACTCTAGAAGAGTTTCATGTACCTAAAATAAAGATTGAAATCTTGAAGAGATCTCGATGAGTTATGTCACTACGAGAATGGAACCAAAATAAAAAAGTTGTCGATAACGATTTTGCAAACGATTTTACATAGAATACTTCTATAGAAGTAAAGAAAGAAAATGAGAATCTTGTATAGAAATCTATCTAGAAGTATAGATATTGAATTGTCAAATGTAGAAAGACGCTTTGAACTTCTAAAAGAGAAGTATTTGGACCAACAGCCCAAACACCTAAAGGTGTAATGCAAGTGAGGCACAAATAAATAATCGTAAATACGACAGAATTATAATTTATGAAGAATTCTAAATACTTCATGGTGGATGCAATTATTTTGGCAGTTATGAAATATTTTATATGCGTCTAATCATTTTGTGGATCCATATTTATCCTTGTAAGATTTAAAATGCTAGAAGCATTTGGAAATTTCTGAGGAAATTTATTTAGACATGTCTCATTAAATATTTTAGCGCATTTGGTATACTCGCCTTAGTGAGTACTAATTGAGGAAATACTAGAAGAATGATCATATTTCCTTATGCTTTTTATAAAAGGAGTTTGGATCAAGATTCATTATGATAATTTAAATATTATTAGAACTCCCAAAGAGCTTTCAAAACATTTGGTTATTTAAGGAAAGAATTTGAGAAAAAGAATCTTGAGATGTGGTTTTATTTCGACCTAAAGATCGAACATTTAAATATATGTTTTTGTCTATGAATGGATACATGCTGAAAGAATCTTAACGAGATTCAATATGAATAAAGCATATCCATTGAGTACCCCCAATAATTGTAAGATTGTTGGATGTGAATAAAGATAAACTATATCTTTTCTTGGTCTTGAAGCACCACATATTAGTTGGTCAAGAAATATCCATGGATATACAAAGATTATTACCTTTAGATCTTCAAACATTCGTCAATGACTTCTCAAATATTGTAGAACTAATTGTTATGCACGAGGCCAACAAAAAATGTGTTTGACTAAGACCATTGACCCAATATATCTAGAAGATATGTGATTTACTTCCACAAGATATGATACAAAGCTATCTTGTGTAGAGATAATGCAAGATGTATATCTCAATTGAAATGTGGATACATCATGGAACATATTACTCCAAAGTTTCATCGCTCACGATCTTTAAAAAATAATATTCAAGATTGAATTATGAAGATTCAAAGATCTTCTGTGATGTTTTCATGAGGGGGAGTAAATACGTGTTGCACTCTTTTCCCCTTAACCGAGGTTTTGTCCCAATGAGTTTTCCTAGTAATGTTTTTAATGAGGCAACATGTTATGCGCATCAAAGATGTGTGTACTCTTTTTCCTTCACTAAAGAAATTTTTTCCCCACTAGGTTTTTATCTTAGTAAGGTTTTAACGAGGCACATTATCTTCATTGACATCCAAGGGGGAGTGTTATGAATATTTATCTATGTGAATATATATCATGATGATAACTTTTTCTAAGGAGTTCGATTTATTTATTATTAGGAATATTATCTCTATTAATTAGAGTTTAATGTATTTCGTACTTTTTATGCCTATAAATAGATGAAGGTGTCGCAACCGCCTTTTTTGAAGGGAGGCTTCGACATTTTGGAAAAACACTTTTAAAAATCAATGGAGTCGCCGCCAATCTTTTTTGAAAAAAAAAGTGTGATTGGATCACTTTTAAAAATAGGGTTATTTTAATAAAACATTTTTTGGTTTTAATAAAACAACAATTTTGGTCTGCGAAAATCAGAAAACAAGTTCGGGGGCGGTTACGCGTGGGGAAGGGTTCGCACCCCCACGACGCCCAAAATTGGTACCTAATTGGTTTTTAAAATCGTTTTCAAAACTGGAATTTGTAAGTTCAAAAAGGTTCGAATTTACTTGCCCGTTTAATGAATATTAGTCTATTTTAACGGTCTTATCGCCCGGGAGATGAACTTTAATCACCGCCAACATATCTGGCGCTAACCCGTCATTCCCGTTTGATAAGACACCACATTGAATTATGTTTTCAATTTTCAAGCAACAAAGTAATTTAGTGTGTTGAGCATTTTATTTAAATTCTAAGTTTGATTATTTAAAAGCCCTAAAAACGTCTAAATCTTTTATTCCTAAGTTAATGTTTAAATATGCTTAAGTGTATTTTATTTTTTTATGAAGAACATTTTTCAACAAACAAATCTCTATCTAAGCTTTAGTCTCTAATCCTAAGTTTTCACCTATTTCTAAAACAAGCAAGCAAACTTTTATTCTTTTGAAATTTACCCTTTTTATTATTCCTTTTAAAAGCCTTTATTTTTTATTCATTTTTATTATTTTCTAAGTTAAAACTCCTTTTTACATCTTTTTACCTTTTTTTTTACATTTTATATGTTTTTTTACCATTTTGTGTTTTCTTTTTTTTCAAAAAAAAAACATTTTCACCCCTTAAAATTCATTTTTATTTTTTTTCATTTTTTAAATTTTCTTTTAAAACAACCTATTTTAGAAAATAAACTTTATTTTTCTTAAAGAAACTTTTTTAAGTTTTTCCCTTTACAAAAATTCATTTTTGATCCTAGACCCTAAACTTTTATTTAAAACCTTTTATTTTCTTTTTTTTTTGAAAAAACTTATTTCTTTTCCTTTCTTTCTAAAAAAACATTCTTTATTATTTTTTCTTTCAAAATCATTTCACCCATCAATTATTAAAAACAAATTTAATAAAAATCTTTTTATATTTTTTTAAAAATCAAGCCCTTTTATTATCTTACACCCCACATTATTAGTTTTTCCTAATTAAATCCCTAATTTCAAGTTTTTCAATTTAACCACGTTTATTCTTTTTATCCTTGCATTTAAAAACTAAACATCTTTTAAATAATTTTCAACATCTCTAAAGATCAAAATGATCCTAACAACATTTAAAAAAAACATGCAAACATTTTAAGATCAAACTAGAAATTTAACGAAATTTAAAACAAAAAAGGTTACCAAAATCGCGAACAAGTTTCCAACCTCGAGAAAGCAACCTAAAAAATCACAAACAACACAAGCAAAACACCAAGACTCAACCAAGAACAACAATAAAATCAACGTAAAAAATAAACAAAGAAAAGTTAGAAAATTGATCGAGAAATCAACGAACGACGAACTCGAATTCAAGCTTCTTGAAATGCTCCAAACCACCTTCGGAAAATTGCTCCAAACTCGAATTTCCACTCCAAAAATTTCCAGCCAACTCAAGAAAAATTCAATGATTTTTTTGGATTTTTAAACCCTTTTAGTGATTTTTCTCTCAAATTTTGGTGTGTTGAACAAGTGGGTGAAGGGGGTTTATACTAAATTTTGAGCTTCAAATCAAGCTAAATTCCGAATTCAATCCCCAAATTGGAGCCTAAATCAGACAAAAAACTTGATACCCGGTAAATGCCCCAAGAAATCATCCATTTTGATCCAAATTCGGGATATAATTTCCCGTTTTAATTCGAATCTAGGGTTTATTATTTAATTTCATTTTTGCAGATTCCGGTGGCTATAGGCAACTACGACAGGCGGCGTCGGTGGCAACCAGACGGTCCGATCTGCACCCACCACGCTGGCTGCCGCGATCGGTGGACGGAGAACGGCGGCCACCTTTGCGCGCAGCAAGGGTTTGGAGATCCCAGCCCCGCACGCTTGGACTACACGCGCCGGCGCGTGACGCGCGAGCTAGCTTTCTTTTCCCTCTTTTTTTTTCTTCTTTTTTTACTATTTTTGACCCCTTTTGTTGCTGTTTTTTTCTTCTTCTTTTTTATATCACACTTTATATTTATTACCTCATTTCATTTCCTTTTTTATAATTATTAAACACCATAATTATTATTATTATTTCCTTTTTTACCTTTTACTTTAAAAATGGGCTTCAACTTAAAATGGGCTTTATTCTCGTCGTTTAAAAGTGGGTTTTTTTAAATGGGTTTTTTTTTGAAAATGGGTTTTTATTTATAAAAAGGTGGGCTTTTAAAGGATTTTTATTATTATTTTTATATTTTATATTTATATATTTTTTTGACTTTTTTCATTTTCTGTTTTTTTAATTATTAAAAGATAGGGTGAAAATTTAGTGACAACAGCTGCCCCTCTTTGCTTATCTCTGTGAAACAAAGATAAAGCAAAGATGAAAAGACAAATTTTCACATGATTTACTGATTGGTTCCATTCTCCGAATGCCCGAACGGATAGGCGTGCTCTATTCTCCTTATGCTCGAATAGCTGAGCTGGGTTCTATTCTCCCAAAATGCCTAAGCAACTAAGCTGGGTTTTGTCCCCCCAAATGCTCAATTAGGCCAAGTTTTCTGAAAACATTCATCCTCCTTATGCTTGGATGAATAAGCAAGCTCCATTCTCCTTATGCATGAACGGATAGGCGAATTTTTTGAAAACTTTCATCCTCCTTATGCTTGGATGAATAAGCAAGCTCCATTCTCCTTATGCCTGAACGGATAGGCGAATTTTCTGAAAACTTTCATCCTCCTTATGCTTGGATGAATAAGCAAACTCCATTCTCCTTATGCCTAAACGGATAGGCGAATCTTCTGAAAAACTTCATCCTCCTTATGCTTGGATGAATAAGCAAACTCTCATTTGAGCAGGTCTTCCATATACTTGAAAAAAACAAAATGCAACATGCAATACAATTATGATATGCATGACCCTAGGGATGTCTAAAACATGAATGCATGACAAGTTTTTCCTTTTAAAACTCCTTTTGCTTATAGACCATTTTCTTAATTTTGATGAAATTTTGGTTATCGAGGCCAACTCGATTAATCATGAACCCTCTCTCCTAAACTTGTGTAAATCAAAACAATTTGCCTCACTCTTCTTTCAACCCTTCTTGGCTTTTTGGCTTTGAATTCACAATTCTCTGAGACAAGGCCATCTCCTTTGCTCTTGAAATCACTCATGAATTATGAACAATTCTGACTCTTCCTCATTTTCTAATCTTCTGTTGACTGGTTCAATCCCATTCTTACTTCATTGGAAACATTTAATCCTTATCTATCTTCTCAATCGACATTTTCATATTCATGGATGCACACCCTAAGTAAAGTTTCGACCTTGCAAGGTTGCTCATATCATCATGTAAAGAAAGTTGGTGGTTAAGAAATGATGTTTAAGCGCCCAGACATTCATATGGATTTTCTTCCTTTTAAAAAGTTTTGCAACAGGGCTTTACTTTTCCTTCTTTAAACATCTTAACATTGTATGCCCCAAATAAAAATTATGGAACACTTCATAGTCCCTGAACTTTTCAAAACATTCTCAAAGTAATGCTCAAAAATCTTTTGCATATATAAATGATTGTCAAATCCATTAATCCTTATTTCAAAGCAAGATGCTAACAAAGATAGGGAAAGAAACAAGAAAGCAAGAAAAATTCATGAATCAAATTTATTAATGATGTGGCAAACACAAGAAGGTTTATAAAAAGGAAGGGAAACAAGTATTCAAATATCAATAGTCCAAACTTCTCCTTCCAAACGCCAGAAGTAATCTTGAATGCCACCAGTGTCGAGGAAGCCCTGAGTACAATGCATGATTTGTGAAGCCCCAAAATCTATTATATTATCTGAGCCGCCCTTTATGGGTTTTCAACTCAAATCCTCTTTTGGTTTCAAAACACCCTTTGCGGGTTTTCATTTTGAACCCTCCTTTTCCTTTTCTTTTTTCTTTTTTCTCTTTTTTCTTTCTTTTTTTCTTTTTTCTCTTTTTCTTCTTTTCTTTTCTTCAGGCGTGGTACTTCTTGACAGTATCAGAGTTTACCGGGTTTTGAAATTCGTTTCCATCCATATCAGTTAGAATCAATGCTCCACCTGAAAGAACCTTTGTCACAATGTATTGTCCTTCCCAATTAGGCGCCCATTTTCCTCGAGGATCACTTTGAATTGGCAATTTCTTCTTTAAGACCAGATCGCCTTCTTGGAATTCTCTAGGGCAAACCTTATTTTCATAAGCCCTAATTATCCTTCTTTGGTACATTTGACCATGGCACACGACTTTAGCCTCTTTTCCACTATTAAGTTCAACTGGTCATACCTTGCTTGAACCCATTTTGTCTCATCTAACTTGGCTTCTATCAAGACACGCAACGATGATATCTCTACCTCGATTGGTAGCACAACTTCCACTTCGTATACTAATGAGAATGGAGTTGCCCCAGTAGATGTTCGTATTGCTATTCGATATGCATACAGAGCAAATGGTAACTTTTCATGCAAATCTTTATAAGTATCAGTCATCTTTGCAACTATCTTCTTAATGTTCTTATTGACCCGCTTCTACTGCTCCATTCATCTTTGGGCGGTATACTACCGAGTTGTGATGCTTAATGTTGAACTGCTCATAGACCCCAACAATCTTTTGATTATTCAGATTAGAGGCATTACCAGTAATTATGCTTTCTGGCATACCATAACGACAAATGATTTCTTTCTGTAAAAACTTGTATACAGTGGATCTAGTTACATTTGCATATGAGGCTGCTTCCACCCACTTTGTGAAGTAATCAATAGCTACCAAGATAAAGCGATGACCATTTGATGCTTTCGGATGAATCTGCCCAATAACATCTATGCCCCACATAGAGAAAGGCCATGGAGACGACATGACATGAAGAGACTGAGGAGGCGCATGGACCTTGTCAGCATAAACCTGGCATTTGTAGCATTTACGGGAATAATTAATGCAATCCCCTTCCATTGTCGACCAATAATATCTGAAACACATAATTCTTCTTGCCATAGTGAAACCACTAGGGTGGGTTCCACAAATTCCCTCATGGACTTCTTCCAAAATCAATTGCGCTTCTTTTGCATCCACGCACCTTAGTAATACCTGGCCTCGACTTCGTTTATAGAGGATCTCCCATCAAGCATGTATCCTGATGCCATTTTCCTAATCATTTTCTTTTCATTTTCTGAAGCCTGTGCTGGGTATTGTTGCAGCTTTAAGTACTGTAAGATGTCATGGAACAATGGTAAACCATCTTCTTCTTCTTCTTCTACATTATAGCAATATGTTGGGGACTCAATCATTTGCAACTTAATGGGTATCATCTCTGAACCCTCGCTTGCTTTAAACGTAGCATCCAAAGTAGCTAACGCGTCAGCCATCTGGTTATCTTCTCTTGGGAGATGCTTAAAAGTAATCACCTCGAACTCTTTAGCTAACTCGAGGACCAAATTGTGATATTCTACTAATTTTGCATCTTTTGTTTCCCATTCACCGCGTGTTTGATAGATGATTAAAGCTGAATCCCTTTAGACTCTCAACTTCCATATTTTTTTGTCGATGGCTTCCCTTAGGCCCAATATGCATGCCTCGTATTCTGCCATATTATTGGTGCAGAAGAATTTTAAATGACAGGTAAAATGATAATGATCTCCTTCTGGCGAAGCCAAAATTGCCCCAATTCCTCGCCTTAGTGCATTTACAGCACCATCAAAATGCATGACCCATGATTCCATTGGTGATTCTTCATCTTCCGTAATACACATTAAATCCTCGTCATGGAAACTGAAATCTAATGCCTCATAATCATCTTGTGCATGACTGGCAAGAAAATCTGCTATGGTGCTTCCTTTCACTGCTTTTTGATTCACATACTAGATATCGTATTCTAAAAGCAACATTTGCCATCACGCTATTCTCCCAGATAGGGCTGGAGATTCCATCATAAACTTTAAGGGATCTAGCTGTGAGATCAACCATGTGGTGTGATACAACAAATACTGCCTAAGCCTCTTAGTGGCCCATACCAAAGTACAACATACCTTTTCAATTGGCGTATACCTTGTTTCACAGTCAGTAAACTTCTTGCTCACATAATATATCATCCTTTCCTTCCTTCCAGTTTTTTCATGTTGACCTAGACGCAACCCATTGAGTTTTCAAACACCGTCAGATAGAGTATTAACGGTTTCCCTAAAACGGGTGGCATTAACACTGGAGGATTAGTTAGCTGTTCCTTGATCTTTTCTAAAGCCGCTTGCAATTCTTCATTCCAAGTCCCTAGGTTGTTCTTTCTTAGCAATCTGAATATTGGGTCACACTTATTTGTGAGTTGGGAGATAAAACGAGCTATGTAATTCAACCTTCCCAAGAATCCTCGAACTTGCTTCTATGTTTGAGGAGGTGGAAGCTCTTGTTTGGCATTTATCTTGTCTAGGTCAATTTCAATTCCTCATCTGCTTACTACGAAGCCTAACAATTTCCCAGATGTAACCCCAAATGTGCACTTGGCAGGATTAAGCTTTAACTTGAATTTTCTCAATCTTTGAAAAAGCTTACTCAAGTTTGCTAGATGCTCCTCTTCAGTTCTGGACCTGGCGATCATATCATCCACATAAACTTCTATTTCCTTGTACATCATGTCATAGAAATGAGTGACCATAGCTCTATGATACGTTGCCCCTGCATTCTTCAATCCAAAAGGCATTACCTTGTAGCAGAAGGTTCCCCCAAAGAGTTACAAAAGTAGTTTTCTCCATGTCCTCTTGGCACATCTTTATTTGATTGTAACCAAAAAATTCGTCCATGAATGAGAAAAGGGAATGACCAGCTGTATTGTCGACCAAGGTGTCAATATGTAGAAGCGGAAAATTGTCTTTAGGGCTTGTTTTGTTGAGATCCCTGTAATCGACGCACATTCTTACTTTTCCATCTTTCTTAGGCATTGGGACGATGTTTGCCACCCATTCTAGATATTTAGCTACTTCGAGGAATCTTGCATTGTACTACTTCTTGACCTCGTCTCTAATTTTCAAGAGTGTATCAACCTTCATTCGTCTAAGCTTTTGTTTCACGGGATCCCATCCTTCTCTTATAGGAAGCCTATGCATGGCAATATCCGTGTCGAGACCAGGCATATCTTGGTAAGACCAGGTGAAGATGTCGTTATATTCTTGTACAAGCTCAATCAAAACCTCTAACTCTTCTTTGTGGGGCAAAATTTGCTTTTCCTCCCCTTCTATCATTCTAAGCAAATCATCTGACAAATCATACTCTTCTTCATCACTAGTACTCTTAACTTCTTCTAAACATAGCGGTAACTCAAAATTAACCTCAGAATCTGATTCAGAGTCGTTTGGACCATTGATATCTAAAAACTTGCAAATAAAAGGAGGCATAATATATATATACCAAGAAAGCAAGAATAAATGAAATGATATAATTTGTTATGTTTTTAGGGTTTGTTTTTGCTTTTTGGGTTTTTATGATCTTTTGGTGTTAGTGGTTTTGTGAAAGAAAGTTTGCCACAATATGTAATTGGGGAAAATGCATCTTTTATTGAAACTCAAATCATGGTTTTGACAATAGACCCTTTTACATAAGATCTCTAATTACCCAGGGTCTAAGGGTAAAAAAGTCAGTTTTGAGAATTACTCTGAGGCGGTCTTAAAAATTTCGGGAACCATTTCCGCGGTCCAGTTCTTCAATTTAGGGCAGGGGCAATCTTGGACAGAAATTTGTTTTCTTCTTCCTCTTTGTCAGTGATGGCCTTGATGCTCAAGTTCTCAAAAGCTTCGCATAAGTAATTCTTTCCTTTTCCCTCATCGTTGAAGCGGACATTAGGATCTAAGAGCCCTCAAGTCTTGAAGATAGCACTTAGGGGTGGGTAAGTCATGGGATCCCACTCAACTTCTTCTTCTTTCTGCTTCATTTTCATGCTCGTCTGCTGTTTTTTGGCTTTCTTTTGCCATTTATCGGGCCTAAAACCCAAACCGAATCGATCCCTTTTCACTGGGATCACCACAGGATAAGGCCTTCCTCGCCTTTCTCCTTTAACTTCCTCTCCTAGTTTCCCAAAGGAGATTTCCTCCGTAGCACACACATTTGTTTCATGCTCTACATCTCCCTTCTCAAAGAACACAAGTTCCTTGCTATTCATCTTGGCTTGAATCACCAGTTTAAACTCTGGGCAACATTGGATCTCATGTCCTTCAGTCCCATGATACTTACAGTATAGTTTTTCATCATCTTTAATCTTCAGGTTCTCCTCATTCAATATCTCGGCTGCTACTAATTGATCTCATACCCAAGTCATGGGCGCTTTAATTTCTTCGACATTCTCCTTGACCATCCTCTTCTCTTCCTCGAGCACTACATTCACCTCTGTTTTTTGGTGATTTGGCAATGGGTTTCCTTTTTTCCTCGGAAGTTTCAAATGCCAACATGCCTGATTTTCTTAAATCATCTACCACCCTTTTGAATGCGGTGCAATTTTCGATGGTATGCCCCCTTACTCCTGCATGATATTCGTATTGGGCCTACTTGTCATACCACGGTGGGTATGGAGGCGAGAATGGAGGAACATGTCTGGGTAGCACCATTTGCGACTTGACCAGCTCGGCAAACAACTCTGCATAAGTCATTGGGATAGGAGGAAAGTAAGGCCTCGAATTTCCTTGATATCTTCACTCTCCTTTTGGGGCATTTCTGTAACACCCCAATTTTGGGCTTAGAAGTTTAGGGTCTGAACCGGACCAGTCTGATTTTTAGTTCGAATATAAAAGGAGGTTTTAGGGAAAGCCTAGTTCGGGATGCTTTAAAAATATGGAAAATATCTAAAAATCCTCTTTTAATATATATAAGAGAGTAGTGAAATCAATTTTGCAAAATAAGGTTTGGAAATGCTACATTTCGGTGTAGTGACTAAAATGTGATTTTTGAAAAGTTTAGTGGCGACTGTTTTGTAAGGATTGAAACTTTGAATCTTTAAGGAGCTAATTTATCTAAAAATGATTTCTCCAGGTTTTTCCTTAATTTGGGTGAATTAATTAATGTTTTAATTAATTAAATGAAAAGGGAAACTACTTTTTGGAATTTCATAACTACCTTTTCCTAAATTTTTCTCATTCCTTTTTCTCTCAAAATTCCATCATCCAAACACTATTTCTCCAGCAACTTTTGCATTAATCTCCACTTCAATTGATGAGATTTCTATCATCAATTAATTCCTAAACAATCTTGCATCAAATCCTTTTGATTTCCTCATTGAATTTTCAAGGAAATTGGCTCAAATCAAGGAGAAATCACCATTTAGAGGTAAGATTGTTCTTCTCCTCTAAATACTCAGTTCTTTACTGAAATTCCCAAGTTGTCAATCCTTAATTTAAGTTTTATAAATGATTTTAATGTTAGAAACTTGATTTTGGCTTAAAACTCAAGATTTGGAAGAAATCTTGAAGAATTTCGTTTTTATTGCTTGGGCTCTGTTTTGAGATGATTCTTAAATGTATTTTGGATGTCTAATGATGTGGAAATGATGTTTTATCAATGCAATCCCGAAGAGGTTGTATTTCCTAAGTTTTTGCTTATGAAAATGGTGGTTTTTGAGGTGTTTTTGGTGTTCTGATATAGCTGGAGGTATAAGGACGAGTTAATGTGTATTTTGGATGTTGATTGATGTTTAGAAATGGTTGGAAGTGATAGATCTGGGCTGGGTTAAGTTGTGAAAGAGTTTGGAGGTGTTTTCGGTTGTGTTTGGTAGCTGAAATGTTGGTTTTGGGTAGATCAGCGAGTTTAGGTGTGTTGGCTGAAGATTTCAATGCATGATGATGCATTAATCCTCTGCTTTGATGTGTTTAAAACAGGGGAGGCATCTTCGGATACTTTTGGAGTTGATTCGGAGGCTTGATTGGCGTTTCAGCAAGCAAGCGAAACGTAATTGGTGAGTGGAGTTGGGTTTCCAGCTTTGAAACGATTATTTGGAGGTTTTGGGAGCTTAGTTTAAGTCTAAACAACTTAGCTAAGCTCAAGAGTAAGTTTTCGGAAAAACTCCCTTGGATGTGCTATGAAGTGGTTTGATGCATTGGTTATAATTTGCATGTTTAAATTCTGTTTTGAAAGCATGTTTTAGCATGGTTAATGCTGGTTTTGAAAGCCATGTATTGAAGGATGCTCAAGGTAAGAGATCCTTGGTTTGGCACATTAAGAATGTAGTTTTGATGCAAAGTGATGCATGATGTTTAATGGCTTTGAGTAATGCTTTAAAACAGTGAGTTGTTGATGGTAAATGATGTATATTGGCAAGTGATGTAATGGTTTTAAAGTACTTGAATCGAATATAGTTAGCCGGCTATAGGATTGGGTACACCTTGAATAAAGTCGCCTTGGATGTTGAGGGGTTGTGATTGTACCGTAAACTCCATCCAAGTACCCTAACGAGTGAGGTAAGATCACAACGGTGGTTAAAAGTCCGTGTGTGGATCTTGTGTTATGTGTCCCTTGCACTCGTTAGTGGAATTATACAACTACCGATGAGTGATGTGGAGGGGTTGTGATTGTACCGTTAAACTCCATCACGGGTGTTGAGGGGTTGTGATTGTACAGATAAACTCCACCATTTGTTGTTCGGTAGTGTGTATGAAGCGTATGGGACAACGCTTGTAATCCGCGTATCCGATTGTGTTTTGTGTTGTAAATGGTTATGAATTATCACTTGAAAGCCAATATGATGAGTTGAATGTAATGAAGCATGAGATGCTTGTAAAGTATGCAAGGTTGCATGAAAAGAGATGAGCATGTGTATAAAAGCTTTGTTGAAAGTGTTTTCTAAAATGCATTATTCTGTTGTTTTCTTTAGAGCATGCCTCACTAAGCAATTGTGCTTACGCTCTCTCTCTTGTACCAATAATGCAGATAATTGAAGTGTTTAAGGGCAACAAGGAGGCTAGAGTGTCCAAGGGAAACCAAGCTCATGTATGGTGATGTTTTCATACACTATTAGTTTTGGTAATTTGGCAATGGGAACCTAAGATGTGTTTTGGGAGATGTATTGAACTCCCTAGGTTGTGGCATAATGCTTTTGATGTTTTGAATTTGCAAATGGCCTTTTAATGCTTGTTTTGGAGTTTAGTTGATTGCTTGGTTTTGGATATTAGGATGCTTGCCTATAGTCATGTGAAGTTTCATGTTTGATGCCATGAATGTGTTTGGGAGTCGCAAACTTGCTCCATATATGTATGATAACTTGTTGGCATGATTAGGAAGTCATTAGGTTGTGTTTGAGTGGATTTATGTATGAAAAACCAGCAAAATCTGCAGCATCTGGGCAAACCGTATCGGAACAGGCACTGGCGTTTCGAAACGGGGGCCTATAATGGCCTTCGTGTTTCGAAACGACTAGAGGTTGTTCCGAAACGTTTTGGCTACTGTTATGCCCTGTTTCGAAACCAGTCTCGGAACTAACCCGTGTTTCGGAACGGTCAAATGTCGTTTCGAAACAGGTGACCGTTGGGCACTGTTTTGAATGGTGTTGAAGCTTGCAAGCTCTACGTTTTAGTCCCGAAAGTTGAAATTGCAATTGTATGAGTTTAAGATGTCCAAATAAGGTGAAATTTGACAGGGAAGCATGAAATAAGACTAATTTAATATTGGTAACTTTAAAATCTGTTATGACCTTCTAATTTACAGAATTTGCAATTTGGTCCCTAAACTTGTGTTATATGCAATTGAGTCCCTGTATGCTATCCAATCGTTGTGCCCTTTTCAAATAAGTCTTATGGGATCTCACTTAGGGTTAATGTGCATCTAGACTAGATAAAAAGAAAAAAAAAAGTCGTTAATCAAGGTTGACTTTCGAGTTGACTTTGGTTTTCCCCGTGTAATCTTCGTAGTTCGGGTCAACCGTCTAGGCCGGGCTAAGGGGGTTACATTTGGTGGTATCAGAGCCAGGTTCTCGTGTAATTGGAAATTGTTATGTGGGTGATGTATGTGTTTTTGCATGATGGACCTTGGAATGTTTCATGAATTGTGATGTATGGTTGCAATTGTGATTCTATGCTATGTTGAAGCATGTTAGGGGAACCCATTGCCATATCAAAACTAATGAAAGGAATGGTTTTTGGAAAATGAGCTTGAGTACTTGGATTACTTACCTTGTTGATCCTAATTATGTTTATTGCATTTGCGTCAATGCATTGTTTTTATAAATGGGCCCTCGTAGAGAGATGAGGGTGAATACGAGAGCTATGGCTCAGAATGAGAATGAGGGAAATGCTGAGAATGTTGTGGATTTACCTCCTCCCCCTGGTGGTGGACCACCCGGCGGTGATGGTGCTGGAGGTGATAATGCTGGTATTGGTGCTGGTGCTGGGGTCGTTGGACCTGAAGGTGTGCAGGGGCAAGCTGCTCCTAACATGATTGTGTTGATTCAAGCTATTGCGGGAGCCTTTTAGGCAGCAGTAGCTGGAGCTCACGGAGTTGCGCATTAGGGTGATGCTAACGTGAGATTACCTTTGGAACGTCTTCGCAGTCTGGGAGGGACTGAGTTCAGAGGTTTATCTCCTGAAGGATCTGAATCTTGGTTGGAAAGCACCAAGAGGATTTTGGGGCAAATGAACTGCAGCAATGTGCAGAAGTTGGGTTGTGTGGTGTCGCTGCTGCATGATGATGCTTATACGTGGTGGACGACCACTGTCTCCGGAATGGAGGAAAATGATGTGACTTGGACGTTCTTCTTGAACGCGTTCAAGAGAAAGTATCTAGGTGTGCGATACCTAGATGAGAAGAAAAGAGAATTCATGTCTCTTGTGCAAGGAAGCATGACGGTGGCTGAGTATGAGATCCAGTTTTTCCGCCTTAGCCAGTACGCACCTGAGCTAATCCCTGATGAGCGGGAGAGGTGTGAACGTTTCCGTTATGGTTTGGTGACGGACGTGAAGACTTTCATGCATGCTGCTGAGTACACAGATTTTGATGTGTTGGTGAGTAGAGCAAAGGACATTGAGCAGAACTTGGGTTTGTCTTCTAGAGGCGTTGGTTCTAGCTCGGGCAAAAGAGTTGCTGATTATAGTTCCGGTGGTGGACGGAACAAGAGAGGACGAGATAAGAGGTATCAGTCTTCTGCTAGGCGTGGTAGTGGAGGGCATGGCGCGCCTGTTCAGGGAGATAGGATGAGAGCTGATCAAAACACGTGTTGGACGTGTGGATCTCGTGGCCATATGAGGCGAGATTGTCCTCGAGCAGCGAGGGAGGTTCAGGCTCCTGTAGCAGTGACTGGTAATTCATGCTGGAATTGTGGTTCGGCAGACCACATGAAGAGTGAGTGTCCTTTATTGGCCGGTGGTGGTCAGGGACGTGCTCCTGGGGTAGTTGCACCACAGAGAGGCCGTGGGCGCGGCCGTGGTAACTTCCAGCGCAGAGATGATGGTGGGAGGAATGTGGCGCATGTGGTAGCTGTTCAACCTGAGGGTGGTGGCCAGGCTCGAGTGTATGCTCAGCGTGAGGGGAGAAATGATACGGATGTGATCGCATGTACCTTTACTTTGCAATCCTTATCATTACTTTCCTTGATTGATTCTGGATCTACACACTCATACATATTGCGTGAACATGCTCAATTGCTTGGTTTACCTGTTGATTCTTTGGATGTTGGTATGTGTGTAACTAGTTCCTTTGGTGAGACCGTTGTGACACGGAAGTTGTATAGAAGATGTCCCTTGAAAGTGCAAAACCATGTTTTTCTTGTTGACCTCATGGAATTGCCATTCTATGGTTTCGATGTAATCCTTGGAATTGATTGGCTTGTTGAACATCGAGCTGTAGTGGATTTTGAGAACAAGCGAGTTTCGTTGAAACTTGCGGATGATTATGAGGTAGTGGTGGTTGGCGAGAATGTGAAGTTTCTTGCCAATGTGGTGTCTTCGTTGGAAGCAAGCCGAATGCTGAGACAAGGTTGTGAGGCTTATCTAGCCTTTGTTATGAATCCTAGCTCTAAAGAGTTGCGAGTTCAAGATATCAGAACTGTGCGAGAGTTTTCTGGAGTGTTTCCGGAGGAGTTACCTGGATTGCCTCCTAGTCGAGAGGTGGAGTTTGGGATTGAGTTGTATGAAAACACAACTCCAGTGTCCATTACTCCTTACCGAATGGCACCTAAGGAGTTGAAAGAGCTGAAGACGCAACTTCAGGAGTTGCTTGATCGTGGTTTTATTCGTCCGAGTGTGTCACCTTGGGGTGCACCGGTCTTGTTTGTGAAGAAGAAGGATGACACTATGAGAATGTGCATCGATTATCGTCAGCTGAACAAGTTGACTATCAAGAATCGGTATCCTTTGCCGAGGATTGATGATCTTTTTGATCAGTTTCGGGGAGCGACTGTGTTCTCTAAGATTGACTTAAGGCCAGGTTATTATCAGCTTAGGGTGAAGGATGTGGATGTGCCAAAAACAGCTTTTAGGACGAGGTATGGGCATTATGAGTTCCTTGTGATGCCGTTTGGCTTGACGAATGCTCCTGCAGCTTTTATGGACATGATGAATAGAGTGTTCCATGAATATTTGGACAAGTTTGTTGTGGTGTTCATTGATGATATCTTTGTGTACTCTCGTACTGAGTAGGAGCATGAGGGGCATTTGCGGATTGTGTTGCAGGCGTTGTTGGAGAATCAGCTTTATGCTAAGCTGAGCAAGTGCGAATTCTGGCTTAGGGAAGTTGTTTTCCTTGGTCATGTGGTTTATGCTGAGGGGATTCGTGTTGATCCTCAGAAGATTGAGGCGGTGATGAATTGGAAGCCTCCTAAGACGGTTCATGAAGTTCGTAGTTTTCTTGGGTTGGCAGGATACTATCGGAGGTTTGTGGATGGATTTTCAAAGATTGCTGCCCCTTTGACGAAGTTGTTGCAGAAGGATGTCAAGTATGAGTGGATAGAGGTAAGACAACAAGCTTTTGAGAAGCTTAAGGCAGCTTTGACGCAAGCTCCTATCTTGGTTCAACCTGAATCATGGAAAGAGTTTGTGGTGTACAACGACGCATCCTATGTTGGTTTGGGGTGTGTGTTGATGCAAGAGGGTAAGGTGGTGGCTTATGCATCACGCCAGTTGAAGGTGCATGAGCGCAATTATCCTACGCATGATATTGAGTTAGCTGCGGTGGTTTTTGCTTTGAAGATTTGGAGACATTACTTGTATGGTGAGAAGTGTAATGTGTACACGGATCACAAAAGTTTGAAGTATCTGATGTCTCAGAAAGAGTTGAATCTTAGGCAACGACGTTGGGTGGAGTTGCTTAAAGATTATTATCTGACGATCGAGTACCATCCGGGAAAAGCTAATGTTGTAGCGGATGCCTTGAGTAGGAAGGTGGCAGTGGAGTTAAGGGCTATGTTTGCCAGCTTGAGTATTTCGCGAGATGGGGGTCTTGTGGCTGAATTGCAAGGGAAACCATCTTTGGTTCAGTTGATAAAGGATAAGCAATTGTTGGATGATTTTTTGGTGCCACTTGTTCAGGATATTGCTGAGGATAGACCATCGGATTTTTGTTTTAATGATAACGGGGTTCTATGTTTTGGTAGTCGGATAGTAGTGCCGAATGATGCGGAGTTGAGGCGTACCATTCTGACTGAAGCTCATAGTAGTCCTTTTGCTATGCATCTTGGTAGTACAAAGATGTATCGTGATCTTAAGGATGAGTACTACTGGGTGGGTTTGAAGAAGGATGTTGCAGAGTACGTGAGTAAGTGCATGGTTTGTCAGCGGGTTAAGGCTGAGCATCAGTTTCCTTCTGGGTTGTTGCAACCGTTGAGGATTCTTGAGTGGAAGTGGGAAAGGATTACTATGGACTTTGTGTCTGGTTTGCCTTTGTCGCCATCGAAGAAGAATTCGGTGTGGGTGATTGTGGATCACCTTACGAAGTGTGCGCATTTCTTACCTGTGTATACTACGTATACCTTGGACAAGCTTGCAGAGTTGTATATTGCTGAGATTGTGCGACTGCATGGTGTGCCAAAGTCTATAGTATCGGATAGGGACCCGAGGTTTACATCGCGTTTTTGGGAGTGTTTGCATCAAGCTTTGGGTACGCGGCTGAATTTCAGTACTTCTTATCATCCACAGTCGGATGGACAGTCTGAGCGTGTTATCCAAGTGCTGGAAGATATGTTGAGGTGCTGTGTGATTGAGTTTCAGGGTTCTTGGGAGAAGCATTTGCCTTTGGTGGAATTTGCTTATAACAATAGCTACCAGGCAAGTATTCAAATGGCACCTTATGAAGCTTTGTACGGAAGGAAGTGCAGAACTCCTCTTTGCTGGGCTGAAACAGGTCAGAAGTTGGTTTCAATGCCGGCTTTGTTGAAAGGAACCACCGAGAAGGTGAAGCTCATCTGTGAGCGTTTAAAGGCAGCTTCTGATCGACAGAAGTCTTACGCGGATTTGAAACGTAAAGAGATTGAGTTTGCGGTAGGTGACCGTGTGTTCTTGAGGGTTTCGCCTTGGAAGAAGGTGATGAGGTTTGGCCGGAAGGGTAAGTTGAGCCCTAGGTACATTGGACCATACGAGGTGATTGAACGTGTGGGTCCTGTTGCGTACAAGCTGAGGTTACCGCTAGAGTTGGAAAAGATTCATGATGTGTTTCATGTCTCTATGCTTCGGAAGTATAGATCGGATCCTTCGCATGTTATGCGTGTGGAGGAAGTGGAGTTGAATCCAGACTTGACCTATGATGAGGAGCCGGTTGAAATTCTGGATTCGGACAGTAAAGTTCTTCGAGGCAAGACCATTGAATTGGTTAAGGTGTTGTGGAAGCATCGTGGTGTTGAGGAAGCCACGTGGGAAAGAAAGGATGATATGAAGCAGCAGTTTCCGTATCTTTTTCCTCCAGGTAAATTTCGAGGACGAAATTTCTTAAGGGGGGGAGAGTTGTAACACCCCAATTTTGGGCTTAGAAGTTTAGGGTCTGAACCGGACCGGTCTGATTTTCAGTTCGAATATAAAATGAGGTTTTACGGAAAGCCTAGTTTCAGGATGCTTTAAAAATATCTAAAAATCCTCTTTTAATATATATAAGAGAGTAGTGAAATCAATTTTGCAAAATAAGGTTTGGAAATGCTACATTTCGGTGTAGTAACTAAAATGCGATTTTTGAAAAGTTTAGTGGTGACTGTTTTGTAAGGATTGAAACTTTGAATCTTTAAGGAGCTAATTTACCCAAAAATGATTTCTCCAGATTTTTCCTTAATTTGGGTGAATTAATTAATGTTTTAATTAATTAAATGAAAAGGGAAACTACTTTTTGGAATTTCATAACTACCTTTTCCTAAATTTTTCTCATTCCTTTTTCTCTCAAAATTCCATCATCCAAACACTATTTCTCCAGAAACTTTTGCATTAATCTTCACTTCAATTGATGAGATTTCTATCATCAATTAATTCCTAAACAATCTTGCATCAAATCCTTTTGATTTCCTCATTGAATTTTCAAGGAAATTGGCTCAAATCAAGGAGAAATCACCATTTAGAGGTAAGATTGTTCTTCTCCTCTAAATACTCAGTTCTTTACTGAAATTCCCAAGTTGTCAATCCTTAATTTAAGTTTTATAAATGGTTTTAATGTTAGAAACTTGATTTTGGCTTAAAACTCAAGATTTGGAAGAAATCTTGAAGAATTTCGTTGTGATTGCTTGGGCTCTGTTTTGAGATGATTCTTAAATGTATTTTGGATGTCTAATGATGTGGAAATGAGGTTTTATCAATGCAATCCCGAATAGGTCGTATTTCCTAAGTTTTTGCTTATGAAAATGGTAGTTTTTGAGGTGTTTTTGGTGTTCTGTTATAGCTGGAGGTATACGGACGAGTTAAGGTGTATTTTGGATGTTGATTGATGTTTAGAAATGGTTGGAAGTGATGGATCTGGGCTGGGTTAAGTTGTGAAAGAGTTTGAATGTGTTTTCGGTTGTGTTTGGTAGCCGAAATGTTGGTTTTGGGTAGATCAACGAGTTTAGGTGTGTTGGCTGAAGATTTCAATGCATGATGATGCATTAATCCTCTGCTTTGATGTGTTTAAAACAGGGGAGGCATCTTCGGATACTTTTGGAGTTGATCCGGAGGCTTGATTGGCGTTTCGGCAAGCAAGCGAAACGTAATTGGTGAGTGGAGTTGGGTTTCCAGCTTTGAAACGATTATTTGGAGGTTTTGGGAGCTTAATTTAAGTCTAAACAACTTAGCTAAGCTCAAGAGTAAGTTTTCGGAAAAACTCCCTTGGATGTGCTATGAAGCGGTTTGATGCATTGGTTATAATTTGCATGTTTTAGCATGGTTAATGCTGGTTTTGAAAGCCATGTATTGAAGGATGCTCAAGGTAAGAGATCCTTGGTTTGGTACATTAAGAATGTAGTTTTGATGCAAAGTGATGCATGATGTTTAATGGCTTTGAGTAATGCTTTAAAACAGTGAGTTGTTGATGGTAAATGATGTATATTGGCAAGTGATGTAATGGTTTTAAAGTACTTGAATCGGATATAGTTAGCCGGCTATAGGATTGGGTGCACCGTGAATAAAGTCGCCTTGGATGTTGAGGGGTTGTGATTGTACCGTAAACTCCATCCAAGTACCCTAACGAGTGAGGTAAGATCACAACGGTGGTTAAAAGTCCATGTGTGGATCTTGTGTTATGTGTCCCTTGCACTCGTTAGTGGAATTATACAACTACCGATGAGTGATGTGGAGGGGTTGTGATTGTACCATTAAACTCCATCACGGGTGTTGAGGGGTTGTGATTGTACCGATAAACTCCACCTTATGTTGTTCGGTAGTGTGTATGAAGCGTATGGGACAACGCTTGTAATCCGCGTATCCGATTGTGTTTTGTGTTGTAAATGGTTATGAATTATCACTTGAAAGCCAATATGATGAGTTGAATGTAATGAAGCATGAGATGCTTGTAAAGTATGCAAGGTTGCATGAAAAGAGATGAGCATGTGTATAAAAGCTTTGTTGAAAGTGTTTTCTAAAATGCATTATTGTGTTGTTTTCTTTAGAGCATGCCTCACTAAGCAATTGTGCTTACGCTCTCTCTCTTGTACCAATAATGCAGATAATTGAAGTGTTTAAGGCAACAAGGAGGCTAGAGTGTCCAAGGGAAACCAAGCTCATGTATGGTGATGTTTTCATACACTATTAGTTTTGGTAATTTGGCAATGGGAACTTAAGATGTGTTTTGGGAGATGTGTTGAACTCCCTAGGTTGTGGCATAATGCTTTTGATGTTTTGAATTTGTAAATGGCCTTTTAATGCTTGTTTTGGAGTTTAGTTGATTGCTTGGTTTTGGATATTAGGATGCTTGCCTATAGTCATGTGAAGTTTCATGTTCGATGCCATGAATGTGTTTGGGAGTCGCAAACCTGCTCCATATATGTATGATAACTTGTTGGCATGATTAGGAAGTCATTAGGTTGTGTTTGAGTGGATTTATGTAAGAAAAACCAGCAAAATCTGCAGCATCTGGGCAAATCGTATCAGAACATGCACTGGCGTTTCGAAACGGGGGCCTGTAATGGCCTTCGTGTTTCAAAACGGCTAGAGGCTGTTCCGAAACGTTTTGGCTACTGTTATGCCCTGTTTCGAAACCAGTCTCGGAACTAACCCGTGTTTCGGAACGGTCAATGCCGGTTCGAAATAGGTGACCGTTGGGCACTGTTTTGAATGGTGTTGAAGTTTGCAAAGCTTTACGTTTTAGTCTCGAAAGTTGAAATTGCAATTGTATGAGTTCGAGATGTCCAAATAAGGTGAAATTTGACAGGGAAGCATGAAATAAGACTAATTTAATATTGGTAACTTTAAAATCAGTTATGACCTTATAATTTACAGAATTTGCAATTTGGTCCCTAAACTTGTGTTATATGCAATTGAGTCCCTGTATGCTATCCAATCGTTGTGCCCTTTTCAAATAAGTCTTATGGGATCTCACTTAGGGTTAATGTGCATCTAGACAAGATAAAAATAAAAAAAGGGTCGTTAATCAAGGTTGGCTTTCGAGTTGACTTTGGTTTTCCCCGTATAATCTTCGTAGTTCGGGTCAACCGTCTAGGCCGAGCTAAGGGGGTTACAATTTGCGACCGTCGAAGATGAAGTGTTGGGCTTATTGAAGGTATTGGGCTTGTTGAACACCACACCTGTTGAGTAATTGGGATTGTAGACATTCATTGCATTAACCTCATTGTTGTCCTTCTTCCTATATGTCTTCTTTGTTTCCCACTGTCCAATCTTCCGCTCTTCATGGCTGCCAGGATTAGTTCGCCATTCATTAGCATGTCTGCAAAATTCTTCGTAGCATGGTTGAGCATACGATCATAAAGGGACCCTTTAGTGTTTCTACAAACATTGGGGTGATCTCGCTTTCTAACAACGACGGCTGCACCTATGCTGCTACATCCCTCCATCTTTGAGCGTATTGGCGGAAGCTCTCGTGGTTCTTTTGCTCTATCCCTTACAAGACCAGACGGGTTAGAACCATGTCGAAAACATGCTTCTATTTCTCACTGAAGGCTCTAGATAGGTCTCTTCATGATTTGATGTTTACTCGACTTAACTGCAAGTACCAACATGCAGCGGACCCTACTAGGCTATCTTGAAAACAGTGAATGAGCAGCTTCTCATTGTCGAGGTACATGGACATCTTTCTGTAGTACATGGTAAGATGTGATGACGGGCATGTGGTCCCATTATATTTCTCGAAGTCTGTGATCTTGAATTTCGGTGGTGCAACTAAATCGGTCAGCAAGCTCAGATCCTTGGCATCCATTCCACCATAAGCGGCTCCATCTTGGAAGGACTTGAACATTCCTTCTAACTATTCGTATTTCTCTTCCAACTTCTTTTCAGTTCGAGCCTTATTAACGACTTCGTCGAGGTCAGGTACCTTGTAATTATTGGCCTCCACATTTGGAACATGGGTGGTAGATTCAGCTACATGGATGGGTGTTTTGGCCTTAGCATCAGCCTCCTTCCTAAAGGTCATCCCTGGGAATCATGGAATGGCGGAAGTATTTCCCCCTTTTTCAACCGCATCTGGGTCCTTGAATCCAAGCAATGCAGCTATTGAACTGACCGTCTTTTGGTGAATGGCCTCAACTTGATGTTTCATGTCAACCTCCATTTTCTCTAGCTTATCCAGAATGTTCTTTTGGTTTGCCTCCAAAGTTTTCAACCTTTCCTCAGAGTTCATGGCTCGAGTTTGGGCTCGTGTACCGTATTTATGGGTTGTCTTAGAAATTTTGGATATTATGTCGTTTTTAGTTTATGAACGAACGAATGAATGAATGTATGCACAAACGAATTCACAAAAAGCAAACAAGATAATGCAAATGCATGAATGCAGACGAAGGGCCATCAATTCTATTGAAAATTTGTTCATGAAACGAAACTCTTTATTAAATACGAAAGTTTTATTACAACTTTTTGAAATTACAAATATTTTTCTGCTCGAACGCCTAACTCTTTGATTTCTTCAATTAGCCACATGAGTCTTGGTCCCACTTCTCTAACAGGCTTGACGTATTGCGTGCTTGGTCCTCCTCAATCTTTTAAGAGCTTTCTATTCATAATTGAATAATTTTCCAAAATCAACCCCTTCTAATATGAAATGATGCACATGCAAAATAAACAAGGTAATAAACAAAGATTAATAAAGCAAAGAAAAACAAACAGATAAAACAACAATGTCTGATATTCCTATGACTCGATACCCTAGGCTTTCTTCATGGCTCTATTGGGGTAGGCTCTAAATTCTCAAACTTGGTTTGGTTCTAAAAAGGTACTCGAGCTGTCCGTGTTGTCCTCTACTAAGAGTAGCAAGGCCCTTGATTCTCACCCATTAACGGCTACAAACAAATCGAGTTCAACTCGGGAGGACTCACCACCGAAGCCTTCTCGAAGAATCAATATTCTTACGAAGGCAAAAGGATTGAGTCCTGAAGGTACTTTGCGATGGTCATACAAAGAATCAATATTCTTACATGAGCAAAGCGTGTTCCCCCACTTAAATGAACAAGACAAAGCTCGGGAATAAAGCTTGGAATTAAGTCTTAAATGCGTAAAATAGAGCTATATTCATTTAAACGGACAAATAAATAGAACCTATGATGAACTTGCAAATTCCACATTAAAAAAACATTTTTTGAAAATCATTTAAAACCAATTTGTGGCCTGACCCTCTTTTGTTTTTATTTAAAAAAAACAAAAACACATCCCCAGCGGGGTCGCCAAGCTGTCGCAACCGTCTTTTTTGAAGGGAGGCTTCGACGTTTTGGAAAAACACTTTTAAAAATCAACGGAGTCGCCACCAATCTTTTTTGAAAAAAAGTGTGATTGTGTCACTTTTAAAAATAGGGTTATTTTAATAAAACATTTTTTTGGTTTTAATAAAACAACAGTTTTGGTCTGCGAAAATTAGAAAACATGTTCGGGGGTCGGTTACGCGTGGGTAAGGGTTAGCACCCCCTCGACGCCCAAAATTGGTACCTAATTGGTTTTCAAAATCGTTTTCAAAACTGGAATTTGCAAGTTCAAAAAGGTTCGACTTTACTTGTCCGTTTAATAAATATTAGTCTATTTTAACGGCCTTATCGCCCTGGAGATGAACTTTAATCACCGCCAACATGTCTGGCGCTAACCCATCATTCCCGTTTGATAAGACACCGCATAGAATTATGTTTTCACTTTTTAAGCAACAAAGCAATTTAGTGTGTTGAGCATTTTATTTAAATTCTAAGTTTGATTATTTAAAAGCCCTAAAAACGTCTAAATCTTTTATTCCTAAGTTAAGGTTTAAATATGCTTAAGTGTATTTTATTTTTTTATGAAGAACATTTTTCAACAAACAAATCTCTATCTAAGCTTTAGTCTCTAATCCTAAGTTTTCACCTATTTCTAAAACAAGCAAGCAAACTTTTATTCTTTTGAATTTTACCCTTTTTATTATTCCTTTTAAAAGCCTTTATTTTTTATTTCTTTTTATTATTTTCTAAGCTAAAACTTTTTTTTTACATTTTTTTACCTTTTTTTACATTTTTTATGTTTTTTTTATCATTTTGTGTTTTCGTTTTTCAAAAAAAAATATTTTCACCCCTTAAAATTCATTTTTATTTTTTCCATTTTTAAATTTTCTTTTAAAACAACCTATTTTAGAAAATAAACTTTATTTTTCTTAAAGAACATTTTTTTTAGTTTTTCCCTTTTTAAAAATTCATTTTTGATCCTAGAGCCTAAACTTTTATTTAAAACCTTTATATTTTCTTTTTTTGAAAAAACTTATTTCTTTTCCTTTCTTTCTAAAAAACATTCTTTATTATTATTTCTTTCAAAATCATTTCACCCATCAATTATTAAAAACAAACTTAATAAAAATATGTTTATATTTTTTTTAAAATCAAACCCTTTTATTATCTTACACCTCACATTATTATTTTTTTCCTAATTAAATCCCTAATTTCAAGTTTTTCAATTTAACCACATTTATTCTTTTTATCCTTGCATTTAAAATCTAAACATCTTTTAAATCATTTTCAACATCCCTAAAGATAAAAATGATCCTAACAACATTTTGAAAAAACATACAAACATTTTAAGATCAAACTAGAAATTTAAACAAAATTTAAAACAAAAAAAGTTACCGAAATCGTGAATAAATTTCCAACCTCGAGAAAGCAACCTAAAAAATCACAAACAACACAAGCAAAACACCAAGATTCAACCAAGAACAACAATAAAATCAACATAAAAAATAAACAAAGAAAAGTTAGAAAATATACCGAGAAATCGACGAACGACGAACTTGAATTCGAGCTTCTTGAAATGCTTAAAACCACCTCCGGAAAATTTCTCCAAACTCGAATTTCAACTCCAAAAAATTTCCAGCAAACTCAAGAAAAATTCAGAGAATTTTTTCAGATTTTTTTGAACCATTTTTAGTGATTTTTCTCTCAAATTTTTGTGTGTTGAACAAGTGGGTGAAGGGGGTTTTATACTAAATTTTGAGCTTCAAAGTCAAGCTAAATTCCGAATTCAATCTTCAAATTGGAGCCTAAATTAGACAAAAAAAACTTGATACCCGGTAAAACCCCCAAGAAATCATCCATTTTGATCCAAATTCGGGATATAATTTCCCATTTAATTCGAATCTAGGGTTTATTATTTAATTTCAATTTTTTGCAGATTCCGGCGGCAAGCGGCGTCAAAGTCAAAGAGATGGCGGCAACCAGGCGGTCCGATCGGCACCCACCACGCCGACTGCCGCAACCGGTGGATGGAGAACGACGACCACCTTTGCTCGCAGCAAGGGTTTGGAGAGCCCAACCCTGCGCGCGTGTGTAATCACCTATTTTGTCTGGGGTGTTAACCCGTTTTCTTTTTTTAAAATAATGGGATTTATTACTTTCCTTTTTATATAATATATCGAAGGATTATAAATAAGAACTAAAAAATAAAAAATATATGTATATTATTATTATTATTATTAATGTTGTGTTTATTATTACTATTATTACCATTTGTTATTATCACCAATATTATTATCATATACTAATTATTATTAGTATACTTATCCATTATTATCTATTATTATTATTATTATTATTATTATTATTATTATTATTATTATTATTATTATTATTATTAGTGGTGTTATTAATATTATATTTATTACTGTTATTATTATTATAATTATTATTAGTGTTATATTTATTAATATTATTATCCTATATTATGTTATTATTATTGTTGTTATTATTAATATTATTATTGAAACAAGTCTAAAAAAACTAATATATATAAAAGTCCAATCTATAATAAAATAAAGCTCAGTTTATTTACAGTCCACTTACATATATTAAACCCAAAATATTACAGATTAATGTAATCATAAGGCCCGTTTGGCCCAAATAACTAAAAGCCCTAATATGATAATAAGGAAAAAAACCCTAATCATATGTTGTGTCTTGCAGCCGCTCAACCCCAGCCGTCAGATCTAGATGAAGATCTGACAGTCCAGATCCATTTTCGGATGGGAACCCTAGAAGCCCTCCTCAAGCCCTAGCGCCGCATCAACCTCAACCGTTAGATCTGGCTCAAGATCCAACGGCCGAGATCACATCCACCGCGCGTGCATACCACGTCCGATCATTCAGCTTCTCACGCGTGCGAGTTCGAGCCGCTTCAGCTCCCGGTTCTGCCCACACGCGCGCCGTTCGATCGTCCCAAGTCTCTTCGGCTTCTCAAATCGTGACCATTGATCCCCAACGACGGCACAGATCGGCTCCATGTCCACCAAGCTCTCCTTTGGTCCCCTCTCCAGCCGTTCTCACATGCAACAAACAATGTCAGAAGGCAAAAACGCACAAAATAACCGAAAAATCAGTGGCAAAACAAACAAATTAGATGAATAAAAACAAGAGATATCAGAGGCAACCAATATAATATTTTGAACGATTTTAAGTAATTTGCAAAAAATGTAATTTCGGCGTTATAAAACCCGAAACCAAACTTTGTATACCCCAAGTTTGAAAGGGGATATTTTTCATAGATCAATACACGCAAAACCTCAAAGTCTTCAGAGGTATATCATCTTTTTCATTTTCCGTTTTTGAAGTATAAACGTAAAAAAAGGGAAAGAGTTTTAGGGTTTTGTTTTTTTACCTTTGCCGTTTCGGCTTCTTCATCCTTTCATTCACCGATGATAAGCCCATGCTTCCCATTTTGGAGTGATGGAGTGAATCGACAAGAAAGCTAACGCCGGAAAGGGTGTTTAAAACTATTTTGGGGTTTCAGTTTTCGAAAGATAACAAAGAAAAGGGGGTTTTGGTTCTGTCTTCGTGAAACAAATAGGTTTTCTGGTTTTTTGGTTTCGAAAGGTTGGAAAAAGAGGTTTTTTTAGGGTTCCGGCACTAGCTAGCGGTGACCGGAACGACGATGCCGGGAAATGGGGTTTTCGGACGAGAGAGGGGAACCGAAACCAATTCGCAAGCTTGTAATGAGCCCTAATTGGGGTTCTTGTTACCTTAGTAGGTGATAAGATAGGTTCGGGTACCCTTTCTTAGAACCGAACCCACATATGTGAGAATTTAAGAAGCCCACCCCGATTAGAGCCATGTGGATAACCGTAGAATTAGAATTTAGGCTAATAGGTCTTGCATTGTTAATCTTTTTTGATGTGTTTCCTTTCGTTTCTCGTATTCGACATTCATTATTTTTCTTACTAACCCAATTGTCTTTTTTGTCTTTTTTTGCTTAATTATTTGTGCATATTCATCGCATTTTCATACGAAGTGTTTATTCGAGAACAGTCTAAAGTTGAAAACTTTCATAACGAGAGAAAAGAGTCTATAGAAACGGAGTTTTTGGAACGCGCTAATTTAGACGGGGGACGAGCAAATTTATCGAAATTTGCACCCTATGTATTTATTTTCTTATCTCGTTGTAATAAGACTTGATCTTCGTTATAAAAAGTCGTTTAATGAGGATGTTTGTCGAATCAACATTTCCTTGCATTCAATTCTGTTTTTAATTTGTTACCTTCAATCATTTGATTATGTTATGCATACAACACATATCATGCACTAAATCATAAAGTCATGAGATTAATTGTTCGGGGTCATGGCAGCATTTGTGCTTATCGAAGATTCCGCATCCACACTTTACTCGCCATCAAAGGAAGCCAATGGAGGAGAGTTTTGCTAAATTGGAAGCCGATCTGAGGGGTCAGTTGGAGAGAGCTCGGCAAGAATTGAGGGGCACCATCATCAAGTCCCAACAAGATATGATGAAAGAGATATCTCAGTTGCTACAAGCCAATCTAAGAGGAAAGGGTGTTGTGGGAAACCCTAGTCAGGAGAGGGGGGACCCCTCGTTTTCCCCTAGTTTTGTCGCCGATACCCCTAAGCCCTCGCAAGGAGCGGCTACTCAAGGAGATGGGGCAACATCACATCAGGTGGGCGCCTTTACCCATGATCCATCAGGTCTGGTTTTTAATCATGTGAAGAATGTCAGGGATAGTGTCCCGGATTTGGATGAGATTGAGAATTTGAACAAGGTCATGGCGGAGTTCTCGAAGCAACTAGAAGAGACCCGGAAGGACCTCGAGGAGAAATTCTAGACAAAGGAGGAAGAAGAAGGGGCATATGGGATTAATGCTAGAGATCTCAGTTTGGTTTCGGACTTGGTGATTCCACCCAAGTTCAAGACACCAGAGTTTCAAAAGTTTGACGGGACAACTTGCCTTACGGCCCACATAACCATGATCTATAGAAAGATGACGAGTTTCATCGACAATGAGAGATTGCTAATTCACTGCTTTCAAGACAGCTTAGTGGGGCCCGCGGTGAGGTGGTACAATCAGTTAACCCGTGCTCAGATTAGGTCGTGGAAGGATTTGGCCAAGGCTTTCACAGATCAGTATAGACACATAACCGACATGGTTCCGAATCGACTCATGTTACAAGGTTTGGAGCAAAGGCACAATGAGAGCCTCCGTGAATACGCCCAGCGTTGGCGAGATGTGGCGGCGCAAGTCCAACCCCCACTCTGCGAGAATGAGATCTCCCCTATGTTTGTCGACACTTTGAAGGAGAGCCTCTATGACTGCATGATAAGCAACCCTATCGGTAATTTCTCGGATATGGTTATGACCGGTGAACGTATCGAGGCAACTATCAAGAGTGGTAGAATTGATGGAGGAGAGAATGCTCGGAAGCAATTCAAGAAGAAAGATCATGAGGTGAACAACACCAGTACCTACGAGGCTCCTAAACACCTCACAATCTCACCGCCTCGAGCCGCAATCGGGAATGCGCAAAGCTCAAACAGAAGAGAGAATAGGGCTCCCAAGAGGGAACAAGAGAAGATGTCTTTCACCCTTCTACCCATGCCATACAAGGAGGTGTACAAACACCTATACGAGGCTGATCTGGTCCGTCCATATCATGTTACTCCCTTCTAGCCGCCTTACCCTCCATGGTATGACGAGAAAACACATTGTGAGTACCACGGTGGAGTACCGGGGCACACTATAGAAAATTGCACAACATTCAAGAAGCTCGTGCAAAACATGATCAAAACTAGGGTCCTCAAGTTAGAGGGGCCCAATGTGGCGACCAACCCACTTCTAAACCATGGAGGACGAGGCGTGAATGCCCTCGAAGAGGTAGATGCGAAGAAAGTAAGAGTGGAAGTGTCGGAAATCAAGTCCCCTCTGAGTTGAGTGTACGAACAGCTGTGCATGGCGGGATTGGTTGAGAATGGTCCGAAGGGAGCATATGATGACCATGAATCCTTTTGTGAGTACCATCAGACTGCGGGGCATGAGATTTAGAGTTGTCCGGAATTCAAGCAGTTGGTTCAGGAACTGATGGACAATAAGGAGATTGAGTTCCTCGAGGAAGCTTTAGGGTTGTGATGAGCGGTCAGTCTAGTGGTGGTTAAGAGTTTTAATGCATCCAAGTTTGTTTTGTGTTGCTTGTTTTCATTTCATTGCATTTTAATCTTTTTCTTGAAGTAATGTATGAAATCAACTTTGCTACCCTTTGCCCGAAGATAGCAAAGATCTTTTTGTAAGGGCCTAAGATTGCATATTTTTAAAATTTCAATGAAAGGATGCATTGTGTTTTGTGTTTCAATTATCTCTTCATTTTGTGTATATATATTTGTCTATTGAGTCCCCGTATATCAATTGCGTTTCGAAAAACAACTAGCTGTTTCGATACACCCGTATCAAAACGGGAAAGCTAGTTTCGAAACAGAGGTTAACAGTTTCAAAACATTCTGAAACACCCAAAGGCCGTTCCGAAACGGTAACTCGAAAATCACTATTTTGACTTGTTAAACACTTAGAAAATATTTGATAAGTTAAGATTTTGACTTGTACATTTTTCTTTAAACACTTAGAGAGGTTTTGAGGACTTAAAAATTCATTTTCCCCTTTTCAATTTAGTCCTTAAATCCTTTGTTCTATCAAAAACAATTTATTAGTTTTACAAAAACGCCACCACTATTCACATACAAATCATACAATCTCCTACAAGCAGATTCAAGATGGAACCAATTTTTTTAACCCCGACGCCCCCTCCAAGGATAAAACGCGCTCCACGTAGCGAAGGGTATGGTGTCTGCTCTCAAAGAAATGTCACTAGACAAAGGTACCAGAGGAATCACCGTACACTACACCAGACTTGTTCTATCGCGGCGCTATTCGTGGCGTTTTTGAATTAAACGCCACCACTATTTCAATTATAACGGCGTTTTTGACACAAACGCCACAAAACGGTAACATTAGCGGCGTTTTTATGACAAACGCCGCCAAAGGGTAACATTAGCGGCGTTTGTAAATAGAAACGCCGCCATATGTGTAGGGTTAGTGGCGTTTTGCTATAAAAACGCCGCCATAGATTTCTTAAACCCTCGACCTAAAAAAAGGATTCATGGATAAAAATAATGTGATAGTTTAGTGGCGTTTTCAATTAAAAACGCCGCAATAGGGGGATATTAGTGGCGTTTTTATATGAAAACGCCGCAATAGGTGGATATTAGTGGCGTTTTTATTCGAAAACGCCGCAAACGGGGATTGTTCGTGGCGTTTTTAATTGAAAACGCCGCAAAAAGTGGATTTTTCGTGGCGTTTTAAAATAAAAAACGCCGCAAAAAGAGGATTGTTCGTGGCGTTTTAAAATGAAAACGCCGCAAAAAGGGGATTGTTCGTGGCGTTTCCAAATGAAAACGCCGCAATAGGCACTGGTTAGCGGCGTTTTAAATTAAAAACGCCGCGATGTTAAACATATATCGATATCCCATTAATTCTCAGACTCAAAAACTCGTTCAAATTAAAAAACCCCTAATCCAGTGCAGCCGCCTCCTCTTTCCCCTGTCGCGCCTGCTCGCCATCGTTTGTGCTCGCCGTCGTTCATGCTCGCCGTCGTGCTTGCTCGGCGTCACTCCTCCCCGACGACTGTCAATCCTTGTTGTTAACCCGTTCAAACCGCGAAAACCCCAAATCCAGTGCAGCAGCCGCTACTGCTCCTCTTTCCCCGTCGCTTCTGCTCGCCGTCGCTCCTCCCCGGCCCGACGACTGTCACTCCACGCTGTTGGCCGCCGCTCCTCCCACTCAGGTTAGTAATGTTGTCGCTCCTCCCCGACTCTGCTATTGCAAATCTAAGGTTTTTTTTGGGTGCTTTTATCAGTATATGCCAAAAAAATATTGTGTGTTATATATAATTTTAAACTGTCTATTTTATTGGTTAATGAGTAGTGATAGGTTAGTTTGTAAGTTTAGTTATTATGAAGATTTAGAGTGCAATGAGTTTGAACAACTTTAAGGGATTCAACCCAAAATTATGAAGGTTAGTTTATTGTCATCCAAAGTTACTAACGTCATATAGCTGCCAAAAGTAAAGTTTGGTTTTATAAAGATCAACTAAAATATGAATACTTCTCTTTTTGTACACTGTTGTTTTAATCTTTTAGTTACAAGAACATTTGAAATTAAAGTATCGACACCAAATTTTGAGATAATGTACCGACACCAAATTTATATTCAATGTTGAAAACTAAAACTTTTAAGTTAAAGTATCGATAGCATGAGGTATCAAATAACCTTTAAAAAATCGTAAAAGAATATAATTTTCCAATAAACAAATTATAGCCACAGATATGTTAAAGAAGGGTAAAGAACGCAATTGGTCACTAAGTTATTCTTATTTTCTATTTTGGTCATAATAAATTTTTAACATAATCATTAAAGTTTCCTCCACTTGTGCTGAATATATAGTACACCAATTTTCTTTCTTGTTCTTTAGGTACACTGCTTATCATTATTAAGTTTATGTATTTGACTTATTTTTGACTTAATTGGTAATATATTAGTAACACTCCTAGAGACTTGATAGACATCGGTGAAGGAAATAGAGATGACATTGAAATAAGATCAGAAACTCTACCTTTTGCAGCGCAAAACCTAGATAGAACAATCTCTAGTTCTAGTTCACAATTCCAATGGCTTCGAGAGGACATGGATGAAGATTTTAATGAAAACTAACTGCATAACAATGTAGTAAGTTTTATATCTTAACTTATTAATTTATAATAGTATTGTTGTCTCTAGTTACTAAAATGTCTTTTGTTTATTGTAGATACTATGCCTAGGAGGAAATTAAGTGATCTGCGGATAGTTCAAGCACCGAGAGAGGGGGAAGAAACAAATGATGATGATTTTTCTGGTGTTGGATCCTCGCAAGTTCCGGAGACAGTTGAAAATATAGATATTGATGGTAATGTAGCATCTGAAAAAATATGCGAGCCCAGCAAATGACAATGAAATCAGCATCATTTGATCCTGCAAACAACCCCACCAAACGAACTCTGTCACAAACTAAGTAACAAAGCCACTAAAAGCAACAATAATAGATTACTTAAAAAATACATGACGGCGCACAAACAGTAGACATGCTAGCACTCAAACTGGCAAGAACAACACCCCCAAAAGCACCCATCGTAGCCTTGTAAGAGGAATTGTGAAGTTTGAGAACATATTGAGCATCACGGTTTAGCACAGGCAAAACATCGGTAACCCCAAAATTGAGCACTGGCCTCTTTCCCAACACCTTTTCATCAGCACTCAAATGACACTTTTTTAGCTATAAACCTTCATTCACATTGTCACACTTTCTTGTGTCGCCTCTAAGACGTTTGTTGGCACTCCTACAAAGGCAAGCTAGCAATGAGGGGAAATTTCCAGATAATGAGCAGCATGAGTTAGATCCGCCAAAGACGTCAATGTAGTAGCTAATGCCACCGAAAAGGGGGAACTCACTTCTCCGCTATTAAAATCATTTTGCGACGCCATTATTACCAGCCCTTCTGAACCCAATGGATCTCTGCTAGCCACAAAGGGTGGCGTATCCAACACCGCAATCCAATATCTCGTTTCATCATTAACGACCCGTAAAGGAGAAACCGCAATCCCTGCGAAACATACGACAAAAAATGGAAGATAAGGATAAAAGACAAACGAGCCACAACCCGTATATAAATAAGAAGGATTTATTTTCCTTTTGAGCCACAGCAAACCATTACCAGTGTCCATTCGCTTTATCGACATGCATTCCAAACGCAGACAGCTCCCCTCGTCATCCGAACTAGAAACAACAAGTGAACTCGAAACTACCCGTTTTTTCCCTCTTACTGTGATCAAGGCCAAATGGGCTTACATTAACAACACCCCTTGGAGCAACTGGAGCGGCTTCCCTGCTAACCTTTCTTGGGGGCATCCTCCTCATGATATTTCCAGGGACGAGCACGAAAGCCAGTATGCTCCAAAAAGAAGTTTGGTTCCTCCTCATCACCTAGAAGAATCCTTGCGACCCGTTTGCCGCCCGCTTCACCATAAGGCAAAGCCTCCACATGAATAGGCACATTCGCCAAAGAGCCATCAGGAAATACATTAAAATCCTCTTCGTCCCAACCATTGGGACTTTTCACTTTTAAGCAATGTACCCAAACATTTCTAAGGGTACATATCTCCTCAAAACGATAGAGTGGATAACTTCTACCTCTTGATAAGCCTCAGCTCAGCCAGTGACATTTTTTCAATATTATGTGGCACAACCTTATACTTCGTCGGCCGGCGCCATACAACAGGGATAAAAAAACTCCCGTCGATGCACTCCATCTTGATATCCTTTGCTCTATCCATGCGAAGATTGTCAGTTCGATTACTCATAAATGGCCCTTTCCCTATACGGTTGCAATCGAGAGAAACTAAGGGGTCTTCCATTCACGGCACCATCACCACCAAAATCAAAAACAATACTTAAGCTCTAACCCGAAACGATCACCCCGACCACTATCGATCACTGTCTCCGATCCCCGATACTTTTGACCATCAACACATCTAATACAACAAAATCTGTGTATATAACTGGCGTCAATGAAACTAATTCACATAATGTGTCATCAATGATATAATTTTTTTTTCTTTTTATTGTACATGTCAATCTCAATAGAAATATTTTATTTCTACTACGTCTAATATATAATTATTCTTTTATGTTTCATTCAAATAAAATCAAGGTTAAACTATATAAATAATCACCGGATTTTTAGGGTGTTTTTATTTTGGTCACCAAACGTATAAAACATGTGATATGGTCACTAAATTTTCAATTTATTTTCATTAAGATCACTTTCGCTAACAACCGTTAAAAGCGATGACATATCCGTTTTCTCTCTTCCTCTGCTCTTTCCTTCTCAATAGCAAATGGATCCTTAATCAATCCATTACTAGAGATGAACTTCGAAACCTTTTCTCTTTCTCATCCAAAATTAATGCTGCCATTTTCAGAACATTCATGTGAATCCCACTATGGGAATGCCATATCAGAAGATGGGAAAATTATTCCAACCTTGGCTTAGAAGCTTACATGGGTTATAAGGAAATATAAACATCTAATAGGAATGCTCTGAAAATGCCAAGATTGATTTTGGATGAGAAAGAGAAGAAGGTTTCGAGGTTTATCACTAGTGATGGATTGGTTGAAGATCCATTTGCTATTGAGAAGGAAAGAGCTTTGATCAATCCTTGGATATTATAAGAAAAGGAAAGAGAGCAAAGGAAGAGAGAAAGAGAAGAGGAAAAAAGAAAATGATCACGTCAGCATTTTCAACGGTAGTTAACAACAATGACCTTAATGAAAACAAATTAAAAGTTTAATGACTATCGCAAGTTTTTAAAAAACTCGATGACCAAAATGAAAGCGCCCTAAAAGTTTGATGACCATTCATGTAATTTACCCTAAAATCAAACACAAACTTTCATCTCGAATACAAAATAAAGTAGTTACCCTTAGAAAGCAAATAAGAGGTATAACTTGCAACAAAAACACTTGAAATTCAACGTAGGAACATACACAACCTTAAATACGACTTTCAACCAATCTTCATACTCGACTTCATAATCTCACAATATATATGCATTCAGATCTCAACGATGGACAAATACGTGCAATCATACGTTCAATCGTTAACAAGCCTTCCTCTAATCACAAAACACCCTGCAAGTCTGACGAAGTATGCTGAAACCATTAACGGATACCTAAATAGCACACGTCACGAAGGACAAAGACATGCCTTTACGTAACAAATGTCCATTCCATAGCTTACCAGAAAATGCAAGATTATTACTCTTACTAGCAAGAAGTTGGAGAACCAACATTGTAGCCGTAGGCTTTGTTCGCAGCAAACAGGGACTATCTGTACAATTTCACCTAGATTTCCCATAACCAGCCACAGTAGATGAGATAATAAAGTAGACATATTTGGACAAAATTCAGTGGCCAAAATAAGCATATTATTAAGATAATAGTAAGCTGACATGGCTAAACTCTAAAGGGAATCTAAATCAATGCATGCTCAACCAAAATGTAAACCAACAAACGAAAACCATTTACATTTCTGATGTAAAACTATATGGTTTTGCATGTAAACTGCAAATGGAGCTTTCTTCACCGACATTAGTAAGCCCCCAAAAGCAGAGTATGGGGAATCAAAGGCAAGCAGCAGCATACAACTATACAACCTTACTTTAACCTTCAAATGTTCATATAGGCTCCCGGCCTTCACCAAAGATCCTTACTTCTGTATACTTCTTATCCGCAAACACGAACAGGCAAAGAAAAATGATAAAAAGGAAGAGAAGAAAAACCAATAGAATGCTTTGATAAAGTCAATCAGGAGGCAACAGCGGACTCTGCAGAGCCAGAAGAAGAAGCACTCGTTTCACCTGCTACATTCTTCAGTTTAAGAGCACTACAGTATGCTGCAGACCCGGATTCTGAGACATCGCCAATATCCAAGGTATCAGGAAGAGTTCCAGAAGACTCAACAGTATACGTCTGCACAAGAGAGCAATTCAGTTTTCCATGAATACCGGAAAGTGAGTAAAAAGGATACATTTTAAATTTGCTCATCTAATTCAGGATTCACCAAAACACATACTACTCCAGAACCACTTTCAGAGAAATCAAAGAAAGACCTTGAACACCCCCCCCCCCCTCCTCCCGCTCCCAACCCCACAATTCTGGTAACTACTGGTAAGTTGAAGCTGCAATGCAAAAGTATGGGTGGGTGGGTGACTGTGTGTGTATGTCATACAATACAATGACAAAAAAAATGCATGCAGCATGACAGAACATTGGGCCCATAGTTCAAAATGCATTTCCCTTTGTCCACCGAATTAAACTACATTACCGAGGGTTCCAGGATTAAAAAATGTTACAAACAAATTTAGTGAACAAAAAGACCAAATATACAACCCTGATTTTGGATATATTCAACCCAACAGTGAAGTAAATTAAGTAAAAAGCAATGGCATTTGGCGATGTACATGAAGAGCTCTAAGATGTAATGCAGTTTTAGATGAAGCCAAAAATATAATATCAAGTGAAATGTTTTTATCTGACAATAAAATAGAAATCATTCAGAAATTCAATTACTTCACTATTAGATCCCTTCATAGTGGGGCATTTGGCAATGTGCATGATAGAACAGCAGGAGAGGAGCTCAAACATTGACTCTCCCATGGCTTAATAAAAGCAGGAAAAAGACAAACTCGTGATGAGAAGGAATGAGAGAAAATAATCTAGCAACATGACTACGGCAATCAAGCAGTTTACCTCAAGTTGGTTCAGCATCTCAACAGCGGCTTCCAAGTCCCCACTATTTGCCAAGTAGACATCTAGAAGAGACTCATTGGATAGACCAGGGAATGTCATGCGAAGATACTCCAAATCCATGTCAAATTCTACATCCATGATCTGCTTGTCGGTAATTTCACCTGGACTTTGAATTAAAGAACCATGAGCATGATGGTTTTTTTGTACTGAAGCTTCAGCAAAATGGGGATTTTCAGTGCCACGACCACGAGTTACAGAGTCAAGTGAAGCATTGTTATAGTGCAGATTATGTGCAAAGTGTGAGGAATGTTCAAAGCAAGCAGTCTCATTGCCATGCTTAAAATCTTTAGCTTTAATATTATCATCCGCCTCCCTTCTCGCAAGAGGTATGTATGATGCTGCATAGGGGTTCAGTGAAGAAGCTCCTGGCTTCATTGCCTTTGAAGAATAAGAAAACTAATCATTTAGACAACAAAAAAAATATGTTAGAATATAACTTCATTTTCAAAAGAACGATCCACGAAGAAGAAATATGTGAACACGACTACATTGCAACAAACTAAAACTCGTAATATAGACACAACATGAAAATTAACTAAAACACGACGAGATTTGAACACGACTCATATATAGAAATGCCTCAAAATCTATCTCATAAGAACCATTAGCATATCAAAATTTAAGAAAGTATAAAATACTCAAAACACGATTATGAAACAACAAAATACACAAACACAACAATGATACACGAATTGCCAGGTCTACAACAAACAAAGAATATGGGTACTGGGTAGTATTCACACAGGTTCATTTCCGATTATAGTCTCAGGTTAACATCCACTATTAAAGCATGGATACCAAGTGGCAATTTAAAGAATAGAAACAACTAACATCTAAAACCTATATCAAACAAACAATAATCTAATATCTGATAAAATCACAATTACAAGATGCTTAATTATGACTGCAACGCGGTAGTACTTTTTTTAACCATAACAACAATCAAATATATTTATCAAAATCCCTTAAAATGAATAAGATTCTATCAATAAAATAAATGAAAAAAATACATTATGACTTCTTTTTAATCAAAACATGTAACGGAAAATCCAACAAAATATCATGATCAAACTCTTAGATTAACTTCCAGAGCAAAAATATACACATATATAAGCATATGATGAAGAAATAGATATTAACAACCAGAAAAGGAGGGGAAAATACAAAATTCTTTAAATTGTTGTAAAATAATTCCAATCAAGAAAGCAATCTAGTAAAAAAAGTTTCTTGACCTTATAGTTCTTCCTTCGATTACATTACGTTCTCGAATTCAAAAAAAGTGGCAGAGATCAAGCGAAAAGAGAAGTTAAAAGAACGAAAAACAAAGATCAAAAAGGAAAACAAAGAACAAAAAGATAAAAGAAACCGAAAGGAGATTGAAAGAGCAGTTACCAGAATACTGTAAGCGGTTGACGATCAAAGAAAACGCGGCGAAGAAGAAGAGGATTTACAGAGATCTGTGATTAAAATGGGAATCAATGGTGAAGCTTTTTAGTAAGGAAAGACGGGGAGACGGGGGGACGTTTACTTGAAGAAGTGGCGTTCCTGATCTGTTTGGTAACTCATTTAACTTTATTCGGCTTTAGGTTCAAAAAATTCTTGTAACATTTTAAAGTCATTTTAATATTATTTTAAACATATATTAATTTACCGACAACTAATTAATCTAATAGGTAAAAAGAATAAAAGAGATAAGAGATGAGGGATATTCGTATTATTCTCAAAAATTAAAATTGTGTACAATGCCTTCTGTTGTCACTAAATTTTCACCCTAGCTTTTAATAATTAAAAAAAAACAGAAAATGAAAAAAAATAAAAAAAAAATCAAAAAAAATCCTTTTAAAGCCACTTTTTTAAATAAAAATCCGTTTTCAAAACAAAAAACTCATTTAAAAAAAGCCCACTTTTAAATGAAGAGAATAAAGCTCATTTTATGTTGAAGCTCATTTGTAAAGTAAAAGGTAAAAAGAAGAAAAGGAAAAAATAATAATAATTATAATGTTTAATAAAAAAAGAATAAAATGAGGTAATAATTATGAAGTGTGATATAAAGAAAGAAAAAACTGCAACAAAATGGGTTAAAAACAATCAAAAATAATAAAAAAGAAAAAAAAAGAAAAAAAAAGGGAAAAGAGAGTCAGCCCGCGCGTCACGCACCAGAGCGTGTAGTCCACGCTGTGATAAGGTTTTTTCTTTGAAAGGACAAAACTTGAAGTGTCCCACATTTTTAAAAAATTCGATTAAAAAATGGGAACGATTTGTTTTTTGAAAAAAAAAACCTTAAAAATCTTTTAGAGTCGCCACCGGCCACTGAGGTAGGTCGGACATCGTAAAAACTAAACTAGAGATTCGTTTGAAAGGGTTCGGGAGTTGGTTACGTGTGGGGAAGGGTTAGCACCCCCATCACGCCCGGAAATCGGTACTAAAACAATTGTTGCTTTTAAATCGATGGAAATTGTTTGAAATTTAAAATGAGTTTAATTAGGGGTTTTTAATCGAAAATCAAACTTTAATTATACGAGCTTTATCGAATTGGCAGTTTCGAATTAATTAGACATTTAATTAAAAAGGATGACGGTACACCGGACCAAAGACTAAACCGACATCATATAAGTCTGACTGCTGTGTTAGTTTAGGGTTCGGATCTCGTACGTCACCTTTATGCATGATGCAAGCAGATAAAACATGGTGTCATAGTCTTGTTCGTTTTACTTGCGAATTTTACCTTTAGACAATTCGAATTAATCCGAATATTCAGAGTATATCCAATAAGCTAGGATATTTCGACCCGAATACGTGAATTAATAAGTACCTTTTTTATAATTAAAATTAATTAACATGCAAATTAGAACATTAAAGGGTCACATGAATGACAATTAAATAAGCATGCCACATATATACTCGAGCAATCATAAAAAAAAACTAAGTTATACACGCATTAAAACCGAACATAATAAAACCAAAAAACATGTATAAAACTATATTAAAAACACACGTTAAACAAGATTATAAAAAAGACACGTGATCACATATTATAAAATCGATAACATATCATATGCCACATTAACCACAAATCATATATATAATAATATGGTGAAAGCACGAATAGAGGCATAAATATTAGCGTACAATATAACAAAAATAAAAGCAAAGTAAATAATGCATAATGACAATGACAACGATGGTAATAAAACCCCTAAAGAAACAATTTAAATAGCCAAGTCAGGGACCCAATTTAAAGAACACAAAAACTTAAAGGGACTGGAATGACGATTAAACCATTCGAAAACAGATTAGAATGAAAATAAGGACGAAATTACAAACATTCGAAAAGGATGAGGGACCACGAACGGGGTTTTAAAACACGGAAACCCTGCTCGCGTAATAATAACGACACGGAGGGGCTAAAAACGGATTAATCCAATTTTAAAATTTTAAAACACTATATAAGCTGAGTTAAAAAAATCATTTCAGCCCTTTTCTTCATTTTATTAGCCCTAAAACACTAAGTCCCAGCCCATCTCTCGTCCGAAAACCCTATTTCCCAGTGCCGTCGTTCCGATCGCCGCTAGCCGGCGCCAGAACCCTAAAAAAGCATCTTTTTTCCGACCTTTCGAAACCAAAAAACCAGAAAACCTATTTGTTTCGCGAAGACAGAACCAAAAACCCCTTTTCTTTGTTATCTTTCGAAAACCAAAACCCTAAAACAGTTTTAAACACACTTTCCCGCGTTAGCTTTCTCGCCGATTCACCCCGTCGCTCCATAAGGGAAGCATGTGCTTATCATCGGTGAACGAAATGATGAAGAAGACGAAACATCGAAGATAAAAAAAACAAAACCCTAAAATTGTTTTCCCCTTTTTTTACTTTTATACTTCGAAAAAGGAAAATAAAAAAGATGATATACCTTTGAAGACTTTGAGGTTTTTCTTGTATTGATCTCTGAAAAATCTCCCCTTTCAAACTTGGGGTATACAAAGTTTGGTTTTGAGTTTTATAACGCAGAAATTACATTTTTTGCGAATTACATAAAATCGTTTGAAATATTCTATTGGCTGCCTCTGATATCTCTTGCTTGTATTCATCTGATTTGTTTGTTTTGCCACTAATTTTTCGGTTATTTTGTGCATTTTTGCCTTATGACATTGTTTGTTGCATGTGAGAACGGCTAAAGAAGGGAACATATGAGAGCTTGGTGGACGTGGAGCCGATCTGTGTCGTCGTTGGGGGATCAATGGTCACTATTTGTGAAGCTGAAGAGGCTCGGGACGATCGAACGGCGCGCGTGTGGGCAAAACCAGGAGCTGAAGCGGCTCGAACTCGCGCGCGTGGGAAGCTGAATGATCGGGCGTGGTCCGCACGCGTGGTGGATGTGATCTTGGCCATTGGATCTTGAGCCAGATCTAACGGCTGAGGCTGATGCGACGCTAGAGCTTGAGGAGGGCTTCTAGGGTTCCCATCCGAAATTGGATTTGGACTGTCAGATCTTCATCTAGATTTGACGGCTGGGGTTGAGCGGCTGGAAGACACAACATAGGATTAGGGTTTTTTTTCTCCTTATTATCAGATTAGGGCTTTTAGTTATTTGGGCCAAACGGGCCTTATACTTATATTAATATGTAATATTTTAGGTTTAATATATGTAAGTGGACTGTAAATAAACTGGGCTTTATTTTATTATAGATTGAGCTTTTATATATATTAGTTTTTTTAGACTTGTTTCAATAATAATAATAAAAATAATAATATAATATATGATAATAATATCAATAAATATAACGCTAATAATAATTATAATAATAATAACAGTAATAAATATAATATTAACAGCACCACTAATAATAATAATAATAATAATAATAATAATTAGTATATGATAATAATATTGGTGATAATAGTAATAATAAACACAACATTAATAATAATAATAATCTACATATGTTTTTTCTTTTTTAGTTATTATTTTTAATCCTTCGATATATATAAAAAGGAAAGTAATAAAGCTCATTATTTAAAAAAAAAGAAAACGGGTTAACACCCCGTGCAAAATAGGGGATTACAGCTGCCCCCCTTTGCTTATACTTGTGAAACAAGAATAACGCAAAGGCCATAAGCACCAATTTTGTCCAACTTCCCTGTTTGGATCCCGAGTCACCATGCACTTTAACTACTGGCGGTTCGGAAGTCGATACGGGAAAATGTAACGGTCGCGAAGGCTTGAAGCTGTTTTTCTCATTTCAGCATTCTTCAACCCTTCGAGGTCCGAACATATAGACAATTAGTGAAAAATAAAAGCTCCATTCTCAAAGTGTCCGAACGGATAGGCGGACTTCATTCTTCTCAAGCCCGAACGAATAGGCGGGTTCCATTCTCCTTATGCCTGAACGGATAGGCGGGTTCCATTCTCCTCATGCCTAAACGGATAGGCGAGTTCCATTCTCCTCATGCCTGAACGGATAGGCGGATTTCCATTCTCAAAGTGCCCGAACGGATAGGCGGGTTCCCTTCTCCTCATGCTTGAACGGATATGCGGGTTCCATTCTCCTCATGCCTGAACGGATATGCATGTTTCCATTCTCAAAGTGCCCGAACAGATAGGCGGGTTCCATTTTCCTCATGCCCGAACGGATAGGCGGGTTCCATTCTCCTCATGCCCGAACGGATAGGCGGGTTCCATTCTCCTCATGCCCGAACGGATAGGCGGGTTCCATTCTCCTCATGCCCGAACGAATATGCGGGTTCCATTCTCAAAGCTTTAATATACCTGTCAAAAATAGGCAAAAATGATTTGATGATATGAGTTAGCATGCCCCTAATCCTAGGGATGTCTAACTATAAATGATGCATGAATTATGACATTAAAATTGCTTGGACGCTTTCAACTTCCAGATCGGTCAATCTTGACTCTTCTTGTTTTCTTCTTTTTCTCAATCTCTTCAGGCTTTCTCACCCTTGCCAAATCTTTCTCTTTGTCTCTTCTTGAAAAATTACTGCTGACTTCCACTGGTCAGAATAGACATAACACTTCTCGTAGTGCTCGTTCTCAAAACATTGCCCCCATTCAAACTGGGTGTTCAACTTTTCTCTTTGTTCTGACTCATCATGACGACTTCTTTCTTATCGACACATTAGGGGGAAGGCACATGCCCCCAAGTCCCTGAACTTTTCTCTTAAGTTCATTAATGTCATTTTCCATTTTCTGAAGCAATCGAAGCATTTCGACAGAAACTCGCTTCAAGCCCTAAACCATAGCATGTAGAATCTTACCACTAACCTCATTATGGCCACTGATGAGCTATCATTTGTATTCATGACCTTGCATTCTAAACTTTATCCCTGAAGCAACGAGAATATTTTTTTGTCCACTAAAAAAATTAGATTACACCTTCTAATTTCAAAATGAGATGCATTTTCGAAAACTAGACTTTCTTTCCAAATTATGGATATATCAAGCCAGATTAAATACCCCGAATATCAAGTACACGAACGACACTACTATGGCTTACCAAGGATTTCCTCAAGCATCACGTGTCTAGGAGACCTCGAAAGCTGAGCTAATGTCTGAGAATGTGAAATACCCTCCAAATTATTTCAGTTCTTAATCAATTAGACTTATCTTTTCTATGCTTCGCCTTTATCATTATTGCTTTGTTTCATCTCTTTCTGGTTTTGGGGAAGTCAACTCATCACATTTCTTTGGCTCGAAATAAATGATGGAGCAAACAACAAAACCCCGAGCTACTCGGCATTGTCATTATTTGAAAATATTACCATCACTCATATAGCCAAGGTTTTTTATTCGAATGGTTCATAGCAACCTTATTGGTCCTTTTGCTACAGCGGAGTGCCCTAAAAATTCTACACCCGTATCCGAAAATGCCTATTACCAGGCTTCGAAAATTGGAGTGCTTTTGTTATGCTTTTATTATTCTCGAATTTTTTCTCTTTCTCTTTTTCTTTTTTCTTTTTTTTCTTTTTTTTCTTTTTTTCTCTTTCTTCTTCTTATTCTTCTTCTTCCTTTTCTTTTCTTCTTTTTCTTCTTTTTTTAGCACGGAAGATTTTTTGTTGTTCTCTCGAAGGCCCTAATGCTATGTAAACTCAATAGATGGCCAAATTAACTTGAAGTGTAAGTCACATATTCATCATCTTCACAACTTTCGATTTCCGCTAGACAAAGGCTGCTCGAAATAAACCTTTGGGGTCAAGGTCAGTGTCCCGGCGTATCGAAACGCTTCTAAGCCATTTCGATATAGGTTTTGACAGTGGTGAATGTTTCGAAACGGGCTTCAGCACGTTTCGGAACAAGCTCTTATCGTATTGAAACGATCATGTCCGTTTCAGTACGACCTATTTATTACACCCCAACGACTCTTTCTATTTTGGTCTATTTTGAAACAGAGTCGGGCGTTTCAGAACGGGTAGTTGCAGACTGCATTTATGGAGGGAAGATAACATCCCAACGGCTATAATAATGAAGGCAACAACCCCAACGGCTAGAATTCAATGAGAATGTATAAAAGGGACCTCCAAAAGCACCAGCAACAACTATTGATCCCAAAAGAATTATCCAAACATCAAATCCAAGCAATTGTGCTGAAATCCCATATTTTCTTATAAACCCCAATTGTAGAACTTTGTATTTCCAATCTTATTTGTTCAATTAGGTTGAGTGCTTGTAAAAAGGGCTACACACCAGTCTTTAGCCTTAAACTTCTTTGTATTACCTGAGTGAGGATTGGGTCAAATTTTGGGTAGAAAATTTGATTAGTATTGTAAAGGTTACCTCCTAAGCTTAGAAAAGGGGAAGAACAATTAGTGGATTGTTGGAAAATCCTTAGTGGTAGTTAAGGTAGTGGATGTAGAGTTCAATTGGAACTTGAACCACTCTAAATTCTCTTGTCTAGAAAATTTTAATTTTCCACTCCACCACCAAAATTTCTAAAAATCCAATTCACCCCCTCTTGGCTTAAATCGATTCTTTGATCCACTCAACAATTGGTATCAGAGCCTACCTCTTTGAAGGATTAACAACCACAAGAGGAGTTCCTAGGAGAGTGTGATCTATTCTAAAGACAAGCCATGACATCTACTTCAACCTCCAACCTCTCTGAGTCACAATCAACCACTAAACCACCATTCTTCAATGGGGACAACTACACATATTGGAAGAATCGGATGCGTCTCTTCATCAAGTCAACGGATTACATGGTGTGGGATGTAGTGGAAGAAGGCCCCTACATTCCGGTTAAGAGAACCGATGAAGGAAGACTTGTTCCGAAGGTAAAGTCAGAGATGACCGAGGAAGATAGATGGAAGATGCAAGTCAACGAAAAAGCTCTACATATCATATTTTGTGCACTTGGTCCAGATATCTACTCAAAGGTTTCATCTATCGAAAGCGCAAAGGAAGTGTGGGACACTTTGGAGACGACTTATGAAGGCACTAGCGATGTGAAAGAGACGAAGATTGGGTTGCTAAACTTGAGCTATGAGAATTTTAAGATGGACCCCGATGAGAGCGTCTCAAAGATGTTTGATCGATTTTCGATCATTGTCAATGGCCTTAAAGGATTCGGTAAAGTAATTTTCGAAGATAAGCTAGTGAGGAAGCTTCTATACTCTTTCCCGGAATCTTGGGATGGTAAGAGGACGACCATCATTGAAGTAAAGAATTTGAAAACTTTGAAGCTTGATGAGCTTGTTGGGTCTCTTCTTACACACGAGATTATGAAGCAAGGAAGAGAGGAAGAGAAGAAGAAGGAAGAGAGAAGGATAAAGAACCATGAGGTAGAAAAGAAAAAGAAGCTAGGAGTTGCTCTCAAAGCCTCTCTACATGAGGAGAGCTCTTCTAGTGAGGAGGAAGACTTTGAGGAATTGGCTATGATAGCCAAACGATTCTCACGGTTCATGAAGTCCAATATAGGGAGAAAATTTCAAAGAAAGATGGACTTCAAGAACAAAGGCAAGGAAGAAGAGAGGGACCAAATCATTTGCTTTGAGTGCAAGAAGCCGAGTCACATATGTTCCAATTGCCCTCAACTCAAGAAGAAGGGCTTTGAGAAGAAGAAGAAGCTCAAAGCCAAGCTTGCTACTTTGAGTGATGATGAGTCATCCGAGGATGAGGAACATGAAGTGGCCAACCTTTGTATTATGGCTCTTGAGAAGGATTCCTCTATGGTAACCTCTAACTCATCCATATTTGATTTTACATTTGATGAACTTCAAGATGCTTATAATGACTTGCAAGAGGTATATGATGAGTTGGTTGAGAAATACAAGGAGTCAGTTTTAAAAAATAAGAAAGTAATTTCGGTTTTAAGAACTCAAAATGACCCCCTTTCTAAAACCAACTCGGAATTAGAAAAAAAGGTCTTAGTTTTACAAAATTCCTCAAATGAGTTTGAAAAGAAATCAAATGATTTAAATGACCTTCTTGAAAAATATCATGTTTACCACCAAGAGGAGGTGAGTAAACTCAAGGCTTCTCTATCCAATGTTGGGAAAAATGGTTTTGAAAAAGCATCTTCTTCAAAACCCCAACATGTGAAGAGAAACTTTGTTAACCATAAACAAAGAGGCTCCTATAAGTATCATAAGAACAAGAAAGTTAGAAGTGTGTGGGTTCCTAAGGAACTTGTAGTTTCTAACAATATTGTAGCCATTTCATCTTGGATTCCTAAGGGAACCAAGTATTTGGGAACTAACACTCATGGACCCAAAATGATTTGGGTACCAAAAATCAAAGTTTAACTCTTTGTTTGTAGGGGGAGCATTGCTACAAGGCCAAAGCACAAAGCCAAAACTCATGGTACCTTGATAGTGGATGCTCGCGGCATATGACCAGAGACAAGAGTCAATTCATGGACTTAAAGCCAAAAAGTGAAGGAGTAGTGACATTCAGTGACAACTCCAAATGCCACATTGAAGGCATTGGCTCCATAGGTAATCACTCTACTATGCTCATTGAAAATGTTTTATATGTCAATGGTCTAAAACATAATTTATTGAGCATTAGTCAAATGTGTGATAAATGGTTTAATGTCTTGTTTGATAAAAAAAAGGTGTAAAATTGTTGACATTAAATCAAATAAAATAATGCTCATTGGTCATCGCATAGGTAACATTTATATGGTGCATCTAGATGAAATTCATACATCCCATGCATGTTTTGTTACTCAAGATGAAAATCATGCATGGTTATGGCATAGGAAACTAGGACATGCTAGCATTAGTGTTTTAGAAAAAATTAGTTTCCCTAAATCTAGTTAGAGGTTTACCCAAAATCAAGTTCTCAAATGATAAAATATGTGATGCATGCTCTAAGGGTAAACAACATAAATCATCCTTTAAATCCATTAATGATGTTTCTACAAGTAGGTGCTTACAACTAATTCATATTGATCTATTTGGGTCAATTAGAACAACTAGCTTGAGTGGAAAATCATATGCTTTTGTGCTTGTTGATGATTACTCTAGATATACTTGGGTTCTCTTTTTAAGCACCAAGGATGAGGCTTTAGAAAACTTCATCACATTTTCAAAATTAACCCAAAATGATCTTGAACTTAGAATTTCACACATTAGAAGTGATCATGGAACGAAATTTCAAAACATGGGTTTTTAATGAATTTTGTAATGAAAATGGGATTAGCCATAATTTTTCAGCTCCTCGAGCTCCCCAACAAAATGGGGTAGTTGAGAGGAAAAATAGAACTTTAGAAGAAATGGCTAGGACTATGCTTTGTGAAAACAATTTACCTAAGTATTTTTGGGCGGAAGCCACTAACACCGCTTGCTATATTATAAACCGAGTAATGATTAGGCCTATCTTAAAGAAAACTCCTTATGAGATTTTAAAATCTAAAAATCCTAACATTAGCTATTTTCACCCTTTTGGTTGTAAGTGTTTTGTTTTAAATAATGGAAAAGAAAATTTAGGTAAATTTGATGCAAAAAGTGATGAAGCTATTTTTCTATGTTACTCTTTAAACTCTAAAGCCTATCTTGTGTTTAACAAAAGAACTTTAGTTGTAGAGGAATCTATTCATGTGGTTTTCGATGATAACCTCCTTCCGAGGAAGGAATCTTGTGATGATGATGATGTAGGAATTCTTGATGCCTTTGATGGAGGACAAACTTCAAAGGAGGATGGGATTCCAACTAAAGAAGGAGATGCACAAGTTCCACCTCTTGAAGCCTTGAAGGGTTTGACTCTTGAGAAAAAGGAAGTGAGCTACCCAAGGGAGTAAAACTATGTAAAAGGTGGTGAAATCTTGGGTGATCCATCCAAGGGGGTAACTACTCGCTCTTCTCTTAAAATGCTTAATCATGTTGCATTTATCTTATGCATTGAGCCTAAGAATATTAAAGAAGCTTTAAAAGATGATTTTTGGATTATGTCCATACAAGATGAGTTAAATCAATTTGAGAGAAGTAAAGTGTGGACATTAGTTGAAAGACCTAGAAATCAATCTACTATAGGAACTAAATGGGCATTTAGAAATAAACTAGATGAGAGTGGTAACATAGTGAGAACATAAAGCTAGGCTAGTTGCTCAAGGTTACACTCAAGAAGAGGGAATTGATTTTGATGAAACCTATGCACCCGTAGCTAGAATGGAAGCTATTAGGATGTTGCTTGCATATGCATGTTATCATGATTTCAAGCTTTTTGAAATGGATGTCAAGAGTGCATTTTTAAATGGCTTTATAAATGAAGAAGTGTATGTGGAACAACCAACGGGTTTTAAAAATCCAATTTTTCCAAACCATGTTTTTAAATTGTCAAAAGCTTTATATGGTTTAAAACAAGCTCCTAGAGCTTGGTATGAAAGACTTTCAAGTTTTCTATTTGGAAAAGGTTTTGAGAAAGGAAATGTGGACACAACACTTTTTATTAAAAACAATGGCAAAAATATATTAGTAGTTCAAATTTATGTTGATGATATTATATTTGGTTCTACTAATGAATTGCTTTGTCAAGATTTTTCTAAGTTGATGCAATGTGAATTTGAAATGAGCATGATGGGGGAGCTCTCATTCTTTTTGGGACTCCAAATCAAACAAATGAAGGATGGCATCTTCATCAATCAAGCTAAGTACATCAAGGATATGCTCAAGAAGTTTTTCTTGGAGAATGCAAAGCCTCAAACACACCAATGAGCTCATCTACAAAGCTTGACAAAGATGAAGGAGGTAAGTGTGTTGACTCTAAGCTTTATTGCTCTATGATTGGATCATTGCTTTACCTTACCGCAAGTAGACCAGATATATTGTTTAGTGTTTGCTTGTGTGCTAGGTTTCAAGCTAGTCCTAGAGAGTCTCACCTTATAGCCGTAAAAAGGATCTTTAGGTACCTTAGAGATACTCCTTGTCTAGGTCTTTGGTACCCTAGAGACTCAACCTTTAACCTTCATGCTTATTCGGATGCGGATTACATGGGTTGTAAAATTGATAGGAAAAGTACTTCCGACACTTGCCAATCCTTCCGAGGAAAAGGGCCAAGACAAGCACCATCGGGAACCTCAGGCAGGCCACACGGATCCGGGAAGCAAGGTAACAAGCATGAATCGAAGGCCTCCGCCCAGATGTATCATGTGAGAGGCCACGAAGAGGATGACGAGCCTGATGTTATAGCAGGTATCGTTATGTTATATGCACACTCATTGTATGTATTGATCGATCCTGGATCTAAACATTCTTTTATAAGCATGGAATTGGTTAAAAGACATAGGATGTCTAGCAAACCTATGACAACAAAAATCTCCGTGACAAATTCGTTAGGCGATTGTGTTGTTCTAAGACATGTATGAAAGAATTGTCTGATCTTGATTCAAGGAATTCCGTTCCCTGCGGATTTCCTAGTCTTACCAATCCACAAGTTTGATGCGATTCTAGGTATGGATTGGCTTAGTAAACATCAGGCGTGGGTAGACTACTGTAAGCGAAAATTGTATCTTCGAGGCCTTGGCAAGGAAAGAATAATGCTGATGGAATCTCGGAACTCCATGTTGTGTGCATTGTCCACAAAATTCAGGAATGAACCTCAGATCCATGATATTGACACAGTAAATGAATTTGTAGATGTTTTTTTGACAAACTTCTGAGATTGCCCCCAACCCGTGAAGTGGAATTTGGCATTGAGGTGCAACCTGGGACTACTCCAGTTTCTATTGCACCATATCAGATGGCAGCTATGGAGTTGAAAGAATTAAAAGCTCAAATTCAGGACCTTATGAATAAGGGTTTTATTCAACCAAGCTCTTCACCTTAGGGAGCACTAGTTCTTTTTGTCAAGAATAAGGATGGTTCTATGCGTTTGTGCATTGACTATAGTCAATTGAATAAAGTAACCATCAAGAATAAATATCCATTGCCCAGGATAGACGACCTGTTTGATCAATTAAAAGATGCCTCCGTGTTTTCCAAGATCGATTTAAGGTCGGGTTATTATCAAATGAAAGTCAAAGAGTGTAACACCCCAAATTTGGGCCTAGATGTTTAGAGTCTGAACCGGATCGGTCTAGGAAACGGTTCGAATCTAAAAGGGGGTTTTAGGGAACACCTAGTTCGGGATGCTTTAAAAATATAAAAAAATATCTAAAAATCCCCATTTAATATATAAGAGAGAATGGTGAAATCAATTTTACAAAATGAGGTTTGGAAATACTACATTTCGGTGTAGTGACCAAATCACAGTTTTTACAAAGTTTAGTAGTAACTGTTTTGTAAAGGGTTGAAACTTTGAATCTTTAAGGAGTTAATTTTACCAAAAATATTTTCATCAGATTTTTGCTTAATTTGGGTGATTTAATTAATGTTTTAATTAAAGAAAATGAAGGTGATTAAAATAGAAAAACTACCTTTGACTTTTCATAACCAATTTTCTCTAATTTTCTCTCAAAATCCTATCAACCAAACACTTTTTCTCCAGCACGTTTACTTTGATTTCCACTTCATTTGATGAGATTTCAACCACTCTTTGATTCCTAATCAATCCTTCAACAAATCCACTTGATTTCTACATTGAATTTTTAAGAAAACTTGCCCAAACCAAGGAGAAATCATCCATTAGAGGTAAGCTTCGTCCTTCTCCTCTAATGATCAGTTCTTTACTGAAATTCCCATGTTATCAATCCTTTATTAATGATTTTAAAGTGGTTTTAATGTTAGTTACAAGAAATTGGCTTGAAACTCTAGATTTTGGATGAGATCTTGAAGATTTTCGCGGTGATTGATTGGGCTCTGTTTTGAGATGGTTTTCTAATGTATTTTGGATGTTAAATGATATCATAAATGAGGTTTTATCAATCCAATCCCGAATAGGTTGTTTCCTAAGTTTTTGCATGTTAAAATGATGGTTTTTGGGGGTGATTTTGGTGTTCTGCTATAGATGGAGGTATAAGGACGTGGTTGTGTTGGTTTTTGTTGTTAATTGATGTTTAGAAATGATTAGAAGTGATGGATCTTGGCTGGGTTTGATTTTGGGAGAGTTTGGAGGTGATTTCGGTAGTGTTTGGTAGCCGAAATGTGGTTTTTGTGTAGAGCAGCGAGTTTAGGTGTGTGGCTGATGATTTCAATGCATGATGATGCATTAATCCTCTGCTCTTATGTGTTTAAAACAGGGGAGACATCTTCGGACACCTTTGGAGTTGATCAGGAAGCTTAGATAGCGTTTCGGCGAGCAAGCGAAACGTAATCGGTGAGTGCGTATGGTTTTAGAAGTCCTTGAGGGACAAAGAATCAAGGTTTGGGGATTTAGGAAAGGTTTGAAACACATTCCTAAGTCCGGAAGTAAGTATTGGCTAGATTGCTCTCTAGAATGTGGTGATTGCCCCTTTAAATGCTTTTACATGCTCATGGTTTTAGATTGATAAATTCCTACTGTTTTTATGCATTAATTATAGCATGAGATGATGCTTGAAATGATTTCATAAAGTAAAATGTTGCATATTGAGATTTGGGCTTTTATGTTGAAGCATAGCAAATTTTATGGTTTTGAAATGAGATGAGTATGATGAGATTTGTTGCATGAAAAACAGTAGGTGAGATGATGTTTTAACATAATATATTGGCATAGATGTTGAGATACTTATCGGATATAATTGATCGATCAATAGGATGAGAGTGCACTATAAACTAAAAATTCGTACGTGCTCTTTGGTTAAGCCAAAGGGAGAGAACCGATGATGGGAATTCCATCGGGTAGGACTTGGTGAAATACCCAAGCTTTGTGGTGATGAGAGATTTTGCCATGTGAGTATGGTGATGAGAGATCGCACCGGAAACTATGTTGCTAGATGAGTGAGTACGGTGATGAGAGATGCCACCGGAAGTGTCTAGTGAGATGTCCGCATATCCGAGTAACAAATAGATGTGAAATGCCAATATAAAATATGTTATGGTTTTTGATTCACATGTACCTTGATGTAATGGTTTATGCTATGAGAAATGCATATGTGATTTGTATATCAAATGCTTAGAGTACAAGCATGAGTTTGGCTTTGCTATGAGTTTTGCATTGGTTTAAATGCATGAGATAGAATGAAGGTAAATGTGGTTTCAATGAGAAATTGCTTTGAAAGGTTTCCAAGCATGAGATAGAAATGAGCATGTGGTTTAAAAGCTTTTGATGAAAGTGTTTTCAAGATGTGCATTATTGAGTTGGTTTTCTTTAGAGCATGCCTCACTAAGCATTTGTGCTTATGCTCTCTTTTACCAATAATGCAGACAATTGAGGTTTTTTCGGGCATCAAGGAAGCTAAGTTCATCCAAGGAAGTCCAATCTCATGTATGGGGAAGTTTTCGTACACTTTAGTTTTGATAGATTGGCAATGGGAAACCAAGGATTGTATTTGGGAGATGTGTTAAACTCCATAGGGTTGTGGCATGTTTGTTTTAGCTTGTTTTGGTTGTAAATGGCCTTAATTGCTTGTTTTGAGATTGGTTTGCCTGTTTGGGTTTTGATATTAGGGAGCATGCCTATAGAATAATGGAATTTTTTGTTTGATGCTATGGTTGTGCTTGAATGTTCCAAATACGTCCCTTGTATGTATGATGACTTGTTGGTATGATTAGAGAGTCTTTGGGGCATGTTAGAGTGGGTATTTGAGTGAAAAACCTACAGTTGCTGCTGTTTCTAGGCAAACCGTATCGAAAAACCCTCACGTGTTTCGGAACCGGGGCCTGTAATGGCCTTTGTGTTTCGAAACGGTGGAGGATGTTTCAGAACGATTTGGCTAATGGAGCTACACGTTTCGGAACTGGTCTCGGAACCAACCCGCGTACCGAAACGGTCAACGCCGTTTCGATACAGCTTTTCGGTACGGTAGGTGGGTGTTTCGAAATGGGTTACCGTTGGACCCAGGTTTGAATTGTTTGGATGTTTGCATGTTTTACATTTTAGTCCTAAATGTTGATATTGCAATTGCCTGAGCTTGAGGTGTCCTTTTAAGTTGAAATTTCGCAGAGAAGCATATAACATGACTAATTTCAAGATGGTAACTTTAAAACCAATGAAGTTCCTCTAATTTATAGAATTTACATTATGGTCCCTAAACTTGTGTGATGTGCAATTGAGTCCCTATATGTTATCCGATCGTTGTGCCTTTCTCAATCATGATTCGTGAGTACTCACTTAGGGTTAACATGTATCTAGACAAGATAAAAATAAAAAAGGGTCGTTAATCAAGGTTGACTTTCGGGTTGACTTCGATTTCCCCCGTGTAATCTTCGTAGTTCGGGTCAATCGTCTAGGCCACGCTAAGGGGGTTACATTTATTGGTATCAGAGCTTGGTTCACGAATGATTGGGGTTTGATATGTGGTTGTTGTATGTGTTTATTCATGATGGTGACTCTTTGGTGGAAGTGTGATTTTTGAGTAGTGATGTATGATTCAATTGAGATGATTTTGTGATGATATGCTATGTTGGAGTGTGGTTGGGGATCCCATTGCCATATAAAAACTAATGAGAGGAATTGTTTTCGAAAATGAGCTTGAGTACTTGGATTACTTACCTTATTGTGCCTAATTATGTTTGTTTCATTTTGTCAGTGCATTGTTTTCTATATAATGGGGCCACGTAGAGAGCTGAGAATCAATACTAGATCCATGACCGATAATGAGAATGCTGAGAATGTTGAGAATGTTGAGGATTTACCTCCTCCTCCTGGTGGTGGACCACCCGGTGGTTGTGGTGTTGGAGCGGGTAACGCTGGCGCTGGTGCTGGTGCTGGGGTCGCTGGACCTGAGGGTGCGTAAGGGCAAGCTACTCCTGATATGACCATGTTGATTCAGGCTATTGCTGGAGCTTTCCAAGCAGCAGTAGCTGGAGCTCATGGAGCTGCGCATCAAGATGATGCTAATGTGAGGTTGCCTTTGGAACGTCTGCATAGTCTAGGAGGGACTGAGTTCAGGGGCTTATCTCCGGAAGGATCTGAGTCTTGGTTGGAGAGCACCAAGTAGATTCTGGGTCAGATGAACTGCAATAATGTGCATAAGTTGGGTTGTTTTGTATCACTGCTGCATGGTGATGCTTATACGTGGTGGACGACCACAATCTCTGGGATAGAGGATGACGAGGTGACTTGGACGTTGTTCCTGAATGCGTTCAAGCGGAAGTATCTGGGTGTGTGTTACCTAGATGAGAAGAAAAGAGAATTTATGTCTCTTGTGCAAGGCAGCATGACAATAGCTGAGTATGAAGTACAGTTTGTCCACCTCAGTCAGTATGCACCTGAGCTAATCCCTAGTGAGCGGGAGAGGTACGAACGATTCCGTTACGGGCTAGTAGCGGATGTTAAGACTTATATGCTTGCGGCTGATTATACGGATTTCGATGTCTTGGTCACTAGAGCCAAGGACATTGAATCGAACCTTGGTCTGACTAGTCGAGCGGGTGGATCTAGCTCTGGAAAGCGAGCGGCTGAACGTGATTATGGTAGAGATAGCAACAAGAGGTATAAGGATAGGAGGCCGTATTATGATGCTAGGCGTGGTGGTGGTAACCCTGGTAGAGTTCAGCAAGGACCTAATGCTGTTCTGAGGACTCCCGAGTGTAACCGTTGTGGTAGACGGCATGGTGGCGAGTGTTGGGGTAACCTTGGGACATGCTGGAATTGTGGGAACCGTGCACATTTGAAGAAAGATTGTACTCAGCCTTTGCGAGAGAGACATGCTCCGGTGAGAGCAGCTGAGCCACAGAGAGGTCGTGGGCGCGGCCGTGGTAATTTTCAGCGTAGGGATGATGGTGGCAGGAACGTAGCACATGTGGTGGCCGTTCAACCTGAGGGTGGCGGTCAGGCTCGAGTGTATGCCCATCGTGAGGGAAGGAATGATACGGATGTGATCGCAGGTGCCTTTACTTTGCAATCCTTGTCATTACTTTCTTTGATTGATTCTGGATCTACACACTCGTACATTTTGCGTGAACATGCTCAAATGCTTGGTTTACCTGTTGAGTCTTTGGATGTTGGTATGCGTGTGACTAGTTCCTTTGGTGAGACGGTTGTAATGCGGAAGTTGTATAGGAGATGTCCCTTGAAAGTGCAAAATAATGTTTTTCCTGTTGATCTTATGGAATTGCCATTCTATGGCTTTGATGTAATCCTTGGCATGGATTGGCTTGTGAAGCATAGAGCTGTTGTGGATTTCGAAAGCAAGCGAGTTTCGTTGAAACTTGCGGATGATTATGAAGTGGTGGTAGTGGGCGAGAATGTGAAGTTTCTTGCCAATATGGTGTCTACACTGGAAGCAAGTCGAATGTTGAGGCAGGGTTGCGAGGCTTACCTAGCCTTTGTGATGAATCCTAGTTCAAAGGAGTTGCGCGTTCAGGATATAAAAACTGTACGCGAGTTCCCTGGAGTGTTTCCGGAGGAGTTACTTGGATTGCCGCCTAATCGAGAGGTGGAGTTTGGGATTGAGCTGTATGAAAACACAACTCCGGTGTCCATTGCTCCCTATCGCATGACACCTAAGGAACTTAAAGAATTGAAGACACAACTTCAGGAGTTGCTTGACCGTGGCTTCATTCGTCCTAGTGTGTCACCTTGGGGTGCACCGGTCTTGTTCGTGAAAAAGAATGATGACACTATGAGAATGTGCATCGATTATCGTCAGCTGAACAAGTTGACTATCAAGAAAATGTATCCTTTGCCGAGGATTGATGATATTTTTGATCAGTTTCGGGGAGCGGCTGAGTTTTCCAAGATTGACTTGAGGTCAGGGTACTATCAGCTTAAGGTGAAGGATGTGGATGTGCCGAAAACAACCTTTAGAACGAGGTATGGGCATTATGAGTTCCTTGTAATGCCGTTTGGTTTGAAGAATGCTCCTGCTGCTTTCATGGACATGATGAATAGAGTGTTCCATGAATACTTGGATAAGTTCGTTGTGGTGTTCATCGACGATATCCTTGTGTACTCTCATACTGATGAGGAGCATGAAGGTCATTTGAGGGTTGTCTTGCAAGGGCTCCTTGAAAATTAGCTTTATGCTAAGTTGAGCAAGTGTGAGTTTTGGCTAAAGAAAGTTGTGTTCCTTGGTCATGTGGTTTCGGCTGAGGGGATTCGAGTTGATCCTTAGAAGGTTGAGGCGGTGATGAATTGGAAGCCTCCTAAGTCTGTTCATGAAGTTCGTAGTTTCCTTGGGTTGGCAGGATATTACCGGAGGTTTGTGGATGGATTTTCAAAGATTGCTGCCCCTTTAACGAAATTGTTGCAAAAAGATGTTAAGTATGAGTGGACTGAAGCGAGACAACAAGCTTTTGAGAAGCTTAAGGCAGCTTTGACGCAAGCTCTTATCTTGGTTCAACCTGAATCAAGAAAATAGTTTGTGGTGTACAATGACGCATCCTACGTTGGGTTGGGGTGTGTGTTAATGCAAGAGGGTAAGGTGGTGGCTTATGCATCACAACAGTTGAAGGTGCATGAGCGCAATTATCCTACGGATGATATTGAGTTAGCTGTGGTGGTTTTTGCTTTGAAGATCTGGAGACATTATCTTTATGGTGAGAAGTGTACTGTGTACACGGATCACAAGAGTTTGAAGTATTTGTTGTCTCAGAAAGAGTTAAATCTTAGGCAACAGTGATGGGTGGAGTCGCTTAAGGATTACGATCTAACGATCGAGTATCATCCGGGAAAAGCTAATGTTGTGGCGGATGCTTTGAGCAGAAAAGTGGCGGTAGAGTTAAGGGCTATGTTTGCTAGCTTGAGCATATCGCGAGATGGAGGTCTTGTTGCTGAATTGCAAGTAAAACCATCTCTAGTTCAGTTGATCAAGGATAAGCAGTTGTTGGATGATTCTTTGGTGCCACATGTTCAGGATATTGCTGAGGATAGACCATCAGATTTTTGTTTTAATGATGATGGAGTTCTATGTTTTGGAAGTCGGATAGTAGTGCCAAATGATGTAGAGTTGAGATGTACTATCCTGACCGAAGCTCATAGTAGTCCTTTTCCTATGCACCATGGTAGTACAAAGATGTATCGTGGTTTGAAGGATGAGTACTATTGGGTGGGATTGAAGAAAGACATTGCGAAATATGTGAGTAAATGCATGGTTTTTTAGCGGGTTAAGGCTGAGCATCAGTTTCCTTCAGGGTTGTTGCAACCGTTGAGGATCCCTGAATGGAAGTGGGAGAGAATCACCATGGACTTTGTGTCTGGTTTGCCCTTGACGCCATCAAAGAAGAATTCTGTGTGGGTAATTGTGGATCACCTTACGAAGTGTGCACATTTCTTACCTGTGCATACTACGTATACCTTGGATAAGCTGGCAGAGTTGTACATTGCTGAGATTGTACATCTGCATGGTGTACCAAAATCTATAGTGTTAGATAGGGATCCGAGGTCCACATCGCGATTTTGGGAATGTTTGCATCAAGCTTTGGGTACGCGGCTGAATTTCAGTACTTCTTATCATCCACAGACGGATGGATAGTCTGAGCGTGTTATCCAAGTGCTTGAGGATATGTTGAGGTGCTGTGTGATTGAGTTTTAAGGTTCTTGGGAGAAGCATTTGCCTTTGGTGGAGTTTGCTTATAATAACAGCTACCAGGAAAGTATTCAAATGGCACCTTATGAGGCCTTGTATGGGGGGAAGTGCAGAACTCCTCTTTGTTGGGCTGAAACGGGACAAAAGTTGGTCTCGATGCCAGCATTGTTGAAAGGAACTACCGAGAAGGTGAAGCTCATTTGTGAGCGGTTGAAGGCAGCTTCTGATCGGCAGAAGTCTTACGCGGATTTGAAGTGTAAGGAGATTGAGTTTGCGGTGGGTGACCGTGTGTTCTTAAAGGTTTCACCTTGGAAGAAGGTGATGAGGTTTGGCTGGAAGGGTAAGTTGAGCCCTAGGTATATTGGACCATACGAGGTAGTAGAACGTGTGGGTCCTGTTTCTTATAAGCTGAGGCTACCACAAGAGTTAGAGAAGATACACAATATGTTTCATGTCTCCATGCTTCGGAGGTATTGATCGGATCATTCGCATGTTATGCATGTGGAGGAAGTTGAATTGAATCCGGATTTGACCTATGATGAGGAGCCGGTTGAGATTTTGGATTCAGACAATAAAGTTCTTCGAGGTAAGACCATTGAGTTGGTTAAGGTATTGTGGAGGCATCATGGTGTTGAGGAAGCCACGTGGGAAAGAAAGGATGACATGAAGAAGTAGTTTCCTTCCTTTTTCATCCAGGTAAATTTCGAGGACGAAATTTCTTAAGAGGGGGAGAGTTGCAACACCCCAAATTTGGGCCTAGATGTTTAGAGTCTGAACCGGATCAGTCTGGGAAACGGTTCGAATCTAAAAGGGGGTTTTAGGGAGCACCTAGTTCGGGATGCTTTAAAAATATAGAAAAATATCTAAAAATCCTCATTTAATATATAAGAGAGAATGGTGAAATCAATTTTACAAAATGAGGTTTGGAAATACTACATTTCGGTGTAGTGACCAAATCGCAGTTTTTACAAAGTTTAGTAGTAACTGTTTTGTAAAGGGTTGAAACTTTGAATCTTTAAGGAGTTAATTTTACCAAAAATATTTTCATCAGATTTTTGCTTAATTTGGGTGATTTAATTAATGTTTTAATTAAAGAAAATGAAGGTGATTAAAATAGAAAAACTACCTTTGACTTTTCATAACCAATTTTCTCTAATTTTCTCTCAAAATCCTATCAACCAAACACTTTTTCTCCAGCACGTTTACTTTGATTTCCACTTCATTTGATGAGATTTCAACCACTCTTTGATTCCTAATCAATCCTTCAACAAATCCACTTGATTTCTACATTGAATTTTTAAGAAAACTTGCCCAAACCAAGGAGAAATCATCCATTAGAGGTAAGCTTCGTCCTTCTTCTCTAATGATCAGTTCTTTACTGAAATTCCCAAGTTATCAATCCTTTATTAATGATTTTAAAGTGGTTTTAATGTTAAAAACAAGAAATGATGTTAAATGATGTATTTTGGATGAGATCTTGAAGATTTTCATGGTGATTGATTGGGCTCTGATTTGAGATGGTTTTCTAATGTATTTTGGATGTTAAATGATGTTATAAATGAGGTTTTATCAATCCAATCCCGAATAGGTTGTTTTCCTAAGTTTTTGCTTGTTAAAATGGTGGTTTTTGGGGTGATTTTGGTGTTCTACTATAGCTGGAGGTATAAAGACGTGGTTGTGTTGGTTTTTGTTGTTAATTGATGTTTAGAAATGATTAGAAGTGATGGATCTTGGCTGGGTTTGATTTTGGAAGAGTTTGGAGGTAATTTCGGTAGTGTTTGGTAGCCGAAATGTGGTTTTTGTGTAGAGCAGCGAGTTTAGGTGTGTGGCTGATGATTTCAATGCATGATGATGCATTAATCCTCTGCTCTTATGTGTTTAAAACAGGGGAGACATCTTCGGACACCTTTGGAGTTGATCCGGAAGCTTAGATATCATTTCGGTGAGCAAGCGAAACGTAATCGGTGAGTGCGTATGGTTTTAGAAGTCCTTGAGGGACAAAGAATCAAGGTTTGGGGATTTAGGAAAGGTTTGAAACACCTTCCTAAGTCCGGAAGTAAGTATTGGCTAGATTGCTCTCTAGAATGTGGTGATTGCCCCTTTAAATGCTTTTACATGCTCATGGTTTTAGATTGATAAATTCCTACTATTTTTATGCATGAATTATAGCATGAGATGATGCTTGAAATGATTTCATAAAGTAACATGTTGCATATTTGAGATTTGGGCTTTTATGTTGAAGCATAGCAAATGTTATGGTTTTGAAATGAGATGAGTATGATGAGATTTGTTGCATGAAAACAGTAGGTGAGATGATGTTTTAACATAATATATTGGCATAGATGTTGGGATACTTACCGGATATAATTGATCGATCAATAGGATGAGAGTGCACTATAAACTAAAAATTCGTATGTGATCTTTGGTTAAGCTAAAGGGAGAGAACCGATGATGGGCATTCCATCGGGTAGGACTTGGTGAAATACCCAAGCTTTGTGGCGTTGAGAGATTCCACCATGTGAGTATGGTGATGAGAGATTCCACCGGAAACTATGTTGCTAGACGAGTGAGTACGGTGATGAGAGATGCCACCGGAAGTGTCTAGTGAGATGTCCGCATATTCGAGTAACAAATAGATGTGAAACGCCATTATAAAATATGTTATGGTTTTTGATTCACATGTACCTTGATGCAATGGTTTATGCTATGAGAAATGCATATGTGATTTGTATATGAAATGCTTAGAGTACAAGTATGAGTTTGGCTTTTCCATGAGTTTTGCATTGGTTTAAATGCATGAGATAGAATGAAGGTACATGTGGTTTCAATGAGAAATTTCTTTGAAAGGTTTCCAAGCATGAGATAGAAATGAGCATGTGGTTTAAAAGCTTTTGATGAAAGTGTTTTCAAGATGTGCATTATTGATTTGGTTTTCTTTAGAGCATGCCTCACTAAGCATTTGTGCTTACGCTCTCTTTTACCAATAATGCAGACAATTGAGGTTTTTTTCGGGCATCAAGGAAGCTAAGTTCATCCAAGGAAGTCCAAGCTCATGTATGGTGAAGTTTTCGTACACTTTAGTTTTGATAGATTGGCAATGGGAAACCAAGGATTGTATTTGGGAGATGTGTTAAACTCCCTAGGGTTGTGGCATGTTTGTTTTAGCTTGTTTGAGTTGTAAATGGACTTAGATGCTTGTTTTGGGATTGGTTTGCCTATTTGGGTTTTGAGACTAGGGAGCATTCCTATAGAATAATGGAATTTTGTGTTTGATGCTATGGTTGTGCTTGAATGTCCCAAATACGTCCCTTGTATGTATGATGACTTGTTGGTATGATTAGAGAGTCTTTAGGGCATGTTAGAGTGGGTATTTGAGTGAAAAACCAGCAGTTGCTGCTGTTTCTGGGCAAACCGTATCGAAACACCCTCAAGTGTTTCGGAACAGGGGCCTGTAATGGCCTTTGTGTTTCGAAACGGTGGAGGATGTTTCAGAACGATTTGGCTACTGGAGCTACACGTTTCGGAACTGGTCTCGGAACCAACCCGCGTACCGAAACGGTCAACACCGTTTAGATACAGCGTTTCGGTACGGTAGGTGGGTGTTTCGAAACGGGTTACCGTTGGACCCAGGTTTGAATTGTTTGGATGTTTGCATGCTTTACATTTTAGTCCTAAAAGTTGATATTGCAATTGCCTGAGCTTGAGGTGTCTTTTTAAGTTGAAATTTCGCAGAGAAGCATATAACATGACTAATTTCAAGATGGTAACTTTAAAACCAATGAATTCCCTCTAATTTACAGAATTTACATTTTGGTCCCTAAACTTGTGTGAAGTGCAATTGAGTCCCTATATGTTATCCGATCGCTGTGCCTTTCTCAATCATGATTCGTGAGTACTCACTTAGGGTTAACATGTATCTAGACAAGATAAAAATAAAAAAGGGTCGTTAATCAAGGTTGACTTTCGGGTTGACTTCGATTTTCCCTGTGTAATCTTCGTAGTTCGGGTCAATCATCTAGGTCGGGCTAAGGGGGTTACAATGAGTGTGATGTACCCAAGACTTCCTTCCGTACAAGATATAGACACTACGAATTCTTGGTGATGCCTTTTGGGCTAACTAATGCACCGACAACTTTTATGGATTTAGTGAATCGGGTATTTAGGCTATATCTTGATAAATTTGTTGTGGTGTTTATAGACGATATCTTAATCTATTCCAAGAGTGAAACAAAGCATGGAGATCATCTTCGTATTGTACTTCAGACTATGAGAGGGAAACAATTGTATGCAAAGTTTTCCAAGTGTGAGTTCTGGCTCACCGAAGTTGCCTTTTTGGGACATGTCGTATCGGTTCGGGCATACAGGTGGACCCGAAGAAAATCCAAGCTATTGTAGATTGGCATCCCCCGAAGAATATTGGTGAAGTCAGAAGCTTCCTTGGGCTTGTTGGCTATTACCGTAGATTCGTGAAGGGATTTTCTATGCTAGCCGCTCCTTTAGCCAAATTATTAAGGAAGGAAGCTCTTTTTTTTAGACCGAGGTTCAACAACGAAGCTTCAATCAGTTAAAACAAGTTCTGACCCATGCACCTGTCTTGTCCCAGCCCGAGTCTAGAAAAAACTATACAGTTTACAGTGATGCCTCGGATCTTGAGTTAGGGTGCGTATTGATGCAAGAAGGTAAGGTTATTGCTTATGCTTCGAGGCAACTTAAGCCACGCGAGATGAATTATCCCACCCACAACCTGGAATTGGCTACAGTTGTCTTTGCATTGAAAATCTTGAGGCATTATCTCTACGGGGAGTTGAATATTTATTGACTCAGAAGGAGTTGAATTTTCACCGATCATAAAAGTCTTAAATATTTATTGACTCATAAAAGTCTTAAATATTTATTGACTCAGAAGGAGTTGAATTTTCAGCAACGGAGATGGATAGAACTCCTTAAAGATTATGATTTGGTTATTGATTACCATCCGGGCAAGGCCAATGTTGTAGCTGATACACTCATCCGCAAACCTTTGCCTGGTAAGTATCGATATCAGACTTGAAGTTATATGTATGGTGAAGTACGTTAACTCATCGTAATATTGCTATATTGTAGCCCCTCGAGCAATTAACGCTCACTTTCGACTCCAAAAGCATCATTGTCTCGAAGTTGAACTTCAAGTTCAGTCTACCATCGTTATGCGAATCAAGGAATTGCAAAAGCAAGATTCCAAACTCCAAACCATTGTCTCTCAGCTATCGGATAATCCTAACTTCAAAATTAATTCTAAAGGACTCTTATGTCTCCATGATCGAATTTGTGTACCTAGAGATGAAACTCTTCACACCGACATCATTTCTGAAGCTCATTAGAGTTCTTTTTCTGTTCACCCCGGGCCTGTGAAAATGTATAAAGACCTACGTGAGCTCTATTGGTGGCCAGGCATGAAGCAGGCCATAGTTGATTACATTTCTAAGTGCCTCACGTGTCAACGTGTTAAAGCAGAACATGGTGCCCCTACAGGATTATTGCAACCTATTGATCCACCAAAATGGAAATGGGAAAAGATAACTATGGACTTTGTTAGTGGTCTACCGTTAACACCTGCAAAGCATGACGCTATATGGGTTGTTGTAGATCGTTTCATGAAGTCAGCTCATTTTATACCAGTTAGAATGGACTACGGTCTTTCTAAGCTAGATGACTTGTACATCAAGGAAGTAATTCGACTCCACAGAGTACCTAAGTCTATCATCTCTGATCGAGATCCTCGGTTTGCATCCCAGTTTTGGAGAACCTTACAGGGAGCTTTGGGCACCAGAGTTAATCTTAGCACAACTTTTCACCCTCAATCTGACGGTCAGTCAAAAAGGGTAATTCAGGTAAATCATCGAACAATCCGTATTTTGAAATCCTAAAAATTTTCTTTGTCATGAAGTCTCCCTATGCAGATATCGGAAGACATGCTTCGAGCATGTATTATCGATTTTGGCGGAACTTGGGAGAGATCTCTACCTCTTGTTGAGTTTGCATATAACAATAGTGTTGAGTTGATCGAACACTTGCAAATGGCCAAGAGGGGGGTGAATTGGCAATTAAAATTTTGGTGAAGTGAAAGATAGAAAATAAAAGTGACACAAGGGGTTATAGTGGTTCAAGTTCTCCAATTGAACTCTACATCCACTACCTTAGCTACCACTAAGGATTTTCAAACAATTCACTACTAGAATTCGTCCCCTTTTCTTGGATGAGGAGGAAACCTTACAATTTCGATTAAGCTTTCTACCCAAAGCTTAATCCACTCAAATACAAGAGATATTTTGGTAAACTTAAATGTTTCCTCTCAAAGGATGATTGTCTACCCAAATACAATTTAAACAATCCCAAACTCACAATACAAATTGACAATTTGAAATACACTAGAGTTGGGTACAAAGATTTGACTCTTAATAGCTCAAGGGTTTGGATTTTTGCTTTGATGATGCTTGAAGGTTCAATGGTTGTTGCTTGGTCAAATGAAGCTTGTTTTTATACCCTTGCATTGATTTCTATCCGTTTGGGTAGTTAGGATCATCAATAGAGCCGTTGTGGACATTTTTCCCGCATTAAATGCAGCTCTGCAGCCTACCGTATCGGTACTCGGGAAAGGCGTATCGATACCTGCATCAAAGAGGAAAGAGCCGTTGTGCCTGAAAACAGGGCGTATCGATACCCATATAAGGCGTATCGGTACGGTTTTTAAGGGGCGTATCAATACGATGGCTGTATCGATACGGTCCAAAGTTACTGGAATCCCAAGTTATGTTTGTATGAAAAGCGTATCGATACGCATATCAAGCGTATCGGTACGATATAACTACCTTTTGAAAATTTGGAAACCAACCAACTGACAAGTAACGGTCAAATAATTAAATGCTCAGATTTTTCAAAGATATGCTTAGCGTATCGATACGGTTACCATGCGTATCGGTACGTGTTCATGAAAACAATTGCCCAGATGCATATCGTATCGATACGGTTTCAGGGCGTATCGGTACGATATGTTCAATGAAATTCCAGTGACAAAATAGGGTATCGATACGCTAAGGGTATCGATACTCCTGGGCGTTTTTGCATACTTGTGCTTGGAAAACATAGAAAAGGACTTTGAAAAATATATATGATTTAAGAGCAGATCTTTAATTATTATTTTGTTTTAAAAACACTTGTCAATTGAGAGACTTTAAAGAGTACTTAAAAATTTATTGTTTTGCAAATTGGTCCTTAAGATTATGTGTTATATCAAAATCAATTTCGGTTTTACAATCTCCCCCTTTTTGATATAACAAAACCATAAATAAATTTTTAAGTTTTTGAAACTTTGAAAAGCTTTCTCCCCCTTACTTTAAGATAGATTTTCAAAACAAAAAATATTTTGACTCTATGATCCTTCTCCCCCTTTTTGTTAGATCAAAATAGAATACAAGGATAATAAGAATATAAAGCAACAATAATTCATTAAACTAAAGGCAAGCAAAGAGTTCAAATTCATAAACTTCAAAATAAGCATAAAGGTTCAAATGCATAATTGTCAAAGCAACCATCATAACCCAAACTCTTAAAATCCAAAAAAAAAACATAGATAATAGGCAGAAACTTCAAATCCTAAAAACAAAAAAAAATGCAATAACAATAATGAAAGACTAAATGGCCTAAGATGAGATGCATGAACTACTCGTCCCCTTCGTCATCATGATCGTCCTCATCATCTTCTTCTTCATCTTATTGAGAGGGTTGATTCCTTCGGGTTTGATTGATCCAAGCACCATGGAAGGCGGTAAGAGAGATATCCATGGAGTTTTGGCGAGCGACCATGGTATCGATCTTCTTGTCCATGCCTTGAATGCGATCCTCTAAGGATGTAAAACGAGTATCCATCGCGGTGAACTTCTCATTGAGGAAGGTCGTGAGAGCATCCATATAGGAGGAATCAAAGGAAGCACGATGAGAACTCGAAGAAGCACGAGAGGCATCGACCGGAGCAACGGGCGGAGGATCTTGAGGAGTGCGAACCCACTCATTATCAACATAAGTGAAACCGGAGCGAGCTAGGGAACGCTCATCAATAAGTAGGCCAAGGGTTTCGGGAAAATCATGTGAACAATCAATGCCAATGGAATGAAATAGAAAACTCAAGGCCGTGGAGTAGTAAAAGGATGAGACTTGTTTGGTATGGGCGTATTGAACTAAAAAGACAAGGTCGGCAAACATGATTTGACACAAATTTGGACGTTTACCTTATCTAAAACACTTAAGCCAAAAATCATCCGTTTGACGAACAGTTGAATATTTCCCACCCGATGGACGAAGAAACCAAGAAACAAGAAGGTGAAGGATACGGTCATGAGCATCTAAAACTTTTGCGGGACCTAGATAACCCGTACCCAAGGAATGTTCATCATCAATACCAACATCTTCAAAACCAAAGACATTGCATAAAGCTTTTTGATCAATTTGAAAACGTTTGCCCATAATGGAAGATTCAATGGCAATAACATGCTCCCTAGATTCATCATGTATACATACGGCATTAGAAAAGAACACAATGACTAGGTTCCTATATAGTGTAACACCCCTCGCCCGGTTACGAGCGAGCGATGTTACTATTCGGATGATAGACAGATTCATACATGTCAAGCTTGATTAACTTCAACATAGTTCATTCATATTATCATATCCATATTTACATAAACATTTATTAAGTCATTACGTAATATAACATGTCTTAGTTTTATACAAACCACACTTAAGAATTACATGATTCATAATGCATGACAAACTAATTTTAGACTATGCCACCAACTAGGAGTCTAAGCAAGATTATATCATACTTGTTCTTGGCTTGCGAAGCTCTCGAATCAGAACGGATGACTTTCGGATATCAAAGGACCTGTTATTTTGGAAGAAGGAAACAAAGAGAGTGATAAGTACACATAATGTACTTAGTGAGGCAGTCCTAACTTTACTAATTTCAATCTTTTAAAGTCTTATTCAATCTTTGAGGTTACTTAGCTAGGCTTAGCACACATTGAAATACCTAGCTAGTTCCATCAAAAACCAAGTTAACTTAGCTAGTCTCATGTACTAACCAATAGGGCAGCAAACTTTTACAATTCAAGCTAACATGGACAACAAACAACATGTAATCTCATTGTCATCTTGGAAGCAACATTTCATAGTTTCACATCACAACATAGTTCATTTCGAATCTCAACCAAGTACACATATTCATTTCATATCATAAGGGCTAATACCCAACTTGTTCATTTAAACATATATCATTGTTCTAATAAATGTTTTGCCTTGGATGATTAATGAAATAGGTAATCAAGTCTTCATGTAACATGTAACATTAGATACTCAAAGTATCCATTTGTCATTTCAACTTATAACAGGGGATGCATAGGCATCAATGGTGACTTACCACCATTCAATTATCAAGGTGACTAACCACCTTATCAGGTTTATAGGTGACTAACCACCATCCTGTAACAAAGATCAGGGGAGCTCAACGACTCTAAGGCATGCCCTTCTACCTATAGACACTAATCAACCCAAGGACTTTACTTATCTTTCTTTATTAACAAGTGCATTCACTTGCCAATCATTCATAATTTCAAAGGTATTTAATCACTTCAATAGGCATACACGTATAATCAATCAAGCATCATGGTAACATAAAATTCCAGCAAGCACATGAGATCATTTTCATTTTATGATCATCAAAAACCAGTAGCAAAGCTTATCATTTAGTCACATTTCACATAGCTCAAGCAATCAACACATCATAGCAACTAATCATATTTATGCTAAGCATGCTTATCTAACAAACAATATACACTTAGATCAATATTCTTGCCTTTAATCCTTCTTCCTTATCATTTTAAATTTTACCAATCATTATTAAATTCATTTCATGCTTTCTTCATGTTATCTAATAAAAAAAATAACAAGGTTAGGATACTAATCCCAACACTTCAAACAAAACTACTCTCACAATACTCCAAGCTAGTTTGTCTCCTTAATGGTGATGCCTCTCCCTTTCTTCTTGGTTTGATCACCCCTTGATTCCTCTAATATCTCTTCACCAATATGCTCTGATACCAATTTATGTAACACCCCTCGCCCGGTTACGAGCGAGCGATGTTACTATTCGGATGATAGACAGATTCATACATGTCAAGCTTGATTAACTTCAACATAGTTCATTCATATTATCATATCCATATTTACATAAACATTTATTAAGTCATTACGTAATATAACATGTCTTAGTTTTATACAAACCACACTTAAGAATTACATGATTCATAATGCATGACAAACTAATTTTAGACTATGCCACCAACTAGGAGTCTAAGCAAGATTATATCATACTTGTTCTTGGCTTGCGAAGCTCTCGAATCAGAACGGATGACTTTCGGATATCAAAGGACCTGTTATTTTGGAAGAAGGAAACAAAGAGAGTGATAAGTACACATAATGTACTTAGTGAGGCAGTCCTAACTTTACTAATTTCAATCTTTTAAAGTCTTATTCAATCTTTGAGGTTACTTAGCTAGGCTTAGCACACATTGAAATACCTAGCTAGTTCCATCAAAAACCAAGTTAACTTAGCTAGTCTCATGTACTAACCAATAGGGCAGCAAACTTTTACAATTCAAGCTAACATGGACAACAAACAACATGTAATCTCATTGTCATCTTGGAAGCAACATTTCATAGTTTCACATCACAACATAGTTCATTTCGAATCTCAACCAAGTACACATATTCATTTCATATCATAAGGGCTAATACCCAACTTGTTCATTTAAACATATATCATTGTTCTAATAAATGTTTTGCCTTGGATGATTAATGAAATAGGTAATCAAGTCTTCATGTAACATGTAACATTAGATACTCAAAGTATCCATTTCTCATTTCAACATATAACAGGGGATGCATAGGCATCAATGGTGACTTACCACCATTCAATTATCAAGGTGACTAACCACCTTATCAGGTTTATAGGTGACTAACCACCATCCTGTAACAAAGATCAGGGGAGCTCAACGACTCTAAGGCATGCCCTTCTACCTATAGACACTAATCATACCAAGGACAAATGGATACTTTGAGTATCTAATGTTATGAATATGAAGTATGCCATGTTATTGCATAATTATCATGACATTCATTTTTGGAAGCATGTTACATGACATAATATGATCATTCATTGTCATTGGCTACCTCACTTAGACTATGTAAGTCTAATGCATTCATTGCATAACATTTCAGGTTAAGGAAAGTAACAGATTGAGATCGAGATTAGTTGGAAGGTTGGCAAGTCACTACAATTAAAGAGTAATGTGTTTTGTCCTTATGAACTCCTAGTATGGTGGCAAAGTAGTTAAAGTAATTAAAGTAGTTATACTAATCTTGTGGGCCTACTATTGCGAAATTTTACTTATGTTTTATATGAAGTTTTAAAGCTATATAGACTATTGAGTTAGTAATAAAGTAATTAAAGTAGCACTCTTTGGGATCAGAATCTTCTAGAAATGAAGAATTCACCTTTCCTATATTTTTTTTTTATTTATTTATTTATTTTTTTTTGCGACATTGTCCTTCATGTCGTCGTTGACAAAAATTGCACTTAGAAATTCTCATGTCTTGATTTCTTTTCAGACTTATTAAATTTACTAACTTTCTGAGCTCTCTTCGCTACTTCCGTAACTTTGACTCTATTTACGAGATCTTGGAAATTTTTAATGTATAACGCTGTAAACATGGGTCGTAATTCATCGTTAAGCCCTATGATAAACATCTGACACTTATGTACTTATTATGGAACTCTTTCAAGAAAAATTCTCAACTTACGGTTTCCTCAGAGACGGTAAGGACAGTAGTCTCCTATCACTGTAAGGCTTCAACGCAAGAGCGCATTCAAGCTTATGTTCATCCGAACATCTTAATTGCTTATCAAAAAAAAATCCTTAAAGTATTGTTTAACCAATACTCGGCTATTTCGGGATCATCTACGTTCCGACTAGTAAAGGTGTAAGCTCGGTATTGCGATAACTCATCGATTGGGGCTCGAAGAGGTTACGCAACAGGTGGCGTAGGTTGCATGACTTGACTAGCCTTTAACATATAAATTACTGAAACATATTAGCCATGTTCTAATAATATTCTGCCTGAGCTGTAGGAGCTTCAGGCTCTACACTTCGAACAGGAGGGTTCTGAGAATTCAGAGGATTTCCTCCTTGCACCTACTCGCCATAAGTCGAGGAGATAGCAACAGACTCATTATTACAAGCTTCGTTAGTTCGAGACACATATCTATATTATAAAAGAGATCGGATCAGTTGACAAGTCACAATAATTAACAGATTAACTCCTAGGTGGCAAAGTAACTTAACACATAATACAAACATACTTAAGTTTAGTCCAGAACCGACTAAACTCTAGCTCTGATACCACTACTGTAACACCCCCTTCCCGGCCTGGTAGAGAACCGGGTCGGAGAGCGCTACCGGAAAACATAACGGAGATCGGAGACATAAATCCAAAGTTCAAAAATCATTTCGGCATATTTTATTAATCTCTTTTAAGACTTAACACTTAACTTATTAACAACTTATTTGAATTGGGGTCAATTTTAAACTTTTTCAAACTCAGGGACTAATTTGTAATTTTTACAAATTAGGGGTCCTTATCTGAAATTCGTGATATTATACTGAAATTAAACTTACTAGTTATTAGCCTGTAAAATCTCATTACTAACAGAGGTCATTTACCTATCTGATTAGACTAGGTAATGTTCAGTGACTATTTTGTAAAGTATTCAAATCTATTTCTTTTTGAATTATCTTACTAAAATTCTTTACATATTTCAATGAGCCTAACAACTCACAAAAATCATAGAGTCCTTTAATCAATGTTTTACTACCAATTATGTCAATTTTATTACTAACTTAATAGTCTATATAGCTTTAAAACCTTATATAAAACATAGGCAAAATTTCACAATAGTAGGCCCACAAGATTAGTATAATTACTTTAACTACTTTGCCACCATACTAGGAGTTCATAAGGACAAAACACATTACTCTTTAATTGTAGTGACTTGCCAACCTTCCAACTAATCTCGATCTCGATCTGTTACTTTCCTTAACCTGAAATGTTATGCAATGAATGCATTAGACTTACATAGTCTAAGTGAGGTAGCCAATGACAATGAATGATCATATTATGTCAAGTAACATGCTTCAAAAAAAGAATGTCATGCTAATTATGCAATAACATGGCATACTTCATATTCATAACAAAACATAATATCATATTATGAGCATAACATAGCATAATGTATCAAACACATAATATATTGGTACCATTTCTTGATTTGTGCGTGTCATCCTTGCACAGGGGCCATGCTAATCTTGTAACTATTTCAAGTAATCATTGATGCAACAATAACATCATACTTTTATATTCATTTATACAACAAGTATCGATCAAACATTATCATATACAACAACAAGCATCATTTAAAAGCATTAGCATATACAAGACAAGTAGGCATATCAATCTCATTTCATTGGTACTTATCATTTAAGTACTTATCCTTCAAGTAATGTAACTTTTAAATGTTTTGCCTTGGATGATTAATGAACAAGGTAATCGAGTCTTCATGTAACATTAGATACTCAAAGTATCCATTTCTCATTTCAACATATAACAGGGGATGCATAGGCATCAATGGTGACTTACCACCATTCAATTATCAAGGTGACTAACCACCTTATCAGGTTTATAGGTGACTAACCACCATCCTGTAACAAAGATCAGGGGAGCTCAACGACTCTAAGGCATGCCCTTCTACCTATAGACACTAATCAACCCAAGGATTTTACTTATCTTTCTTTATTAACAAGTGCATTCACTTGCCAATCATTCATAATTTCAAAGGTATTTAACCACTTCAATAGGCATACACATATAATCAATCAGGCATCATGGTAAATCTAAAATTCCAGCAAGCACATGAGATCATTTTCATTTTATAATCATCAACAATCAGTAGCAAAGCTTATCATTTAGTCTCATTTCACATAGCTCAAGCAATCAACACATCATAGCAACTAATCATTTTTATGCTAAGCATGCTTATCTAACAAGCAATACACATTTAGGTCAATATTCTTGCCTTTAATCCTTCTTCCTTATCATTTTAAATTTTACCAATAATTATTAAATTCATTACATGTTCCATGATTTTCAGATCATATCATATTAAATAACAAGATGAGCCGTAGCTCCCTATCAGGTAACATTTCATATTATTTTCATGTACATATAGCATATCATAATCATTTTTGAGCATATCTAAGTAATGCAGGGTACTTACCAGATGCAAGTAAATTCATAATTAATGCAATAGGAAGGCACCGAGCCTACCCCTGACACGACTATACCCACATATCAGAACAAAGAAACAAAGATCGGAATGACACCGCGTCACCCGAGACAAATGCATCCACACTCACATATCAGAACATACAAACAAATATCGGAATGACACCGCGTCACCCGAGACAAATGCATATATACTCACATATCAGAACATAAAAACAATGATCGGAATGACACCGCGTCACCCGAAACAAATGCATCCACACTCACATATCAGAACATAAAAAAAAACAATGATCGGAATGACACCGCGTCACCCGAGACAAATGCATCTACACTCACATATCAGAACATAAAAAAAAACAATGATCGGAATGACACCGCGTCACCCGAGACAAATGCATCTACACTCACCTCAATCCAAGCTTAGAGACATTTTCCTTATTCTCCAACTTTGTGATTTCCTTCATTTCTACATCTTTTCTAACCAAACATTAAAGAAACATATTATTTAGTATATTAGGCAGCTTGCATTGTCCTTAAAGAAATATTTATATAAAATGTTCTATAACTCAAAATCTGATTTCTTTATTCTTTCTACCCTTATCTTTTACCAACCTTTAATTAATCCAAATTCATGCTTAATATAAATACTAACATCAAATTAAAGGTAGTTGAGACTCTAATCTCAACTCTAATTTGTTTCACTCACCTTGATAGACCGGTACTTTATTTTTATTTCTTGGGCTTGACGGTTGTTCCGAATCTACCTTGTATACCATGATAATTAATAAAAACTAATCAAATAAACAGTATCGAATATATATAAAAATATTCATCAAACTCGATACCGAAACTTAAACTTACTAGAGATTTGAGCTTACCCCGACGTCGGTAGAGATTCGATATTACTATATCGAAAATATCGGACTACCAATCAAACATTGGATCGTAACCTATTTCTTTCTTTCTTTCTTTCTTTCTTTCTTTCTTTTCTTTCTCTGCCGTGTATTTCATCAAACCCTTCCCCTCCTATTTATACTAAATTGCCAAGCTTTACAATTCAATTCTCAGCCACAAAAATCCCACTTCACTTACTTTACCTAACTTAATTAGGTCTTCATTTCTTTTCTTTTCTTTTCTTTTCTTTTTCAATTGCTTTTCATTCTTTAATTTCCTACCACATGTAGTGGCATTTGCCACTCAATTTGTTTTCTTTTCTTTAGTTGGCTATTTAGCCGTTCAATCACTTTGTCTTCTCTTTTTTTTTAATAATAATAATAATAATAATAATAATTATAATAATAATAATAATAAAATATCATAAATTATCCCAAATAATATTTATTGGTTCAGATAAGATCGAATAAATTATTCAATTGATAAAAATATTCGATCACCGGAACTTAATTCCGACTAGACCGGTTTTTGGGATGTGACAACTATCATTGTTTTATTATGTAAGTGTGGATGCATTTGTCTCGGGTGACGCGGTGTCATTCCGATCTTTGTTTCTTTGTTTTGATATGTGGGTATAGTCGTGTCAGGAGTAGGCTCGGTACCTTCCTATTGCATTAATTATGAATTTACTTGCATCTGGTAAGTACCCTGCATTATTTGGATATGCTCAAAAGTGATTATGATATGCTATATGTACATGAAAATAATATGAAATGTTACCTGATAGGGAGCTACGGCTCATCTTGTTATTTAATATGATATGATCTGAAAATCATGGAACATGTAATGAATTTAATAATGATTGGTAAAAATTTAAAATGATAAGGAAGAAGGATTAAAGGCAAGAATATTGACCTAAATGTGTATTGCTTGTTAGATAAGCATGCTTAGCATAAAAATGATTAGTTGCTATGATGTGTTGATTGCTTGAGCTATGTGAAATGAGACTAAATGATAAGCTTTGCTACTGATTGTTGATGATTATAAAATGAAAATGATCTCATGTGCTTGCTAGAATTTTAAATTTACCATGATGCTTGATTGATTATATGTATATGCCTATTGAAATGGTTAAATGCCTTTGAAATTATGAATGATTGGCAAAGTGAATGCACTTGTTAATAAAGAAAGATAAGTAAAGTCCTTGGGTTGATTAGTGTTTATAGGTAGAAGGGCATGCCTTAGAGTCGTTGAGCTCCCCTGATCTTTGTTACAGGATGGTGGTTAGTCACCTATAAACCTGATAAGGTGGTTAGTCACCTTGATAATTGAATGGTGGTAAGTCACCATTGATGCCTATGCATCCCCTGTTATAAGTTGAAATGAGAACTAGATACTTTGAGTATCTAATGTTACAAGTTACATGAAGACTCGATTACCTTGTTCATTAATCATCCAAGGCAAAATATTTAAAAGTTACATGACTTGAAAGATAAGTACTTAAATGATAAGTACCAATGAAATGAAATTGATATGCCTACTTGTCTTGTATATGCTAATGCTTTTAAATGATGCTTGTTGTTGTATATGATAATGTTTGATCGATACTTGTTGTATAAATGAATATAAAAGTATGATGTTTATGTTGCATCAATGGTTACTTGAAATGGTTACAAGATTAGCATGACCCCTGCGCAAGAATGACACGCACAAATCAAGAAATGGTACCAATATATTATGTGTTTGATACATTATGCTATGTTATGCTCATGATATGATATTATGTTTTGTTATGAATATGAAGTATGCCATGTTATTGCATAATTATCATGACATTCATTTTTGGAAGCATGTTACATGACATAATATGATCATTCATTGTCATTGGCTACCACACTTAGACTATGTAAGTCTAATGCATTCATTGCATAACATTTCAGGTTAAGGAAAGTAACAGATCGAGATCGAGATTAGTTGGAAGGTTGGCAAGTCACTACAATTAAAGAGTAATGTGTTTTGTCCTTATGAACTCCTAGTATGGTGGCAAAGTAGTTAAAGTAATTAAAGTAGTTATACTAATCTTGTGGGCCTACTATTGCGAAATTTTACTTATGTTTTATATAAAGTTTTAAAGCTATATAGACTATTGAGTTAGTAATAAATTGACATAATTGGTAGTAAAACATTGATTAAATGACTCTATGATTTTTGTGAGTTGTTAGGCTCATTTAAATATGTAAAGAATTTTAGTAAGATAATTCAAAAAGAAGTAGATTTGAATACTTTACAAAATAGTCACTGAACATTACCTAGTCTAATCAGATAGGTAAATGACCTCCGTTAGTAATGAGATTTTACAGGCTAATAACTAGTAAGTTTAATTTCAGTATAATATCACGAATTTCAGATAAGGACCCCCAATTTGTAAAAATTACAAATAAATCCCTGAGTTTGAAAAAGTTTAAAATTGACCCCAATTCAAATAAGTTGTTAATAAGTTAAATGTTAAGTCTTAAAAGAGATTAATAAAATATGCCGAAATGATTTTTGAACTTTGGAATAAGTTCTAATCTCTAATATGATATGTCACTAAAAGATTTATGTCTCCGATCTCTGTTATGTTTTCCGGTAGCGCTCTCCGACCCGGTTCTCTACCAGGCCGGGAAGGGGGTGTTACAGTAGATGTAACACCCCTCGCCCGGTTACGAGCGAGCGATGTTACTATTCGGATGATAGACAGATTCATACATGTCAAGCTTGATTAACTTCAACATAGTTCATTCATATTATCATATCCATATTTACATAAACATTTATTAAGTCATTACGTAATATAACATGTCTTAGTTTTATACAAACCACACTTAAGAATTACATGATTCATAATGCATGACAAACTAATTTTAGACTATGCCACCAATATGCTCTTGATACATAAAATATCATATACAATACCCATTAGTAATTAATTCAAACATATAAATTCTTTTACTTAAACATAATCACTTAGAAAAGTGAATCTGCCCCCTAAACTGGCAGTTTGAGTAACCTCTACTAAACTGGTCATATCTTTTTACTCACAACTCCAAATAAGGAGTTCTTTACCATTATGGAAAGCTTATAAACACACCTTTACAACCATGTATGGAACATAATTTTATCATTTCTCTATCAATACAGTTTATTACTTGAACATAGGGTATCTTTAGAAAACTAATCTGCCTATTTGTGACTTTAGTGTATTTATAACCTATGTTTTACTACACCATAAATCTTGAGATTTTAACCATATTTACCTTCACATATTAAAATAATAATTATGTTCCAGAAACCATGAAAACAGAGCATATAAGTCCTCAACTTATCAATTCTTACAAACTAGTCCATTTTAATCTCTTATGTGTTCTAATGATATTTAAACTTATCAATTGATATATAATTCAAACTAAATTATTTATTTTTCATTCCTACAATACCTCTCCTGTTTATAATAAATTTTCTAGAATTTATTGGCATCAATTAAACCCCTAAACATTTCAAATTTCATAATTTAGTCCAGCAGATTCCAAATTCATTCAGTTTCAGTCCCGTCATCTTTTAACAACAATTCCGAGACCTATACTTAACATTTTTGAACAAATAATACCTCTATTCCATGTAAAATTTTATCCTCTACAACTTTGTAGAAGAACACTTTTTCCAGAAATGACCCTAACATGCTCGAAAATGCAGTTTTCTACAGGACAGTTTATAAATCCGAATTTCTTTATTCTTTCTACCCTTATCTTTTACCAACCTTTAATTAATCCAATTTCATGCTTAATATAAATACTAACATCAAATTTAAAGATAGTTGAGACTCTAATCTCAACTCTAATTTGTTTCACTCACCTTGATAGATCGGTAATTTATTTTTATTTCTTGAGCTTGATGGTTGTTCTGAATCGACCTCGTGTACTATGATAAAAATTAATTAAAATCGGTAAGACAGTATCGAATAAATATAAAAATATTACGAAGATTCAATACCGAAACTTAGACCAACTAAGGATTTGAGCTTACCCCGACGTCGGCAGAGATTCGATATTACTATATCGAATTTATCGAATCACCAATCGAACATTGGATTGAATCCTTTGTTTCTTCCCTAATTTTTCTCATACTCAATCGAAACCCCTCTCTCCTATTTATAGACTCTTGGCCGGCAACCCAATTCCAAATCAATTTCTCACCTTTAATTCCTTGCCACATATAGTGGTATATAATTCAATCCTCTTTAATTCAAGTGGAGTGGTTGCCGTCCACTTATGTCTTTTCCCTTTTTTTTTAATAATAATAATAATAATAATAATAATAATAAACTATTATAAATTACCCCGAATAATATTTATTGGTTCAGATAAGATCGAATAAATTATTCAATAAAAATACTCGGTCACCGAAATTTAATTCCGACTAGACCGGTTTTTGGGATGTGACAACTCTCCCCCCTAAAAAAAAAATTCGTCCTCGAATTTTACCTGAATCGAACAGGTGAGGATATTGCTTTTTCATCGTGTCCTCAGGTTCCCACGTTGCTTCCTCGACGTTGTGATTTCTCCAAAGAACTTTGACAAGAGGAACACTTTTATTTCGAAGTCTTTTGACTTCTCGATCAAGGATTTGAACAGGCTCTTCTTCGTATGAAAGATCAAGATTGAGTTCAACTTCTTCAGGCTCAAGGACGTGAGATGGATCAGATCGATATCTTCTGAGCATTGAGACATGGAAGACATTGTGTATCTTATCAAACTCGGGAGGAAGAGCGAGTCGATAAGCTACAAGACCAATTCTTTCAACTACTTCAAATGGTCTGATAAACCGAGGACTTAGCTTGCCTCTTTTGCCGAATCGGAATACTTTCTTCCATGGGGAGACTTTAAGAAACACTTTATCTCCGACTTGATGTTGAATGTCTCTACGTTTCAAATCGGCGTAAGACTTTTGACGATCGAAAGCTTGCTTCAATCGAGAATGAATGATTTGGACCTGTTCTTCGGTTTCCCGAAGCAATTGTGGTCCCAAAACTTTATTATCACCGAGTTCAGACCAACACAGGGGTGTTCGACATTTTCTGCCATACAACGCTTCAAAAGGAGCCATTTGAATCGAAGATTGGAAGCTATTGTTGTAAGCGAACTCTACCAAAGGTAGTGATTTCTCCCAGTTCTTTCCGAAGTCAATGATACAAGCTCTGAGCATGTCTTCAAGAATTTGAATTACTCGTTCAGATTGACCATCGCTTTGCGGATGGAAAGCTGTGCTAAGATTCAGTCTGGTTCCGAGAGCTTTATGTAATGATTTCCAAAATCGAGCTGTGAATCGGGGATCTCGATCGGAGACTATTGAGATCGGAACTCCATGTAAACGAATTACTTCTCGGATGTATAATTCAGCTAAGGCTTCAAGACTGAGATTCATTCTCACCGGAATAAAGTGTGCTGACTTGGTGAAACGATCAACGATCACCCAGATAGCATCGCACTTTCTTGGCGAACAGGGAAGGCCGGTTACGAAATCCATTGTGATCTGTTCCCATTTCCATTGCGGAAATTTGAGAGGTTGGAGTAAACCAGTAGGGACTTGGTGCTCGGCTTTAACCCTTTGGCAGTTCAAACATTTTGCTACATAGTCATTGATAGCCGTTTTCATTCCTGGCCACCAATACAAGAGCTTGAGATCCTTGTACATCTTAACTGATCCAGGGTGGATCGAAAAAGAACTTTGGTGTGCTTCTTGTAGGATTTCATCTTGTAATTCTTTGTTATCAGGGACACATATACGATCTTTAAAGTATAGAAGACCGTTCGACTTAACAGAGAAGTCAGAATTAGACTCAAGCTTAGAATTGATTTTCTGAAGTTCTGGATCAATTTGTTGAAGTTCTTTGATCTTGGTGATCAGAGTAGATTGAACTTGAAGTTCATTCAGATAATTCCGAGCTTTGCATAGCCGGAAATGAGCGTTGATAGCTAAAGAAGAGAGGTTCGGTTTTCGACTCAGAGCGTCGGCAACAACATTGGCTTTTCCAGGATGATAATCGATAGTCAGATCGTAGTCTTTGAGCAATTCTAACCATCTTCTTTGTCTAAGGTTTAGATCTTTTTGAGTGAGTAAATACTTTAGGCTTTTGTGATCAGTGAACAGCTTGCATCTTTCACCGTACAAATAGTGTCGCCAAATTTTGAGTGCGAACACAATGGCTGCAAGCTCGAGATCGTGAGTAGGATAATTCAATTCGTGTTGCTTCAGTTGCCGGGAGGCGTATGCAATCACATTGCCTTCTTGCATTAGAACACATCCTAGGCCCGAGTGTGATGCATCGCTGTATACTATGAATTCTTTACCCGATTCGGGTTGAATAAGGACTGGGGCATGTGTTAGAGCTCGTTTGAGTTGGTCGAAGCTTCGTTGCTGCTTTTCTGACCACTCAAAGATTACATCCTTTCGAAGGAGTTTAGTTAACGGTGCGGCAATAGTGGAAAATCCATTCACAAATCTTCGGTAATAGCCAGCTAATCCGAGGAAACTTCGGACTTCGCTCACATTTCTCGGAGGTCTCCAATCAAGAATAGCTTGAATTTTCTTAGAGTCAACTTTGATTCCTTCGGCAGAAATGATGTGTCCGAGGAATGAAACTTCGGATAACCAAAACTCACACTTAGTGAATTTGGCAAACAATTGGTGATTTCGGAGCGTTTGAAGTACAATCCGAAGATGATCAGCATGTTCTTCCTTGTTCCGGGAGTAAACAAGGATGTCGTCGATAAATACGACAACGAACTTGTCAAGATAGGGCTTGAATACTCGATTCATCAGATCCATGAATGCAGCAGGGGCATTTGTTAGACCGAATGGCATTACTAAGAATTCGTAATGTCCATATCGAGTTCGGAAAGCTGTTTTGGGTACATCTTCTTCTCTTACCCTCATTTGATAGTAACCAGACCGAAGATCAATCTTAGAGAACACGGCTGCGTGTTTGAGTTGATCGAACAAATCTTCGATTCTCGGTAGCGGATACTTATTCTTGATGGTTACTTTATTAAGTTGCCGGTAATCGATACAAAGCCGCATCGTACTATCCTTCTTTTTCACGAATAGGACAGGAGCACCCCAGGGAGATATGCTAGGTCGGATGAATCCTTTATCCTCGAGTTCTTGAATTTGCTTCTTTAGTTCTTTGAGTTCAACAGGTGCCATCCAATAAGGTGTAATGGACACCGGATTAGTTCCGGGTTGAACTTCGATTTTGAATTCAACTTCCCGAGTTGGAGGAAGGCCAGGGAGTTCCTCAGGAAAAACATCGGAAAATTCAGATACGACAGGCATTTCAGGTAAACTGAAATCAAGCTTGTCTTGCAATGCCATAGCGGCAAAAATAGTGGTCGGTTTCTTGTCTATCAATAGGATGGATTCTTTTCCTAAACCCCGTAAATATAACCTACGGTTTTGACAGTCTATCCAGGCTTCATGTTTTCCCAACCAATCTAGTCCTAAAACTAGATCAAATTCACATTTGGGTAAAACATATAGATTACAAGGAAAGGGTATATTTTGAATTGTTATCTGACAATCTTTACAGATCAAATTTATTGGCATACTACCTCCTATAGGGTTCGAAACAATTAGCCCAGTTTGTACAGTTTCAGGTTTCAATTTAAGTTCATCTAACAAGTATGAGCATATAAATGAATGGGTTGATCCCGAATCTATCAATGCGTAAACAGGTTTAAGGTTAAGTTCAACCGTACCCGCAATGACATCAGGAGACTCTTCTTCTTCCTTGCCACGAATGTGATAGACACGAGCTGGGACTCGGGACTCCTGATAAGTGGTGGCTTTTGACTGGGCAGCCTTGCTTTTTCCGGGATTGTTCGACTGAACTTGTCTCGGATGTTTGCCTCGGCTAGATGGTACAGAACTTTGGTTAGCCGGTCGAACAAAAGATTGATCATTTCGTTTTGGACAGTCTTGGATGTAATGATCGTCAGCGCCACAAGCATAACAGAGGTTCGCTTGGGTTCGGCATTGGCCAAAGTGATTCTTCTGACAGAATTTGCAAACAGGAGGTCTGTCGACATTTCCAGTACTGTTGATGGAAACAACCGGAGTAGCCATCTTGTTGGAGTGTTGGGGTTGGAAATTATTCCGAGTAAATGGTATATAGGTGGAGGATGATTCCTTCTGATGTTTCGGCTTCTTAGACCACTGAGACTTGTCGTCACTCTTCCGCTTCTTATCAGTTCGGAATCCACTCTTTCGTTTCTCGGCATTCTGCATCTTAGATTCAGTGGCGATGACCCGATTCACAAGGATTTGAAAATCCGTAATGTCAAGTGCTGTGAACATCGGACTCAATTCATCACTTAGCCCGTCGATGAACATTCTGCATTTATCTTTCTCGGTCTTGATGTACTCCGAGCCATACTTGCAGTATTTGCAGAAATCGGCAACATATTGTTCAATCGGCCGATTGGCCTGTTTCAGATGTAAGAATTTCTTCCTCCGATCAGCAAGGTATTGTTCGTTAATATATTTCTTTTTGAATTCATCAACGAAGAATTTCCATGTAACTGACTCGGCAGGGGCAGTTAGAGTCGTGGTTTCCCACCAACTTAGAGCTTCATCGGCTAGAAGTGCAATAGCACATTCAAGTTTATGTTCATCCGAACATTGGAGTTGGCGAGTTAAGATTTGAGTGGTTCTTTCTAGCCAATTCTCAGCTTCTTCCGGCTTTTCCTCGTTTTCACCGGTGAATGTAGTTGCTCGATGTTGTGCGAGCTTGTCGATAGGGGCTCGACTCGGGGTAGCAACCACCGGATTCGGTTGTTCTCGTCGGATGTTCGTTACTAATTGATCGAACATCTCCTTCATACCTAGGAGTTTTATATCGAACTGCTTGCGATTGCGCTCTCTAACTTCGATCTGTTCTGAAGTCTTATTAGAATGTCCGAATCACTTTTGGCTCGTGATAATGAAAGTCCTCGGGAATCATCTAACGAGGATGGTAGCGTTAGGATGAAAACCAAAGCTCCGGGACAATCTAATCCTCTCGAGCAAGCGGACCCTCCGAGAAGATCGGAACCGGAGAGTTGTCACATCACAACATAGTTCATTTCGAATCTCAACCAAGTACACATATTCATTTCATATCATAAGGGCTAATACCCAACTTGTTCATTTAAACATATATCATTGTTCTAATAAATGTTTTGCCTTGGATGATTAATGAAATAGGTAATCAAGTCTTCATGTAACATGTAACATTAGATACTCAAAGTATCCATTTGTCATTTCAACTTATAACAGGGGATGCATAGGCATCAATGGTGACTTACCACCATTCAATTATCAAGGTGACTAACCACCTTATCAGGTTTATAGGTGACTAACCACCATCCTGTAACAAAGATCAGGGGAGCTCAACGACTCTAAGGCATGCCCTTCTACCTATAGACACTAATCAACCCAAGGACTTTACTTATCTTTCTTTATTAACAAGTGCATTCACTTGCCAATTTATGTAACACCCCTCGCCCGGTTACGAGCGAGCGATGTTACTATTCGGATGATAGACAGATTCATACATGTCAAGCTTGATTAACTTCAACATAGTTCATTCATATTATCATATCCATATTTACATAAACATTTATTAAGTCATTACGTAATATAACATGTCTTAGTTTTATACAAACCACACTTAAGAATTACATGATTCATAATGCATGACAAACTAATTTTAGACTATGCCACCAACTAGGAGTCTAAGCAAGATTATATCATACTTGTTCTTGGCTTGCGAAGCTCTCGAATCAGAACGGATGACTTTCGGATATCAAAGGACCTGTTATTTTGGAAGAAGGAAACAAAGAGAGTGATAAGTACACATAATGTACTTAGTGAGGCAGTCCTAACTTTACTAATTTCAATCTTTTAAAGTCTTATTCAATCTTTGAGGTTACTTAGCTAGGCTTAGCACACATTGAAATACCTAGCTAGTTCCATCAAAAACCAAGTTAACTTAGCTAGTCTCATGTACTAACCAATACGGCAGCAAACTTTTACAATTCAAGCTAACATGGACAACAAACAACATGTAATCTCATTGTCATCTTGGAAGCAACATTTCATAGTTTCACATCACAACATAGTTCATTTCGAATCTCAACCAAGTACACATATTCATTTCATATCATAAGGGCTAATACCCAACTTGTTCATTTAAACATATATCATTGTTCTAATAAATGTTTTGCCTTGGATGATTAATGAAATAGGTAATCAAGTCTTCATGTAACATGTAACATTAGATACTCAAAGTATCCATTTGTCATTTCAACTTATAACAGGGGATGCATAGGCATCAATGGTGACTTACCACCATTCAATTATCAAGGTGACTAACCACCTTATCAGGTTTATAGGTGACTAACCACCATCCTGTAACAAAGATCAGGGGAGCTCAACGACTCTAAGGCATGCCCTTCTACCTATAGACACTAATCAACCCAAGGACTTTACTTATCTTTCTTTATTAACAAGTGCATTCACTTGCCAATCATTCATAATTTCAAAGGTATTTAATCACTTCAATAGGCATACACGTATAATCAATCAAGCATCATGGTAACATAAAATTCCAGCAAGCACATGAGATCATTTTCATTTTATGATCATCAAAAACCAGTAGCAAAGCTTATCATTTAGTCACATTTCACATAGCTCAAGCAATCAACACATCATAGCAACTAATCATATTTATGCTAAGCATGCTTATCTAACAAACAATATACACTTAGATCAATATTCTTGCCTTTAATCCTTCTTCCTTATCATTTTAAATTTTACCAATCATTATTAAATTCATTTCATGCTTTCTTCATGTTATCTAATAAAAAAAATAACAAGGTTAGGATACTAATCCCAACACTTCAAAAAAAACTACACTCACATATCAGAACATAAAAACAATGATCGGAATGACACCGCGTCACCCGAGACAAATGCATCCACACTCACATATCAGAACATAAAAACAATGATCGGAATGACACCGCGTCACCCGAGACAAATGCATCCACACTCACATATCAGAACATAAAAACAATGATCGGAATGACACCGCGTCACCCGAGACAAATGCATCCACGCTCACATATCAGAACATAAAAACAATGATCGGAATGACACCGCGTCACCCGAGACAAATGCATCCACACTCACATATCAGAACATAAAAACAATGATCGGAATGACACCGCGTCACCCGAGACAAATGCATCCACACTCACATATCAGAACATAAAAACAATGATCGGAATGACACCGCGTCACCCGAGACAAATGCATCCACACTCACATATCAGAACATAAAAACAATGATCGGAATGACACCGCGTCACCCGAGACAAATGCATCCACACTCACAATACTCCAAGCTAGTTTGTCTCCTTAATGGTGATGCCTCTCCCTTTCTTCTTGGTTTGATCACCCCTTGATTCCTCTAATATCTCTTCACCAATATGCTCTTGATACATAAAATATCATATACAATACCCATTAGTAATTAATTCAAACATATAAATTCTTTTACTTAAACATAATCACTTAGAAAAGTGAATCTGCCCCCTAAACTGGCAGTTTGAGTAACCTCTACTAAACTGGTCATATATTTTTACTCACAACTCCAAATAAGGAGTTCTTTACCATCCTGGAAAGCTTATAAACACACCTTTACAACCATGTATGGAACATAATTTTATCATTTCTCTATCAATACAGTTTATTACTTGAACATAGGGTATCTTTAGAAAACTAATCTGCCTATTTGTGACTTTAGTGTATTTATAACCTATGTTTTACTACACCATAAATCTTGAGATTTTAACCATATTTACCTTCACATATTAACATAATAATTATGTTCCAGAAACCATGAAAACAGAGCATATAAGTCCTCAACTTATCAATTCTTACAAACTAGTCCATTTTAATCTCTTATGTGTTCTAATGATATTTAAACTTATCAATTGATATATAATTCAAACTAAATTATTTATTTTTCATTCCTAAAATACCTCTCCTGTTTATAATAAATTTTCCAGAATTTATTGGCATCAATTAAACCCCTAAACATTTCAAATTTCATAATTTAGTCCAGCAGATTCCAAATTCATTCAGTTTCAGTCCCGTCATCTTTTAACAACAATTACGAGACCTATACTTAACATTTTTGAACAAATAATACCTCTATTCCATGTAAAATTTTATCCTCTACAACTTTGTAGAAGAACACTTTTTCCAGAAATGACCCTAACATGCTCGAAAATGCAGTTTTCTACAGGACAGTTTATAAATCCGAATTTCTTTATTCTTTCTACCCTTATCTTTTACCAACCTTTAATTAATCCAATTTCATGCTTAATATAAATACTAACATCAAATTTAAAGATAGTTGAGACTCTAATCTTAACTCTAATTTGTTTCACTCACCTTGATAGATCGGTAATTTATTTTTATTTCTTGAGCTTGATGGTTGTTCTGAATCGACCTCGTGTACTATGATAAAAATTAATTAAAATCGGTAAGACAGTATCGAATAAATATAAAAATATTACGAAGATTCAATACCGAAACTTAGACCAACTAAGGATTTGAGCTTACCCCGACGTCGGCAGAGATTCGATATTACTATATCGAATTTATCGAATCACCAATCGAACATTGGATTGAATCCTTTGTTTCTTCCCTAATTTTTCTCATACTCAATCGAAACCCCTCTCTCCTATTTATAGACTCTTGGCCGGCAACCCAATTCCAAATCAATTTCTCACCTTTAATTCCTTGCCACATATAGTGGTATATAATTCAATCCTCTTTAATTCAAGTGGAGTGGTTGCCGTCCACTTATGTCTTTTCCCCTTTTTTTTAAATAATAATAATAATAATAATAATAATAATAATAATAAACTATTATAAATTACCCCGAATAATATTTATTGGTTCAGATAAGATCGAATAAATTATTCAATAAAAATACTCGGTCACCGGAATTTAATTCCGACTAGACCGGTTTTTGGGATGTGACAACTCTCCCCCCTAAAAAAAAAATTCGTCCTCGAATTTTACCTGAATCGAACAGGTGAGGATATTGCTTTTTCATCGTGTCCTCAGGTTCCCACGTTGCTTCCTCGACGTTGTGATTTCTCCAAAGAACTTTGACAAGAGGAACACTTTTATTTCGAAGTCTTTTGACTTCTCGATCAAGGATTTGAACAGGCTCTTCTTCGTATGAAAGATCAGGATTGAGTTCAACTTCTTCAGGCTCAAGGACGTGAGACGGATCAGATCGATATCTTCTGAGCATTGAGACATGGAAGACATTGTGTATGTTATCAAACTCGGGAGGAAGAGCGAGTCGATAAGCTACAGGACCAATTCTTTCAACTACTTCAAATGGTCCGATAAACCGAGGACTTAGCTTGCCTCTTTTGCCGAATCGGAATACTTTCTTCCATGGGGAGACTTTAAGAAACACTTTATCTCCGACTTGATGTTGAATGTCTCTACGTTTCAAATCGGCGTAAGACTTTTGACGATCGAAAGCTTGCTTCAATCGAGAATGAATGATTTGGACCTGTTCTTCGGTTTCCCGAAGCAATTGTGGTCCCAAAACTTTATTATCACCGAGTTCAGACCAACACAGGGGTGTTCGACATTTTCTGCCATACAACGCTTCAAAAGGAGCCATTTGAATCGAAGATTGGAAGCTATTGTTGTAAGCGAACTCTACCAAAGGTAGTGATTTCTCCCAGTTCTTTCCGAAGTCAATGATACAAGCTCTGAGCATGTCTTCAAGAATTTGAATTACTCGTTCAGATTGACCATCGCTTTGCGGATGGAAAGCTGTGCTAAGATTCAGTCTGGTTCTGAGAGCTTTATGTAATGATTTCCAAAATCGAGCTGTGAATCGGGGATCTCGATCGGAGACTATTGAGATCGGAACTCCATGTAAACGAATTACTTCTCGGATGTATAATTCAGCTAAGGCTTCAAGACTGAGATTCATTCTCACCGGAATAAAGTGTGCTGACTTGGTGAAACGATCAACGATCACCCAGATAGCATCGCACTTTCTTGGCGAACAGGGAAGGCCGGTTACGAAATCCATTGTGATCTGTTCCCATTTCCATTGCAGAAATTTGAGAGGTTGGAGTAAACCAGTAGGGACTTGGTGCTCGGCTTTAACCCTTTGGCAGTTCAAACATTTTGCTACATAGTCATTGATAGCCGTTTTCATTCCTGGCCACCAATACAAGAGCTTGAGATCCTTGTACATCTTAACTGATCCAGGGTGGATCGAAAAAGAACTTTGGTGTGCTTCTTGTAGGATTTCATCTTGTAATTCTTTGTTATCAGGGACACATATACGATCTTTAAAGTATAGAAGACCGTTCGACTTAACAGAGAAGTCAGAATTAGACTCAAGCTTAGAATTGATTTTCTGAAGTTCCGGATCAATTTGTTGAAGTTCTTTGATCTTGGTGATCAGAGTAGATTGAACTTGAAGTTCATTCAGATAATTCCGAGCTTTGCATAGCCGGAAATGAGCGTTGATAGCTAAAGAAGAGAGGTTCGGTTTTCGACTCAGAGCGTCGGCAACAACATTGGCTTTTCCAGGATGATAATCGATAGTCAGATCGTAGTCTTTGAGCAATTCTAACCATCTTCTTTGTCTAAGGTTTAGATCTTTTTGAGTGAGTAAATACTTTAGGCTTTTGTGATCAGTGAACAGCTTGCATCTTTCACCGTACAAATAGTGTCGCCAAATTTTGAGTGCGAACACAATGGCTGCAAGCTCGAGATCGTGAGTAGGATAATTCAATTCGTGTTGCTTCAGTTGCCGGGAGGCGTATGCAATCACATTGCCTTCTTGCATTAGAACACATCCTAGGCCCGAGTGTGATGCATCGCTGTATACTATGAATTCTTTACCCGATTCGGGTTGAATAAGGACTGGGGCATGTGTTAGAGCTCGTTTGAGTTGGTCGAAGCTTCGTTGCTGCTTTTCTGACCACTCAAAGATTACATCCTTTCGAAGGAGTTTAGTTAACGGTGCGGCAATAGTGGAAAATCCTTTCACAAATCTTCGGTAATAGCCAGCTAATCCGAGGAAACTTCGGACTTCGCTCACATTTCTCGGAGGTCTCCAATCAAGAATAGCTTGAATTTTCTTAGAGTCAACTTTGATTCCTTCGGCAGAAATGATGTGTCCGAGGAATGAAACTTCGGATAACCAAAACTCACACTTAGTGAATTTGGCAAACAATTGGTGATTTCGGAGCGTTTGAAGTACAATCCGAAGATGATCAGCATGTTCTTCCTTGTTCCGGGAGTAAACAAGGATGTCGTCGATAAATACGACAACGAACTTGTCAAGATAGGGCTTGAATACTCGATTCATCAGATCCATGAATGCAGCAGGGGCATTTGTTAGACCGAATGGCATTACTAAGAATTCGTAATGTCCATATCGAGTTCGGAAAGCTGTTTTGGGTACATCTTCTTCTCTTACCCTCATTTGATAGTAACCAGACCGAAGATCAATCTTAGAGAACACGGCTGCGTGTTTGAGTTGATCGAACAAATCTTCGATTCTCGGTAGCGGATACTTATTCTTGATGGTTACTTTATTAAGTTGCCGGTAATCGATACAAAGCCGCATCGTACTATCCTTCTTTTTCACGAATAGGACAGGAGCACCCCAGGGAGATATGCTAGGTCGGATGAATCCTTTATCCTCGAGTGACGCGGTGTCATTCCGATCATTGTTTTTATGTTCTGATATGTGAGTGTGGATGCATTTGTCTCGGGTGACGCGGTGTCATTCCGATCATTGTTTTTATGTTCTGATATGTGAGTGTGGATGCATTTGTCTCGGGTGACGCGGTGTCATTCCGATCATTGTTTTTATGTTCTGATATGTGAGTGTGGATGCATTTGTCTCGGGTGACGCGGTGTCATTCCGATCATTGTTTTTATGTTCTGATATGTGAGTGTAGTTTTGTTTAAAGTGTTGGGATTAGTATCCTAACCTTGTTATTTTTTTAGATAACATGAAGAAAGCATGAAATGAATTTAATAATGATTGGTAAAATTTAAAATGATAAGGAAGAAGGATTAAAGGCAAAAATATTGATCTAAGTGTATATTGCTTGTTAGATAAGCATGCTTAGCATAAATATGATTGGTTGCTATGATGTGTTGATTACTTGAGCTATGTGAAATGTGACTAAATGATAAGCTTTGCTACTGGTTTTTGATGATCATAAAATGAAAATGATCTCATGTACTTGCTGGAATTTTATATTACCATGATGCTTGATTGATTATATGTATATGCCTATTGAAATGGTTAAATGCCTGAAATTATGAATGATTGACAAGTGAATGATCTTGTTAATAAAGAAAGATAAGTAAAGTCCTTGGTATGATTAGTGTCTATAGGTAGAAGGGCATGCCTTAGAGTCGTTGAGCTCCCCTGATCTTTGTTACAGGATGGTGGTTAGTCACCTATAAACCTGATAAGGTGGTTAGTCACCTTGATAATTGAATGGTGGTAAGTCACCATTGATGCCTATGCATCCCCTGTTATATGTTGAAATGAGAAATGGATACTTTGAGTATCTAATGTTACATGTTACATGAAGACTTGATTACCTATTTCATTAATCATCCAAGGCAAAATATTTAAAAGTTACATGACTTGAAAGATAAGTACTTAAATGATAAGTACCAATGAAATGAAATTGATATGCCTACTTGTCTTGTATATGCTAATGCTTTTAAATGATGCTTGTTGTTGTATATGATAATGTTTGATCGATACTTGTTGTATAAATGAATATAAAAGTATGATGTTTATGTTGCATCAATGGTTACTTGAAATGGTTACAAGATTAGCATGACCCCTGCGCAAGAATGACACGCACAAATCAAGAAATGGTACCAATATATTATGTGTTTGATACATTATGCTATGTTATGCTCATGATATGATATTATGTTTTGTTATGAATATGAAGTATGCCATGTTATTGCATAATTATCATGACATTCATTTTTGGAAGCATGTTACATGACATAATATGATCATTCATTGTCATTGGCTACCTCACTTAGACTATGTAAGTCTAATGCATTCATTGCATAACATTTCAGGTTAAGGAAAGTAACAGATCGAGATCGAGATTAGTTGGAAGGTTGGCAAGTCACTACAATTAAAGAGTAATGTGTTTTGTCCTTATGAACTCCTAGTATGGTGGCAAAGTAGTTAAAGTAATTAAAGTAGTTATACTAATCTTGTGGGCCTACTATTGCGAAATTTTACTTATGTTTTATATGAAGTTTTAAAGCTATATAGACTATTGAGTTAGTAATAAATTGACATAATTGGTAGTAAAACATTGATTAAATGACTCTATGATTTTTGTGAGTTGTTAGGCTCATTTAAATATGTAAAGAATTTTAGTAAGATAATTCAAAAAGAAGTAGATTTGAATACTTTACAAAATAGTCACTGAACATTACCTAGTCTAATCAGATAGGTAAATGACCTCCGTTAGTAATGAGATTTTACAGGCTAATAACTAGTAAGTTTAATTTCAGTTTCTTCCGGCTTTTCCTCGTTTTCACCGGTGAATGTAGTTGCTCGATGTTGTGCGAGCTTGTCGATAGGGGCTCGACTCGGGGTAGCAACCACCGGATTCGGTTGTTCTCGTCGGATGTTCGTTACTAATTGATCGAACATCTCCTTCATACCTAGGAGTTTTATATCGAACTGCTTGCGATTGCGCTCTCTAACTTCGATCTGTTCTGAAGTCTTATTAGAATGTCCGAATCACTTTTGGCTCGTGATAATGAAAGTCCTCGGGAATCATCTAACGAGGATGGTAGCGTTAGGATGAAAACCAAAGCTCCGGGACAATCTAATCCTCTCGAGCAAGCGGACCCTCCGAGAAGATCGGAACCGGAGAGTTGTCACATCACAACATAGTTCATTTCGAATCTCAACCAAGTACACATATTCATTTCATATCATAAGGGCTAATACCCAACTTGTTCATTTAAACATATATCATTGTTCTAATAAATGTTTTGCCTTGGATGATTAATGAAATAGGTAATCAAGTCTTCATGTAACATGTAACATTAGATACTCAAAGTATCCATTTGTCATTTCAACTTATAACAGGGGATGCATAGGCATCAATGGTGACTTACCACCATTCAATTATCAAGGTGACTAACCACCTTATCAGGTTTATAGGTGACTAACCACCATCCTGTAACAAAGATCAGGGGAGCTCAACGACTCTAAGGCATGCCCTTCTACCTATAGACACTAATCAACCCAAGGACTTTACTTATCTTTCTTTATTAACAAGTGCATTCACTTGCCAATTTATGTAACACCCCTCGCCCGGTTACGAGCGAGCGATGTTACTATTCGGATGATAGACAGATTCATACATGTCAAGCTTGATTAACTTCAACATAGTTCATTCATATTATCATATCCATATTTACATAAACATTTATTAAGTCATTACGTAATATAACATGTCTTAGTTTTATACAAACCACACTTAAGAATTACATGATTCATAATGCATGACAAACTAATTTTAGACTATGCCACCAACTAGGAGTCTAAGCAAGATTATATCATACTTGTTCTTGGCTTGCGAAGCTCTCGAATCAGAACGGATGACTTTCGGATATCAAAGGACCTGTTATTTTGGAAGAAGGAAACAAAGAGAGTGATAAGTACACATAATGTACTTAGTGAGGCAGTCCTAACTTTACTAATTTCAATCTTTTAAAGTCTTATTCAATCTTTGAGGTTACTTAGCTAGGCTTAGCACACATTGAAATACCTAGCTAGTTCCATCAAAAACCAAGTTAACTTAGCTAGTCTCATGTACTAACCAATAGGGCAGCAAACTTTTACAATTCAAGCTAACATGGACAACAAACAACATGTAATCTCATTGTCATCTTGGAAGCAACATTTCATAGTTTCACATCACAACATAGTTCATTTCGAATCTCAACCAAGTACACATATTCATTTCATATCATAAGGGCTAATACCCAACTTGTTCATTTAAACATATATCATTGTTCTAATAAATGTTTTGCCTTGGATGATTAATGAAATATGCCGAAATGATTTTTGAACTTTGGATTTATGTCTCCGATCTCCGTTATGTTTTCCGGTAGCGCTCTCCGACCCGGTTCTCTACCAGGCCGGGAAGGGGGTGTTACAAAATTGGTATCAGAGCTTCGGTTTAGTCGATTCTCGGACTAAATCGGGTCTATTGCATCATATAGGTTAAACTATGCCACCTAGGAGTTTTATATCGAACTGCTTGCGATTGCGCTCTCTAACTTCGATCTGTTCTGAAGTCTTATTAGAATGTCCGAATCACTTTTGGCTCGTGATAATGAAAGTCCTCGGGAATCATCTAACGAGGATGGTAGCGTTAGGATGAAAACCAAAGCTCCGGGACAATCTAATCCTCTCGAGCAAGCGGACCCTCCGAGAAGATCGGAACCGCGAGAACCGACTCCACCCCCTGAACCTAATCAAACAACTCTGACAATTCCAACTGTTCAAAGTGCTCAGCGGGAATGTCTCCTAAGTATGAAGGAGATGTTCGATCAATTAGTAACGAACATCCGACGAGAACAACCGAATCCGGTGGTTGCTACCCCGAGTCGAGCCCCTATCGACAAGCTCGCACAACATCGAGCAACTACATTCACCGGTGAAAACGAGGAAAAGCCGGAAGAAGCTGAGAATTGGCTAGAAAGAACCACTCAAATCTTAACTCGCCAACTCCAATGTTCGGATGAACATAAACTTGAATGTGCTATTGCACTTCTAGCCGATGAAGCTCTAAGTTGGTGGGAAACCACGACTCTAACTGCCCCTGCCGAGTCAGTTACATGGAAATTCTTCGTTGATGAATTGAGTCCGATGTTCACAGCACTTGACATTACGGATTTTCAAATCCTTGTGAATCGGGTCATCGCCACTGAATCTAAGATGCATAATGCCGAGAAACGAAAGAGTGGATTCCGAACTGATAAGAAGCGGAAGAGTGACGACAAGTCTCAGTGGTCTAAGAAGCCGAAACATCAGAAGGAATCATCCTCCACCTATATACCATTTACTCGGAATTGTTGTTAAAAGATCAGGGGAGCTCAACGACTCTAAGGCATGCCCTTCTACCTATAGACACTAATCAACCCAAGGACTTTACTTATCTTTCTTTATTAACAAGTGCATTCACTTGCCAATCATTCATAATTTCAAAGGTATTTAACCACTTCAATAGGCATACACATATAATCAATCAGGCATCATGGTAAATCTAAAATTCCAGCAAGCACATGAGATCATTTTCATTTTATAATCATCAACAATCAGTAGCAAAGCTTATCATTTAGTCTCATTTCACATAGCTCAAGCAATCAACACATCATAGCAACTAATCATTTTTATGCTAAGCATGCTTATCTAACAAGCAATACACATTTAGGTCAATATTCTTGCCTTTAATCCTTCTTCCTTATCATTTTAAATTTTACCAATCATTATTAAATTCATTACATGTTCCATGATTTTCAGATCATATCATATTAAATAACAAGATGAGTCGTAGCTCCCTATCAGGTAACATTTCATATTATTTTCATGTACATATAGCATATCATAATCATTTTTGAGCATATCTAAGTAATGCAGGGTACTTACCAGATGCAAGTAAATTCATAATTAATGCAATAGGAAGGCACCGAGCCTACCCCTGACACGACTATACCCACATATCAGAACAAAGAAACAAAGATCGGAATGACACCGCGTCACCCGAGACAAATGCATCCACACTCACATATCAGAACATACAAACAAATATCGGAATGACACCGCGTCACCCGAGACAAATGCATATATACTCACATAACAGAACATAAAAACAATGATCGGAATGACACCGCGTCACCCGAAACAAATGCATCCACACTCACATATCAGAACATAAAAAAAAAACAATGATCGGAATGACACCGCGTCACCCGAGACAAATGCATCTACACTCACATATCAGAACATAAAAAAAAACAATGATCGGAATGACACCGCGTCACCCGAGACAAATGCATCTACACTCACCTCAATCCAAGCTTAGAGACATTTTCCTTATTCTCCAACTTTGTGATTTCCTTCATTTCTACATCTTTTCTAACCAAACATTAAAGAAACATATTATTTAGTATATTAGGCAGCTTGCATTGTCCTTAAAGAAATATTTATATAAAATGTTCTATAACTCAAAATCTGATTTCGTTTGTTTTAAACGAAACTAGACTTAATAACCTTTTAAACCATATAAATTATAACTTTTAATTCTTGTTATAAAATTTATAATGAATTTCTAAAGTCGATGTTGATGCAGATTTAGGGGCAAACTGTTACCCTGTTTTTATGACCTTTACTTACTTAAAAATTCATATCTTTTTACTCACAACTCCAAATAAGGAGTTCTTTACCATTCTGGAAAGCTTATAAACACACCTTTATAACTATGTATGGCACATAATTTTATCATTTCTTCATCAATACAGTTTATTACTTGAACATAGGGTATCTTTAGAAAACTAATCTGCCTATTTGTGACTTTAGTGTATTTATAACCTATGTTTCACTACACCATAAATCTTGAGATTTTAACCATATTTACCTTCACATATTAACATGATAATTATGTTCCAGAAACCATGAAAACAGGGCATATAAGTCCTCAAATTATCAATTCTTACAAACTAGTCCATTTTAATTTTCTATATGTGATCTAAATGGTTTTAACCTACCAATTGAGATTTAATTCAAGCTTGGTCATTTAATTTAATTCATTTCATGAATCCCCTGTTCTAATAATAAATTTTCAGAATTTATTAACACCATTTGACCGCCTAAACATTTCGAATTTCACAATTTAGCCCAGCAGATTTCCAATTTTATTCAGTTTCAGTCCCGTAACTTATAAGAGCAATTCAGAGACCTATACTTAACATTTTTGAGCAAATCATACCTCTATTTCATGTAAAATTTTGTTCTCTACAACTTTGTAGAAGAACACTTTTTCCAGAAATGACTCTAACATGCTCAAAAATGCAGTTTTCTACAGGACAGTTTACAAATCCGAATTTCTTTATTCTTTCTACCCTTATCTTTTACCAACCTTTAATTAATCCAAATTCATGCTTAATATAAATACTAACATCAAATTAAAGGTAGTTGAGACTCTAATCTCAACTCTAATTTGTTTCACTCACCTTGATAGACCGGTACTTTATTTTTATTTCTTGGGCTTGACGGTTGTTCCGAATCGACCTCGTGTACTATGATAAAAATTAATTAAAATCGGTAAGACAGTATCGAATAAATATAAAAATATTACGAAGATTCAATACCGAAACTTAGACCAACTAAGGATTTGAGCTTACCCCGACGTCGGCAGAGATTCGATATTACTATATCGAATTTATCGAATCACCAATCGAACATTGGATTGAATCCTTTGTTTCTTCCCTAATTTTTCTCATACTCAATCGAAACCCCTCTCTCCTATTTATAGACTCTTGGCCGGCAACCCAATTCCAAATCAATTTCTCACCTTTAATTCCTTGCCACATATAGTGGTATATAATTCAATCCTCTTTAATTCAAGTGGAGTGGTTGCCGTCCACTTATGTCTTTTCCCTTTTTTTTTAATAATAATAATAATAATAATAATAAACTATTATAAATTACCCCGAATAATATTTATTGGTTCAGATAAGATCGAATAAATTATTCAATAAAAATACTCGGTCACCGGAATTTAATTCCGACTAGACCGGTTTTTGGGATGTGACAACTCTCCCCCCTAAAAAAAATTCGTCCTCGAATTTTACCTGAATCGAACAGGTGAGGATATTGCTTTTTCATCGTGTCCTCAGGTTCCCACGTTGCTTCCTCGACGTTGTGATTTCTCCAAAGAACTTTGACAAGAGGAACACTTTTATTTCGAAGTCTTTTGACTTCTTTAGTTCTTTGAGTTCAACAGGTGCCATCCGATAAGGTGTAATGGACACCGGATTAGTTCCGGGTTGAACTTCGATTTTGAATTCAACTTCCCGAGTTGGAGGAAGGCCAGGGAGTTCCTCAGGAAAAACATCGAAAAATTCAGATACGACAGGCATTTCAGGTAAACTGAAATCAAGCTTGTCTTGCAATGCCATAGCGGCAAAAATAGAGGTCGGTTTCTTGTCTATCAATAGGATGGATTCTTTTCCTAAACCCCGTAAATATAACCTACGGTTTTGACAGTCTATCCAGGCTTCATGTTTTCCCAACCAATCTAGTCCTAAAACTAGATCAAATTCACATTTTGGTAAAACATATAGATTACAAGGAAAGGGTATATTTTGAATTGTTATCTGACAATCTTTACAGATCAAATTACACTAATCATACCAAGGACTTTACTTATCTTTCTTTATTAACAAGATCATTCACTTGTCAATCATTCATAATTTCAAAGGCATTTAACCATTTCAATAGGCATATACATATAATCAATCAAGCATCATGGTAATATAAAATTCCAGCAAGTACATGAGATCATTTTCATTTTGAATTGTTAGATAAGCATGCTTAACATAAAAATGATTAGTTGCTATGATGTGTTGATTGCTTGAGCTATGTGAAATGAGACTAAATGATAAGCTTTGCTACTGATTGTTGATGATTATAAAATGAAAATGATCTCATGTGCTTGCTGGAATTTTAAATTTACCATGATGCTTGATTGATTATATGTATATGCCTATTGAAATGGTTAAATGCCTTTGAAATTATGAATGATTGGCAAAGTGAATGCACTTGTTAATAAAGAAAGATAAGTAAAGTCCTTGGGTTGATTAGTGTCTATAGGTAGAAGGGCATGCCTTAGAGTCGTTGAGCTCCCCTGATCTTTGTTACAGGATGGTGGTTAGTCACCTTAATAATTGAATGGTGGTAAGTCACCATTGATGCCTATGCATCCCCTGTTATAAGTTGAAATGAGAACTAGATACTTTGAGTATCTAATGTTACAAGTTACATGAAGACTCGATTACCTTGTTCATTAATCATCCAAGGCAAAATATTTAAAAGTTACATGACTTGAAAGATAAGTACTTAAATGATAAGTACCAATGAAATGAAATTGATATGCCTACTTGTCTTGTATATGCTAATGCTTTTAAATGATGCTTGTTGTTGTATATGATAATGTTTGATCGATACTTGTTGTATAAATGAATATAAAAGTATGATGTTTATGTTGCATCAATGGTTACTTGAAATGGTTACAAGATTAGCATGACCCCTGCGCAAGAATGACACGCACAAATCAAGAAATGGTACCAATATATTATGTGTTTGATACATTATGCTATGTTATGCTCATGATATGATATTATGTTTTGTTATGAATATGAAGTATGCCATGTTATTGCATAATTATCATGACATTCATTTTTGGAAGCATGTTACATGACATAATATGATCATTCATTGTCATTGGCTACCTCACTCAGACTATGTAAGTCTAATGCATTCATTGCATAACATTTCAGGTTAAGGAAAGTAACAGATCGAGATCGAGATTAGTTGGAAGGTTGGCAAGTCACTACAATTAAAGAGTAATGTGTTTTGTCCTTATGAACTCCTAGTATGGTGGCAAAGTAGTTAAAGTAATTAAAGTAGTTATACTAATCTTGTGATCCCAAAGAGTGCTTGGATGAACAATCCGAAACTACAGGTAAGAATTCGAGGACGAATTCTTTTCTAAGGGGGGGAGAGTTGTCACATCCCAAAAACCGGTCTAGTCGGAATTAAGTTCCGGTGATCGAATATTTTTATCAATTGAATAATTTATTCGATCTTATCTGAACCAATAAATATTATTTGGGATAATTTATGATATTTTATTATTATTATTATTATAATTATTATTATTATTATTATTATTATTAAAAAAAAGAGAAGACAAAGTGATTGAACGGCTAAATAGCCAACTAAAGAAAAGAAAACAAATTGAGTGGCAAATGCCACTACATGTGGTAGGAAATTAAAGAATGAAAAGCAATTGAAAAAGAAAAGAAAAGAAAAGAAAAGAAATGAAGACCTAATTAAGTTAGGTAAAGTAAGTGAAGTGAGATTTTTGTGGCTGAGAATTGAATTGTAAAGCTTGGCAATTTAGTATAAATAGGAGGGGAAGGGTTTGATGAAATACACGGCAGAGAAAGAAAAGAAAGAAAGAAAGAAAGAAAGAAAGAAAGAAATAGGTTACGATCCAATGTTTGATTGGTAGTCCGATATTTTCGATATAGTAATATCGAATCTCTACCGACGTCGGGGTAAGCTCAAATCTCTAGTAAGTTTAAGTTTCGGTATCGAGTTTGATGAATATTTTTATATATATTCGATACTGTTTATTTGATTAGTTTTTATTAATTATCATGGTATACAAGGTAGATTCGGAACAACCGTCAAGCCCAAGAAATAAAAATAAAGTACCGGTCTATCAAGGTGAGTGAAACAAATTAGAGTTGAGATTAGAGTCTCAACTACCTTTAATTTGATGTTAGTATTTATATTAAGCATGAATTTGGATTAATTAAAGGTTGGTAAAAGATAAGGGTAGAAAGAATAAAGAAATTCGGATTTGTAAACTGTCCTGTAGAAAACTGCATTTTTGAGCATGTTAGAGTCATTTCTGGAAAAAGTGTTCTTCTACAAAGTTGTAGAGAACAAAATCTTACATGAAATAGAGGTATGATTTGCTCAAAAATGTTAAGTATAGGTCTCTGAATTGCTCTTATAAGTTACGGGACTGAAACTGAATAAAATTGGAAATCTGCTGGGCTAAATTGTGAAATTCGAAATGTTTAGGGGGTCAAATGGTGTTAATAAATTCTGAAAATTTATTATTAGGACAGGGGATTCATGAAATGAATTAAATTAAATGACCAAGCTTGAATTAAATCTCAATTGGTAGGTTAAAACCATTTAGATCACATATAGAAAATTAAAATGGACTAGTTTGTAAGAATTGATAATTTGAGGACTTATATGCCCTGTTTTCATGGTTTCTGGAACATAATTATCATGTTAATATGTGAAGGTAAATATGGTTAAAATCTCAAGATTTATGGTGTAGTGAAACATAGGTTATAAATACACTAAAGTCACAAATAGGCAGATTAGTTTTCTAAAGATACCCTATGTTCAAGTAATAAACTGTATTGATGAAGAAATGATAAAATTATGTGCCATACATAGTTATAAAGGTGTGTTTATAAGCTTTCCAGAATGGTAAAGAACTCCTTATTTGGAGTTGTGAGTAAAAAGATATGAATTTTTAAGTAAGTAAAGGTCATAAAAACAGGGTAACAATTTGCCCCTAAATCTGCATCAACATCGACTTTAGAAATTCATTATAAATTTTATAAGAAGAATTAAAAGTTATAATTTATATGGTTTAAAAGGTTATTAAGTCTAGTTTCGTTTAAAACAAACGAAATCAGATTTTGAGTTATAGAACATTTTATATAAATATTTCTTTAAGGACAATGCAAGCTGCCTAATATACTAAATAATATGTTTCTTTAATGTTTGGTTAGAAAAGATGTAGAAATGAAGGAAATCACAAAGTTGGAGAATAACGAAAATGTCTCTAAGCTTGGATTGAGGTGAGTGTAGATGCATTTGTCTCGGGTGACGCGGTGTCATTCCGATCATTGTTTTTTTTTATGTTCTGATATGTGAGTGTAGATGCATTTGTCTCGGGTGACGCGGTGTCATTCCGATCATTGTTTTTTTTTATGTTCTGATATGTGAGTGTGGATGCATTTGTTTCGGGTGACGCGGTGTCATTCCGATCATTGTTTTTATGTTCTGATATGTGAGTATATATGCATTTGTCTCGGGTGACGCGGTGTCATTCCGATATTTGTTTGTATGTTCTGATATGTGAGTGTGGATGCATTTGTCTCGGGTGACGCGGTGTCATTCCGATCTTTGTTTCTTTGTTCTGATATGTGGGTATAGTCATGTCAGGGGTAGGCTCGGTGCCTTCCTATTGCATTAATTATGAATTTACTTGCATCTGGTAAGTACCCTGCATTACTTAGATATGCTCAAAAATGATTATGATATGCTATATGTACATGAAAATAATATGAAATGTTACCTGATAGGGAGCTACGGCTCATCTTGTTATTTAATATGATATGATCTGAAAATCATGGAACATGTAATGAATTTAATAATGATTGGTAAAATTTAAAATGATAAGGAAGAAGGATTAAAGGCAAGAATATTGACCTAAATGTGTATTGCTTGTTAGATAAGCATGCTTAGCATAAAAATGATTAGTTGCTATGATGTGTTGATTGCTTGAGCTATGTGAAATGAGACTAAATGATAAGCTTTGCTACTGATTGTTGATGATTATAAAATGAAAATGATCTCATGTGCTTGCTGGAATTTTAGATTTACCATGATGCCTGATTGATTATATGTGTATGCCTATTGAAGTGGTTAAATACCTTTGAAATTATGAATGATTGGCAAGTGAATGCACTTGTTAATAAAGAAAGATAAGTAAAGTCCTTGGGTTGATTAGTGTCTATAGGTAGAAGGGCATGCCTTAGAGTCGTTGAGCTCCCCTGATCTTTGTTACAGGATGGTGGTTAGTCACCTATAAACCTGATAAGGTGGTTAGTCACCTTGATAATTGAATGGTGGTAAGTCACCATTGATGCCTATGCATCCCCTGTTATATGTTGAAATGAGAAATGGATACTTTGAGTATCTAATGTTACATGAAGACTCGATTACCTTGTTCATTAATCATCCAAGGTAAAACATTTAAAAGTTACATTACTTGAAGGATAAGTACTTAAATGATAAGTACCAATGAAATGAGATTGATATGCCTACTTGTCTTGTATATGCTAATGCTTTTAAATGATGCTTGTTGTTGTATATGATAATGTTTGATCGATACTTGTTGTATAAATGAATATAAAAGTATGATGTTATTGTTGCATCAATGATTACTTGAAATAGTTACAAGATTAGCATGGCCCCTGTGCAAGGATGACACGCACAAATCAAGAAATGGTACCAATATATTATGTGTTTGATACATTATGCTATGTTATGCTCATAATATGATATTATGTTTTGTTATGAATATGAAGTATGCCATGTTATTGCATAATTAGCATGACATTCTTTTTTTGAAGCATGTTACTTGACATAATATGATCATTCATTGTCATTGGCTACCTCACTTAGACTATGTAAGTCTAATGCATTCATTGCATAACATTTCAGGTTAAGGAAAGTAACAGATCGAGATCGAGATTAGTTGGAAGGTTGGCAAGTCACTACAATTAAAGAGTAATGTGTTTTGTCCTTATGAACTCCTAGTATGGTGGCAAAGTAGTTAAAGTAATTATACTAATCTTGTGGGCCTACTATTGTGAAATTTTGCCTATGTTTTATATAAGGTTTTAAAGCTATATAGACTATTAAGTTAGTAATAAAATTGACATAATTGGTAGTAAAACATTGATTAAAGGACTCTATGATTTTTGTGAGTTGTTAGGCTCATTGAAATATGTAAAGAATTTTAGTAAGACAATTCAAAAAGAAATAGATTTGAATACTTTACAAAATAGTCACTGAACATTACCTAGTCTAATCAGATAGGTAAATGACCTCTGTTAGTAATGAGATTTTACAGGCTAATAACTAGTAAGTTTAATTTCAGTATAATATCACGAATTTCAGATAAGGACCCCTAATTTGTAAAAATTACAAATTAGTCCCTGAGTTTGAAAAAGTTTAAAATTGACCCCAATTCAAATAAGTTGTTAATAAGTTAAGTGTTAAGTCTTAAAAGAGATTAATAAAATATGCCGAAATGATTTTTGAACTTTGGATTTATGTCTCCGATCTCCGTTATGTTTTCCGGTAGCGCTCTCCGACCCGGTTCTCTACCAGGCCGGGAAGGGGGTGTTACAGTAGTGGTATCAGAGCTAGAGTTTAGTCGGTTCTGGACTAAACTTAAGTATGTTTGTATTATGTGTTAAGTTACTTTGCCACCTAGGAGTTAATCTGCTAAAGTATTGTGACTTGTCAACTGATCCGATCTCTTTTATAATATAGATATGTGTCTCGAACTAACGAAGCTTGTAATAATGAGTCTGTTGCTATCTCCTCGACTTATGGCGAGTAGGTGCAAGGAGGAAATCCTCTGAATTCTCAGAACCCTCCTGTTCGAAGTGTAGAGCCTGAAGCTCCTACAGCTCAGGCAGAATATTATTAGAACATGGCTAATATGTTTCAGTAATTTATATGTTAAAGGCTAGTCAAGTCATGCAACCTACGCCACCTGTTGCGTAACCTCTTCGAGCCCCAATCGATAAGTTATTGCAATACCAAGCTTACTGGTCGAGACATAGATGATTCCGAAATAGCTGAGTATTGGTTAGACAATACTTTAAGGATTTTTGATAAACAATTAAGATATTCGGATGAACATAAGCTTGAATGGGCTCTTGCGTTGAAGCCTTATAGTGATGGGAGACTACTGTCCTTACCGTCTCCGAGGAAACCGTGAGTTGGGAATTTTTCTCGAAAGAGTTCCATAATAAGTACATAAGTGTCAGATGTTTATCGTAGGGCTTAACGATGAGTTACGACCCATGTTTACAGCGTTATACATTAAAAATTTCCAAGATCTCGTAAATAGAGTCAAAGCTACGGAAGTAGCGAAGAGAGCTTAGAAAGTTAGTAAATTTAATAAGTCTGAAAAGAAATCTAAGACATGAGAATTTCTAAGTGCAATTTTTGTCAACGACGACATGAAGGACAATGTCGCAAAAAAAAATAAATAAATAAATAAAAATATAGGAAAGGTGAATTCTTCATTTCTAGAAGATTCTGATCCCAAAGAGTGCTTGGATGAACAATCCGAAACTACAGGTAAGAATTCGAGGACGAATTCTTTTCTAAGGGGGGGAGAGTTGTCACATCCCAAAAACCGGTCTAGTCGGAATTAAGTTCCGGTGATCGAATATTTTTATCAATTGAATAATTTATTCGATCTTATCTGAACCAATAAATATTATTTGGGATAATTTATGATATTTTATTATTATTATTATTATAATTATTATAATTATTATTATTAAAATAAAATATCATAAATTATCCCAAATAATATTTATTGGTTCAGATAAGATCGAATAAATTATTCAATTGATAAAAATATTCGATCACCGGAACTTAATTCCGACTAGACCGGTTTTTGGGATGTGACATATAGGATAGGAGGAATATTCAAAAAGGTCAAGAATTTCCATTGCTTAATCAAAGGTAGGTATTTGAATTTGAAACGGGCAGAACTTAAAAAAGGAATGGACACAACTCGCTCTTCCCTAAGGTTTATTCCTAGAAAAAGTTTATACCGTTCCCTATCAAGAGGTTCGAGAAAACTTGATTGGATGATATAAGGAAGGTTAGGTGTAGGATTACCCTCGACATCCTCGGTAGGATTGGAAGTAGAGCGATGACGCTTAGTCCCCTTTTTCGGTGCCATAATCCTGAAAATACATCAAAAAGGATTCAAATATGTATACAATTAACATCCTATTTGATCCAATAAAATCTGATAATTCAAGGTAATTTGTTAAAAGGAATTTTAAAAAAAATATTCACAAAACAAAAACAAAAAAAACAGTTTTAAAGATTTTTAACAATAGCAGCCCTAAATAGCCTCTCTGTCGAGTCCGTATCGATACGCTATACACGCGTATCGATACCCATTAACCCTAATTTTATATGCGTCAATACTACCGTATCGATACGCGGGGACGTATCGGTACGCTTGACTTTGACTATTTCCCTTGACTTGTTCCGTATCGATACGATGGGTCGTATCGATACTTGTTCATCCTCAAGAATTCCCAGAAAGCATACCGTATCGATACACCTTTGCCAGTTTGTGCAAATTTGACAGATTTAAGTGCAAAAAACCAATTTGAAACGTCCCTAAATGCATGTACATGTCATATGAACAAGTTTTAAAGGCTAAATTGAATATATACTCCCCCTAGCAACATGCATATAAGCAAGAAGGACAAAATTAACATAGGCATGAATCACAAACAATTTCAAGCAAGTTTTGACATTTTGGGACCAAAAAGGTGTCAAGAAAGGCTAGTTAAACCTAACTCTCTCCTAAGGGTCCAAAAGCGCTCTTTATCTAAAGGTTTTGTAAATATATCCGCTAATTGGTTCAAGGTGTCAACAAACTCTATAACAACATCATTTTTCAAAACATGATCTCTAATGAAATGATGTCTAATTTCTATGTGTTTAGTTCTAGAGTGTTGGATGGGATTCTTAGTGAGACAAATGGCACTAGTGTTGTCACACCTAAGGGGTATGGTTTCTATTTTAACACCATAATCTAAGAGTTGTTGCTTCATCCAAAGGACTTGAGCACAACAACTCCCTAAGGATATGTACTCCGCTTCGGTGGTAGATAAGGCTACACTATTTTGTTTCTTAGAGAACCAAGATACGAGCATACTACCTAAGAATTGACATGTCCCGGAAGTACTTTTCCTATCTATCTTACATCCCCCATAATCCGCATCCGAAAAAGCATGAAGGCTAAAGGAAGAATCCTTAGGATACCAAAGGCCTAAAGTAGGTGTGTCTCTAAGGTATCTAAAAATTCTCTTAATGGCAACTAAGTGTGATTCTCTAGGACTAGCTTGAAACCTAGCACACAAGCAAACACTAAACATAATATCCGGTCTACTTGCGGTAAGGTAAAGCAAAGAACCTATCATGGATCTATAAAGCTTAGAATCAACACACTTACCTCCTTCATCTTTGTCAAGCTTTATGGAAGAACTCATAGGAGTGGCTTGAGGTTTTGCATTCTCCAAGCCAAACTTCTTGAGCATATCATTCACGTACTTAGCTTGATTTATGAAGGTGCCATCCTTCCTTTGCTTGATTTGGAGTCCCAAAAAGAATGAGAGCTCCCCCATCATGCTCATCTCGAACTCACCTTGCATTAGCTTAGAAAATTCCTTACAATAACACTCATTAGTAGAACCAAAAATAATATCATCAACATAAATTTGAACTACTAAGATGTCATTGTTATATTTTTTTATGAAGAGTGTTGTATCCACCTTTCCCTTTTCAAAACCCTTTTCAATTAAGAAATTTGAAAGTCTCTCATACCAAGCTCTAGGAGCTTGTTTTAAACCATAGAGAGCTTTTGTAAGTTTAAACACATGGTTTGGAAATTTTAAATCCTCAAAACCTGGTGGTTGTTCAACATACACCTCTTCATTTATGAAACCGTTTAAAAAGGCACTTTTCACATCCATTTGAAAAAGCTTGAAATCATGATAACATGCAAATGCAAGTAACATCCTAATAGCTTCCATCCTAGCTACGGGTGCATAAGTCTCATCAAAATCAATTCCCTCTTCTTGTGTATAGCCTTGAGCAACAAGCCTAGCCTTGTTTCTCACTATATTACCACTTTCATCTAATTTATTCCTAAAAACCCATTTTGTTCCTATAGTAGATTGATCATTAGGCCTTTCAACTAATGTCCAAACTTTACTCCTCTCAAATTGATTTAATTCCTCTTGCATGGCCAAAATCCAAAAATCATCTTTTAAAGCTTCTTTAATATTTTTAGGCTCAATGCATGAAATAAATGCAACATGATTCATTGATTTGAGAGAGGATCTAGTAGTTACCCCCTTGGATGGATCACCCAAGATTTCACCACCTTTGACATAGTTTAACTCCCTTGGGTAAGACACCTCCCTTTCCTCAAGAGCCAAGTCCTTCAAGGCTTCAAGAGGTGGATCTTGTGAATCCTCTTCTTTGGTTGGAATCTCATCCACCTTTGACGTTTGTCCTCCATCAATGGCATCAATGATTCCTACATCATCATCATCACAAGATTCCTTCCTCGGAAGGAGGTTATCATCGAAAACAACATGTATAGACTCTTCAACAACTAGAGTTCTTTTATTAAATACACGATAGGCTTTAGTGTTTAAAGAATACCCTAAGAAAATAGCTTCATCACTTTTAGCATCAAATTTACCTAAGTTTTCTTTACCATTATTCAAAACAAAACACTTGCAACCAAAAGGGTGAAAATAGCTAATGTTAGGCTTTTTGGATTTTAAAATCTCGTAAGGTGTTTTCTTCAAAATTGGCCTAATCATTTCTCGATTTATAATATAGCAAGCGGTATTTGTGGCTTCCGCCCAAAAATATTTAGGTAAATTATTTTCACAAAGCATGGTTCTAGCCATTTCTTCTAAAGTTCGATTTTTCCTCTCAACTACCCCATTTTGTTGAGGAGTGCGAGGTGCGGAAAAATTGTGGCTAATCCCATTTTCATTTAGGAACTCATCGAAACCTAGATTTTGAAATTCGGTTCCATGATCACTTCTAATGTGAGAAATTTTAAGTTCAAGATCATTTTGAGTTATTTTAGAAAGTTTAACTCCCTTGGGTAAGACACCTCCCTTTCCTCAAGAGCCAAGTCCTTCAAGGCTTCAAGAGGTGGATCTTGTGAATCCTCTTCTTTGGTTGGAATCTCATCCACCTTTGACGTTTGTCCTCCATCAATGGCATCAATGATTCCTACATCATCATCATCACAAGATTCCTTCCTCGGAAGGAGGTTATCATCGAAAACAACATGTATAGACTCTTCAACAACTAGAGTTCTTTTATTAAATACACGATAGGCTTTAGAGTTTAAAGAATACCCTAAGAAAATAGCTTCATCACTTTTAGCATCAAATTTACCTAAGTTTTCTTTACCATTATTCAAAACAAAACACTTGCAACCAAAAGGGTGAAAATAGCTAATGTTAGGCTTTTTGGATTTTAAAATCTCGTAAGGTGTTTTCTTCAAAATTGGCCTAATCATTTCTCGATTTATAATATAGCAAGCGGTATTTGTGGCTTCCGCCCAAAAATATTTAGGTAAATTATTTTCACAAAGCATGGTTCTAGCCATTTCTTCTAAAGTTCGATTTTTCCTCTCAACTACCCCATTTTGTTGAGGAGTGCGAGGTGCGGAAAAATTGTGGCTAATCCCATTTTCATTTAGGAACTCATCGAAACCTAGATTTTGAAATTCGGTTCCATGATCACTTCTAATGTGAGAAATTTTAAGTTCAAGATCATTTTGAGTTATTTTAGAAAATGTGATGAATTTTTCTAAAGCCTCATCCTTTGTAGTTAAGAATAGAACCCAAGTATACCTAGAGAAGTCATCTACAAGTACAAAAGCATATGATTTTCCACCCAAGCTCATTGTTCTAATTGGCCCAAAGAGATCCATATGGACCAATTGTAAACATCTACTAGTAGAGACATCATTTATGGATTTAAAAGAATTTCTATGTTGTTTACCCTTTGAACATGCGTCACAAATTTTATCATTGGAAAATTTAAGTTTGGGTAAACCTCTAACTAGGTTAAGGGAAATTAATTTCTCTAAGACACTCATGCTAGCATGTCCTAATTTTCTATGCCAAAGCCATGAGTCATGTTCATCATGTGCAACTAAGCATGTATGGGATGATTGAATGTCATCTAAATGCACCATGTAAATATTTCCTATTCTATGTCCTATGAGCATTAGTTGGTTTGTTTTAATGTTAACAATTTTGCAACCACTTTTATCAAATAGAACATTAAAACCCTTGTCACACAATTGACTAATACTCAACAAATTATGCTTAAGACCGTTGACATACAAAACATTGTCAATGAAAATAGAAGAGTGATTACCAATGGAGCCTATTCCTTCAATATGGCCTTTGGAGTTGTCACCAAATGTTACCACTCCACCACTTTTAGGCTTTAGTTTCACAAATCGACTCTTGTCACCGGTCATGTGTCTTGAGCATCCACTATCAAGGTACCAAGAATTTTTGCTTGAAGCTTTAGCCTTGTAGCAATGCTCCCCCTACAAACAAAGAAATTAGGCTTTGATTTTTGGTACCCAAATCATTTTGGGTCCATGAGTGTTAGCCTTCAACATTTTGGTTCCCTTAGGAATCCAAGAAGCAATAGCATTTATATCATTAGAAATAATGAGTTCCTTAGGAACCCAAACACTCCTAACTCTATGACCTCTAGTTTGCTTATTAAAATTTCTTTGTTTAGGTACAAAATGTTTTCTTTTTACATATTGGGATTTAGAGTGATTTCCTTTTTCAAACTTGTTTTTCCCAATAGAAATAGATGTTTTAAGATTATCCACTTCCTTTGTGTGATAATCTTGAAATTCGGAAAGAAGTTTTTCAAGCTCAAGGTTTTTAGTTTTAAGATCATTTGAAAGATTAACTAAAAACAAAACCTTCTTTTCCAATTCGGAGTTAGATTTTGAAAACGTCTCATTTTGAATTTTTAAATCGGAAATTGTTTTCTTGTTTTTCAAAATGGACTCTTTATATTTTCCTACTAACTCGTCATACACTTCTTGCAATTCATCGTAAGCATCTTGAAGTTCATCTATAGTAAAATCAAAATTGGATGAATTAGAGTTTACCTTAGGTTCATCATCGATGGCCATGAGACATAGGTTGGCCACTTCATCCTCTTCCTCGGAAGACTCATCGTCACTCCAAGTAGCTACTTGTGCTTTGAGGTTCTTCTTCTTCCCAAAGCTTTTCCTCTTCAATTGAGGACACTCGGAACGGATGTGACCCGGTTTCTTGCATTCATAGCGAGTAATTGGATCCTTCTCCTCTTCCTTGCTTTTACTCTTGAAGTCTCCCTTTCTAATGAACTTTCTTCCACGATTTGACTTCATGAACCGAGTAAAGCGTTTGGCCAACATAGCCATCTCCTCATCTTCATCCTCACTAGAATCGCTTTCTTGATATGAAGCTTTTAGTGCGATTCCCACTTTCTTCTTCTCAACTTCCTTCTTCTCTTCTATCTTCTTCTCTTCTTCTCTTCCCTTCCTCATGATCTCATGGGTGAGTAGAGATCCAACAAGAGCATCAAGCTTGAGAGTCTTCAAATCTCTAGCTTCAATAATGGCCGTTCTCTTGCCATCCCATGACTCCGGAAGAGAGTATAACAACTTTCTCACTAGTTTGTCTTCGGGAATGATTTCGCCGAAACCTTTCAAACCGTTGACAATGATCGAGAAACGATCAAACATCTTGGAGACGCTTTCTTCGGGATCCATCTTGAAGTTCTTATAGCTTAGATTGAGTAGCTCAATCTTTGTCTCCTTGACATCACTAGTTCCCTCATAAGTTGTCTCGAGGGTGTCCCAAACCTCCTTGGCACTTTCGATTGAAGACACCTTGGAGTAGATATCCGGACCAAGTGCACAAAATATTACATGTAGAGCTTTGTCATTCACTTGCATCCTTCTTCTATCATCATCCGTCATCTCGACTTTGACTTTAGGGACAAGTCTTTCTCCATCTCTCTTCATGGGAATGAATGGACCTTCTTCAACTACATCCCACACCATGTAGTCGGTAGACTTGATGAAAAGCCTCATCCTATTCTTCCAATAAGGATAGTTATCCCCATTGAAGAATGGTGGCTTGGTGGTGGATTGGGACTCATAGTTTGAGGTGGATGCCATTTCTTGACTTGTTGTTGATCAAACTCGCCTAGAATCAACTTAAGAGGGTTGTAATCCTTCCAATGAGTGTAGCTCTGATACCAATTGTTGAGTTGATCGAACACTTGCAAATGGCCAAGAGGGGGGTGAATTGGCAATTAAAATTTTGGTGAAGTGAAAGATAGAAAATAAAAGTGACACAAGGGGTTATAGTGGTTCAAGTTCTCCAATTGAACTCTACATCCACTACCTTAGCTACCATTAAGGATTTTCAAACAATTCACTACTAGAATTCGTCCCCTTTTCTTGGATGAGGAGGAAACCTTACAATTTCGATTAAGCTTTCTACCCAAAGCTTAATCCACTCAAATACAAGAGATATTTTGGTAAACTTAAATGTTTCCTCTCAAAGGATGATTGTCTACCCAAATACAATTTAAACAATCCCAAACTCACAATACAAATTGACAATTTGAAATACACTAGAGTTGGGTACAAAGATTTGACTCTTAATAGCTCAAGGGTTTGGATTTTTGCTTTGATGATGCTTGAAGGTTCAATGGTTGTTCTTGGTCAAATGAAGCTTGTTTTTATACCCTTGCATTGATTTCTAGCCGTTTGGGTAGTTAGGATCATCAATAGAGCCGTTGTGGACATTTTTCCCGCATTAAATGCAGCTCTGCAGCCTACCGTATCGGTACTCGGGAAAGGCGTATTGATACCTGCATCAAAGAGGAAAGAGCCGTTGTGCCTGAAAACAGGGCGTATCGATACCCATATAAGGCGTATCGGTACGTTTTTTAAGGGTCGTATCGATACGATGGCTGTATTGATACGGTCCAAAGTTACTGGAATCCCAAGTTATGTTTGTATGAAAAGCGTATCGATACGCATATCAAGCGTATCGGTACGATATAACTACCTTTTGAAAATTTGGAAACCAACCAACTGACAAGTAACGGTCAAATAATTAAATGCTCGGATTTTTTAAAGATATGCTTAGCGTATCGATACGGTTACCATGCGTATCGGTACATGTTCATGAAAACAATTGCCCAGATGCATATCGTATCGATACGGTTTCAGGGCGTATCGGTACGGTATGTTCAATGAAATTCCAGTGACAAAATAGGGTATCGACACTCCTGGGCGTTTTTGCATACTTGTGCTTGGAAAACATAGAAAAGGACTTTGAAAAATATATATGATTTAAGAGCAGGTCTTTAATTATTATTTTGTTTTAAAAACACTTGTCAATTGAGAGACTTTAAAGAGTACTTAAAAATTTATTGTTTTGCAAATTGGTCCTTAAGATTATGTGTTATATCAAAATCAATTTCAGTTTTACAAATAGTTACCAAGCATCCATCCAAATGGCCCCGTATGAAGCATTGTATGGTAGACGATGCAGAACTCCATTGTGTTGGTCAAAGCTTGGTGAGGGCAAGATGTTGGGCCCTGATTTGCTTCGTGAGACTGAAGAACGAGTTATCATTATCCATGATCGTTTAAAAGATGCTTTTGATCGACAAAAAGCTTATGTTGATCTCAAAAGGAGAGACATTGAATATGAAGTTGATGAAAAAGCTTTTCTTAAAGTGTCACCATGGAAGAAAGTCTTGAGATTTGGCAAGGAGGGAAAATTGAGTCCTCAGTTCATTGGACCCTTTGAAATCATTGAAAGGATTGGCCCAGTGGCATACCAGCTATTGCCACCCTCAGAATTGAGTAAAATCCATGATGTCTTTCATGTATCGATGCTTCGGAAGTATCGATCTGACCCTCATACATTGTGGAACCCGAATCCGTAGAACTTCGACCAAATCTATCCTACGAAGAAGAAACTATTCATATTCTTGCTAGGGAAGTCAAGAGGCTTCGCAACAAAACTGTACCGTTAGTTAAAGTGCTCTGGAAGAGTCACACTGTTGAGGAAGCCACTTGGGAGCCTGAAGAGACTACAAGACAACAATATCCGCATCTCTTCAGTTCAGGTAAAAATTCGAGAACGAAAATTTCTTTAGGGGGAGAGTTGTAACCCCCCGAAATCCGGTCTAGTTGAAATTAAGTTCCGATAATCAGAAATCCTACATTGATGAAGCCTAATTATTGCATCAACTAGTTAATTATTGTCATCGAACCGTAAGTGGGCTTAAAACATCATGTTTGAACTTTATTAAATAATATTGAGCTTTTAGTGGCTAAAATGGAAGAAGTGTAAGTCTGAGTGCAAAAATATAGTTGTATGAAAATTGTGGGACTAACCTTGCGATTAGCCCTCTTTAATTAAAATCTCCACTTACGTGGAGTTATCTGATAACTTTTCTTCAATTGAAGGAAAGCTTGATGTTAATATTAGAAACAAAAACAAAGAAGATAGCTTACCCGAGAGATCTCCTAAGCTAGCACCTCTCACTTTCATCATCTTCTTCAACTAAGCACACACCTCCATTAGAGGAATTTCAAGCTTTGTTATTTCTTCATTTTATCGATATCGAATCGTTGCTATCGATCGGGTAAGCTATATTCCTCAATCGGTTATTGGATTCCATGGATATATTGAGTGTAATCTAAGCTAGGGTTTTGACTATATATGGATATCTCATCGTTGTCATCTCTATTGAAGTCTGATATCAATTTTAATATCGTTATATTGATTTTGATATCGAAACATCGATCCTAATAAATTTTCTATTAATTTTCTAGCTCAAGAAGTGAAGAAAGAAGTTTCACCATCTCCATCACAAGCTAGGAACAAAGGAATTGCTATCCGAGAGCAAGCTTCGGATTGTTAAGATGAGTGTAGTTAGAGTCTCGGGTTAGGTGAAAGGCCTTTCCGGATCATTATTTGTTATTTTAGATTACTTCGCTAACATTGTTATTGAAGCAATTGCATTGGATGGTTAATCAGACACTTTGGTAAGTGTCGGCAAGTTGCCATTGAGCATTGATTATTGTCATTGTACATTGTCATCAATATAAGCATTGTCATTGGATTGTTACATTGAAATCATCGGACATTGAAATTGATACCAATCTATGAGTTATTGATGTTGAGACACATATATTGATCACTGACAACATTGAATTCATTGGACATTGGTATATCATTGGCTATTGAAATGAATATGTATATTGCAACCTTGGATTGGAATGGACTCGGGATACAATTGGCATGCCATAGAATTCATGAGCTCAGTGTACGGGTGGACTACGGTCCTAAGGCTACGGCCTATATTGATTTGGCGAGGCGGAGGGATGTGTGTTGTTATTGGTCATATTGGCGAGGCGGAGGGATTAGACCATTCATTGATTTGGTGAGGCGTAGGAATTCATGTATCCACGATCTTGATTCAATCCAAGGACTACGAATGAAAATGAAACATATTTATACTTTGTGTATTGTTGCATAGTATTGTCAATGTTGGCATGAGATTATGTTTAAGTGTAACCATGGTATTCCTATTACTTACATTGTTTGTGACTACCTCACTAGGCAAAGTACGCCTAACGTGTCTCATCTCATGCAATTTCAGGTTAGGAAGGTTTGCGTGTCGGAAGATCGGATCAGCAAGCAAGACAAGTCACTACTAGCCTCAAGTAATGTGTTTTTGTCTTATAAACTCCTAGGGAGGTGGCAAAGTAGTTGAACTAGTCATTGGTGCCTATTTTGTTATGTTGGTGCATTGCTAAGATTGTAATAAGCTATATAGCTTAAAATGTCTCTTTTAGTAAAGTTGAAAATGGATGAAAATGCATATATAGCTCAAAAAGGTAAAAACATGGTAAACATATTCATATAGTCATGAAAATAGGCATGCTAGTAGTTTATACCATTGATATATTGCGTATAAAGTTTCATTGCAGTTGGACATCATTCAGTAGGGTAAATCGAACAAAAACCAAAAATCTATCATTATAGGCCAGACTGTATCGAAACAGGTGATGACGTTTCGGTACAGGTGTGCAATATTGAACCTGAGAGTATGGGTGTATCAAAACGGAAAAGTGCCGTTCCAGAACATTTTGCTACTAGAAACCAATGTTTTGGTACGGGTTCATAGCGTACCGAAACGAGTCAAAGTCAAGGTCAAAGGAGGTCAATCTGTTCCGATACTGGTCAAGCCATATCGAAATGATCTAAAAGGAAAGGTCAACAAGTGTTGACTCTCGTGCACCCGTTTCGAAATAGCCTAGGGTGTTTTGATATGAGGTTAGGTAAATTGGTTAAGGGTGTTTGGACAGATTGTTATTATTACAATTTAGTCACTGAATTTCTTTAAGATAAATTGATCATGGTATAGAGCTCCAAATTGTATGAAAAATTATAGGCTAGTTATCCATGCATTGAATTACATTATTTTACTGTCTGTTGCTTAAAGAGTCATGTTATTGTCACTATTTAGAGATTAGTCCCTAAACTTATAAAATTTATAAAACGATCCTAGATGATTATTTGTGGACTTTTTATGGTTGGATTGGACTAATAAACATATTGGTAACATTTTGTATGTCTAATATTGATTAAGTAATGTGGTTAAAAATGAAATTTTATAACATCAATCATTGTATCGTCCTCCGATAACACGCTCTGACCCGGTTCCCTACCAGACTGGGAAGGGGGTGTTACACTGAAAAACCTGATCGTCTTTCAATTAGGTCGTAAGTCTAGACAAGCCGAGAATGACTGTATTCCCTTATTGCGTAAAATGGAACGATTCATTTAAACGGCTCATTCGTATTTTTTTATTTCTTTATAAGCTCTAATCTCTGATTTGATTTTGTTTTACTGGAAGGTGAAACTTCTCATCTTTTATTCTCCCTTCTTGAATTCCATTGGTGTACTCGTTAAACAGCGGGGTACTACTTTTATAGATTGTGTTTTCCTGGGTGTTTCTCTTTTTATCAATTTTGGGAAATACCCTGCGTAAGTTGCTTCCGCTCAATAAATTTCTTGTTGGAAATTGAATTATAAGAGGGATCATAGTGATTTGAATAACCTGGAATCATTTTTTTTGGTTTCTTCATGATTTGTAATAAGTTATCTTGTGCCTTTTATTTAGCTTTTTAATTTGGTGAAACTATGCAGCAAATTTAATTTTGGAGTGGTATTTAACTTTTCCATATTTTAGACGGTTGTGCGAGAGAAGACGAGGCATGTTACTTTGAGAAGTAAAACAATGTGTTTTGCTGCTTCTCTTTGTACTCATTGGTTTATTGTTTCATTTTTTTTAATTTTTATTATTATTTTTGTGTGGCGATTTGGACAACTCAAAATAGATCATGATGAGAGAGAGAGAGTTCCTGACTGGCAGTGACAGGTGCAGGCGCCTACATATTCAGTTATTGATTAGAAGTTTTGATAATTTTGTGACTTAGTTATTTACTCAAGATTTTGAAAATATGAGAATTAAATGCTCGTATTGGTGGTTCTCCTTATTGGTATGCAAAACATCGTTGCCTAGTATTCCCATTTTCTGCTATAAAGTGGGCTCCTTTGGTTTGTATCGGCATAATCTAGCTTACGAGTAGTTTATTTTTTCTGTGTATGGTTTTCTTTTATGGCTTTGCTTGTGCCGTTTTGAGGAGAAGAGAAGAAAATATGTTCGTAGGAATGAATAGATCCCGGGCTGGGGGTGAGATATCTTTGCGGACTGTGCTAGTTGTATCACTAGGCAATAGTGTTCAGAGCACTATGATTAGCCATTTGTAGTGAAGAAAGTATTAAGATAATTGTTTTGATATAATAGTTTGAAAAATGTTTTTAGACTTGTTTGAATATTTTAAAAACTCATTTGAAGTCCAAACAACTTGAAAATATGTTTGAAATGGTTTTATAGGTTTTTAACATATTTAAAACGCTTTTTAAATGGCCAAAATATCATTTTTACAAGGCTCGTACTGATACACCTTGGTCCGTATCGATACCATTTTTTGAAACCATTTCTAGTAAGCAACTCGTACCGATACAGCTTCTGTAGTATCGATACAAGGCTGGTGGTATCGAAACCACCTTGATGGTATCGAAACTAGCCTGGTTTTTTAGCCTCCAACGGCTATTTCCATTACAGGCACCGTATCGATACGCCCACGCGAGTATCGATACCAAAGGCACTAGAAGTGGAAATTTTGCATGGAAATCAATCTCTAACGGCTCTAAATCAATCCCAACGGTCACCAACGGCTAGGAACTCATTCCAAACATAAATAAAAGCCTTGGAACACTTGAAGAAGGTTAGAGAACACATCCAAGTAAAATGATCAACAAAATTTGTGTCCAAATCTTATTTCTTCATTTGTCTTGTACATAGTTTTAGAGAGTGCTTAAATTGTAAATCTTTTTACACTCTTGTGAGCTTCAATTTGTGTAAACACCCACCTAATGAGGTACTTAGTTTACCAAACAAATCTCTTGTAAAAGGAGATGTTCTAGTTTAGCCTTAGACAAAAACTAGAGTGGTTCTATCTTAGCCGTTAAAAGATAGGGTTGTAAAGGTTTCCTCCTAATCATTAAAAGGGGGCGAATTTATAGTGAATTGGAAAAATTCTTAGTGGTGTACTAAGGTAGTGGATGTAGGCTTAGTTTAGAAGCTTAACAACTCTAAAATCATCATGCAATTTGTCCATTTTTTTTTATCGATTTTAGCCAATTCTTCCAAGGAGAAAAATCAACCCTATTGACAGATTTCGGTGATCGATTCAAGCGTGCTAAAAGTCTAAAAATTGGTATCAGAGTCTCATCTCCATCGAAGAAGTAACATCTGGGAGTAAAGATCATTTGCTCGAAGTCCACCGTTCAAGAAAATGGTAAGATTTGAAGAAGGCCGCTCCATCTCGTGTCATCCGCTCTTCCAAGGAGAAGCATACTTCCAATGGAGCAATTTCATGAATTATTACATCAAATATCATTGTTATGAGGTTTGGGACATTATTGAAGATGGCTACTTGGAAGCTCCTAAGAAGAAGAAAAAGCAAAGGAGAGAAAACGACACGAAGGCAAAGTTAAACGCAAAAGCGATGCACATCATTCCTTGTGGCCTCAATGAAGAGGTTTCCAAGAAGGTTTCCACATGTAAAAGAGCCAAAGAAATGTGGGAGAATATTGAGAAACTATATAACAAAGAAGAGAAGAAAGATGGTGTTCCATCTTGTGCTAACCTCCTCCAATCACCCAAGGTGGATGGTGTTTTGGCTCTCGTTGAGCCCAAGGTATCTTCTAACTCTAATGATCCAAATGCATATTCATTTGATGAGTTACAAGATGCTTTCGATGAATTATTTTTAGAATTTTAGACCATGAATTCCAAATTTAAGAAAAAAATATTTCTAAACTTGAATTTGAAAATGATTTTCTTTTGAAAACAAAATTGGATTTTGAAAACCAAAATGAAACCTTGAAAAATGATTTAGAATTTTCAAAAACAAGCAATGAAGTTTTAGAAAAAGAAAATATTGATTTGAAAGTTAAGCTTGAAAGCTTAACAAAAGAAAAGAAATTATTTCAAATAATTCATCTTGTCACATAATGGCAAAATGCTCACATTGCCATTATCATAGTCAATCCATACATACTTGTTCTATAAAGAAGAGAAAATCTTATATGATTAGACAAATATGTGTTCCTAAGGGAACTAAAGACATTGCGACTAATGCAAATGGATCCAAAGTAATTTGGATACAAAAAATCAAGTAAATGTCTTTTGTAGGTGCGTTGGAGCAAATGGAAAGCAAAGCAAAGATATGTAAATGCTCTAGTTACACAAGAAGAAGATGGGTAACCTCTAATCATAACTTTTAATTATTTATATTTGGTTTCTTATTTTTGCTTTTGATTACTTTATGCATATTTGTTCTTAAAGTGCGTCAATCAATTTTTGCATAAAGTTTTAAATTATTGGATAAATTGAATTTCATGTGATTTAAAATTGTTTTGATCCCATAGTGAAATTCAATCTTTTAAGTGTCAATCATTTGAGCCAGATTTTTTGGAATGCTTTGAGTAAGGGGTAGCCATTTTAAACAAAATTCTTATTTTGTCAAAATTTATTTTAAACCTCTCCATTGTTATGGACTTAAAAGTTTTCAAACTTTGGTTTGAATCATTTATGATATAACAAAAAAAAGGGGAGAATGGTTTGAACAATTGAATCTTCTAATGAATAAGGGGAGCTATTAACTCTTTTGAATCTATATTCTCTTATTCAAAATTTATTTTTACAAATGGGGAGAATTATAAAAAAAAAAAAAATTTCAAATTGGTTTTATTATATCAAAACCAATTTATTCTTCAAATTGTTAGGATATTTGTTTTGATATAATAATTTGAAAAATGTTTTTGGACTTGTTTGAATATTTTGAAAACTTATTTAAAGTCCAAACAACTTGAAAATATTTTTGAAATGGTTTTATAGGTTTTTAACATGTTTAAAACGCTTTTTAAATGGCCAAAATATCATTTTTACAAGTACCGATACACCTTGACCCGTATCGTTACCATTTTTGAAAACCATTTCCAGTAAGCAACCTATACCGATACAACTTCTGCAGTATTTAGCCTCCAACGGCTATTTCCATTACAGGCACAACATCGATACGCCCACGCGAGTATCGATACTGAAGGCACCATAAGTGGAAATTTTGCATAGAAACCAATCCCCAACGGTCACCAACGGCTAGGAACTCATTCCAAACATAAATACAAGTCTTGGAACACTTGAAGATGGCTAGAGAACACATCCAAGTAAAATGATCAAGAGAATTTGAGTCCAAATCTTATTTCTGTACATAGTTTTAGAGAGTGTTTAAATTGTAAATCTTTGTACACTCTTGTGAGCTTCAAATTGTGTAAAAAACCACCTAGTGAGGTACTTAGTTTACCAAACAAATCCCTTGTAAAAGGAGAGGTTCTAGTTTAGCCTTAGGCAAAAACTAGAGTGGTTCTATATTAGCCCTTAAATGATAGGGTTTTAAAGGTTTCCTCTTAATCCTTGAAAATGGGACGAATTCATAGTGAATTGGGAAATCTTTAGTGGTGTGCTAAGGTAGTGGATGTAGGCTTAGTTTAGAAGCTGAACCAATCTAAAACCATCATGCAATTTGTCCATCTTTTTATCGGTTTTAGCCAATTCTTCCAATGAGTAAAATCAACCCTCTTGACGGATTTCGATGATCAATTCTAGCGCGCTACAAGTCTAACAGGGAGCCAACAAACAATCATTTTCAGATGATTTTTAGAGCAAGGTTCTCAGAGTGCTGATGTTTGGGGCTACATGAGGAGACATCAGCTGTTGGGTGTGGCATTGAAGCTGCTAATTTTGCCTAGGTTTTGCAAGCTCCCGAGTATGTGTCATCAAGGTGGCTATTCACCTATCGATTGCATGTGTTCATGGTGATGGCGGGCATTATGCGGATGAACAAGTTGGGCGCAAGGACTCACATGGCTGAGCCATGTAGCAAGAAAATAAAGGCAAAATTACCATTTTCCCGTGCTCATCCTAATATTGATATGAAGACCAATTGAAGCGTGACCAACATGACCTTGAGACAATGTTTACATTCGAATTACTTATAAACTTACTAGAAAAAGATTTTCTATAGTTGTCTTTGGCTATTGTGCGCTTATTCACGTGTTAATACCATCGCATGCTATTATGTACTGATTGTACTTGTATTGGAATCTTGCCCCCCGAGTGTGAAAATTTAGACTATTATACGCTCCTTCGTGTGTTAATATCTTTACATGCTGCCATTTTCTTAAAGTAGACTATTCAAATGCCTGTGCCTCTGGATTTATACTTCGCTTTAGATATTGTAAGCCCTCGCTTGCAAATGGTGATGATTTAAGTGATTTGGTCCATCTATGTTATATTCGTTTGAGTAGGCTTGGGGGATTTGTTTGAGGAGAGTATCGCCTGATTATGAGAACACCGCCTAATCAATCCTTTATTAGCATAATGCTTTGAGAAGGGTATGGGTGCTGTTGATCGCTTCTCTGAGCTACTCTTTTAGGTGGTGACAACGGTTGCCCGTTCCCAGGGGATTGGTTTGAATTTGCACTTGTCTCCATGCATTGTATATCATTGACCAGGATGGGAAGTTAAGTGGTTGGAGCCAATGGTTCTGCGGTGCATTTATTTACTAGAAGTTTCAGGATTGTGGGGTTTGAGGCACCCATTCAAGATTTCAAAATATTAGAATTAATTACTTGTCTCCACAATTTCTGTAAGTTATTCGAGAAGTGTTAAAGCTTGAGGGGGAGGGTAAGTTGACGAGGAGTGTTAGAGTTTTTATTTAATGTGTAATTAGAGTTTATTTCTAATCTGTAGTTTAGATTTACTAGAAGTCTTATTTAAATTAGGAATAAGTACTATTTAAATTAAAGATAAAAATATAGTTTTAGTTACATTAGAACTCTATATCAGCCTATTTAAAGGCTTACTATGTATACATTTGACAATTAAGAATAATAAGAAAATACAGAGAAATACATTGTTCTCTTCGGAAAATATCTTGTCATCTTCTTCAAACAATAAATCCCTAACCACTGATCACACACAAACCACCATTACTCATTACATCTCCAGCCACCATGGCCTTTTTCTCACATGGTATCATGAGACAACAACAGTCTTGATGTTGTCACCACTGTTGCCATCACCACTGCTGCCATCTCTAATCTAAAATAGATCGATGACGATCTAATTTTTGAGATGCACATCATTTTTCTTTTCCGCTGCTGTCATTAGGCGACACTCGTTCCTTGGCCTCTCCCTCGTTGAAATCTTACATCTCTGGTGAAATTTCTACGTGTTTAATTTTGTTGTTTTCTTCTCTATTTAATGGTTTTATCTCAACCAATAAAAAAGATAGATGAAAAGGTTATAGTTTAGCCTTAAAAACTATTTGGTTCTATCTTAGCCATCCATCCTAAAAGATAGGAGAAGAGGTTCTAGTTTAACCTTAAAAACTAGATAATATTTTTCAAGGGATTCTACATCAAAGATCCAAGCTGGAACTCTAGTATGTGTATCTACCAGCTTGAGGGGGAGTGTAGATTCCTGTGATCACTTCCTACATCATTCGCATCAGACCTTTTAGTCAAGAACTGCTTGCTAGGGCATCTTGTGGAGCAGTCTTTGTATTCCAACTGATGCATCAACCATCTCAAGCGTACCATAAGTTGAATGTCATCAACAATTGCTGCGCAAGAACATCATGGTTCTGTCCTTACTCTTCAAATCAAAGACTCTCGAGAACGGGGAGCATTTTCCTTTGAGAAACAACAAAAGAAATATGAGTAGGGCATCACTTCCAAGATCCAAGCTGGTGCTCTATTACGTTTGCTCACCAGTTTGAGGCAGAGTGTAAGTTATTCGAGAAGTGTTAGAGCTTGAAGGGGAGGATAAGTTGACGAGGAGTGTTAGATTTTTTATTTAACGTTTAATTAGAGTTTATTCTCAATCAGTAGTTTAAATTTACTATAAGTCTTATTTAAATTAGGAAAAAGTACTATTTAAATTAAAGATAAAAGTATAGTTTTAGTTACATTAGAACTTTATATCAGCCTATTTAAAGGCTTACTATGTATACATTTGACAATTTAGAATAATAAGAAAATATAGAGAAACACAATGTTCTCTGCGGAAAATATACTGTCATCTTCTTCAAACAATAAATCCCTAACCACTGATCACACACAAACCACCATTATTCATTGCATCTTCGGCCATCATGGCCCCTTTCTCAAAGTTTCTAAGATTCACACTTTAATTCTATAGCCTTGACTTTTTATTTTATATTATAAACAAGGCTCTTTTGGGTCCAAATTTTTGTATCCTAACCCGCGGGCAGTATATTCCTTCTTTTGTAACATTTTCTTTGTATTATTGTGTGCGTTGTTGGGGCTTGTACCTGTAAAGATGAGTAGCATATGAAGGCTTTACTTTGTAGATCCGGGAGGAGTGCTGAATGTTCACTTGAATTGTTTACACCGACATACGATGATATTTGGGAGGTTACCATAATCCTAAGGGAGGTTGGTCTTATTAAACTCTACCTTGCTTTTTGGATATTGCTCTCTGGGTTTCATCAATCTATTTGATTAACCTAGATAATCGTCATGCTATCCGTAGAACTAAATCTGGCCACAGTTCGTGGGCAACTCTATACTATAGACTTTTTGGTGGTGCTCAAGTACACAAAAGATTTGTACTAAAGTCACTTGAAGATACCAATTTGTATTGAGCTTTGCTTTGTCCTTGTACTTGGTTAATTAATGTTCGTGTTGTGTTTTCCTTTCTTTAAAATGGGGACACACTTCTTGATGTGAACTTTCTATTGCTTGTAACTTTGTAAAGGAAGCCGGTGGCTAGTTTTTTGTTCTTTTTATGTGTAAGCTTGAAATATTTCCTTTTAGACTTGTTTGTTTATCTTCCCCCCTGTACGGGGTGGTTTTGATTGCTACTGTACTAGTGTACTTTTTTATATTCTAACATGTGAACACTATGACCCTACTATTATGAACCATGTATTTAGGAGTCGCTGGGTGTCTATGTTGTCTTTTATTCGCACATTCCCCTCTTTTTTATGCATAAGTATTTAGTTTGTTTATTTTGGTTCGACCCTTTGTTTATTGTGGTTCGCTTGCTTTGGAAGCAGTGATCATTGAGCTGATTCCTTTATGCACGCTTCTTAAAGGCGGCGGACGCTTAGACGGCCATTTGTTTATTTTGGCTCGCTTGCTTTGGAAGCGACGATCGTTGAGCTGTTTCCTTTATGCACGCTTCTTAAAAGAGGTGGAAGCTCAGATGACCCTTTGACTATTTTGGCTCGCTTGCTTTGGAAATGGTGATCATTGAGCTGATTCCTTTATGCACACTTCTTAAAAGCGGTAGATGCTCGGATGACTCTTTGTCTATTTTGTCTCACTTGCTTTGGAAGCGGCGATCGTTGAGCTAATTCTTTTATGCACGCTTCTTAAAAGCGGCGGAAGCTCAGATGACCCTTTGTCTATTTTGGCTTTCTTGCTTTGGAAGCGGTGATCGTTGAGCTGATTTCTATATGCACGCTTCTTAAAAGCGGTCGATGCTCAGACGACCCTTTGTTTATTTTGTCTCGCTTGGTTTGGAAGCAGCAACAGTTGAGATAATTCCTTTATGCATGCTTCTTAAAAGCGGTGGACGCTTAGACGAACCTTTGTCTATTTTGGCTAGCTTGATTTGGAAACGGCAATCATTGAGCTAATTCCTTTATGCATGCTTCTTAAAAGCGGTGGACGCTCAGTCGACCCTTTGTTTATTTTGGCTCGCTTGCTTTGGAAGCGACGATTATTTCAGGGGTGGTTAACGAGCCTTTCATCTTTGGTGAGAACTGGGGACTGAATAAAAATACTAGTAGAAAGAATATTTTCATTAATCGAAATGGTCATATAGAGTGTGCCACAAAATGTACATAATTACAAAAAATGAAAACGAAATGCATATTGAATAGTTTAAGTTATACCATACCTTTGCATGTTTGGTGCTTCTCTATTTTGGACAGACTACGGAGGGGCGGCTGATGAAAATAAAGTTTTATAACTTCGAATTTCATCAACAAAGGCTACTTCTTTTTTTCCAATGGGAGGGTTACGAGGGTTCCTTACACCCCTCATCCAGCCCTCCTACCAAGTGATACGGAGGATGCTCGACAGAAAGGCAGAGAATGATGCAAAGCAGTTACTCTTCAAAGTGGAAGACAATGCGAGACTAAGACACCTGTCAATCAATGAATTAATTGCCAAGCTGGGAAGTTGATGCCAGCAGATGAACCCAAAGAAACTAAGAAAGACGAGGTAAAAATATCTACTGCAAGACCACTATTTGATGCTAGACAACAATCGAATGCCAACGCCACTTTGGCAAAGCCAGTGGAGCCAACATTTGCTTATCCACCACTACTTTTTCCACAAAGACTCCAGAAATATAAGCAACACCAACAATTTAAGCGCTTCTTAGAAGTTCTTAAACGATTGCAAATCAACATATCATTGGTAGAAGCTCTCAAGCAAATGCCCAACTATGTTAAATTCATGACGGACATCTTGTCCAAAAAGAGGAATCTGGGTGATTTCGAGACTGTTGCTCTTACTGAATGATGCAGTGCAATGATAACCAATAGGTTTCCACAAAAACTAAAAGATCGATAAAGTTTCACTATTCCATGCACGATTGGCAACCGATTCATGGGAAAAGCACTATGTGACTTGGGAGCCAGTATCAAACTGATGCCAATGTCAGTATTCAGAAAGCTTGGAATTGAGCAAGGCCTACCACGATAACATTTCAGCTAGCATATCGATCTTATGCACATCCCAAGGGTAATATTGATGATGTGTTGGTAAAGGTAGATCAATTCATATTCCCTGCTGATTTCATTATTTTGGAATATGAGGCTGATGTTAATGTCCCAAAAATTTTGGGAAGGTCATTCCTTGCTACATGTATGATTTTAATTGATGTTAAAAAAAGTGAACTTACTATGCATATGAATGACCAACATGTTACATTTAATGTTTTTCAAGCTCTTACGTGTGAAGATGAACCTAAGGAATGCCAAGATGTTGAGATCATGGAGTCCATCTTTAATAAGGACATGGCACAATTTTGCCAAGATACCGTGATGATGCCAAAGAACTAGATGATGCATCTACGACAAGTGAGGCATCAGAGGATCCGACCATATTGAACGAGGTCATGAGTTACTTTGAGAGACCTGAGCCACTTGAGTTGGCTGGTAGAGAAATCAAGGCACCTAAACCACCCAATGAGAAGCCGCCAAAACTAAAACTGAAAACTTTCCTAAGCCATCTCAAATATGCTTACCTGGGAGAAAATTCGACTTTTCCAGTAATTATTGCTTCCGATTTGACCGATGACCAAGAGGAGAGGTTGCTAGAGACAGTAGGCAATCAAAAGCAAGCCATGGGATGGACCCTTGTTGATATTCGAGGGATAAGCCCCACCATCTATATGCATAAAATCATTCTAGAGGATTACCATGGTAAAACAATTGAGGCTTAGAGGAGACTAAATCCTAGCATGATGAAGGTAGTCAAGAAAGAAGTCATAAAATGGCTGGACGCTGGAATAATTTATCCCATTTCAAATAACTCGTGGGTCATCTCGATGCAATGTGTGCCAAGAAGGGTGGAATGAATGTGGTTTAGAACAACAAAAATGAATTGATCCCTTCAAGAACTATGACGGGCTCGAGAGTATGCATGGATTACAAGAGGCTAAATAACTCCACGTGGAAGGACCACTTTCCACTGCCCTTCATCGACCAGATGTTGGACAAATTGGCAAGTAAGTCATTTTATTTCTTCCTAGATGGCTACTCAGGCTACAACCAGATTGCCATCGCTCTAGAAGATCAAGAGAAAATCATGTGCCACCACCAACAAAGTAAAAGTTGAGGTAACCAAACAAGTGCCACCACCAACAAGTGTCAAAGGTATTAAAAGTTTCTTGGGACATGCAGATTTTTAGCTTCGTTTCATTAAAGATTTCTCAAAAAATTCTAAACCTTTATGCTTACTTTTGGAACAAAATACAAACCATGGATCTGTAGATATCAAAGACTTTAAAACAAGAGTCACATTCAAGGTAAACAACCAGAGACTAAAGCACTATTGGGAAGGAAGTCAAGGTAATGCCAAGGAGACCATTCTCCTAGCAAAGATTGAATAATTTTGTCTTATTCGATTGACCAGTATAAATAGTTAGGTTAATTGTTTTTCTTCTTGTTAATTTAGTTTAGTTCTTTTTATTTTATTTTCTTTTTTCTATTTGAAAGGTTTTTCTTTGTGAGAGTTAGTACAAGAAATTTGGCTAAGCAATTTTGCCAGGGAAATATGCCAAAACAGGATGGCATTTGGAAACACGTTAAATACCACGTGGACCTTATGCCAGATTAGGCCCAAGGGAGAAACATTTTTGGATGAGCGGGAAAGCCTTAAGTCGCCTAGGTTAAAACCTCAAACTTTAAATTTTTAACCTAAAACTTTTACCCTCTCTTCTCTCCCGCACCGTCACCACACTTAAACCCATCATCATCCCACTTCCCTAAATAGGCATAACTGCTACAACCATCATAACTTCCACTAACCTCACCATTAAACAACCTCAATCGTTTCCCCTTCTCTCTATTTAATTCCAATTTCCCCGTAGCTAAATCTTTACTCTCTTTCATTCTCTCTTGCACGACAAGAATTTCAAGAATAAAGCTTTCTCTTAAACTCCTTTTCTCCAATCACCATTATTTTCCCAACTTTCTCTCATGGCTTCCTCATCTGCACCATTCAAGATTTTCTTCAATGAAGAAATCAAGAAAATATATGAGGAAAACTTCTCATATCGTACTTTTTTTTACGAGAAAGGATTTGAGTTCAAGAACGAGGCCAACCTTGGTTACTTGCATGAACTGGTTGCCATCGTCAAGAAGCATAAATGGGAAACCTTTTGCCAACAGCTAAGAGAGGTTGACTCCACCATTGTCCGAGAATTCTACGCTTATCTCACAACAAAATATTCACGTTTTATTTTCGTAAGAAGTACGTACGTTCATTTTGAAAAGGGGTACATTAATGGTTTGTTTGAGTTAGATGGTACAAGGAAAGAACATTTGGCTTTTGTTTAATCTTTGGATGATGCCAAGAGGAAGCTGATATTGAACGACTTGTGTGAGCCAGGCACAAAATGGATTGTTTCATCCAAGGGCCATAGGACTGTGAAACGGATGGTATTGAAGCCACAACTGAGGGAGATGAAACCACTTCTTGAAGGCAAACCTGATGCTAACCGCACACAACAAAACTGTTTTAGAGGAATGGATGGCTCTACTGCATTCCATCATGATGGGCAGAAAAATAAACGTGGGTCATTTGATTGTTGATGAGACCTACAAATGTGCTGGTAAGGGAAATGGTAGTTTGGTTTTTTCCTTCTTTAATCACTAAAATTTGTAAGCTCCATAATGTGCCAAAGTTGGACTCTGAAAACACACAAAATGCAAATGATCCATTACCCCTGCACTGTGGAAGTAATTAATTGCCAGAGAAGTCAAGGAGAAGGGAAAGAGAAAAGCTGCTGAGCCGACGACTGCTGCCAGAACACCCAAATAATGCCATGGCATTACTTTCCCAAATATATCAGTCACAAGAAATCATTCTCTAGAAGCTAGAGAAGACCAAGGAGCAGAATCTGATGCTCTGGCAATACATTGGTTCAAGGTAGGGGTGAGCAAAACTCGACTCGACTCGAAAAAATCGATATTTTTTTTCAATTTCGAGTTATTCGAGTCGAGTTATTCGAGTTGTTCGAGTCAACTCGATTAACTCGAATTTTTTTTGATTTCGAGTCGGTTTGGAATTTGCCCAACTCGAAAAATCGAAAAACCGAATTTTACAGTTTTGCAATTTAGTCACTGATTTCATTTTTCTTCAATTCCTCCTTCATTTTAAGTCCATTTTGACCAAATTTGAACCACGTATTCCTAAACCAGCGTAGAATACATATTTATCTTCAATTTATATTTTTGAAAATAAATTTCATATTTTTTCAATTCAGCCCCTTAACTTTGTATGGTTTTCTCATTTCTTCAATATCTCCTTCGTTTTAAGTCAATTTTGACCAAAATTGAACCACATGCTCCTAAACCAATGTACAAACTAGAATACCTATTTAGCTTCAATTCATATTTTTAAATTAAATTTCCAACTTTTGTAATTTAGCCCCTCAACTTTGAATGTTTCCCATTTCTTTAATTTCTCTTTCGTTTTAAGTCTATTTTTTACCAAAATTAAACCACATGATTCACTAACACTATATAATATCTATATAACTTCAATTCATATTTTTAACAAATTTATTCTTTTTTTTAATTTAGCCCTTTAACTTTATATTTTATTCAATTTGATCATTCAACTGAATTTTTTTGTAATTTTTTTCTTTACATCAAATCATTGACTCATTTATACCCCCATCAGTACTTTATCCTCAAAAGTTCCTTATTTAAAAATAATATTATAAATATATTTTAGAAGTTTAGACGATATTTTTTTATTAAATAACATTACAAATCTTACTTATGCATGTGAAAAATAATATGAAGAAATATATATATATATATATATATATATATATATATATATATATATATATATATATATGCATATCTTATATGAATAGAGAAAGTCGTTTAAATTGGAATCAAATCGTACTATAACATGGTAAATAATTACAATTAAATTTATATCGAAACTCGAAAACTCGACTCGAATCAAAAAAATTTCAAATTAAGTTCAAGTCGTAAAATATGACGCGTCAACTCGAATAACTCGAAATTTTTTGACTCGACTCGACTCGCTCGAACGCTCACCTCTAGTTCAAGGGATCAAGCCCTTAATACCACTCTTGAGGGCATTGCCACCGATCCTTTGCCAAAGTTTCTAGAGTTCCCAATCGAGTTCACTGCCCTAGAAGGAATACCACCGAGCCCAAATTTGTTCATACTCTGACGCAACAATATGATGCACCTGTCCATATCTTTCCTGTTCAAGTTAAATCAGCCAAGACTGATTCCTTCAAGGAATCTGATGTTGATGCCAAGACTGAGGTGCCTATGGCATCCCTTGTCGTGCCAACATCTTCTGTCGGGCACGAAAGTTTTAGGGTTTTGAGTTATTCTTTAATAAAATATTCCAAGTTTACTTAATCCATTGTTCTTCATTCTTTCAATCTTTCTACACAAGTCGTTTGAGAGAATCCATTTGTCGGGCACGAAAGTTCAAGGCTCACGAAAGGGTTAAGTACGGTCACAATGTGCTGAGGCATGACTAACTTGGTTCCACACTAGTCCACAAGTTTCAGCGGCTAAAAGGGATCACCAACCGAGTTGAATAATATGGTTCCACACTAGTCCACAAGTTAGCATCTTGAGCATACTAACCTAGAAATAGGAGGGATCACTATCGACTATCCTACCAAACTTGGAGTATCTGCCAGACTTGCCTCTAGGACTTCTTCCCGTTCCACCTGCCGAGACAGTACACCCATGTAGTGGTAGTGACCTGCTGCGGCCGCGTGACAGTGTCGTAGTTTACCGCCCGCCATACCCGCCGAGGCAGCATATCGTGGATGCACAAAATAACTCATACCTATCACAACGCAGTTTTCACACTAAGTGGCAGTATAACCCTGCCTGCTCTATCAACCTGATTCACCTTTTCTATTACATGTGTTTTGATCTACTTTTCTTCTCAACCAAACAATTCACTTGTGTTTTATTTTACCCTTGTGCAGCAGGAACTACGAAACGGAACAAGCTGTCCAATCCTCGTGGGATTCGACATCTTTTATACTATAACTTGGCAGGAGTGTGGACTTGCGCTCTCACAAAAAGGGAACACCTACACGCCCTACAGTTTGCCAAACAACAGTTAGCATTACATGCTTATTATCCCTTGATATCTTAACAGAATTAGGGGATAATGATTAATTGCCAGGTACTAAGGTTAGAATCTTCGACATAAGATGTTCAAGTAGATAAGCTTACTTTGGAAGTGAATCTACCCTTAGGAGTAAAGATTAAACTTAATCAAGTTGTTATTGCTATCAACATATGCAATAACCCTTAAAATCTGCTCAACAATAAAACCAAAGCTGAAAGTTATTAAGAGTTGGCATAGCTAGCGTGAAATCCAAGCACCCCTGCCAGCGCTAACCACCATTTGAATACATTCGTTTGCCAAACTGCTTGACTTCCCATTACATTTTCCTTAGTTAATTTTCTCAATCTAAAATCAAAAATTTAATTCAAACATATTTGTCCCATTTTACAAGTAAAATCATGGCATTTATTTTCCGGTCAATCCTTGTGGATACGATACTCAGCTCACTACTGTATTACTTGTTGACCGTGTATACTTGCAAGCAAAAAGACCTAAACTTGGCATTATTTACTACAATATTTATACTTATTCATCAATTATTTGCCAAGCGTTAGTCAGTCGACACTTGGTAAAAGGGTTTGGGTATAAAACCTGCAAAATTCAAACCACTAAAACATGTGTTTGCAAATACATCAAATTCAATCCAATAAATGAAACAAAAATCAAGGTAGTGTAAAAATCTATAATTTATAGTTTAAAATCATATACAATCATAAAGAAATTTTTTGATAAGTTTAAAAGTTAAAAGCTGTAAAATAATTTATACAAGTATAAATATAGATTTGAATGAAAACTTTTTAGTTTTGAAATAGATTTTGTAAAAACCTTTATACCATGGATTTATACATCCTAAATATACTAAATTTAAACCTAAAAAACTATACAAGTATAGAGAAATTTGAAGAAAAAAATATAAAAATAAGGGTTTTATCTTGAGATATAGATGAATGAGAAGATGATTCGCGCAAATCTTGATGAATGTAGCTTGGGTTTGATGTTGAAAGCAAAAGTCCCCAAAAGATTTGATGAATTTTGATGAACAATTGAAAGTTTGAGTTTTTTATAGGAGAAAAATAGCTAGGGTTTTAAGGGTTTAAAAGTTATTTTTGATTTAAAATAGGAAAGCATATTTAATGGCTCAACGCCACGCGTACCGGTACAACATATATACATATCGGAACAATGCGTACATGTATGGAAATGAGCCCGTACTGATCCTTGATGCATATCGATACTGATTTATCAGTACTGAAATGCTGCCCTTGAAAACCTGTACCGGTACGGTAACCCCTCTACATGTACCCTTTTCCGAGAATTTTTCAATTTTGGCTGCAAAGGACTCAAAAATTCGATTTTACTCGAATCGAAATGCATGAACATGATGAATGAGCAAGATGTATAGACATTCAAAGATACATACTCCCCTTACTATATGAATAGATGCATTCAAGGAAAAGACTGCATGAACATGAAATTCATACAGATTCAAGCAATTTTGAGATCAACCGAAGGCTCTAAGGTTCAAGAAAGGCTTGTAAGCCCTAACTCTCTCCCAAGAGTCCAAAAACGCTCCTCATCTAAAGGTTTGGTAAAGATATCCGCTACTTGATGCAAGGTGGTATCACATGCTTTAGAACTACATCATCTTTTAAGACATTATCTCTAATGAAATGATATCTTATCTCTATATGCTTGGTTCTACAATGTTAGATGGGATTTTTAGTGAGACAAATAGCACTAGTACTGTCACACATTATGGGAATGGTGCCTACATCAATTCCATAATCTAAGAGTTGTTGTTTCATCCATAGGACTTGAGCAAAACAATATTGGCCGAAATATATTCTGCCTTGGTGGTAGATAGCGCAATGCTATTTTGCTTCGTAGAAAACCATGATAAAAACATGTTACTAAGGAATTGACAAGTACCGAAGGTACTCTTTGTATCTATTTTACAACCTCCATAATCCACATCCGAATAAGCATGCAAACTAAAGGATGAGTCTTTAGGATACCAAAGACCTAAACAAGGAGTATCTCTAAGGTATCTAAAGTTTCTCTTAATAACTTGTAAATGCGATTCTCTAGGACTAGCTTGAAATCTAGGTCACAAGCAAACACTAAACATGATATTTGGTCTACTTGCGGTAAGATAAAGAAAAGAACCTATCATAGATCTATAAAGCTTAAGATCAACACATTTACCTCCTTCATCTTTTTCAAGCTTTGTAGATGAGCTCATTGAAGTGACTTGTGGCTTCACATTCTCTAAGCCAAACTTCTTGAGCATATCATTGATGTACTTTGCTTGATTGATGAAGATGTCATCCTTTGTTTGATTTGGAGTCCCAAGAAGAATGAGAGCTCCCTCATCAAGATCATTTCGAGCTCACCTTGTATTAACTTAGCAAATTCTTGGCAAAGAGATTCATTAGTAGAACCAAAATAATATCATCAACATATATTTGAACTAGTGAAATATCCTTGCCTTTTCTTTTAATAAAAAGTGTAGTATCAACCTTCAATTTGTCAAAACCTTTTTCAAAAAGAAAATTTGAGAATCTTTCATGCCAAGCTCTAGGACCTTATTTCAAATCATATAAAACTTTTGAAAGTTTGAAAACATGGTTTGGATATTTGGATCTTCAAAACCAGGAGGTTGTTCCACATACACTTCTTTATTTATAATACCATTTTATAAAAACACTTTTAACATCCATTTGAAAAAGCTTGAATTCATGAAAACATGCAAATGCAAGCAACATCCTAATAGCTTCCATTCTAGCTATAGGTGCGTAGGTTTCATCAAAATCAATTCCTTCTTCTTAAGTTTAACCTTAAGCAACAAGTTTAGCCTTGTTTCTGACTACGTTACCACTCTCATCTAGTTTGTTTCTAAAAACCCATTTAGTACCTATTGTAGATTTTTTACTAGGCTTATCAACTAATGTCCAAGCTTGACTCCTCTCAAATTGATTCAACTATTCTTGCATAGCCAATATCCAATAATCATCATTTAAAGCTTCTTTGATATTTTTAGGCTCTATGCATGAGATAAATGCGACATAGTTACATGTATTTCTAACAGAGGATCTAGTGTTACCCCTTCGGATGGATCACCCAAAATCTCACCACCTTTGACACAGTTGAACTCCCTTGGGTAGGTGACCTCCCTTTCCTCTAGAGACATGTCCTTCAAGGTTTCTATAAGTTGATCTTGTGGTTCTTCTTTTGATGGAACTTCATCTACGTTTGATGATTGTCCTTCTCCATCAATGGTATTTAAAATTCATACATCATTATCACAAGTATCCTTCATCGGAAGGAGGTTATCATCGAAAACAATATATATAGACTCTTCAACCACTAAAGTTATTTTTATTAAATACACGATAAGCTTTAGAGATTAAAGAGTAACCAAGAAAAATGCCTTAATCACTTTTTTTCATCAAACTTGCCTAAAATTTATTTTTTCGTTGTTTAAAACAAACCATTTGCATCCAAAGGGATGAAAATAGATAATGTTAGACTTTTTATTTTTGAAAAGCTCATAAGGGTTTTCTTTAAAAGAGGCCTAATTATTACTCGATTAACAATATAGCAAGCGATATTTGAGCTTCCACCCAAAAATACCTTGGCAAATTATTTTCACAACGCATGGTTCTACCCATTTCTTCTAAAGTTCTATTTTCATCTCTACAACCCCATTTTATTGAGGGGTGCAAGTAGCCAAAAAATTATGGCTAATTCCATTAGAGTTACAAAACTCTTCAAAACCAAGATTTTGAAATTTCGTTCTATGGTCACTCCTAACATGAGAAATAGAGTAACCCGCATCATTTGGGTTTGCTTTTGAAAATATGATAAATTTTTCTAAAGCCTCACCTCTGGTACTTAAAAATAGAACCCAAGTAAATCTAGAGTATCCATCAACAAGCACAAAAACATATTTTTTCCACCCAAACTTATAGTTCTAATAGGGCCAAAAAGATCTATATGGATCAATTGTAATATCCTACTTGTTGATACATCATTAATGGATTAAAAAAACTCTTTTATGATTGCCTTTAGCACATGCATCGCAAATTTTATCAAGGGAAAACATGGTTTTAGGCAAGCCTTTTACTAGATCATTAGAAATTAGTTTTTTTTCAAAACACTCATACTAGAATGTCCTAGTTTTCTATGCCACAACCGAGAATCATGCTCATCTTTAGCAACAAAACATGCATTGGCAATATGAATGTCAGCTAGATGTACCTTCAAAATATTTCCTATTCTATGAATAATAAGCACAATTTTATTTGATGCAATGTCAAATATTTTCCAACCGTTAGAATAAAACATGGCATTGAATCCTTTATCACACAATTTACTTATGCTTAACAAATTATGTTTTAGACCGTTGACATATAAAACATTATCAATGAGTATAGAAGAGTGGTTACTAATGGAACCAATTCCTTCAATGTGCTCTTTGGAGTTGTCAACAAAAGTCAATACTCCTCCACTTTTTTGTTTTAGCTCCAATAACCGACTCTTGTTCTTCTCATCGGATGATTCTTCATCGCTCCAAGTAGCCACATGAGCCTTGAGCTTCTTCTTCTTCTCAAAGCTCTTCTTCTTTAGTTGGGGACAATCGAACTTGATGTGTCCCGACTTTTTGCACTCATAGAAAATGATTTGGTCTTTCTCTTTTTCCTTTGATTCGTTCTTGAAACCCTCTCTTCGATGGAACTTTCTTCCTCGGTTGGATTTCATGAACCTTTTGAATCTCTCGACTAACATATCCATTTCTTCATCTTCTTCCTCGCTAGAATCACTCTCATCTTGTGAAGCTTTGAGAGCAATCCCAACTTTCTTCCTCTCCACTTCCTTCTTCTATTCATTCATCTTCTCCTCATCCTTTTTTCCTTGCTTCATTAGCTTATAAGTGAGAGGATACCCCATGAGAGCATCAAGCTTTAAGGTCTCGAGATCCTTGGCTTTGATGATGGCATTCTTCTTTGAATCCCATGATTCAGGAAGAGAATAGATAAGCTTTGGAACAAGTTTGCCCTCAAGAATGACTTCTCCATAGCTCTTGAGCCCATTAACAATTACGGAGAATCGATCAAACATCTTCGTGATGTCTTCATCTGATTCCATCTTAAAGTTCTCATAGCTTAGATTGAGGAACCCAATCTTGGTCTCCTTTACTTCATTTGTACCTTCATGAGTAACTTCTACCTTGTCCCAAATCTCCTTGGCACTCGAGCAAGAAGACATCTTGGAATACTCGTCGGGTCCAAGAGTAAAAAATAAGATGTGCATAGTTTTATCATTGAGTTGCAACTTCATCCATTCTTCATCGGTCCATTCTTGTCATTTTTTCTCAACGAGTTAGTCTCCGAATCACTTCATTGGAATAGTCGACCCATCCATCACTACATCCCAAAGGAGGTAGTCATTTGACTTGTTGAATAATCTCATTCTATTCTTCCAATATGGGTAACTTACCCCATTGAAGTAAGGCGGCTTGGAAATAGATTGAGCTTCCTCCATGAAGTAGCTGCCGGAAGTAGAGGTCATGGCTTGACTTGGAAATTGATTGGCTAACCTTTGGATCTACTCAAGAGAATGTGAAGCCTTCCAATGAGTGTAGCTCTGATACCAATTGTTGAGTCGATCAATCAATGGAGATGACCAAGAGAGGGTGAATTGGCAATTAAAAGATTTGTGGGAGCAAATTGAAAAATGAAAGAAAATTGACACAAATGTTTTTTAGTGGTTCAACTTTCTAAACAAGGTCTACATCCACTACCTTATCTATCTACACTAAGGTTTTCCACAAATTCACTAATTTTTCTTTCCTTTTCGGCTAAAGGAGATAAGCTCACAAAACTTAGACTTATACCCCAAAGTGTAGTGATTTCTTTCCCTAAAGGATCAAAAGAAAGAAGAAAACTATGAAAAAGCTCACAAGGTAGTTTGTTTGCACAAATGGAGTTCACTAAACCCCAACACTTGAATGAAAATAAGATACAATGAATAACATTCAAGTGGGTTACAAGAATTTGACAATTTGAGCTAAAAGATGTTGGATATTTGCTTGAATGATTTAGAATGGTTGTCTTATTGTTAAAGAAGCTTTAGAGACATGTTTTTATGCTCATTCATTGATTTCTAGCCATGTGGGTTGTTGGGAAATTGAATAGAGCCGTTGGGCTACAATTTTCTCGCATTAAATGTTGTCTGGAAAGGGTGGGTATCAGTACTTGCTCAAAATAGAAATAATCATTGCAACAAAGTGGTACTGGTACGCGGGCAAGCGTCTCGATATGTAGTGAAGATTTTACAAAGGGTTCTGGTACGCATCGTACCGTACCGATACTCGTTTTACTCACTGGAATCCTTGGGAAATTCTAAGAACAAGGCGTACTGGTACGCGTATAGCTGTACCGGTACTCATTTCAAGTTACATCGAATTTGGTTCCAAAAATCTAACAAGGCTTAACGGTCAAAACATTTAAAAAATATGTAATCCCAGTAATGGTACGCCATAGGTCATACCAGTACTCAATGCATATTTTGGGTCATAGTTTCAAAATCTCGTACCGGTACACGTATAGTCATACCCGTACTCAGAAGCCATATAGATTTAAATCGTTTTCTAGTAGCAAAAACCCGTACCGGTACGCAGCTACCAAAATGGCTGGTTGAGTACCTAAAACACTTAGAAAATTTTAGGGATTGAAAATATTAACTTTAAAAATTATTTGTAATTCCCCGGTTTTGGGCCTAGGAGTTTGTAGGTTGGGTTTATGGTCTGTTGGATCGAGATTCGGGTTAGTTCGGGATTGATTCAGAGAAAGCTTAGTTCGAGAAGTGATAAAATATGAGAAACTTTTCTAAAATTCTTTATAAATATATATAAGGGAGTGGTGAAGTCAATTTTGGAAAATTATAATTGGAAGGTGGACAATTTGATTTAGTGACTAAATTGTAAAAATTGAAAATTGTTTTAATGGCTAATTAGCAAAGAGCCAAAACTTAGAATCTTTAGTGAGCTAAATTAATTTTAATCAACTATTCCTTTAATTTGACATGTTTTAATTGTCTTTTAATTAGAAAGTTTAAAAAGGTTTTGATTAAAATGGGAATTGAGCTTTACAAACTTATTTTGACGTAACTTCCATTTCTTTCTATTTTCTCATCAGCTATTCCTTTAATTTGACATCTCTTCCTTTTCATTTCACTTTGATTTCCAATTGATTTCCAAGGAGTTTTCTCAACTAGTTTTAATGGTTTCTTGAAGATTTTCAATCAAATCTTGTCAATTGAAGGAATAACAAGAGATTATAGGTAATTTTCGTGCTTCTCCTCTAATCAAGGTTCTTTAATGAAATTCCCAAGTATTTGACCTTTTAATTGTGTTTCTTAACAAGGTTTCATGATTGATTTAAAGAAAATGTCTAAATCAAGCTTTAAATGATGATTTTGTGAAAATTTTGTAATGGATCTGTTTTGGCTGGGTTATGATTGATTTTAATCATGTTTTTGAAATTTATTAATGTTGAGATTGAGGTTTAAGCATGGTAATCCCGAAACTATTTGGATCTCTAATTGTTTAAGTTGTTAAATTGTGTTTTTGTGGTGTTAATGTGATTTTGTGAATGATGAGGTATAAGGTTCATAATAGGATGATTTTGGATGTTAATCAATGATTATAAATGGTTGGAAGTGTTAGGTTTTGGCTGGTTGAGTTTGTAGAGTAACCGATGATGTTTTTTGGTTGTTTCGGATGGGCGTTTTGGTGGATTTGGGAAAGGCAATGAGATAGTTTTGCTTTTGAGTTAATTGAGATGAGATTTCAATGTGGACTTGGAAATGAGATTTTAATCATGATGGTTTTCAAATGATGATTTAAGTTAATTGAAATGAGATTTCAATGTGGACTTAGAAAATGGTTTTAATGCATTGATGGTGTTTTGTTTTTTAGCACTCCTCACTAAGCGTTGTGTGCTTACACTCTATTTTGACCATCACTGCAGAGAATTGAAGCTCGGAAAGGCAACATGGAGCAAGGGATCAAAAGAGACTTCATTCTTGAAAGTATGTTTCAGTTTAGACTATAAGTAATAAAGGCAATGGGGGATCCATTCTGTTTTGAGAGATTTGTCTGAACTCCCTATTCGAGCAAGTTTATATTGTTGTTTTAGACTTGTAAATGGCCTTTGGTAATTGGTTTGTACTTTGCTTTGCATTTTGGTATCTTGCTTGGCTTGTTTACTAGGTTGCATGCCTATAGTTTACCTTTGATGCAAATTGCCATGATATGATGTTGAATATGCCATGAATGATTGAGGTTTGATGTTTGGATATGTTATATATATGTTGGAAGCATGCTTGAGTGGTTTGAGGTGCATTAAAGGGTGAAATGGGCATTGAATTTCAAAACAGAAAAGGGTGTATCGAAACAGGCTCGAGTAATTTGGCTACTAGAATTTTTTGTACTGATACGCTTTGGAGACCGTATCAAAAGGGGCTTGTTTTCTGAAACACCCAGAGCTGTTTTGAAAAAGGGTGTATTGATACATCAAGCTGTTAAATTAGTTAAATGAAATCTTTAGAAGTTTTGTTTCTTTACGTTTCAGTCATTGAATGTTGTGGATGCAATTAAATGAACTTGGATGATCGGTTTGAGCTGATATTTGACATAGTGGCATGTAATATGACTAATTAAAGGATGGTAACCTAAAATAAATTTAAGTCATTGTATTTTGTGTAATTTACAAATTGGTCCTTATAGCATATTGTAATAAATTGAATGCCAAATCGATATCCAATTGAATTGATGTTTCTTCCACTACGAGTCTTAACACTTAGGGTAACAATGTGCATCTTGACAAGATAAAAAGAAAAAAATAGGGTTGTTTATTGAGGTAAACCTTCCCGGTTTACTTCAATATTCCCCGTATGACTCGTTTGGTTTGGTCTTTCGCCCAGGCCGGGTCGAGGGGGTTACATTTGGTGGTATCAGAGAGGTTTCGAAAGATTGGGATGTTGGTAAGTGGTTGGTATGTTAGTGAGAATAATTGAGAATTATAAATTGTTGATTGTTATGCCCGGTGATGGTTATATGCATATTGACGTGAGATGTATCTTGTTGATTACTATGCACGATATTTGTAATATGTATGTTGATTGCTTTATGCCATGATTAGGGAGAATTTGGAATACCCATTGCCTTATTACTATAGTTTGAAAAGTTTTATGAAATATTTCGATTTGGAAAGGAAGTCTTGGATCCTTGCTTTAAGTTGGCCTGAATGTTTTGTTTTGCTTAGTTTATTATCATGCCTTAAATATTTCATTTAGCAAAATAGACCGAGGAGAGAGTTGCGATCTGGTATGATTATTGTTGACGTTGGGAAAGAAGTAGAGGAGTGTGTTATATCTCGTGGGGGTTTGTCACCCCGAAGTAAGTACAACCTGCGCCAGTTGGGCGAGTGTTGGGTGACATGACGCTTAGAATTTAGGTGATGTCTAGAGCTTGTGAAGCTATTGTTGTTGGAATGCATGAGACTGCACCAGTTGTTGGACAATTGTGAGTAATTGTTAAGGTGTTTATGTAGTTTGGAAGCAGTTGAGTTTCGAGGGTTGACACCTGAGGTATTCGTGGAGTGGATAGCTTGTACTATTGGGATTATGGAACAAATGGGGTGTAAGGATGCCCGTAGTTCATATATATGTCTTGTGTCAACTGCAGGGAGGTGTGTACAGTTGGTTGACAACTGTGGTTGTGAGCATGAAACCTGTTGTTGTGGTTTGAGAGTTCTTTCGAACTGTCTTTAAGAAGAAGTATCTGAGAGTTAGATACATGGATGACAAGAAATGTGAATTCAAGGCTTGGATTCGAGACAATATGTATGTGGCTGAGTTTAAGGTATAGTTTGTTCAGTTGAGCTGGTATTCTTCTAAACTAGTATTGTATGTGAGACATCGATTTAATTGATTCTGTTACGAATTGGTAGATGATGTTAAGTTACACATGTTGGCTTTTGGCTATAGCATTTTCGACGTGTTGGTTGCACGGGAAAAATGCATTGAGCAGAATCTGGGTTTATCAGTTCGTGTGGAAGGTCCTAGCTTTTACAAGAGAGTTGCATACTCTGGTTTTGATGGTAGTCAGTTTAAAAAGAATAATGATAAAAGGTATCGTCTGAGTTGAGGCGAGGTGGTGGTAGCATTGGGCATGGACCCTAGGGTCAGTGTATCCAGGCTAGAGTAGCAATTAATACCTGTTAGGTATGTGGATCGTGTTATCGTATGAGGCGGGATTGTCTACGAGTGATTCTTGGGGTATTAACTTCTACGCCTGTTGTTGCTAACACTTGTGTGAATTTTGGTTTGAACGATCGTTTCAGAAATATTGAGGTGTTAGATGTGGGAATGCAAGTAACTAGTTCTTTTGGTGAAACAGTTGTTACCAGAAGGGTGTATATGAGATGTCCTTTATCTATTCAAGGTCATGTGTTTGCAGTTGATTTAATGGAATTGCCTTTCTTTGGGTTTTATGTAATCCTTGGGATGGATTAGTTGACCGAGCATAGGGTTGTGGTTGATTTTGATACCAAGCGAATTACCTTGAAACTTGCTAATGATTACGAAGTGGTAATCATGGGTGAGAATGTTAAATTCTTGTCCAATGCTATTTCGGCTTTAGAAGCGAGTCGTTTGATGGAGTTCGGTTGTGAGGCTTTCTTAGCCTATGTTATGAATCCAAGAGCGAAGGAAGTGCGTGTGTAGGACATAGATACGATATGTGAGTTTCCGAGTGTATTTCCAGAAGAATTGCCTAGTTTTCCACCAAATAGAGAGGTTGAGTTTGACATTGAGTTGTATGAAAATACGACTCCAGTCTCTATTGCTCCCTATCGGATGGCTCCGAAAGAGTTGAAAGAGTTGAAGACGCAACTTTAGGAGTTGCTTGATCAAGGTTTTATTAGGCCTAGTGTTTCACCCTGGGGTGCGCCGGTGATGTGTGTAAAAAAGGATGGCATGATGCAAATGTGTATATATTATCAGCAATTAAACAAGTTGACGATTAAGAATAAGTATCCTTTGCCAAGACTTGATGATTTGTTTGATCAATTTCGAGGTGCTTTAGTGTTTTTTAAGATTGATTTGAGATCCGGCTATTATCAATTGAAGGTAAAGGATGTGGATGTGCCTAATACTGCTTTTCGTACGAGGTACAAGCATTATGAGTTTTTGGTGATATCATTCGGTTTAACGAATGCACCTGCTGCATTCATAGACATGATGAATCATGTGGTTCATGAATTCTTGGATTAATTTATGCTTGTGTTTATTGATGATATTCTCGTGTACTCTTGTACTGAGGAGGAACATGATAAGCAAGTGTGATTTTTGGCTTAAAGAAGTTATCTTTCTTGGACATGTGGTGTCAGCCGGGGGTATCCGAGTTGATCCACATAAGATCGAGGTTGTGATGAGTTACTGTGACAGAAGCTCGTAGTTTTCTCAAATTGGCGGGTTATTACCGTAGGTTTGTGGATGGCTTTTCAAAGATTGCTGCTCTGTTAACCAAGTTGTTGCAAAAGAATGTTCGATTTGAGTGGACGGATGTTAGACAACAAGCTTTCGAGAGGTTGAAGGAAGCTTTGAAGCAAGCTCCTATCTTGTTTCAACCCAAGTCGGGTAATGAGTTTGTGGTTTATAGTGATGCATCGTATGTTGATTTGGGCTGTGTGTTGATGCGAGGTGGGAAGGTTGTGGCGTATGCATCTAGACAGTTGAAGGTGCACGAGCGCAACTATCCTACCCATGATCTTGAGGTTGCTGCTGTTGTGTTTGCTTTGAAAATTTGGAGGCTTTACCTTTATGGCGAGAAATGTGTTGTTTACACGGATCATAAGAGTTTGAAGTATTTGATGATGCAAAAGGGCTTGAATCATAGGCAACATAGATGGTTGGAGTTGCTCAACGATTGTATGGTTGGAGTTGCTCAACGATTGTAACACCCCAAATTTGGGCTTAGAAGTTTAAGGTATGAGAAACGGTTCGAATATAAAGGGAGGTTTTAGGGAAAGCCTAGTTCGGGATGCTTTAAAAATATAGAAAATATCTAAAAATCCTCATTTAATATATTTAAGAGAGTGGTGAAATCAAATTTACAAAATAAGGTTTGGAAATACTACATTTCGGTGTAGTGACCAAAATGCGATTTTTGCAAAGTTTAGTTGTGACTGTTTTGTAAACGATTGAAACTTTAAATCTTTAAGGAGCTAATTACCCAAAATGTTTTTCTCCATATTTTCCCTTAATTTGGGTGATTTAATTAATGTTTAATTAAATAAAAGAAAGGAGAAAACTATTTTTTGATTTTCATAACTACTTTTCTCTAATTTTCCCTCATTCCTTTTTCTCTCAAAATCCCATCATCCAAACACATTTTCTCCAGCAAAATTCACTTTGATCTTCATTTCAATTGATGAGATTTCCATCACCTATTAGTTTCTAATCAATCTGGCAACAAATCCTTTTGATTTCCACATTGCATTTTCATGGAATTTTGCCCAAATCAAGGAGAAATCACCATTTAGAGGTAAGATTGTTCTCCTCCTCTAAATACTCAGTTCTTTACTGAAATTCCCAAGTTGTCAATCCTTTATTAAAGTTTTATAAATGGATTTAATGTTAGAAACAAGATTTTGGCTTAAAACTCAAGATTTTGGAAGAGATCTTGAAGATTTTCGTTGTAATGGATTGGGCTCTATTTTGAAATAGTTCTCTAATGTATTTTGGATGTTAAATGATGTTAGAAATGAGGTTTTATCAATCCAATCCTGAATAGGTTGTGTTTCCTAAGTTTTTGCTTATGAAAATGGTGGTTTTTGTGGTATTTTTGATGTTCTATTATAGCTAGAGGTATAAGGACGAGTTGAGAGTTATTTTTGATGTTATTTGATGTTTAGAAAGAGTTTGGAAGTGATTTCGGTTGTGTTTGGTAGTCGAAATGTTGGTTTTAGGTAGAGTAGCGAGTTTAGGAGTGTTGGCTGAAGATTTCAATGCATGGTGATGCATTAATCCTCTACTTTGATGTGTCTAAAACATGGGAGACATCTTCGGACACTTTTGGAGTTGATCCGGAGGCTTAATCGGCGTTTCGGCAAGCAAGCGAAAAGAAATTGGTGAGAGCGTTTGGTTTTGAAGTCCATGAGGACAAAAACACAAGGTTTGGGGATTTAGGAGAGGTTTGAAACACCTTCCTAAGTCCGGAAGTAAGTATGGCTTGATTTGATCTCTCTAAGTGGTGTTTGCCCACAAAATGCTTTTACATGCTCATGGTTTGTGGTTGTTAAATTCCTACTGTTTTTATGCATGTTTTGGAGGATGAGTTTATGTTTGTAAAGTTGTCATGAGATGGCATGTTGCATTGAATATATTTGAGCTTTTGGTTTTAAGCAAAATATGATTTATGAATTGAAATGTGGTGAGAAAACTCTTGAGTTTTGTTGCATGAAAAACAGTAGGTGAGATGATATTTTAACATATTATATTGGCATAGATGTTGAGAAACTTACCGGATATAATTGATCGATCAATAGGATGAGAGTGCACTATAAACTAAAAATTCGTATGTGCTCTTTGGTTAAGCCAAAGGGAGATTTTCCGATGATGGGCATTCCATCGGGTAGGACTTGGTGAAATACCCAAGCTTTGTGGCGATGAGAGATTCTGCCATGTGAGTACGGTGATGAGAGATTCCATTGGAAGTTGTTGCTAGACAAGTGAGTACGGTGATGTGAGATTCCACCGGAAGAGTCTAGTGTAGAAATGTGTTCACATATCCGAGTATTGATGAGATGATAAACGCCAATATAAATGATTAAATGGTTTTTGTTACACATGTACCTTGATGAAATGATTTATGCTATGAGATATGCATATGTGTTTTGTTTAGAAATGTTTTGACAATACAAGCATGTGAATAGCCTTGCCATGAGTTTTGCATTGGTTTTAATGCATGAGATAGAATGGAGGTAATGTGTTTTCAATGAGGTTTGCTTTGAAAGTTTATCAAGCATGAGAATGAGATGAGCATGTGGTTTAAAAGCTTTGATGAAAATGTTTTCTAAAGGTGCATTATTGTGTTGGTTTATTTTAGAGCATGCCTCACTAAGCATTTGTGCTTACGCTCTCTTTTACCAATAATGTAGATAATTGAGGTGTTTAAGGGCATCAAGGAAGCTAAGTGTGTCCAAGGGAATCCAAGCTCACGTATGGTGATGTTTTCATACACTATTAGTTTTGATAAATTGGCAATGGGAACCTAAGTTTTGTTTTGGGAGATGTGTTAAACTCCCTAAGGTTGTGGCATGTGTGCCTTGGTTGTTTTGAATTGTATATGGCCTTTATTGTTTCTTTGGAGGTTTGATTTCCCTATTTGGTTTGGATATTAGGATGCATGCCTCTAGACTTATGAATTTTCTTGTTTGATGCTATGAAGATGTTTAGGGGATCTAAATGTGTACCTTGTATGTATGTTGACTTGTTGATATGCTTGGGAAGTCATTTGGATGTGTTTGATCAAGTTTGTGCACGAAAAACCAACATTTGCTGCTGTTTCTGGGCAAACCGTATCGAAACACCCCCTAGTATTTCGAAATAGGGGCCTGAAATGGCCTTCGTGTTTCAAAACGTTAAGGGATGTTTCGAAACGATTTGGCCACTGGAGTGCCTCGTTTCGGAACCAGTCTCGGAACCAACCCGCGTATCAAAACGGTCAACGCCGTTCCGATCCTGCGTTTCGATACAGAAGGTGGGTGTTTCGAAACAGGTGATCGTTGGGCACTGATTTGAATGATGCTGAAGTTTGCAAGCTTTACATTTTAGTCCCAAATGTTAAAGTTGCAATTGCTTGAGTTTGAGATGTTCAACTAAGATGAAATTTGGCAGTGAAGCATGTAACATGACTAATTCCATATTGGTAACATTAAAATCAGTAAAGACCTTCTAATTTACAGAAATTACAAAATGGTCCTTAATCTTGTAATTAGTGCAATTGAGTCCCTTACTGAAATCTGATCACTGTGCCCTTCTCTATTGTATCTCGTGAGTACTCACTTAGGGTTAATGTGTATCTAGACAAGATTAAAAAGAAAAAAAAAAGGGTCGTGAATCAAGGTTGACTTTCGGGTTGACTTTGGTTTTCCCTGTGTAATCTTCGTAGTTTGGGTCAACCGTCTAGGCCGGGCTAAGGGGGTTACAACGATTTTGACTTGACGATTGAGTATCACTTTGGTAGAGCCAATGTTTTGGCTGGTGCTTTGAGTAGGAAGGTAGTGGTTGAGTTGAGAGCCATGTTTGCGCGATTGAGTGCGTCGCGGGATGGTGGATTGATAGCTGAGTTGCAAGTAAAACCTTCCTTGGTTTAGTTGGTTAAGGGGAAGCAGTTTCTTGATGATTCGTTGGTACCGCATGTTCAGGATATAGCGGATGGTAATTCGACAGACTTTTGTTTTAATAATGATAGTGTTTTGTGTTTTAAGAGTCGAATAGTTGTGCCGAATGATGTTGGGTTGAGGAGCACTATTCTGACTAAGGCGTATAGTAGTCATTTTTCTATGCATCTTGGTAGTGCAAAGATGTATCGTGGATTGAAGGATGAGTACTATTAGGTCGGGTTGAAGAAAGATGTTGTTAATTTTGTGAGTAAGTGTATGGTTTGTCAGGGCGTGAAAGCTGAGTATCAGTTTCCTTCTGGGCTATTACAACCATTGAAGATACTGAAATGGAAATGGGAGAGGATTACGATGGATTTCGTCTCGGGTTTTCCTTTGACCCCATCAAAGAAGAACTCTATTTGGGTGATTGTAGACCGTCTTACTAAGTGTGCACATTTCATAGTTGTGCGTACTACGTATACATTGTATAAGTTGGCAGAGTTGTACATTGCAGAAGTTGTGAGGCTACATGGTGTACCTAAATCTATAGTTTTGGATATAGATCTGAGGTTTACAACGAGGTTTTGGGAGTGTATGCATAGAGCTTTGGGTACACGTCTCAATTTCAGTACCTCGTATCATCCTCAGACGGATGGTCAGTCTGAGCGAGTTATCCAAGTGCTTGAGGATATGTTGTGTAACTCCCTCGACCCAGTATGGGCAAAAGACCTAACCGAACGGGTCACACGGAGAATACTAAAGTAAACTAGGAAGTTTACCTCAGTAAACGACCCTATTTTTTCATTTCATCCTTTCTAGATGCTCTTATACTCTCTATGTGATAATCTTCGCAGTGGAACATTTGCAACTTAATCAGACAACAAATAAGGACTTAATTGCATACAATCACATTTCAGGGATCATTTTGTAATTTTACCAAAATACAGAGACTTCCTCACTTTTTAAGTTACCAACCTTTAATTAATCACATTACATGCATCTCTATCAAATCTCAACTCAAAACAATCATCCAAGCTCATTTAATTGCATCCACAACATTCAGGGACCAAAAATGTAAAGAAACAGAACTTCAGAATATTCCAATAACTAAGTTAACAGCTTGTCGTTTCGGTATAGGTTGCCCTGTATTGAAACAACTGTATCGACACAGGGTCGAGCTTCTCAAAGCTCGGGACTGTTACAAAACACTCTCTGAGGTGTTTCGGAACAGGGAATTCTAGTAGCCAAACGTACCGAAACGCCCCTCCCTGTTTCGAAACCCCTAGGCCATTTCAGGCACACTATTTCGGTACAGGCTTGGGTGTACCAAAACATCTGGGCCTGCAATGACACTTTTTGCTGGTTTTTCACACTTTAATCCAATCTAAAACAATCCAACTTGCATACAACTTAAATAAGCACCAATCCTCAAACATCCATGACATATTCGTCATCATAACATGAGCATTTGCATCAAAGGTAAACTAAAGGCATGCAACCTATTACCAAACCAAGCAAGATAACAAAATATAAAGTAAAGCATAAACCAAGTAACAATGGCCATTTACAAGTCTAAAACAACAAACCAAACTTGCTGAAAAGGGAGTTTACACAAATCTCTCAACAACTCAACATATCCCCCATTACCCTTATTACTTTAGTCTAAACCGAAACATACATTCTTAAGCAAAGTCTCTTGGAATCCCGTGCCACTTTCTACCTCCAAAACCTTAATTATCTGCATTGATGGACAAATGAGAGCGTAAGCACACAAGGCTTAGTGAGGAGGCTCATAAGCAAAACACCGTCAATGCGTTAAAACCATTTTTCATGTCCAAAATCTAATTTCAATTTACTAACACATCATTTTGAAAACCATCATGCCTTTTTTTAAAAACCATGCACTTTCCTTAACCAAAATCAACATGTTATACATCAACTACATGTATCATGAATCATCGACAAGTTCCAAACTAAGCTCAATTGAAGCCTTCCCATGCATATCTACCATATGAAAAGCTTAAAGAGTAAAAATGCATTAACCACATTATGCAACATAAACCATTCCATTATACATCATTAGTTATATTGGCTTACAAGTGATCATTAAACAAGTTCACAACTCAAAACCTCATATAGGATACATGGATTACAACAAGTGTCTACTTGACATTTCAAGCCATCTTAACCAGAAATTGGTACATTCACAACAAAAGGTACTATATCAACCAGGTACAATTACAACCCATTGGGACACCAACCCTATCATCAGTTAGATGCTTAACCATTAACGAGAGACGAGACACCAACCTCCTTGATCGTTAAAGTACTTGGACGGAGACACGGGACACCAACCCCTCGACATCCAAGGTGACTTTTTATAGTGCACTCAATCTTATAGCCGGATAACTATATCCGATATCATTTATAAACCATTTCACAACATCACTTGCCAATATAATTCATATTTAATACATATGTAAAGTGCTCATTAGTTCTATATTTTGTGCGCATTCCATCTCATATTATTGTTATTCTTAAGTACATTTTAGGCATATTTAGGTTCATGCGTTGCATATTTACAGTATTTTTTGCTTTCCCATGCTTTTATTGATTATCTTTTATTTAGTAAGGAAAATATGTTGTTTTAGTTTAGTTTGCATTTCAAGGCTAGAAATTGTTAAGAGGATGACAGACTAGAGGAGATGATGCAGAGGCAGCATACCAGGGAGTTGTACTGAGGCAATTCCAGACAGAGAGAGCCGCTGACGAGAACCTGATGTGGCCATACTTGCCGGCCAAGGCAGCAAGATGAGGAATTGAAGAATTGGAGTGCGATTTGTAGAGCAGAAAATCCTGATTTGAACGGTGCCATCCACTCAATTTTCCGACGATTGGAGTAGCAGAAAAAGCCGCCAAAGGAGGAGATCAAGATGACTTGCGGTGCAAGGCAACAAGAAAGAGTCCACATTCAACTCAAAGAAGTCAGAATTAAAGGTTGCATTTAATGCAAAAGCTACTTTGAAGGCTTCTACTCCAATGAGGACTTGGCCTAGCTAATGCCTATATATATATATATATTCAACATATTTGTAATTGTAGACATCTTAGGTTTTCCTTTGAGCATAGTCTAGGTTTTCTTGCTGCCATTATGTTCTAAATTTTCTCTTGGGTTTGGGTTATGTTGTAAACTAGTGTGAGAACGGTTGTTTAAGAATTAAGTTTGTATTTGCATTAAAGCTTCAAGGTTTTCTTATTCCATGCTCTTCATAGTTTTCAATTAAGTTCGAAAGATTAGTTGTTAACTATCTATTTGTTCGGTATCGAGAGAGTCGAACTCACGAAAGGGATAAGTACGATCCTCATCCTAATCAGGTGTTGATCAATCTAGCCTAGACATAGGTTAGGGTTTAAGGCGGCTAAGAGAGGACGAACCAAGGTTGATGTCTTTGCAAGGTTCACGCCGTGACAGGTATCATCTACAGTGGGCAACAACAACATCCTGACTTAGACATAAGCGGGATCATTATCGAAGCATTCTGCCGAGCCTTGAAGGACTGCCGAGTTTGCCACTGAGCCATCCATTTGTTCCACTGCCAAGGCAGAAAAAGCGTCGAAGCAACCAATCTGCCATCCTTCGCCGAGGCAGCAAAGTTTGGCAACGCAAAGAAAATTAACCTATTCAACACAGTTCTACACTGCTAAGCAGCATAACCTAACCCATTCTATCACCTTGATCTCTTCTATCAATTACTTGTGTTTATTTACTTTTCTTTTATCAACTAAAATTTACTTGTGCATTTAATTCTCTTTGTGCAGGAATTACAATTCCAATAAGTTGTCCAATCCCTGTGGGAGACGATATCTTTTATACTATAACTTGACAAGAGTGTGCACTTGCGCTCCTATTTAAAGAACACCCAAATGCTCTACAAGTTTTTGGCGCCGTTGCTGGGGATTGACAACAGTAAATTCGTTTTTATTTTTCTACACTTTTACTTTAATTGCATTTAATTTTAGTTTTTCTTATTAAAAAAAAGAATTTTACAGTTTTCTTGTCTAGTGCCTGACCAGAGCAAACCCATCGGGCGAAATCGTTTTCTTTGATGAGATCGAACGAAGAGCAAGAGAACTTAAGAAAGAAGCAAGAGAAGCCCTCGGGAAAGCCAAAGAAGAAGGAAAGGCAGAGACAGCCATGGTTAACGGCCAAAACGACAACCCTGCCAACGATGCCCGTATCTGCAGGGATGGGCAACAAGATCTGCCGCCCAGACATCAGCAGCCAATTCCACCTAGGTAGCAACCCCAAATTTCGCCCAGGCAGCCACAATATGTGTGAACCACCAGGGACTACTTGGAGCACAACTTCATGAGATTTGACCCAACTGTGACCGAGTCTGAAATTGAAGCAGATCACTTTGAGTTAAAGCCAGTGATGTTCAACATGATCAACACATTGGGGGCAATTTAGAGGAACTACCACAAAAGATGCTCGGCAACACTTGAGAGGATTCCTAGACATATGCAGAGCTTTCAAGATACATGGAGTCCATCAAGATGTCCTGAAGCTGAGATTATTTCCCTATTCATTGAGCGATATGTCAAAACATTGGCTAAACAACCAATCGACGGGATCATTTAATACTTGGACGGAGCTGTGCAAGGATTTCTTAGATCGTTTCAGTTCTTCAAACGTCACAAACAGGTTGAGAAACGAGATCACAACCTTCTGCCAAGGGGATGACGAACCAAAGTATGAAGCTTGGGAGAGGTACCAATAGATGCTAAACAACTGTCTGCTTCATGGTTTCACATCCTGGACTCAGGTGTCGATGTTCTACAATGGAGTAAATTAACCGACACAAATGATGATCGACACTTCAGCCAATGGAATCATCCTGGACAGACCACCTGAGGAGGCATTACAGATTCTGAAAAAAGTTGCTAAGAACGACTACAAGTTCCCCACAGCCCGTCGCGGCGGCATGAAGCGGACAGTTGTTGTGAATGAAGTAGAGGCCGCTGAATCTGTTAATGCCCGCTTGGACAAACTGACACAATTGGTGATGAGTATGGCCAAAGGAAAGACATATGAGGCCAAGGTTGTGGAGCCTTTTTGTGATGAGTGTAGGGGCAACCACGATTCCTCTTAGTGTAGTGAATCTGCCAACTTCATGGGAACCTATGAAAGGAATAGCATGCCCAACACCAACACATACAATCCAGGCTGGAAGAAGCATCCAAACTTCTTCTGGAGTAATCCAAACATGACTGCAAATCCAACTCAGCAACCAGGAGGATACCAACAAAACCTGTCCAGACAGCTGCCTCAACAGCAACAGAATACGAGCAATAACTCACTCGAAAATACTTTACATACTTTTATGTCTCGAACCAGTGATTTTATTGTTCGTACTAATAAATTAATTAATAAAATTGAGCCGTTTATGGACAAGACTGAGATGAGGATGAACAACCAGGAGGCTGCAATAAAGAACCTGAAGACCAAATTTGGGCAATTCACGGAGATCGTAAGCAACATGACAATGGGTGCAGCATCCAGTAGCACAGAGGTAGCAGCCAAACCCACCTATGAACAGTGTGAAGCCATACCGACTAGAAGTGGGAAACAACTGGACGAGCCCAAAACTGAACAGCTAATAGACCAGCAAAAAGAACAGCCTGCTGCGACAGCAGCAAAACCAGCCGCCCCGGCGGATGAGGCTGACAGCAGCCCTGAAGACGATGATCCTGAGTCGCCAAAAATTAGATTTCCATTGAAGGAACGCATTCATAACATCTTTCTGCCGCCACCTTTCCCCCAAAGATTAAAGCAACAAAAACAGGAGCACCAGTTCTGAAAATTTCTGAATATTCTAAAACATGTGCACAATAACATCCCTCTCGTGGAAGCCATCCAGAACATGCCCAATTACGCGAAATATCTGAAGGACATGGTTTCCAAGAGGTAAAGAATTGGGGAGTTCAAAACCGTAGTTGTGATAGAGGAGTGCATGGCTATGCTACACAACAAGCTGCCGACCAAAAGAACAGATCCGGGCAGCTTCGTTATTCCATGCAGGATCGATAACAACCATGCCATGAGAGCCCTGTGCTATTTAGGAGCTAGAATTAACTTGATGCCAAAGGCAGTCTTCGACAAGTTAGGTATTGGGCAAGCCAAACCCACCTCCATCATGCTGAAATTAGTAGACCATTCATTTGTACAACCAGAAGACAAAGTCGAAGACATCCTGGTTCGCGTGGACAGCTTTATTTTCCCAGTAGACTTCCTCATCCTAGACTGTGAGGCCGACGAGAACGCCCCCATAATACTTGGGCGACCATTTCTTGCCACAGGTAGAACACTAATTGATGTGGATCACGGGGAGCTGATCATCAGGGTGGAAAACCAAAGCATAAAACTAAATGTTTTACAGCCTTCAGTAAGGGAAAAAAGAATGCCCAGACGCTCAGGCTTCCGTAATCAGCACTGAAATAGCGAACGACAGCAGCCGTCTAGGCAGGCAATAGGGCAGAATGCAGGACCCCAAGGAACAAGAGGACCCCCCATGAGGGAGACAAGAAAAAAACCACCTCAGGAAGTGGTTATGTCTGGGAGATGCACCTCAATGCACTCCCAACATAACTTAATTTATTTTTAATTTCTTCTTTTTATTTTTTGTTTTAGGATTATAATTTATTTTATGTTCTTATCTTTAATTTTTAGGATTAGATTTTAATTTATTACAATTTATTTTTCAGATCTAAGTATTTTTATTTCAAGTATTTCTTTATTTAGTTTCTTATTTTTATTCCCAGGTTTAAGGAATGAAAGAGCAGGACCAAGAAGGCGGCCCAACAAGGAGCCTGCCCACCATCCCGCTGAGACATCTGAGGGCGACCCAGCGTAGAAACCGCGTAACAGCTAGTTGACCACTAACGGCTAGCTACCAACGGCTACAGAAGTAACGGGCAGAAAACCTGTAACGTGCGCGAAGCAATTTGCCCGTTGGTAATTTAATGCCGCCACATCATCTCTCGGCACCATCTATATAAACTCCACTTCTCCCATTCATTTACTTTACTCTCATCTCCATGTTAACCTATTCTTGAATCCACTGCTCTCTTTCTCATTATCTTATTTTAGTTTCAGATTACGAAAAACAGTCCCACACATGGCATCAACATCACAATCCAAACCCACACTCTAACGTTTCTTCTCCAATGATGCAAAGAGGTACATAACTTAGTTCGCAAAACAAGCTATATGGGAGGAACAAGGGTTCCATTATTCACATCAGACAGAGGATCTCAGTCTTGAGCCCGCCCTCTTCGAAAAGATCCACAGCTAGGGCTGAGAGATATTCGCAAAACAACTAGAAGTGGCAAACATCACGCTTGTCCGGGAATTTTATGCCCACCACCCTGCCCTGAGCTTCCGTTCGTATTTGTCCGAGGAGAACCCGTCAAGCTCAACGCGGAGGTGATAAACAGCTTCTATGGGCTCGAGATGGACGACAACCCTCACGAAGAATGGAGGCAATCACTGACGGTTGTCGACTATGACAAGATCAAGGCCCAGCTGTGCCAACCCAACACGCCATGGTTGGCAGGAAAACATGGCAGCTCCGTGCAATGCTGCCGATTGCTGCCGGAGGCGATGTTATGGAACACATTTGTCAAAATGCGTCTGCTGCCCACCTCTCATAATTCCACCGTGGATCGGCCGCGTCTCGCTCTCATTCACTCCATAATGATGAACATGCCGATAAATGTTGGGGAAATAATATACAAGGATATCCACAATTGCTTCCAGAAATCAAAGGGTCGGCTTTACTTCCTATCTCTCATCACGGGCTTGTGTGCAAATTTCAACGTCCCAACAGATCGAAACGACAAGATGACATCTGCCAAAGAGGGCTGGACCAGAAAGGTCCGCCTGCAGATGATGCAAGCACCAGAAACGGAGCAGATCACACCATCGCAGCCCTCTGCCGCCAAGCCAGCTACACTGGCAGCCCCAGGCGGTACTGAAGCTGCCCCAAATCTAGACATCATTGCCCTACTCTACACTTTGATAGAAAGCAACAAATGTATAGAGCGACAACAATTGACATTTATGAAATATGTGAGGGAGGTCCAAGAGGCCTTTGTGGCTTATCTTCTTCAGAAATTCCTTAATGACGGCCCCTCCCTGCCCATCTTCCCTGAAGACCTAGCCGCCGCAACTGATCCTAGAGAGACCACACCATCAGAAGTAGTTGTCTGCCACGCTACCTTCCGCCGCCAGATGCCATCTCTGACGCACTATCCATCCTAATCTGCCACCTCCGCTTCTAACATGGTGGCCGACACTCCCAAGATGCATCAACAACATATATCTCCAGCCTGTACAGCGGAAACAGTGGCAGACACCTCCCAGTCCATCAAGGTTGAGCAGTAGACGACAGCAATAGCGGCGACCATGGCAACAGAGGACCCTTTGGTAGAACCAATGAAGGAGGGAACCAGAAAGAGAAAGTGGCACATCATCTCTGCCGAGTCAGAGGTAGAGGAGTCAGAATCTGAGCTGGACCAAAGCGAAGCTCCTCGCCCCACTCCTAAAAGAGTCCAGCCGTGACGGACATTAAAAATATCACTCGCCAAGTTTGCCGCCCGGACATCTGCTAATCGCCGCCTTTTCATCCAGTCTTCACCTTCTTCCTCTGATGCAAAGACCCCAGCTTATTCTCAGCCCTCCACTACCTTCTAGCGTTATTTCTTTTCTTTTCTTTTCTTTCTTGCTTATTTTTATGTTTTAATTATCTTACTTGTATTTAATTTTTATGTTTTTCTATTGTACTTTATTTTGTGCATTGAGGGTAATGCCCGTCTCGAGTTTGGGGGGGGGGTAGCTCTCATATTTTTGTTTAGGCATCATGGTAGCATATAGATTGCGTTGTACTTGCATCATTATTAATCGGAAAAGAAAAATTTGTTATAACTTGTGCCTATGATAGGGTAGCCGATTAATTTATTTTTGCACCAAATTAAAATTAAACTTAATTTTGGGAAAAGTTTGAATAACTTAGAATTTTTTCTATAATTTCCAAAAATTAAAAACACTACTGTTACTTGTTGAATTTGATTGAATATCTGATGAACACTACCTGCTTTATCTTTAGAATTCTTTGTAAAATTCTAACAATGGTTGCAGGTAGCCGCCGAGGCAGAAAACAGAAACAGAAAAAGTAAAGCACTGCCAAGGCAGAAGAAAAAACAAAGAAAATTTGTTGTTTTTCCGTAGAGGTGCCCGAAACTGGCTCTAGGAAGAATCATGTGCAAGGACACTCTGTTGCTAGCAAAGTCCATGAATTTGAAAATCTTTAAAGTGATAGACAAATTAGCATGAGTGAATGAGAGTCTTCATGGGATGACTCTGCTCGAAGGGTTCGGGGTTTTGTAGTATGCTCCTATCTTAATTTCAGACCTAGAGAGTAGTTGTGATGAGTTGAAGCCCTTACTGCCATGATTATAAGTTGTGCTTAATCCTGATGCCTCCACAGCAACCTTATATACCGTAACATCATCTTTGTTTATTTAGAGTATTCTACATAATCAGCCTGTACACAGTCCTGCATACACTGCATTGGCATTATAGATTAATTCTGAGTTATTTCTTGTTGTTTCCCCTATCACTAATATAATGTAGGTGCCACAGCCTTGAGGTGCAGAATCAAGTTTAAAACATGTTCTTCTTTCTGATTAATATAAGGGCAAGTCTAGTTAGGTTTGCATTGCTTGAGGACAAGCAATAGTTCGAGTTTGGAGTTGTGTAAAGTGCTCATTAGTTCTATATTTTATGCGCATTCCATCTCGTATTATTGTTGTTCTTAAGTATATTTTAGGCATATTTAGGTTCATGCATTGCATATTTACAGTATTCTTTACTTTTCCATGCTTTTATTGATTATCTTTTTTAGTAAGGAAAATATGATATTTTAGTTTAGTTTGCATTTCAGGGCTAGAAATCGTTAGGAGGAGGACATACCAGAGGAGATGATGCATAGGCAGCAGACCAGAGAGCTGTACTGAGGCAGTTTTAGATAGAGAGAGCCACTGCCGAGAACCCGCCGCCGCCATACTTGCCGCCCAGGGCAGCAAGCTGAGGAATTGAAGAATTGGAGTGCGATCTGTAGAGCAGAAAATCATGATTCCAACGGTGCCATCCACTCAATTTTCTGACGACTGGAGCAGCGGACAGAGCCGCCAAAGGAGGAGATAAAGATAACTTGCGGTGCAAGGCAACAATGAGTCCACATTCAACTCAAAGAAGTCAGAATTAAAGGTTGCATTTAATGCAAAATCTACTTTGAAGAATTCTACTCCAAGGAGGACTTGGACTAGCTAATGCCTATATATACTCGACATATTTTGTAATTGTAGACATCTTAGGTTTTCCTTTGGGCAAAGTTTAGGTTTTCTTATCGCCATTATGTTCTAAATATTCTCTTGCGTTTGGGTTATGTTGTAAACTAGTATGAGAACGGTTGTTTAGGAATTAAGTTTGTATTTGCAATAAAACTTCAAGGTTTCCTTATTCCATGCTCTTCATAGTTTTCAATTAAGTTCGAAATATTAGTTGTTAAGTATCTATTTGTTCAGTATCGAGAGAGTCGAACTCACGAAAGGGATAAGTACGATCCTCATCCTAATTAGGTGTTGATCAATCCATCCTAGACATAGGTTAGGGTTTAAGGTGGCTAAGAGAGGACGAAACAAGGTTGTTGTCTTTGCAAGATTCACGCCGTGATGGGTATCATCTATAGTGGGCAACAACATTATCTTGACTTAGACATAAGCGGGATCATTATCGAAGCGTTTTGCCAAGCCTTGAAGGACTGTCGAGTTTGCCGCCGAGCCATCCATCCGTTCCACTTCCAAGGCAGCGAAAGCGTCGAAACAGCCAATCTGCCATCCTCCGCCGAGGCAGCAAAGCCTAGCAGCGCAAAGCAACTTAACATATTCAACGCAGTTCTACACTACTAAGCAGCATAACCTAACCCATTCTATCACCCTGATCTCTTCTATCAATTACTTGTGTTTATTTACTTTTCTTTTATCAACTAAAATTTACTTGTGCATTTAATTCTCTTTGTGCAGGAATTACAATTCGAATAAGCTGTCCAATCCATGTGGGAGACGATATCTTTTATACTATAACTTGACATGAGTGTGCACTTGCACTCATATTTAGAGAACACCCAAACGATCTACAACATACCTCACTGTTTTCGACGCATTATCAATAAACCACATTTCCAAGCATTAAACCATGCTTAAAATCACAAGTATAAGTCATATACTTCAAGGATCACTTACCGTGTGCATCCTTCAACATTACATCATTAAAAACAGTAACCACTTTCTGATAAACATACTTTAACAGTAGGTAAAACCAATAATTCAAAACAGTGAATAAATCTTCACATATTAGCACAACCGAGGAAGGAAATTCCTTTCAGTTACTTCTGGACTTAGTTGAGCATTTCAAGCTTACCACTAAGTTCACAAATCATCTTTTAAAGCTTTCAAAACTAAAATTCATGTTCTCACGTTCTCCCCTATTTACACCATACAAGAATAGAGGATTAATGCATCACAATGCATTAAAATCTCCGGCAAAAAAAGCTACCCCGCTGCTCTGCCTAAAAACACCAAAACGCCTAACCGAAACAACCGAAAACACCTTCGATTATACTACAAACTCAGCCTAGCCAAAACCTATCACTTTCATCAATTTTTAAACATCAGTTAACATCCAAAAACAATCTAATTACATCCTTATACCTCCAGCAACACCAGATCCATATTATCTCCACAAAACCCCCAAATCTAACCATCTAACAACTAGAGATCCTATCTATTTCGGGATTATTATGATAGAACCTTTATTTCAACATCATTTAACATCCAAATCATGATTAAAATAAATTTCAAAACAATTAAAACAGTAGCATTACGAAAATCTTAAGAAATCACTTTTTAAAGCTTGATCTCACCATTTTCATCAAATAGATTACAAAATATTTATCAATAAACAAGATTAGAGAGCCAAAGAATTGGAAATTTCATTAAAGAACCTTTATTAGAGGATTTGAACAAAATTTACCTCTAACCCTTGCCTATTCCTTCAATTGATAAGACTAGATAAGAAATCTTCAAGAATCCTTTGAGTTGAATGGAAGAATCATCAAGAAAATCATTTGTAAATCAAAATGAAGTAAGAAGATGAGAATCTCTGAAAGTTTGAGATAAAAAGAAGTGTTTTACTGGTGGAAAATGAGAGAAAATGAAGTTACATCAAAATAGATTTTAGATGATTAAATCCCTTTTAATAAAAATCCCCTTTTCAATTCCTTTAAATAAAACACCTTTTAAAATGGTCAATTAAAAGAAAATGCCCATTAAATATATATAATCTCCCTAAAGATTCTAAGCTTTGGCCCTCTTTCAAAACAGTCCTTCAAAAACAGATTTTACATTTTTACAAAATAGTCACTAAACCGGAATCTCAATTTCCAAAAAGTCGTTTTCTGAAATTGACTTTACCAAACCTTAATACATATTTTTAGAAGATTTTAGGAATTTCCCATAGTTTTACCACATCCCGAACCACATTTTCCCTGAACCGCTCTCGAAAACTCGAATCTCTAGTCTAGGTCCTACGAACCTCGAGTCAACCTCAAATACTTATAGGCCCAAAACCGGGGCATTACAACTCTCCCCCACTTAGCGTTAAGACTCACAGTGGAAGATACGTCAACTCAATCGGACATCGATTTAGCATTCAATTGATTACAAACATGTGATAGGGACCAATTTGTAATTTCAGCAAAATACAGGGACAACTTCAATTTTTAAGTTAACATCCTTTAATTAGTCATGTTACATGCCATTTTGTCAAATATCAGCTCAAATCGACTATCCAAGCTCGTTCAATTGCATTCCCAACAATCAAGGACTGAAACGTAAAGGAACAAAACTTCAAAAGAATTTGATTAACTAACTTAACAACATCGTGTATCGATACACTTAGCCATGTATTGATAAACCCTATTTTAGAATAGCTCTAGGTGTAACGCCCCAAGTTTAGGGTCCGAAAGTTAGCCGGATTTGGTTGAAGGTACGTTCGAGTTAGTTTTACCGATTTAGACTAGTTTCGGGATTTATTTCGAATGAAAGGTTTTTGAAGGTTTTAATTTAAGGAAAAATGGTTCTAAATCATTATTTATATACATATATGATTCTTGGTGTAAACAATTTTGGAAAATTATTTTTGGAGAGTGGACATTTTAGTCTAGTGGCTAAAATGTAAAGTTTCAAAATTGTTTTGGTGACTAGTTTGTAAAAGAATCAAAACGTTGAAACTTTAAGGAGCTATTTAGCCAAGTCTAATTTCAGACTTTTCCCCTAAATATTTTGGTTTCTAAAATGTTTTAAAAGGGATTTTTAAATATAATAAAAGATATTTGAAAGGTTATCATCTTTACAAGAAAATTTATGTAACCTTCTCTCAACATTTCCTTTCAAAGTTCTTTCATCCAAACAACCTTGTTTACTCAATATTTCAAAGGTAAACTCTTATTTACATTGATTTCTCATCATCAAACTTTTTTCTAATGATTTCTCTCTAAAACCTAATTATTTTCCTTTAGTTTTCTCAAGGTTTTTCATTGGAAAAAGGGGAAAATCAACCATTAGAGGTGATATATGTTTTTCTCCTCTAATGTAAGGTTCTTTATTGAAATTCCCACGTTCTTGATTCTTTTATAGTGATTATTTAAAGATTTTATATTGGGTTTGATGGAAATGTGCTTAATCAAGCTATTTAATGTGGATTTGTGAGATTTTTGTATGTGTTCTATTTTGCTGGGTTTGTGGATTTTATTAAATGTGTTTTTGATGTTAGATAATGTTGAAATGATGATTTGGTATTGTAAAACACGAAACTAGTAGAGTTGATAGTGTTTAAGGTTGACATTCTTGAGATTTTGGCTTGGATTTGTGAAAATAAGTGGTTGATGGTATCTTGCCTTTGGGTTGATGTTTTTAGTTGTTAATAGATGTGGTTTTGATGATAATCTTTCTAGGATTAAGCTGGAGTTTGTTTAGAGTTGAGTTGTTGATGTTTTCGGTTGATTTCGGATGTGAATCGATGGAAGATTGTTGCTAGATGTTGTATTTTTTAGTTGCAGCAAGTTTAAGGGATTGAAATCACTCTAATGATCTGTTTTGAATTGATTAGATGCAGGGGAAACTGATTTGAGAACTTCAGACGCGATATCAGACGATTCTGAAGCTTGATTTGGGTGTTTGGATCGTATTTGGGTATTGCTGATGAGTGCAACTATTTCATAAAGCCTTAACGTGGTTAAGGACTAGTTTTTGAGGGTTTAGATTGAGCTTGAAAAACCAATCTAAGCTCAAGAGTAAGTTTGGTTGTTTTCGCCTTTGTTTTCGGCTAGTTTTTCCTTGATTTTGTGAATCATATTCATGCTATGTGTTTATATTAAATCCTACTATTTTCATACATTTTGACTTATCTAAATGTTGTCCCATATGATCCCATATGTTAAATGGTGATTTTAATGAGGTAAGTGTGGTTCAGCACACGTTATGCATGGAAACATGTTATGTAAGTGGGATGAGAAATGTTGTGCTTGTGGCCTTGAAAAATAGTGGGTAAGTGTTGGCCTTGATGGGTATATTGACACTTGATGAGATTTTATTACCAGATATAATTGGTTGACCAATAGGATGAGAGTGCACTATAATAGTAAAAGTCGCGCCTGGCCCTAGTGATGTTAGATTCCACTAAGGAGGAGTATGGTGATGGGCATTCCACCGGAAGTTGTTATTTACCAGACGAGTGAGTACAATGATGAGCATTCCAATGGAAGTTGTCTAGTGGTCTTGAATACGGTGATGGGCATTCCACTGGGGATTATCCGCATATCCGAGTAAAAGTGCATTGTTGTTTGAGGCTTTTATTGTGTTAATGATGTTATGAGGCTTTTGAATTTAAATGATTCATGTGATTATGGAAAGTGGTTGTTACGCCTCGATTTGTGTTTCAAGCATGAGTTTGAAATGAGCATGATATGTTGGAAATTTGCTTTGGAGAAATGGCTTTGTTTTCAAAAGCAAACAAAATGGGTTTAAAACTGCATTGTTGTTGTTGTTGTTGTTTTGAGCACCGCTCACTAAGTGATCAGTGCTTAAAAGTTCTATATTTTACCCATCATTTATCCTTATTTTTGCTGCACTCAAGCATGTTTAACTGCATTTTAGGTTAAGTTTTGCATAAACATCACATTTAGAAAAAACTGCGCAGATACTGCTAAATTTGGTTACTTTTGCAGGTATCTGCCGTGGCAGCAGTCGTGGCAGCATCCAGGGCAGCAGTCGTGACAGCACCCAGGGCAACAGCCGTGACAGCACCCACGGCAGCAGCCATGACAGCACCCAGGGCAGCAGCCGTGGCAGCACCCAGGGCAGCAATCGTGGCAGGCGCTGGGCAGCGATGCAGAAAATCTGGAATGAGCAGTCAAGGAGGACGTTGCTGCCATGGTTGCTGCCGTGACAGCAGAGGACGACAGTAGTTTTGAGGAGAAGAAGCAAAGTGGACCTCGACAGATAGAGAAAATTCAGCCCGTCTGTCGTGTGAAAACCTCATATTTTTTCGAGCCCCAGATCAAAAGATATGTCAAGCCCAAAGTTCAAGGAGAGAAAATCCCAAGAAACAAGGAGGACGGCTGGAAAGTAGATTCCTTGAAGATTTAGTCTTTAATAGGATCATACTTTTAATTAAAGTTGTAATCCTTGTTAAATTAGATAACTTGAGCCCAAAGCTTATATAAGGGCATGTATTTTAACCTAGAGGGCATACCCATACACAATATCCCATAACCATTACCCTAGCCTTCTCTCTCAACCTCTAGTCGTTTTCCTTCCCACACCATGTTCTAATTTCCCCTAGGGCCACGAGTTGATTTGTAAAGTAGTTGCAAGGGTTGTTTTTGTTTTAGGAATTTTCAGTTCAATAAAATAAACTTCAAGTTCTCTTATTTTGGTTATTAATATCTTGCAAGAGCATCGGGAGAGCATTGTGAGGTTATCTATTTACTTAGCATCGGGAAAGTTAAGTATACGAAAGAAATAAGAGCAAGTTCTCTAGTTTATAGTTGAACTATCTCGTGCCTAGGGATAGGGCGAGGTTAAGTGGCTAAAGAAGAATTCATACACATCGGTGTTCATCCTTCGATTCACGCCGGGAGGTATCATCAAGATGTGATCATCGACAGACTTGGACCTAGGGATAGGCCAAGGCAGATCTGGGATTCTTGCCAAACTTGAAAGTACTGAGTTGAGCGTTTGCTGCCGCAACGATCAACGGACTGCTACCGCGACAGGTGCTGCCCGCGACAGGCGCGACGACAGAACTGGATTTCCTAAACTCTGCAATACCTGCACTACTGAGCAATTCAATATCAGCCCATTCTCTCTATCTTGATTTCTCTACTCTTTTATTTAAGTTCTCTTTATTATTTTCGTGACAACCATCTTAAATATTTTCTTTCCCCTTGTGCAGATAGCGAAGGAAAGGGTTAGCCCAGTCCCTGTGGAGACGATATCCGATACTCTAGTATCACTTTATTACTTGCGACGTGTACACTTGCACTCAATTGCGATAGACTCTTTTACACGCAACAAGTTTTTGGCGCTGTTGCCGGGGACTGGCAACACACTCTTACCCTAGCTTCTGCACTTTTATTTTCTTTTTATTTTTCTTTTTTATTTTTCTATTTTTATTTTTCTATTTTTATCACACAAAAAAAACTCAGGTGAAATACAGGTTTAAGGAGCATCAATATGCCAGAAAAAACCATTCGAGAGCTGATGTGGGAAAGTTCTTGCAATCACTGTAAAGGTAATCATGCATTCAAAAGTCGTCCCTATTTTTTCGGTGAATATATGGATAACCAACGAGGGAACCAACAAGAACAAGATATGCTGCCACAACAGCAACAGGGGCAGCAACTACCGATGCCGCAGCAGCAAAATTTTTTATGGTACGATCAAAACCCGCAAAATTTTTTATACCATAACAGTTTTGCTGCAGAACCCGACCTGCCCTGGCAATGTCATCATCCTCAAGAGCAGTTAAAATCCTTAGAAGACACACTGCAAGCCTTCATGGCACTCACTCAAGAAGTGTCGGCTTCTATGGACAAAAGTATCGCCAAGATGGATGCACTCTTGAGTAGACCGGCCCTTATTCATGCCACAGATGAACCTGAAATCCTGAGGCAAGGTGACGAGGATGCCCATGTGAAGGAATACCCAGCATATGATGAGTCTGAGTAACAACTTGCCATGGCAATGATCGAGGAGCCGGAATGGAGCAACACCGTGATAACGCTGAGTGAAATTCAAGAGAATGTCACGGCAGCAACCACTTCCGAGGCAGAAACCCCAGTCAAAGAGGAAACTGCCGCCTCGGCAGCAACTGATGCTGAGGCAACAACCACATCAGAGGCAAATTCTCAACCCACTACCTCGATTATGCCTGACCAAGATTGCACACATCCATCCCTGTCATGGCACTCGCACGACCACCTAGAAGAGCTACCCAATGACAATGCCTCGCCGATGGAATATGAGCAGGTAATAAACGAACCTTTTGAATTCTTTGAAAACTCACAAATTCCATTTCAGATATTAGAGGAACCAAAGCCGGTGGACATAGAATCATCAAAGTCTCTACTGCTGGAGATCTACGAGTGGTCAATAGAATTTGGTATAGAGAGTGATGGCACTTACCAATGTCCCATTGACCTGCAAAGTAACCTGACAACGGACTGTCAAAATAACTGGCTGCCGCAGCAGCAGACACGACAGCAAGGGCTACATTCAACCACAACAACATTCAACGAAAACAAGGTAAGTTTGTGGCCGAATGTCAATTTGATTTTTTCTAATCATATATTCATGCCCTCAGAAACATTACCAAGAAGGGAGGACTTCATGGACTACAAAGGGAAGAGAAAGAAAGGAGCCTCCACCATGAGAATAATCACCAGATGGAGGGTACGGATAGACTTCAAGAAGTACCAGAAACGACCCATCAAGCATCAATAGAACAGGGAGTAGTTACTTTAGGAGATGCCCCTCAAGGCACTCCTAATTTAACTTATTTTATTTTATTTTTATCTTATTTTATCTTTATTATTTTAGGAATTAGAAATTTGATATTGGTTTTTAGTTTGTTTTTGTTATTAGGTAAACAAAGAAAAACCCTTGCAATGACGATACTAGCAACCCGAGGAAGCTCTGCCTCCACCCTTGCCGCGACAGCACTCATACTCTCAGGGCAGCACCCACAGCCCCTCCGACAAAGTTTAAAGAGACTGCCCGCCGACAGCTCCTCATCCAAAGCCCAACAGCAGCGACGACAGCCGCACAACTTAAGTTTTCTTTTTCTTCATCTATGTCGCCTGCTATATATATTATCTTTTTGTGATGTTTAACTTTTCTATCATTTTTATTTTCTGTTTTTCATTTTTATGTCTTGTGTCATACATTGAGGACAATGCAACCCTTGAGTTTGGGGGTAGGCAGTCCTCCTAATTATTAATATAACATTGCATTTAGTTTTCATTGTGTCACATTTATTTTATGCAAAAAAAATGAAAATATTGAAAATTTTGGCTGAAAACAGTGACTTGAACTTACCTGCCGTGACAGCTCTGTCGTGGCAGCGACTTTAGGATAGTCTTTAGGAGAAGTTTAGAGCCTGTCTATAGTTCTGAAAACTTAAACACCATTGTGACTGTTATACTGCTTAGACTTCTTTTAGCCAAACTAGAATAGAAAACTTAACACTTAGAGTAGAAAAGAGACTAGACTCTCAGGAAACCTAGAGGTGCCCACCACTGGCTCTAGGCAGATAACCAGAGAAAAATTTCTAGAGGTGCCTATCACCGGCTCTAGACAGTTAACTAGAGGTGCCAGAAATACTGGCTCTAGTAGAAAAAAAAGAAGAAATTAGAAAAAAAGGAAATAACTAGAGGTGCCCGATTCTGGCTCTAGTAAGAAGAAGAAAGAAATCAGTCTCGTAAAAAAAACTCTCTAAACAAGCTAAAGTATAATATTCTAGTGAAACTAAGAGAGTCTTGGCATATAACTGTTCACAAGCATGCACACACTGCACGAGGACTATAGAGAGATTCCGGACAGATCCTAGATTATCCGACAGGGTGCTGCCGTCACAGGGAACGAACGACGGGTAAGGGAAAGTTCACTGTTTGAAAGCCAAAACAAAAATATTTCATTTTTCTTTTAGGTCTGAATTGCTTGAGGACAAGCAAAGATTCGAGTTTGGGGGTGTGATCAGTGCTTAAAAGTTCTATATTTTACCCATCATTTATCCTTATTTTTGCTGCACTCAAGCATGTTTAACTGCAGTTTAGGTTATGTTTTGCATAAACATCGCATTTAGATAAAACTGCGCAGATACTGCTAAATTTGGTTACTTTTGCAGGTGTCTACCGTGGCAGCAGTCGTGACAGCATCCAGGGCAGCAGTCGTGACAGCACCCAGGGCAGCAGCCGTGACAGCACCCAGGGCAGCAGCCGTGACAGCACCCAGGGCAGCAGCCGTGGCAGCACCCAGGGCAGCAATCGTGGCAGGCGCTGGGCAGCGATGCAGAAAATCTGGAATGAGCAGTCAAGGAGGACGTTGCTGCCATGCTTGCTGCCGTGACAGCAGAGGACGACAGCAATTTTGAGGAGAAGAAGCAAAGTGGACCTCGACAGATAGAGAAAATTCAGCCCGTCTGTCGTGTGAAAACCTCATATTTTTCCGAGCCCCAGATTAAAAGATATGTCAAGCCCAAAGTTCAAGGAGAGAAAATCCCAAGAAACAAGGAGGACGGCTGGAAAGTAGATTCCTTGAAGATTTAGTCTTTATTAGGATCATACTTTTAATTAAAGTTGTAATCCTTGTTAAATTAGATAACTTGAGCCCAAAGCTTATATAAGGGCATGTATTTTAACCTAGAGGGCATACCCATACACAATATCCCATAACCATTACCCTAGCCTTCTCTCTCAACCTCTAGTCGTTTTCCTTCCCACACCATGTTCTAATTTCCCCCTAGGGCCACGGGTTGATTTGTAAAGTAGTTGCAAGGGTTGTTTTTGTTTTAGGAATTTTCAGTTTAATAAAATAAACTTCAAGTTCTCTTATTTTGGTTATTACTATCTTGCAAGAGCATCGGGAGAGCATTGTGAGGTTATCTATTTACTTAGCATCGGGAGAGTTAAGTATACGAAAGAAATAAGAGCAAGTTCTCTAGTTTATAGTTGAACTATCTCGTGCCTAGGGATAGGGCGAGGTTAAGTGGCTAAAGAAGAATTCATACACATCGGTGTTCATCCTTCGATTCACGCCGGGAGGTATCATCAAGACGTGATCATCGACAGACTTGGACCTAGGGATAGGCCAAGGCAGATCTGGGATTCTTGCCAAACTTGAAAGTACTGAGTTGAGCGTTTGCTGCCGCAACGATCAACGGACTGCTGCCGTGACAGGTGCTGCCCGCGACAGGCGCGACGACAAAACTGGATTTCCTAAACTCTGCAATACCTGCACTACTGAGCAATTCAATACCAGCCCATTCTCTCTATCTTGATTTCTCTACTCTTTTATTTAAGTTCTCTTTATTATTTTCGTGACAACCATCTTAAATATTTTCTTTCCCCTTGTGCAGATAGCGAAGGAAAGGGTTAGCCCAGTCCCTGTGGAGACGATATCCGATACTCTAGTATCACACTTAAATACTAAGCAATCTTGTTTATGCTCTTTCTTTTCCAACAATGCAGATCCATAGGCCATTCGGTCCAGCAAAGAAGCAAGGAAGTGTCCAAGAGTTTATCTTTTGCTCAAGTATGGTTTTGGTAACAAATAATAGTATCTTTATACTTTTGGGAGGTTATGTTTTGAGACTCCCTGAGTCGAGACATGTTTGTGATGCCTTTATAGACTTGTTAATGACCTTTGTATGTTGGATTTTTGTTTGGTTTAAAGTTTGGTCTTTTATGAGAATTCTTTCTCGCGTTAATGATTGAGGATTTCCATTTATGATTCTAATGCATATTAGATGGTTGTGTTAGGATCCTTTGCCTATAGATTGTTTGCTTATGATGTTGAGATGTTGTTTGAATCAAGTTGGATGCCCTTTATATGCTGCAGTGAGTATTTTTCTGGTATGTGTTTCGAAACACCTACTACCGTTTCGATACGATATTCATATTTGGCCTAAATGTTTCAAAACGCATAAGGGTCGTTATGAGACCCCAAGGCCATTTTCAGGCATGTATCGAAACACGAGGTCGTTTCGATTCGCCTCTGTATTTCCTAAGGCAGAGGAATCGTCCCAGGCATGTTGGTCTCGAAACATGTGAGACCTGTTTCGGTACGTTTTGCTACTGGAATTGGTGGTTCTGAAACAGGCTTGGTCTGTTATGAAACGGGTGTCTATTTTGTTAGTTATGGAATGTTTTCAAGTTTTGTTTCTTTGCGTTTTAGTCCCTAATCGCTGGAAGGGCCAATTGGACTTCAAATCGATGTCCGATTGAGACGAGGTTTTAACCGCTGCTTGCATGAACATATATGATAATAATGAATCCTTTAGAAAAGATAAAAAGTTTAAAAAATGATGTTAAGGGTTTCTAATCGAAGGGAAATCTGAGCGAGTTTTTCTTCAATTTTCCCTGTGTAGCTCTCTTGGTTCGGTCTTGCGACTAGACCAGGCTAAGGGGGTTACATTTGTTGGTATCAGAGCCAGATTGAGCAGAAGTTGGGAAGGTAAGTGTGGTAAGTTTTGAGGTGTTTGGGTGTTGATTGTGATGTACGGTGTTTGTAAGCATGTTCTTTGGTTTTGAGTTGTTTAGAGGGTGGATAAAGACACTCATTGATATAGTACTATTAGTGCAAAGTGGTTTTGATTAAAATACTTGAGCGCCTTGGATCCTTGCTTTTTGCTGACCCAAATCATTTCTGTTGTTTATGTTTGTTGTTGTTAGATTGCCTACAATTGGTAATTCGGGGAACAAGAATGTTGGGAATGTGAATGAAGGGAACTTGCCTTCTCCTCCTCCTCCCTCCTCCCGAGGGTGGAGTTAGAGAAGGTGTCGAGGGTGTTGGGCCTAAGGTTGGCCAAGGACAGGCTGGGATAAACATGACCCCTCTGATTCAAGCTATAGTCGAGGCTTTTCAGTCAGCCATAGCTGGTATGCAGGGACTGGTTTTCCTTTAGAGCGACTTCGTAGTTCGGGTGGAGTTGAATTTCTTGGGTTGTCTCTCGAGGGTTCAGAGGCATGGCTGGAGAGTACATACCGTATTTTGGGACAGATTGAGTGCTCGGATGCACGTAAGTTGGGTTGTATTGTTTCCTTACTTCAGGGAGATGCCAATGCTTGGTGGACCACTATTACATATAGTATGCCAGTAGCTGAGGTTACTTGGGAATTTTTCAGAACCGCCTTCCGTAAGAAGTACCTTGGTCCTCGATATTAGGATGGGAAGAAGAGAGAGTTTGTGGCCTTGGTTCAGGGCAGTATGACAGTATTAGAGTAAGAGGTACAATTTGTACGTTTGAGTAAGTGTACTTCTAAGTTGGTTCACACTAAGAGGAAACGATGTGATCGGTTCCGATATGGCTTGATTCATGAGGTGAAGACCTATACGTTTGCTTCAGACTATGTGGACTTTGATGTTTTAGTCATTAGGGCCAAAGATATCGAACATAGTTTGGGATTGGCTGCTCGTATCGATGGATCTAGTTCAGGGAAAAGGCCTACCGAATGGGATAGAGACCGTTCCAAGAGGCATAAGGATAGGAGATACCAACCTGACCATAGGCGTGGAGGTGGTAACCTGGGACATGGCCATCAGGGTCAAGGAGCTGTTGATCGCACACCTGAGTGTGCCAAATGCGGAAGACGTCATTCCGACGAGTGTTGGGGTAATTATGGCTCATGTTGGAACTGTAGGTCACGAGCACATTTGAAACGTGATTGTCCACATCCAGCTAGATATGGACAGGCTCTGATGCGAGCCGTTGAGCATCAGAGAGGTCGTGGGCGCGGTCGAGGTAACTTTCAGCGTAGGGATGATGGTCAGAGGAATGTAGCTCATGTAGTTATTGTATAGCCCGAGGGTGGTGGACCAACTAAAGTGTATGCACATCACGAAGGCAGGAATGACACATATGTGATTGCAGTTAATTTCATATTACAGTCCTTAACTTTGCTTTCTTTGATTGATTTTGACTCTACACATTTATACATTTTAAGTGAGCATGCGCATATGTTGGATATACCATGTGAGATATTAGATGTGAGTATGAATGTTACAAGTTCTTTTGGTGAAACTGTTGTGGTTAGGAAGGTATATAGAAGATGTATTTTGATAGTTCAGGGTCATGTGTTTCTAGTAGATATGATGGAATTGCCATTATATAGTTTCGATTTGATTTTGGGAATGGATTGGTTTGTGAAACATAAGGCTAAAGTGGATTTTGAGACGAAGCGAGTTTCCTCGAGACTTACAGATGATTTTGAGGTTGTAGTAGTGGGCGAGAACATTAAGTTCATGTCCAATGTTGTTTCAGCTTTAGAGGCTCAGAGGTTGATGGATGTTGGTTGTCAAGCATATTTAGCTTACATTATGAATTCGAACATGAATGAGGCACGACCGCAAGACATCAGAGCTGTTTGTGATTTTTCGGAGGTATTTTCGGAAGAGTTGTATGGTTTTCCGCCTGATAGATAGGTTGAGTTTGCTATATAGACCCGATTCTGCTCCAGTATCCATTGCTCCATATTGCATGACCCCTAAAGAGTTGAAAGAGTGGAAGACACAGCTTTAGGAACTATTGGATCGAGGATTCATTCGTCATAGCATCTCATCTTGGGGGTGCACCAGTGCTGTTTGTGAAAAAGAAAGACGGTAGCTTGAGAATGTGTATAGATTACCGGCAGTTGAATAAGTTGTCAGTGAAGATAAGTATCCTTTACCGCGGATTGACGACCTATTCAATCAGTTGAGAGGTGCTTCTGTGTTTTCCAAGATAGATTTGAGATCCAGTTACTATCAGTTGAAGGTAAAAGATAAAGATGTATCGAAGACAGCTTTTCGCACTCGCTATGGACATTATGAGTTCTTTGTGATGCCCTTTGGTTTGACTAATGCACGATCTGCTTTTATGGATATGATGAATAGAGTGTTTCATGAATATTTGGATCAGTTCGTGGTAATGTTTATTGATGATATTTTGATCTATTCCCGTACAGAAGAGGACCACGATAAGCATTTGTGTTTGGTATTACAAACTCTGCTTTATAATCGGCTATATGATAAGCTGAGAAAGTGTGAATTTCGGATTAGAAAAGTAGAATTCTTAGGGCATGTGGTGTCAGTTGAGGGAATAAGAGTGGATCCTAAAAAAGTTGAGGCAATTGTGAGTTGGAAACAACCAAAGTCAGTGACATAAATTCTTAGTTTCTTGGGCTTGGCAGGTTATTAAAGACGTTTTGTAGATGGGTTTTCCAAAATTACTTCTCCTTTGACAAAATTGCCGCAAAAGGATGTTCGTTTCGAGTGGATAGAAGCGAGACAACAAGCTTTTGAGAAATTGAAAGAAGCTGTAACGAAAGCCCTCGTTTTGGTTCAACCTGTGACAGGGAAGGAGTATGTAATCTATAGTGACGTGTCTTATGTTAGCTTAGGTTGTGTACTAATGCAAGAAGGAAGAGTAGTAGCCTATGCATCTAGGTAGTTGAAGGTTCATGAACGCAATTATCCTACACATGACATAGAGTTGGTTGTCGTGGTATTTGCCTTAAAAGCCTGTAGACATTATCTCTACGGTGAGAAATGTACAATATTTACGGATCACAAGAGCTTAATATATTTGATGCCACAAAAGGAGTTGAACCTTAGGCGGTGTAGATTGGTAGAATTGCTTAAAGATTATGATCTTTCGATTGAGTACCATCCGGGTAAAACCAATGTAGTGGCTGATGCTTTGAGTAGGAAAGTGGCAGTTGAGTTGCGAGCAATGTTTGCTAGGCTAAGTTTGTCGCATGATGGTGGTCTAATGGCTGAATTGCAAATTAAACCTTCGTTGGTTCAGTTGATTAAAGAGAAGTAGTTACAAGATGGAACGTTGGTACCACAATGTGCAAGACATAACGGAAGGTAAACTTTCAGATTTCTGTTATAGTGATGATGGTGTTCTATGCTTCAAAGGTAAGGTTGTTGTACCAAATGATGTTGATTTGAGGTGCACCATTCTGACCGAAGCTCATAATAGTTCGTTCGCCATGCATCCGGGGAGCACAAAGATGTATCGCGATTTGAAAGATGAATACTACTGGGTTGGCTTGAAGAAAGATTTTGCTAAATTTGTGAGCAAGTGTATGGTTTGCCAGCGTGTTAAGGTCAAACATCAGTTTCCTTCTGGGTTGTTACAATCGTTGATAATTCTGAGTAGAAGTGGGAGAGAAATACTATGGATTTTGTATCAGGTTTGCCTTTGACACATTCTAAGAAGAATTCTGTTTGGGTAATTGTTGATTATCTTAAAAAATGTGCGCATTTCTTGGTTGTTCATACTACTTATACATTAGATAAGTTGGCTGATTTGTACATTAGTGAGATTGTGAGGTTGCACGATGTACCTAAATCGATTGTGTCAAATAGAGATCCGAGGTTCACAGCTAGATTTTGGGAGAGCTTGCATAGTGCCTTGGGTAGTCGATTGAATTTCAGCACTTCTTATCATCCTCAGACCGATGATCAATCAGAAAAAGTCATACAAGTTTTAGAAGACATGTTGAGATGTTGCATTATTGATTATCAAGGTTCATGAGAGAAGCACCTACCATTAGTAGAGTTTGCCTATAACAATAGCTACCAAGCAAGTATTCAGATGACACCTTATGAAGTTTTGTTTGGCAGAAAGTGCAGAACACCTGTTTGTTGGGCTGAAGCGTGACAAAAGTTAATATCTTTGCCGGATATGTTTAATGGTACTACCGAGAAAGTGAAGTTGATTTGTGACCGTTTGAAGGCAGCTACGGGTCGACAAAAGTCGTATACATATTTGAAATGTAGAGAGATAGAGTATGCGTGGTCGACAAAGTGTTTCTGAAAGTTTCGCCATGGAAGAAGGTGATGAGATTTGGGAGGAAAGGTAAGTTGAGTCCGAGATTCATTGGTCCTTATGAGATAATTGAACGAGTTGGTCCCGTTTCTTATAGATTGAGATTTCCATCCTAGTCAGAGAAGAATTATGATGTATTCCATGTGTCGATGCTTCAGAGGTATGGATCGGATCCGTCACAAATTATGCATGTTGAAGAGATTGAATTAAATCCGAATTTGACTTATGATGAAGAACCAGTCGAGATCTTAGCTCGGACAACAAGGTAATGCCTGGTAGAACCATTGAGCCAGTCAAGGTTAAGTGGCAACAATGAGGTGTGGAAGAAGCCACTTGGGAGAGAAAGGATGACATGAGGAAGCAATTACCGTATCTCTTTCTGCCAGATAAATATCGAGGATGAAATTTCTTAAGTAGTGGAGAGTTTTAACGCCCCTAGTTTAGGGTCTGGAAGTTAGCTGGATTTGATTGAAGGTTCGTTCGAGTTAGTTTTACCAATTCAGACTAGTTTCGGGATTTATTTTGAATAAAAGGTTATTGAAGGTTTTAAATTATGGAAAATAGTTCTAAATCATTATATATATATATATATATATATATATATATGATTCCTGGTGGAAACAATTTTGGAAAATTATTTTTGGAGAGTGGACATTTTACTCTAGTGACTAAAATGTAATGTTTCAAAAATGTTTTGGTGACTAGTTTGTAAAAGAATCAAAACGTTGAATCTTTAAGGAGCTATTTAGCCAAGTCTAATTTCATACTTTTCCCCTAAATTTTTTAGTTTCTAAAATGTTTTAAAAAGGATTTTTAAATATAATAAAAGATATTTGAAAGGTTATCATCTTTACAAGAAAATTTACGTAACATTCTCTCAACATTTCCTTTCAAAGTGCTTTCATCCATACAACCTTCTTCACTAAAGATTTCAAAGGTAAATTCTTATTTACATTGATTTCTCATCATCAAACTTGTTTCTAATGATTTCTCTCTAAAACCCAATTATTTTTCCTTTAGTTTTCTCAAGGTTTTTCATTGGAAAAAGGGGGAAATCAACAATTAGAGGTGAGCTACGTTTTTCTCCTCTAATGTAAGGTTTTTTATTGAAATTCCCATGTTCTTGACTCTTTTTATAGTGATTACTTAAAGATTTTATATTGGGTTTGATGGATATGTGCTTAATCAAGCTATTTAATATGGATTTGTGAGATTTTTGTATGGGTTCTGTTTTGTTGGGTTTGTGGATGTTATCAAATGTGTTTTTCATGTTAGATAATGTTGAAATGATAGTTTCATAATGTAAAACCCGAAACTAGTTGAATTGATAGTGTTTAAGGTTGAAATTCTTGAGATTTTGGATTGGATTTGTGAAAATCAATGGCTGATGGTTTCTTGCCTTTGGGTTGATGTTTTTAGTTGTTAATAGATGTGGTTTTGATGATAATCTTGCTGAGTTTATGCTGGAGTTTGTTTAGAGTTGAGTTGTTGATGTTTTCGGTTGATTTCGGATATGAATCGATGGGCGATTGTTGCTATAGAAAAAGGACTCATCTTTTAACCCAACCCAATAGTACTCATCTTTCAACCCAGGATCCATCTTTGTACTATCAGGCTGCATAGCAAAAGGACTGCTATGAGCCTCAGTTATTATAGTGCGCCTCAGCTCAACATCCTCTGGCACAACTATTCAACTTTTAAAGCACAAAACACCGTTATCATTGAAAACAAAAGTCCGTTGCATTACCATCCGCTATGTCCTGAACATGAGGCACCAAAGAATCATCAAGCAACTACTTATCTTTAATCAATTGAACCGATGAAGGTTTCACTTGTAACTCAGCTATCAACCCACCATCAAGCGATATACTCAACCGAGCAAAAATCACTCTCAACTCTACAGCCACCTTCCCACTCAAGGCATCAGCCACAACATTGGCCTTTCCAGGGTGATACTCTATCGTCAAGTCGTAATCTTTAAGAAAATCTAACCATCTTCGTTGCCTAAGATTCAACTCTTTTTGAGACATTAGATATTTCAAACTCTTATGATCCGTATAAACCACACACTTCTCACTGGAAAGGTATTGCCTCCAAATCTTTAAAGCAAACACAACTGCAGCAAGTTCTAGATCATGAGTAGGATAGTTGCGCTCGTGCATCTTCAATTGCCTAGATGCATACGCCACAACCTTCCCACCTTGCATAAACACACATCCTAAAACAACATACGATGCATCACTATAAACTACATACTCCTTACCCGATTCAGGTTGAATCAAGACAAGAGCTTGCATCAAAGCTTCCTTCAACCTCTCGAAAGCTTGTTGTCTAACATTCGTCCACTCAAAGCAAACATTCTTTTGCAACAACTTGGTTAACAGAGCAACAATCTTAGAGAAACCATCCACAAACCTTCGATAGTAGCCCGCCAAACCAAGGAAACTACGAACTTCTGTCACCCATTTCGGCGTCTTCCAATTCATCACCGCCTCAATCTTATGCGGATCAACCCAAATACCTTCGGACGACACCACATGTCCAAGAAAGACAACTTCCCTGAGCCAAAACTCGCACTTACTCAACTTAGCATAAAGTTGATTTTCCAACAACACTTGCAACACAATCCGTAAATGCTTATCATAATCCTCCTTGATACGAGAGTACACGAGAATATCATCAATAAACACAACCACAAACTGATCTAAAAACTCATGGAACACACAATCCATCATGTCCATGAATGCAGTAGGCACATTCGTCAAAGCAAACGACATCACCATGAACTCGTAATGCCAGTACCATGTACGAAAAGCTGTCTTAGGCACATCCACATCCTTTACCTTTAACTGATAATATCCAGACCTCAAATCAATTTTTGAAAACACTAAAGCACCTTGAAACTAATCAAACAAATCATCAATCCTTGGAAAATGATACTTGTTCTTAATCGTCAACTTGTTCAGTTGCTGATAATCTATAATCATACGTATCGTGCCATCTTTCTTCTTCACAAATAAGACCAGTGCACCCCAAGGTAAAACACTTGGCCTAATGAACCCTTGATCTAGCAACTCCTAAAGTTGGGTCTTCAACTCCTTCAACTTTGTAACGCCTCGGTTTTGGGCCTAGGTATTTTGTGCGTCGTGTTAGGCTAGTGGAACCGGTAATCAGTTGTTTGAAACGTTAAGGTGGTTCAAGGAAATCACGGTTCGGGATGGGATAAAAATGTGGTAAAATTTTCTAAAATTTTCTAAAAATATATTTAAGAGGTTGGTCAAATCAATTTTTCAAAACAAGTTTTAGGAATTATACATTTTGGGCAGTGACTAAAATGTAAAGTTTTAAAATTGTGGGAAAAGAGTGTTTTTTCAAAAAGAGTCAAAATCTTAGAATCTTTAGGGAGCTAATGAGAAATTAAGTTTTTTCTCTAATTTGACATGTGTTTTAAATGATTTATTAAATATTAAGAGAGGCTTTTAATGATTTAATTTAAAGGTAGTCATTTTGGTTAACCCAATTTGACGTCAATTTCATTTTCCTCATTTCACATCAGCCAAACACTCTCTCAATTCTCTCATTTTTCCAGATTTCTTTCACTTTCATTTCCTCTCTTGATTGTCAACTTCTCTCTTGTGATTTCTCTCAAATCTCTTCAAGATTCTTGAAAGCAAACTTGCCAAATTAGAAGAGAAGCAAGGATTGGAGGTAAATTTCGTGCTAACCCTCTAATCAAGGTTCTTTATTGAAATTCCAAAGATATTTGACTCTTTATCTATGTTTTTTTATTGAAGTTTCATTGTGGTTTTGATAAAATGATGAAATCTTGTTGAAAAGATGATTTAATGTGATTTTCGGAGTTATTTTGATTTGATTTGTTTGAGATGATTTCTAAATGAGTTTTGAAAGGTTTATGATGTTGAAATAGATTCTTAATCATAGTAATCCCGAAATCCTTAAGATCTTTGGTTTTTAAGGTGTTTTTGGTTGGGTTTTTGGTGTGTTATGTGAGATCTGGGTTGCTGGAGGTATAAGGATGATTTTAAGTTGTTTTTGGATGTTGATTTATGGTTAAAATGTGTTGGATAATGGCTGAGCTGAGTTTAGAGATTGATCAATTGAGATTTCAGTTGTTTTGGATGGGTGTTTTGATACGTTAGAGCATTGCAATTGGTTTCCTTTTGAGTGCTCGTGTTTGGATGCATTGTGATGCATTGAATCTCTGTTTTTAATGTGTTGAAAATAAGGGATAGTGTTCCGGAATCAGACGAAGTGGTTTTTGAGGCTTCAAGCGGTTGATTGTGGCGTCGGTGGGTGAGGTTTTGTAAGTCGATGAGTGGAAATGAGATTTCCAACTATGAAACTTCATAAAGGAGGTTTTGGGAACTTAGTGTAAGCTTGAAACGCTTTACTGAGTTCAGAAGTAAGTAAAGTGATTTTCTCCCTCAGATTGTGCTATTATGAGCCTTTGGATGCACTTGTTTTTATTGCTTTTACCTACTATTTTAAAGCATGTTTTGAGTTTAAAAAATATGGTCGATGAGGCCATATGGTTGAAGGATGCACTAGGTATATGATCATTGTATGCATGGTTTTTGAAGCATGGTTTAATGCTTGGAATATGGCTTAATGTAAATGCTTTGGAAAACAGTGAGGTATGCATGAAATGTGGATTAGATTGGGGAGTGATGTTGGGTAAAGTGTTTTGTAAATGAAATCGGATATAGTTAGCCGACTATAGGATTGAGTGCACTATAAACAAGTCGCCTTGGATGTTGAGGGATTGTGATTGTACCAAAAACTCCATCCAAGTACCCTAACGATTGAGGAATGTTTAAGGTTACAATGGTAGAGGGTAGCTCCCGGGTGTGAACCTTGTATGTGTCACGTCTCTCGTTAGTGGGTAATACATCTACCGATGAGTGGTGTTAAGGGGTTTGCTTCGGTAAGCTGGATGGTTAGGAATGACGACACCGGGAATGAAATCTATTTGATGTTCAATGCCACGGATTGGTGGCAGCCCACTTGGTATCTCCTGCAGAAATAATTCGTCAAATTCCCGCAACAAAGACACAATAGAAGAAGGCAAAGTGTGATCAAGTTGGTTAGTGTTCAATAAACTTTCCTTGTACACAAGTACAAGTAATTCCTTTCCCGACAGCAAACACTTTCTCAACTCTCTTTCTTTGGTAAAAACACTCATTTTCGCACCCTCACTTTGCTTACTCTCACTTGCTTTTACCTCCATTTTTGATTCTCTCTCTTTGGCTCTTTCAATACTTTCTCTCAAATGTATTTGGTCTTTGTGAATTTGTTTTGGTGAAAGAGGGGCTAAGGTAATCTTTCTTACTCCATGGGTGAGTGTATACCGATTGGTATATCCATCATGCATGACTCGTTTATCGAATTGCCATGGCCTCCCAAGTAGTAAATGGCCAGCGTGCATCGGAACAACATCGCAAAGAACTTCATCCTTATACTTTCCAATGGAGAAAGCAACAAGAACTTGCTTGGTAACCTTGAGTTCTCCTCCGTCATTAAGCCACTGCATCTTGTAGGGATGTGGATGCTTTGTGGTTGCTAATCCAAGTTTTACTACCATAAGAGTACTAGCAACATTAGTACAACTACCTCCATCAATAATGACAAAGCATACCTTTCCATTAACATGACAGCGAGTATGAAAGATATTCTCGCGTTGCTCATTCCCTTCATTCGCTTGCACACTTAGGCTCCTTTTCACAATAAGGGCCTCTCCTTCTGCTGCATACTCTATATCATCATCTTCATCTTCTTGTATGGCAGCAACTTCATCTTCCTCCTCTTGTTCTGATTCAACCTCTCCATCATCACGAAGAAGCATGGTGTTGCAATTTGGGCATTGGCTTGCAATATGACCTCTTCCCAAGCACTTGAAGCATTGTATATCTCGAGAACGGTTTGGAACATTCGGAGCCTTACCTTTGCTAGTTTCGGCAATGGGTTTGGCACTCTTTGTTGGAACGCTTCGTTCTTTAGGCGTAAAGGATGCCTTCTGTTTGTAGGTACCCTGCCCCCATTTAGGAGAAGAGCCTCCATAGGCACGAGTTGTGCCCTTCCTTTTGAGTTGCCTCTCGACCTTCATGGCCATATGAACCATGTCTTCGATCTCCACATAATGTTGCAACTCAACAGTGGCCGCAATATTAGGATCAAGGCTGGATAGAAATCTAGCCATGGTGGCTTCTCGATCCTCATCAATGTTTGCTCGGATCATGGCTACTTCCATCTCTTTAAAGTAATCCTCAACACTACAGTTGCCTTGGGTGAGATTTTGAAGCTTGTTGAACAACTCCCTATGATAGTGAGTTGGAACAAACCCCCTTCGCATAACAGCCTTCATCTCATTCCAAGTAGAAATTGGATGTTCTCCATTTCGTCTCCTGCTAGATGTCAACTGATCCCACCATATTAGTGCATAATCAGTAAATTCAATGGCTGCAAGTTTTACCTTCTTAAGCTCGGAGTAGTTGTGGCACTCAAAGATGTGCTTAACTTTTTTTTCCCATGCAAGATAAGCTTCAAGATCCGTTCTTCCTTGGAAAGAAGGAATGGTTATTTTGATGTTGCTAAGATTATCATCAACTCTTGGTTGAGCTATTTGGTACCTAGGTTCTCGACGCCTCAAACTTTGTTGGGAGGCTCGCTCGTCTATGAGTTCTTCGTCCACCTCTCCCTCATACTCTTCCTCGTGATTTGAATTATGCCTTCGTTGAGATCTTTCCTCCAAATGATCTAATCGTTCTTGCATCGGCCCCAACCTTTGTTGCAACAGCCTGTCCATCTCTCGGATAATATCTTGAAGATTGGAGTTAGTTGCTTCTACGTTAACATTATTACTTCCTCCAACAGAGTTTCTCACGGAATTTTGAGACATTATTAGTAACAAAAATAAAAAAAATTAAAACCTCACAAACACAAAACCTCACCTATTCCACTCCAAGAAAATGCACTCACACTCGTGTTTCACTCGGGATGGCTTTTACCCTTGATGTGCACTCTTGCCTTTTTCCACTCTTGCTCTCAATCAAGTCCTTTTAAGAACTTCCTCAAGGGTTGCAAATGGCTTGTAGAATTCGGCTGAAAAAAACAAAACTTGGCGAAAAGAATTTGGAAGGTGGGATAAGAAAAAGTGGCAACAACAAAAAAAGGTAAATTGTGAGAGTTGGTAAAGATGACAAAATAGTAGCAAAAGAAGAAATGATGTAAGATTTTTTTTAAAGAAGAATAGAGAATACGATGCCCCCTCCCTCTTTAATTTTCTCTAATTTTTTTCGATTTCTTTTTTTTCAGAAGAGAGACAGCGACTATCTTACTGAGTCAACCTTGCTCTGATGCCAATTGATATGAACCCGATAATGTGACCCGAGTCATTTAGATGTACCCGATCATGATTCTAGTAAGAAATATTCTTTGCTACGCTTTGAACTCTGAGATATCATAAAACATACATGTGAGATGAATAGTAATATAATAAAAAAAATTAATGAAGAAAGGAATTGGATAGGTAATTTGGATAGTATGGTGGCTAAGGATGGAGGATGATAATCATGGAAAGGTGTAAATCAAAGGAGTGATGGGAGATGCTAAAGGCGGCGTGGATTTGTATGGTTGCAAGGATAGCGAATTGTGACCCACTAGCTATAACGAGCTAGGAACCAACAATATACTTTGATGGAGTCGAGGTGGAGGAGTGTTGAACGTGACCCACAAGCTATATGAGAGCTTGGAACCAACGCTATAGCAAAATGAAATGGATAGAAGACTACAAGCACAACTTGAAGCCGATAGAGTTCTCGCAAGAACAAGATGAAAGCAATCTTTCAAAGGTTTATATTCTCCAAAAAAAGTGCTTTTCAAATGAACCTAAGGTGCCTATTTATAGTGTGGATAGGCACCATATGAAAAGTCACACAAAAGAGAGATGAATGCTCATCTAAATGCTATTGAATACAAATAAATGAAATGTTTCTTTCTTATCCTTTTGATGGATGAATTTTGCTTTAAATTGAGATGAATTTAGCCTTAAATTCGTCCAAAAGGAGTGGTGACTCTTGGGCTGCTTCATTTTGCTTGCAAATGGATAAAAGGGAATGGATGTGGACATAGGATGAATGTAGACATCCCACAAATCCAAACCAGCTTGTCTATTTGAATTCCTTGATGATTTTATCACTTAATTTGATGATTAAATGACATTAAACCAGCCTTCATTGCTTGCCCATTTTTGGAATATGATCAACCTTCAAAAAATGATAAATAAAGGCCTTGAATGCATAATTTGAATGCTGATTATTGCATGTCCCTTCTCTTGAACATGAATGGCCTTCATTGGTTCATAATTTCAACCTTGAATAGGTGAATTATGAAGCTTAAATGCTTTGTTACTCTAAGAAGATGAACAGCCTTGAAAAGATGAAAAGAATTCAGCCTTCAATTGCCTTCAATTGCCTTGTTTGCATGAGTAAAGATGGCCATCAATGACTTGTTTCCAAGTTGAAGTTGAAAAGTCTCTTCTTTAATCCACACGTCACATGAACCTAGACACACACAAAGGATTTATTCAAACTTAAAATAATAGATGCACGAAACAATTAAAGAGTTAGTTAATTGAGTGAGCTAGTTAAATGAATGAACTAGTTTAATTAAAGAACTAACTTTATTGAATTTAACTAAATGCATGAATGAAGTAGTTTAACGAATGATTTAAGATACATAATTAAACTACTTCCCTAAATGAACTAAAACTATAAATGAAATGCATGCTTTAATGACCAACACACTTTATCAATGTAGTGGAAGTTTGAAATACTTAAATTCTCATGCAAATGCATGCATGAGCAAGGTAAGGCATTCCTCCCTTATTATTTCTTCTTTCTCACGTTCATGGCTTGTTGTAAACAAGCTTTCCATGGCTGATTGAAACTCCTTGGCCCGTGCACTTGTAGTGGGGCCACTTGGGTACTTCTCCGGGTCCTTGTTCTTGATGGTCATATCAGAAGGTATGTTTGGTTATGAACTAGAGTAATAAAGGCAATGGGGGTGTCCGATGTTTTGAAGTTAGTTGTTTTGGTATTTTCTAGTTTGGTACAAGTTTGGTATGCTCATATTAGTTTGTAAGTGGCTTATAAATGTTGGTTTATGCTTTGTTTTGATAATTAACCTTTGATGCTTGATTTTCATAGGAAGCATGCCTCTAGAACTCAATGTTGATGATTGTGTTGCTTTGTTGATGTTCTTGCCATGTGTTATTAATGGTTGGGGTGTATTTGAGTTGTATGTATGATTATATGCTTATTAGGATGTGTTGGAATGGTCTTAGAAGTGTTAAACCAGCAATTTAGGCATTTGAAGACTGTAGAGTATCGGCACCCTTTAGGTGTATCGATACGGTCTTCATATTTTAGAGAAGCATACTGATACACGAGGGCGTATCGATACGGTGCCCTAGCGTACTGATACGGTTCTTATAATGCATGGTTTGGGAGGCTGATCATCGGGGGCGTATCGATACCCTCCCTAAAAGTACTGATACGCTGATCGTTAAGTTAGTTGGATGGCCTCTTTGTATGTTCTGAATCTTTACGCTTTAGTCCATGTTTTTCATGGATGCAATTAAATGAGTTTGAATGATTTTTTAAGCTGAGTTTTGGCAGAGATGCATGTAATGAACCTAATTAAATGTTGGTAATCCAAATTTTGGGAAAACCCTTGCAATTCGTTAAGTTTACTAAATGGTCCCTAAATCTGAAATTGGCATTAATCTCTGAGCGTTCGAGTTATTGTTTGGTCCGCTGCTATGCTGAACACATAGGAATCTAACATGCATCTAGACAAGTTAAAAGAAAAAATAAGGTCGTTTATTGAGGTAAACCTTCCTGGTTTACTTTAATATTCCCCATGTGACCCGTTCAGTTCGGTCTATCAGCTAGGCTTGGTCGATGGGGTTACATTTGGTGGTATCAGAGCCAGGTTTCGAAAGGTTGGGATGATGGTAAGTTGTTGGTACGTAATTGAGATGTGAATGTGTATTTTTGGTGATGTTTGTTTTGTTCGGTGAATGTCTTAAGCATGTTAATGTTGAGTATGTGATGGTGAAGCTATGCTTAGTGATTGTAATAAGAATGTGAGATGTTATATATGATGATAGATTGGGTTGAATCTTAATGCTTGTGATGCATGACGGTGGTGACATGTATGTAGTATGATTTATGCTATGTTGGGGGGGATTGGAATGCCCATTGCCTTATTACTATAGTGAAATGTTTTAAATTGAAATCGAAGTTTTGGATCCTTGCTTGGAGCTGGCCTGAGTGTTTTGTTTTGTGTGTTAGTTTGTTATCATGCCTTAATATAACAACACAATAAACCGAGGAGAGAGTAGCAATATGGTATGATTTCTGATGTCGTTGGGCAAGGAATAAAGGAGTGTGTAAAGTCTCATGGGGGCTAGACGTCTCGATGTGCCTTGATGTAAGTACAACATGTGTCGGTTGGGTAGGTTTTGGATGGCATGACGCCTGGGATATAGGCGATGTCTTGAGCTTGTGAAGTTGTTAATGTTGAAGTGCATGTGACTGCACTAGCTGGTGGACGTTTGTGAGCTGCGGATAGCGCTTACGTAATTTGAGTAGAAGTTGAGCTCGAGGGTTGTCACCGGAGGTATCCATGTAGTGGATGACCTGTACGAATGGGATTACGAAACAAATAGAGTGTAATGATGCCCACAGTGTAAAGATGAGTTATATCTCAGTTTTATGGGGATGTGTATAGTTGGTGGATAATTGTGGTTGTGGGTATAGAACCTGACGTTGTGTTATGAGAGTTCTTTTTGAACTGTTCTAAAGGAGAAGTATCTGAGAGTTAGATACTTGGGTGAAGAGAAATGTGAATATGTGGTTTGGGTTCGATATCGTAAGTTTGTAGTTGAGTTAAGGTAGGGATTGTTTAGTTGAGCAGGTATGCTCCTAGATTGGATTTGGATGTGAGACATCGATTTGATAGACTCTTTTATGGATTGGTGCATGATGTTAAACCATATCTGTTGATTTATTGGCTACATCGTTTTCGATGTGTTAGTAACACGGGCGAGGTATTTGAGCAGAACATGGGTGTAATAATTCGTGCGAGAGGTTCTAGCTCTAGAAAAATGAGTTGTGAACTCTAGCTTTAGTAATAGCCAGTGTAAGGATGGTCATGCTAAAAGTGTATCGCTGGGGTTGAGGCGAGGTTGTAGTAATGGTGGTCAAGGATCGTAGGGTCAGTGTGTCAAGGCTCGGGTACCATTGATATATAATAAGTGGGTGGAACGTGTGACCTCGTGAGGCAAGTTTGGCCACGTTTGATTGGTGGGGTATAGCTTTATGCGCCTGTTGCTGCTAATTGCTTTTGGAAGTTATGGCTTGAACATTTGTTTCGGAGGTGTTAGATGTGGGAGTGTGAGTAGTTAGTTTCTTTAGTGAAACTGTTGTTACAAGCAAACTGTATAAGAGATGTCCTTTATTTGTTCAAGGTCATGTGTTTTCAGTGTATTTGATGGAATTTCCTTTCTATGGTTTTGATGTGATTCTTGGAATGGATTGGTTGGTTGAGCATCGAGCTATAGTTGATTTTGATGTTAAGTGAGTTACCTTGAAACTTGCGGATGATTATGAAGTAGTGATTGTAGGTAAGAATGTGAAGTTCTTGTCCAGTACAATTTCGGCTCTTGAAGCGAGTCGGATGATGGAGTTGGGTTGCGAAGCTTTCCTAGCTTATGTGATGAACCCAGGTGCAAAGGAAGTGTGAGTGCAAGACATACGAACAGTATGTGAGTTTCTGGGTGTTTTTCCGGAAGAGTTGCCTGGTTTGCCACCAAACAAAGAAGTTGAGTTTGACATTGAGTTGTATGAAAATACGACTCCAGTGTCCATTGCTCCGTATCGAATGGCATCTAAAGAATTGAAGGAACTGAAAACGCAACTTCAAGAGTTGCTTGATCGAGGGTTCATAAGGCCAAGTGTTTCACCATGGGGTGCACCGGTCTAGTATGTGAAGAAGAAGGATGGTACGAAGCGTATGTGCATAGATTATCGGCAACTGAACAAGTTGATGATTAGGAACAAGTACCATTTGCCAAGGATTGATGATTTGTTTGATCAGATTCGTGGTGCTTCAGTATTTTTGGAGATTGATCTGATGTCTGGGTATTATCAACTAAAGGTTAAGGATGTTGATGTACCTAAGATTGTTTTTTGGATAAGGTATGGCCATTATGAGTTCTTGGTGATGTCATTTGGGTTGACAAATGCACCAGCTGCATTCATGGATATGATGAATCGAGAGTTCCGTGAGTTCCTATATCAGTTCGTGGTAGTGTTTATCGATGATATTCTCGTGTACTCACGTACCGAGGAGGATCAAGATAGGCATTTGAGGATTGCGTTGCAGGTGCTATTGGAGAATCAGTTTTATACTAAGCTGAGTAAGTGTGAGTTTTGGCTCAGGGAAGTGGTTTTCCTTGGACATGTGGTGTCAGCCGAAGTTATTCTGGTTGATCCACACGAGATCGAAGCGGTGATGAGTTGGAAAACGCCTAAATCGGTGACAAAGGTACGTAGTTTCCTTGGGTTGGCTGGATATTATCGAAGGTTTGTTGAAGGTTTTTCTAAGATTGCAGATCCTTTGACCAAGTTGTTGCAAAGGAATGTTCGTTTTGAATGGACGGATGTTAGGCAACAAGCTATTGAGAAGTTGAATGAAGCTTTGACGCAAGCTCCTGTCTTGATTCAGCCGGACTCGGCTAAGGAGTTTGTAGTTTAAAGTGATGCATCATATGTTGGTTTGGGTTGGGTGTTGATGCAAGGTGGGAAGGTTGTAGCTTATGTGTCTAGACAATTGAAGGTGCATGAGCGCAACTACCCTACTCATGATCTAGAGCTAGCTGCGGGGGTGTTTGCTTTGAAGATTTGGAGACACTACCTTTATGGTGAAAAGTGTGTGGTTTACACTGACCATAAAAGTTTAAAGTATTTCATGTCTCAAAGGGAGTTGAATCTTAGGCAATGAAGATGGTTGGAGTTGCTTAAGGATTATGATCTGATGATTGAGTATCATCTTGGAAAGGCCAATGTTGTGGCTGATGGCAATGAAGATGGTTGGAGTTGTTTAAGGATTATGATCTGATGATTGAGTATCATCTTGGAAACGCCAATGTTGTGGCTGATGGTTTGAGTGGGAATGCAGCTGTTGAGTTGAGGCGCACTATTTTAGATGAAGCTCATATCAGTCCTTTTGCTATGCATTCTGGTAGTATTAAGATGTATCGTGGTTTGAAGGATGAGTATTCTTGGGTGGGGTTGAAAAGGGATGTTGTTGATTTTGTAAGTAAGTGTATAGTTTGTCAGCGTGTGAAAGGTGAGCATCAGTTTCCTTATGGATTGTTACAGCCTTTGAGGATACCAGAATGGAAATGGGAAAGGATTATGATGGATTTTAGGTCTGGTCTGCCTTTTACACCATTTAAGAAGAATTACATCTGGGTGATTGTAGATCGTCTTACGAAGTGTACACATTTCTTGACTGTGCATACTACGTTTATGTTGGATAAGTTAGCAGAGTTGTATATCGCCGAGATTGTGCGTTTGTATGGTGTGCCTAAGTCCGTAGTGTCGGATAGAGATATGAGGGTTACAGCGAGATTTTGGGGATGTTTACACCAAGCGTTGGGTACGCGTTTGAATTTCAGCACTTCGTATCATCCTCAAACGGATGGAAAGTCGGAGCGAGTTATCCAGGTGCTGGAGGACATGTTGCGATGTTGTGTGATAGATTTCCAAGGTTATTGGGAAAAACAATTGCCTTTTGTTGAGTTTGCCTATAATAACCGTTTTTAGGCGGGTATACAAATGGCTCCGTATGAGTCCTTGTATGGGAGAAGGTGTAGAATGCCTCTTTGTTAGGCAGAGGCGGAGCAAAAGTTTGTTTCCTTGCAAGATCTTATTAAGGGAACAACTAAGAAGTGAAGCTCATATGTGAGCGACTAAAGGATGTGTCGGATCGTCAAAAGTCTTACGCAGATTTAAAGCGTAAGGAGTTGAGTTGCGGTTGGAGATCGCGTGTTCTTGAAGGTGTCGCCTTGGAAAAAGGTGTTCTTGAAGGTGTCGCCTTGGAAAAAGGTGTCGCCTTGGAAAAAGGTGATGAGGTTGTGGAGCGTGTTGGTTCTGTTGTATATCGGTTGAGGTTACCTCCCGAGTTGGAGAAAATTCATGATGTGTTTCATGTTCGATGTTGTGAAGGTATAGATCGTATTCATCTCATGTTATGTCTGTTGAGGGGATAGAGTTGAATCTGGATTTGTCCTATGATGAGGAACCAGTTGGGATCCTGGATTCGAGTAGCAAAGTTCTTTGTGGTAAGACGATTGAACTTGTGAAGGTGTTGTGGTGACATTGAGGTGTTGAGGAGGTCGTGTGGACAAGTAAGGTGGACATGTTGAGACAATTTCACACCTTTTTCCTTCAGGTAAAATTTCGAGGACGAAATTTCATAAGTGAGGGAGAGTTGTAACGCCACGATTTTGGGCCTAGGTGTTTTGTGCGTCGGGTTAGGCTAGTGGAACTGGTAATCGATTGTTCGAGACGTTAAGGTGGTTCAGGGAAATCAAGGTTCGAGATGGGATAAAAATGTGGTAAAATTTTCTAAACTCCTCTAAAAATATATTTAATAGGTTGGTCAAATTAATTTTCAAAACAATTTTTGGGAAGTATACATTTTGGGTTGTGACCAAAATGTAAATTTTAAAACTGTGGATAATAGTGTTTTTCAAAAAGAGTCAAAATCTTAGAATATTTTGGGAGCTAATTGGCAATTAAGCCTTTTCTCTAACTTGGAATGTGTTTTAAATGATTTATTAAATATTAAGAGAGGCTTTAATGATTTAATTTAAAGGCAGTTATTTTGGTTAAACCAATTTGACGACAATATCATTTTCCTTATTTCATATCAACCAAACACTCTCTCAATTCTTTCATTTTTCTAGATTTCTTTCACTTTCATTTTCTCTCTTGATTTTCAACTTCTCTCTTGTGATTTCTCTCAAATCTCTTCAAGATTCTTGAAAGCAAACTTGCCAAATTAGAAGAGAAGCAAGGATTGGAGGTAAATTTCGTGTTAACCCTCTAATCAAGGTTCTTTAATAAAATTCCAAAGATATTTGACTATTTATCTATGTTTTTTATTGAAGTTTCATTGTGGTTTTGAAAAAATGATGAAATCTTGTTGAAAAAGATTATTTAATGTGATTTTTGGAGTTGTTTTGATTTGATTTGTTTGAGATGGTTTCTAATTGAGTTTTGAAAGGTTTATGATGTTGAAATAGAGTCTTAATCATAGTAATCCCGAAATCCTTGAGATCTTTGGTTTTTAAGGTGTTTTTTGTTGGGTTTTTGGTGTGTTATGTGAGATCTGAGTTACTGGAGGTATAAGGATGGTTTTAGGTTGTTTTTGGATGTTGATTTATGGTTAAAATGTGTTGGATGTGTTGGTTAATGGCTGGGCTGAGTTTAGAGATTGATCGATTGAGATCTTCCTTGTTTTGGATGGATATTTTGATACTTTAGAGCAGGGCAACGGGTTTCCTTTTGAGTGTTGGTGTTTAGATGCATTATGATGCATTAAATCTCTATTTTTAATGCGTTGAAAACAGGGGATAGTGTTGCGGAATCAGACGAAGTTGTTTTGGAGGCTTCAGACGGTTGATTGTGGCGTCGGCGGGCGTGGTTTCGCAAGTCGGTGAGTGGAAATGAGATTTTCAGCTATGAAACTTCATAAAGGAGGTTTTGGGAACTTAGTGTAAGCATGAAATGCTTTACTAAGTTCGAAAGTAAGTAAAGTGATTTTCTCCCTCGGATTGTGCTATTATGAGCCTTTGGATGCACTTGTTTTTATTGCGTTTACCTACTGTTTTAAAGTATATTTTGAGTTTATAAAATGTCGTCGATGATGCCATATGGTTGAAGGATGCACTAGGTATGTGATCCTTGTATGAATATGTTGAAGCATGGTTTAATGCTTCGAACATGGCTTAATGTAAATGTTTTGGAAAACAATGAGATATGTATGAAATGTGGATTAGATTGGCAAGTGATGTTGTTTAAAGTGTTTTGTAAATGAAATCGGATATAGTTAGTCGGCTATAGGATTGAGTGCACTATAAACAAGTCGCCTTGGATGTTGAGGGGTTGTGATTGTACCGAAAACTCCATCCAAGTACCCTAACGATTGAGGAATGTTTAAGGTTGCAACAGTAAAGGGTATCACCCGGGTGCGAACCTTGTATGTGTCATGTCTCTTGTTAGTGGGTTATACATCTACCGATGAGTGGTGTTGAGGGGTTGTGATTGTACCAAAAACTTCACCACGGGTGTCACAACGGTGGAGGGTTACTCTCGTGTTAGAACCTTGGGATGTCGATAGAGTGTATGAAGGGTTTGGGACAACCCTTGGTAATCCGTGTATCCGATATGCTTTTTGAGAAATGAGAATGTTGTTAAGCACTTGTAAGCCAATATAATGGAATGAAATGTTATGGAAATGTTGATAATGCATGATATGGAAAATGCATGTTTTATCTTAAGCTTTGCATATTGGTGAATATGCTTGGAAGGCTTGATTTTTGTTTAGCAATGGTTTAATTGATATGAAGTATGTGATTGTTGCATGATGTTTACCATGCTGATTTTAATGATGAAGTGCATGGATTTTCAAAGAGCGCGTGATGGTTTTCAAAAGAGTGAAAATGGTTTTGAGAATTGATGGTGTTTTTGGTTTTGAGCTTTCCTCACTAAGCATTTTGTGCTTACGCTCTCTTTGTCCATCAATGCAGTCAATTTAAGCTTTAGAGGTGGCACTTGCAAAGGATCGGTAAAAGACTTTAATTGAAGGTATGTTTGGTTATGAACTAGAGTAATAAAGGGAATGAGGGTGTTCAATGTTTTGAAGTTAGTTGTTTTGGTATTTTCTGGTTTGGTACAAGTTTGGTATGCTCATATTAGTTTGTAAGTGGCCTATAAATGTTGGTTTGTGCTTGGTTTTGATAATTGACCTTTGATGCTTGATTTTCATAGGAAGCATGCCTCTAGAACTCAATGTTGATGATTGTGTTGCTTTGTTGAAGTTCTTGCCATGTGTTATTAATGGTTGGGATGTATTTGAGTTGTATGTCTGATTATATGCTTATTAGGATGTGTTGGAATGGTCTTAGAAGTGTTAAACCAGCAATTTGGGCATTTACAGACTGCAGAGTATCGGTACCCCCTGAGGTGTATCGATACAGTCTTCATATTTTAGAAGAGCGTACCGATACACGGGGGCGTATCGATATCCATTTTAGCCACTCGTCAAGGGCGTATCGATACAGTGCCCTAGTGTACCGATACAGTCCTTATAATTCTTGGTTTTTGAGGCTAATAATCGGGGGTGTATCGATACCCTCCCTAAAGGTACCGATACGCTGATCGTTAAGTTGGTTGGATGGCCTCTTTGTATGTTCTAAATATTTACATTTTAGTCACCATTTTTCATGGATGTAATTAAATGAGTTTGAATGGTTGTTTTAAGCTTAGTTTTGGCAGAGTTGCATGTAATGAACCTAATTAAAGGATGGTAATCCGAATTTGGGTGAAAACCCTTGCAATTCGTTAAGTTTACTAAATGGTCCCTAAATCTGAAATTGGCATTAATCTTTGAGCGTTCGAGTTATTGTTTGGTCCGCAGCTATGCTGAACACATAGGAATCTAACGTGCATCTAGACAAGATAAAAGAAAAAGAATAGGGTCGTTTATTGAGGTAAACCTTCCCAATTTACTTCAATATTCCTCGTGTGACCCGTTCGGTTCGGTCTATCCGCTAGGCCTGGTGGAAGGGGTTACAAACTCTTTTGGAGCCATTCGATAGGGAGCAATAGACATTGATGTTGTATTTTCATACAACTCTATGCCATACTCAACCTCTCTATTCGGCAGCAACCCAGACAACTCTTCCAGAAATACACCCAGAAACACACATGTCGTACGTATGTCCTGTACACGCACTTCCTTCGATCCTGGATTCATCACATAAGCTAAGAAAGCCTCACATCCCAACTCTATCAAACGACTCGCTTCAAGAGCCGAAATTGCATTGGACAAGAATTTCACATTCTCGCCCACGATTACCATTTCGTAATCATCAGCAAGTTTCAAGGTAACTTGCTTAGCATCAAAATTGACCACATCTCTATGCTCGATCAACCAATCCATCCCAAGAATTACATCAAAACCATAAAAAGGAAACTTCATTAAATCAACTACAAACACGTGACCTTGAACAAATAAAGGACATCTCATATACAACCTTCTCGTAACAACAGTTTCACCAAAGGAACTAGTTACTGCATTCCCACATCTAACATCTCAACATGGATATCAAGAAAATGTGCATGCTCACTCAAGATATATGAATGCGTAGAACCAAAATCAATCAAAGATAACAATGAAAATGATTGCAAAGTGAAAGTACCTCCAATCACATCGGTGTCATTGCGTCCCTCGTGATGTGCGTACACCCTTGCAGGACCACCACCCTCAGGTTGGATATCCACAACATGTGCTACAGCTCTCTGACCATCCTCCCTACGCTGGAAGTTACCACGACCGCGCCCACAGCCTCGTTGAGGTGCAACAAAATGTGCTCTACCCTGACCACCTCCAGCCAACAATAGACAATCACGCCTCATATGATCAGCCGATCCACAACTCCAAATAAAGACAATCCCGCTTCAAGTGCTCGCGTGATCCACAAATTCAACAGGCATTTTGCTCAGACCTCACCCTTATTACCTTGAACTGGCACACAACGCCCAACATTACCTCGCCTCGGCTCAGGCTGATACCTACGATCACAATGTCTCTTAAATTGTCCACCACTAAGACCAGAATCCGCAGCTCTCTTACCCGAGCTAGAACCACCCACGCGAAAGGATAAGCACAAACTATGCTCGATATCCTTATCTCGCATCACCAACACATCAAAATCTGTATAATCAGAGGCCAACATGAAAGACTTCACTTCTTGCACCAATCCATAACGAAAACAGTCACAACGATGTCTATCACTTGGCACTAAATCAGGGGCATACTGGCTCAAACGAACAAACTGAACCTCATACTCAGCCACAGTCATGCTACCCTGAACCAAGGACAAAAACTCACGTTTCTTTTCATCCAAGTATCTAACTCCTAGATACTTCTTCTTAAAGGTAGCTTGGAAGAACTCCCAATCCACCTCATTGGGCTTCATAGCCGCAGTTACAGTCGTCCACCAACTGTAAGTGTCACCTTGCAACAATGAAACAACACATCCCAACTTACGTGCATCATTGCACCTCATTATATTCAAAATCCAGATCGTAGTGGCCATCCAAGCCTCGGATGCCTCGGGCGACAAACCACAGTACTCGACACCGCCGAAACTACGCAAGCGTTCTAATGGCAATCCCAAATGCCCAACAGCAGGTGCTTGCAATTGCACTCCGGCAACAACAGCCTGTAATGCTCCAGTCATCGTCTGAACTAGAGGCGTCAAATCACCCAACATAGGCTCGGCTTGCTCATGATGTCCTTGCTCCTCACCCCTGGGTAAAGGCAGTGGATGAGGTAAATTCCCACCAGGAAGAACCTCGTTCTCCTGATTTCCCTGATCACCACCAGCAGCAATCGTACTCGAACGTAACTCTCTCCTCGATCCCATTGTGATATTATAATTAAGGCGTAATAATAAAACAAAATAAGAAACCAGGCCAGCTTCCAACAAGGATCCAAGACTTCCAACTCAATTTAAAACACTTTACTATAGTAATAAGGCAATGGGTATCCTCAATTTCCCCCAAGCATAGCATAAGGCATACAACATGCGTATCACAAGCATCGTGCATAGTAATCAATATCATTTGTTCATCTTCAACATGATTATAACAATCACCATGCAAAGCAAACATCATCATTCACTTAGAATTTGTGAAACCAAAATTGATTTTGATATAACAATTTAACTTATGGATTAAATTGTAAAACAATAAATTTTTAATTATTTTCAAAGACTCGCATTTTGACAAGCCATTTTGAACCAAACACTATTTCAAGTCAAAAAATATTTAAAGGTTCGATTTTCACTAAGTCTTTTCTTAAGTATTCAAGCCAAACTTCAACAAACGCCCTGGCGTATCGATGCCCTTAAGCGTATCGATATAGTTTTTCAACACTAGAATTTCAATCGTTCATAGCGTACTGATACTGTCTAATCCCGTATCGATACGACATTCATTTGGGCAAGACTTTAAGCTATAGCGTATCGATACACATCGGAACCGTATCGATACAGTTTTCTTATTAAAATAGTATTTTTCTATAGCGTACCGATACGGCATGTCACCGTATCGATACGATATGCTGACCTTTGCAAAATCCTTTCATTTAATTTTTGAACGTTGGCTTGTCAGTTATTTGGAATAAAAAAATTTAATTGACCGTTGAACAGTATCGATACGCTAAGGGAGCGTATCGATGCGCTTTTTTATCAAAACTCAACTTAGGATTCCAGTGAGCAAAATCTGTATCGATACGGCTAACCATACCGATACACCCCTTAATATCGTACCAATACGCCCTTCAAGCGTATCGATACGCCCTGTTTTTCAGTCACAACGCCTCTTTCTTATTTGAGACAAGTACTGATACGCCCACGAGTTGTACCGACACGATAGGTTGTTGAGCAGCATTTACTACGGGAAATTGCAGCCTAACGGCTCTATTGATGATCTCAACCACCCAAATGGCTAGAAATCAATGCAAGAGTATAAAAACAAGTCTCAAATACTACAACAACAACTATTGAACCTACAAGCAACATCAAAGCACTCAAATCCAAACCTTGTTCTTTTTAGAGTCAAATCTTTGTACCCAACTCCATTGTGATTTTCATTGTAATTTTTATTGTGGCATTGAGGAGTGTTTGATTGTAATTGGGTAAACATCATCCTTAGAGAGGAATTTGTAAAGTTGACCAAAAACCCTTCTTTGTAAGAGTGAGTGGATTAAGCTTTGGGTAGAAAGCTTAATCAAAATTGTAAGGTTTCCTCCTCATCCAAGAAAAAGGGAAGAATCAATTAGTGGATTGGTTGAAAATCCTTAGTGAGAGATAATGTAGTGGATGTAGAGTTCATTAGAGAACTTGAACCACTCTAATTGCCTTGTGTTCAACTTTTTATTCTTCCAATTTCCACCCTTAAAATTTTTTATCGCCTATTCACCCCCTCTTGGCCATTTGCAATTGTTTGATCAACTCAACAATTGGTATCAAAGCTACACTCATTTGAAGGATTACAACCCTCTTGAGTCGATTCTAGGAGAGTTTGATCAACAACAAGTCAAGCAATGACATCCACCTCCATTTCCAACATCTGTGAGTCTCAATCTACCACCAGACCACCATTCTTCAATGGGGATAATTACCCATAATTGAAGAATATGATGAGACTCTTCATCAAATCAACCGACTACATGGTATGGGATGTAGTTGAAGAAGGGTCATACATTTCGATGAAGAGATATGCTGAAGGAAGACTTGTCTCAAAGGTGAAAGCTGAAATGACCGAAGATGATAGAAGAATAATGCAAGTCAATGATAAAGCCTTGCATGTCATCTTTTGTGCTCTTGGTCTGAATATCTACTCCAGGGTGTCTTCAATCGAGAATGCCAAGGAAGTTTGGGATACCCTCGAGACAACATATGAGGGAACTAGCGATGTCAAAGAAACAAATATCGGGCTACTCAATCTAAGATATGAAAAATTCAAGATGGATCCCGATGAGAGTGTCTCCAAGATTTTTGATCGATTCTCGGTCATCGTCAATGGATTAAAAGGTTTCGGTGAAATCATTCCTGAAGACAAGCTAGTGAGGAAGCTATTGTATTCTCTTCCGGAATCGTGGGATAGCAAGAGAACGACCATTATTGAAGCTAGAGATTTGAAGACTCTCAAACTCGATACTTTTGTTAGATCTATACTTACCCATGAGATCATGAAGAACGAAAGAGAAGAAGAAAAGAAGATGGAGGAGAAGAAGGTTGAGAAGAAGGAATTTGAGAAAATGAAGACTGGAATCGCACTTAAGGATTCATACCATGATAGCGATTCTCGTGAGGATGAAGATGAAGAGATGACCATGTTGGCCAATTGATTTACTTGTTTCATGAAGTCCAACCGAGGGAGAAAGCTCAATAGAAAATGGGACTTCAAGAACAAGAGTAAAGAAGAAGAGAATGACTAATTAATTTGTTATGAGTGCAAGAAATCCGGTCACATCCGATCTGAGTGCCCTCAATTAAAAAGGAAGAGTTTTGGAAAGAAGAACAAGCTCAAACCTCAAGTGTCAACTTGGAGTGACGAGGAGTCATCCGAGGAGGAGGAAGAAGTGGCTAACATTTGTCTCATGGCCATTGATGATGATCGAAGGGTAAACCTCAACTCATCTACTTTCGATTTTACCTATGATGAGCTTCATGATGCATATGATGAGTTGCAAGAGGTCTATGGTGAGTTAGTTTAAAATTTTAAAGAGTCAATTTTGAGAAATAAGAAAAATATTTCTGATTTGAAAATTCATAATGAGTCTCTTTCAAAATCTAACTCGGAATTGGAAAAGAAGATTTTATACTTGATAAACCTTTCAAATGATCTTAAAATGAAAAATTTTGATCTTGAAAAACTTCTTTCTGATTATCACACAAAGGAGGTGTATAATCTTAAAACTTCTATTAATATTGGGAGAAATAATTTTGAGAAACGAAATTCATCTAATACCCAATATGTAAAAAGAAAACTCTTTTATCCTAAACAAAGAAAATCTTCAAAGCAATATAAAAATAAAGTAATTAAGAGTGTTTGGGTTCCCAGGGAACTCATTGTTTCTAATAACATGAATGCTATTGCTTCTTGGATTCCTAATGGAACTAAGGTTTTGAGGGCTAACACACATGGACCCAAAATGATTTGGGTACCAAAAACCAAAGCCTAATTTCTTTGTTTGTAGGGGCAGCATTGCTACAAGGCCAAAACATCATGTCAAAACTCACAATACCATCATAGTGGATGCTCAAGACATATGACCGGTGACAAGAGTAGATTCTTGGAACTAAAGCCAAAGAGTGGTGGAGTAGTGACTTTCGGTGACAACTCCAAAGACCACATTGAAGGTATTGGCTCCATTGGTAACCACTCTTCTATTTTTATTGAAAATGTTCTATATGTCAACGGTCTTAAACACAATTTATTGAGCATTAGTTAATTATGTGATAAAGGTTTTAATGTTCTCTTTGATAAAAATGGTTGCAAAATAATGAACATTAAAACAAATCAATTGATGCTCATAGGGCATAGGGTAGGAAATATTTACATGGTGCATTTCGATGACATTCACACATCTCATGCATGTTTAGTTGCACATGATGAACATGACTCATGGCTTTGGCATAGAAAATTAAGACATGCTAGCATGAGTGTTTTAGAGAAATTAGTTTCCCTTAATCTAGTTAGAGGTTTACCCAAACTTAAGTTCTCTAATGATAAAATATGTGATGCATGCTCTAAGGGTAAACAACATAGAACCTCATTTAAATCCATTAATGATGTCTCTACTAGTAGATGCTTACAATTGATTCATATTGATCTTTTTTGGCCAATTAGGACTATGAGCTTGGATGGTAAATCATATGCTTTTGTACTTGTTGATGACTATTCTAGGTTTACTTGAGTTCTATTCATAAGTACAAAATATGAGGCTTTAGAAAAATTCATCACATTTCAAAAATAACTCAAAATGATCTTGAGCTTAAAATTGCTCATATTAGAAGTGATCATGGAACCAAGTTTCAAAATTTAGGTTTTGAAGAGTTTTTAAATGAAAATGGGATTAGCCACAATTTTTCCGCACCTCACACTTCTCAACAAAATGGGTATACATTTTGAAGAGTTTCAAAATTGAACTTTAGAAGAAATGGCTAGAACCATGCTTTGTGAAAATAATTTACCTAAATATTTTTGGGTGGAAGCCACAAATACCGCTTGCTACATTATAAATCGAGTAATGATTAGGCCAATTTGAAGAAAACACCATATGAGATTTTAAAATATAAGAAGCCTAACATTAGCTATTTTCATCCATTTGGTTGCAAGTGTTTTGTTTTAAACATTGGAAAATACAATTTAGGTAAATTTGATGCTAAAAGTGATGAAGCTATTTTCTTAGGATATTCTTTAAACTCTAAAGCCTATCGTGTATTTAATAAGAAAAATTTAGTAGTAGAAGAGTCTATACATGTTGTTTTCGATAAAGCTATTTTCTTAGGATATTCTTTAAACTCTAAAGCCTATCGTGTATTTAATAAGAAAAATTTAGTAGTAGAAGAGTCTATACATGTTGTTTTCGATGATAATCTCCTTCCGAGGAAGGACTCTTTTGATGATGATGATGTAGGGATCATTGAAGCCATTGATGGAAGACAAACATCAAAGGTGGATGAGATTCCAACCAAAGAAGAAGATGCACAAGGTCCACCTCTTGAAGCCTTGAAGGACTATGCTCTTGAAGAAAAAGAAGGTGACATACCCAAGGGATTTCAACTATTTCAAAGGTGGTGAAATCTTGGGTGATCCATCCAAGGGGGTAACTACTAGATCATCTCTCAAATTAATGAACCATGTTGCATTTCTTTCATGCATTGCGCCTAAAAATATCAAAGAAGTATTAAAAGATGATTTTTAGATATTGGTCATGCAAGAGGAATTAAATCAATTTGAGAGAAGTAAAGTATGGACATTAGTCGAAAGGTCTAGTAATCAATCTACTATAGGAACTAAATGGGTCTTTAGGAATAAACTAGATGATAGTGGTAACATAGTAAGAAATAAGGGTAGGCTTGTTGCTCAAGGTTACACTCAAGAAGAGGGAATTGATTTTGATGAAACATATGCACCCGTAGCTAGAATGGAAGTTATTAGGATGCTTCTAGAATTTGCATGTTACCATGATTTCAAGCTCTTTCAAATGGATGTAAAAAGTGTTTTCTAAATGGTTCAATAAATGAAGAAGTGTATGTTGAACAACCATCGGGTTGTGAGGATTCAAAATTTCCAAATCATGTTTTTAAACTAACCAAAGCTCTTTATGGTTTAAAACAAGCTCCTAGAGCTTGGTATGAAAGACTTTCAAACTTTTTGATTGAAAAAGGTAAGGTGGATACTACACTTTTCATAAAAAGATATAGTAATGACATCTTAGTAGTACAAATTTATGTTGATGATATCATTTTTGGTTCTACTAATGAATGTTATTGCTAAGAATTTTCTAAGCTAATGCAAGGTGAGTTCGAGATGAGCATGATGGGGGAGCTCTCATTCTTTTTGGGACTCCAAATCAAACAAAGGAAGGATGGCACCTTCATAAATCAAGATAAGTACGTGAATGATATGCTCAAAAAATTTGGCTTGGAGAATGTAAAGCCTCAATCCACCCTTATGAGCTCTTCTATAAAGCTTGACAAAGATGAATGAGGTAAGTGTGTTAATTCTAAGCTTTATAGATCCATGATAGGTTCTTTGCTTTACCTTACCGCAAGTAGACCGAATATTATGTTTAGTGTTTGCTTGTGTGCTAGGTTTCAAGCTAGTCCTAGAGAATCACACTTAGTAGCCATTAAGAGAATTTTTAGATACCTTAGAGACACACCTAACTTAGGTCTTTGGTATCCTAAGGATTCTTCCTTTAGTCTTCATGCTTATTTGGATGCGGATTATGGGGGATGCAAGATAGATAGGAAAGTACCTCCAAAATAAATAGATTGATGCTCATTTCGTGATTCCAACTCTCCCGATATTGAACAAATAGATTGATGCTCTCTTCTCTCCCGATAAAGATTGCACACAATGAAGAACCAAGAGTAAACAAACCTTGAATTTTATTGCAAAAACTAAAAACCTAAACAAATACAAGCAAAACTCTCACAACTACTAGGCAACCAACCCTTAACCCTAGGGAAGGTTTAGAACATAATGGAGATGGCGGCACAAGGGTTTCGACAAGAAGGATTTTTCTCTCTAATCTCATTTTTGTTTCTCTCCTTCAAGTTGGTTTATATTTATAGGGAAGGAGCCTAGGTCTAAGTCGGTTTAGGGCAGGAATCCTAGTTAGAATCTAATTACAACTCATTAAAAGAACAAATCTAACATTAAATCTTCCTAGATTCCCATTTGACTTTTTCCATCTTGACTTTGACCATGGCTTTTCTTTGTCTGTTGGGCTCCAATACACGAGCAAGTGGTCTCCAAAAATTGGGCTTGATGAGCTCTTTCAGTCGCATACCACTTTACATATTTCCACCCTTCCTCGAGTTGCTACCTTGGCAACATATTGTTGTCTGCCTCGGTAGAGGTCAAGGTTGGAGTGCAGGGGTTGGCACAGCTCTTCATTCTGGGCCTCTCCTCCTTTTCAGTTCTCGATCAGCTCTCCAGATAGTCCAATAGCTTCCTCCATCAATTTCCAGCTTCTCCTCTTCTGCCCTCTCTACTGCCTTGAGGCATCTGCCTGGGCGGGTACCTGCGCACAAAGAGAAAACACACATGAGCAGTATCTTTTATATTAAAATAATTAAGTTCATCAAATAAGGCAGAATGTCTTATCTATGCAGTTTTGTGTATGTTTTCTTAATAAATGTAACTAAACTATACTTAAGAATAACAATAATTGAGCTAGACTAGGGGATAAATATAGGACTTTTGCACACTTAACAGCGCCGTTGCCGGGGACTTCGGAAAAGTTACTAATATTTGTTTTGTTTTGATTTATGACCAGAAAGAATCCGAGAGAACAAGTAGACTATATCCCGGAGATCGAAGCATACGCCCGAAGACTACGCAGTCAGACACTTCGAGAAATGAAACAAAGAGAAAGAAAACAACGATTCCGAAAAGAGCTAGAATCGGCCTCTGCATCTGAAGTAGAATCACATTTTGAGTACACCAACGAAGAACAAGTTCCGATGGAAGATAACGATCAAACTTTCCAACAACAGCAATGTGCATAAAGTTTCCGAATGGAGAGACACCAATCGCGCTAAAAACGGGGTTGATACATCTATTACCTACTTTCCACGGTTTGCCCAGTGAAAACCCTCACAAGCACCTAAAAGAGTTCCACATGGTTTGCCTTAGTAAAAAACCACAGGGAGTTTTCGAAGATCAAATAAAACTTCGTGCCTTCTCTTTTTCTCTAGCTGATATTGCCAAAGATTGGCTATTTGATCTTCCTTCTAATTCGATTACAATTTTGACTGACATGGCTCGTCTATTTCTTTACAGGTTCTTTCCAGCGGCTAAGGTGAGCGAGCTAAGGCGGAGCATTCTGAGTATTCGACAAAAGGATACATAGTTCTTATATGAATACTGGAGCGTTTCAAAAAGTTATGCGCTAATTGTCCTCAACATGGTTTGACTGGGCAAACACTTATCCAGTATTTTTATGAAGGACTGACGCCTATGGATATGAAGGTAATTGACGCAGCAAGTAGAGGAGAAGTTGTCAACATGACCCCCACCGCGGCAAGAACATTAATATCAACCATGGCTGCCAACTCACAAAGGTTTTATCTTTCAAGTGAACAATCTCGACGGGTTCACGAGGTAAGTATAGTTTCGCTGGAAAATAAGATTGGCAAATTAGCTGATATTGTTCAATCTCTCGTCACAGATAAAAGGATTGCAGCTAGGCTTTACAGGATATGTACAAGTCCGGAACATCCAGTGGATTTTTGCCCGTTAGTTCAAGAAGACGATGCTGCTCAAGCCAATGCAACAAGGAATTTCATCGGTCCTGCCCAAAGGCATTACAACCCAAATGCAAATACGTATAACCAAGGGTGGAAAGACCATCTAAATTTTAGCTATGGGCAGAATCAGCCTTACCAACAGAAGAAACCATATCAACAATCAAAGTCATCATTAGAATCCATAGTAGAGCGGTTGGCGATATCCCAGGAAAAGTTCCAGAACTGGACTGAGGCTCATTTATAAGAATTAGACAAACAAATGACCCAGTTGGCCCAAACGGTTGGGAGACTTGAAACAAAGGGGAAGCTACCATCTCTGGCAGAACAAAACCCAAGAGAGAATGCGAACACCATCACTCTACGAAGCAGTACCATTTTCGAACCAAAAGCCACGGAGCAAGGCGTTCAAAAGAAAGGTAAAGAGAAATCACCATCTTCCACTAAGAAAGGTATGTCCAGTCCACCTTCTACACCATCTCCCTATACTACTCCACCCATTTTTTCCTTCAAGGTTGGTTAAATGTGACAAACAAGATGAAGAGAGGGAGATTTTAGATGTATTTTGAAAAGTGGAAATTAACATTCCACTTCTAGAAGTAATAAAAAAGGTACCTCGATACGCCAAATTCCTGAAGGATCTATGCACAAATAAAAGATGACTTACCAGAATAGATAAGGTAAATTTGGGAGAACATGTATCCACAGTTTTTCAGCGACAGTTACTGCAGAAATTGAAGGACCAAGGTATGTTCGCAATTCCCTGCAAAAATCGGTAAGGTTGGTATTAAACGTGCCATGTGTGACTTAGGTGCTTCAATAAATGTTATGCCACTTTCTTTATATAAATCACTTTCTATTGAACCTTTAAAAGATACAAAAGTGACTGTGCAGTTGGCAGATAGATCCGTAATATACCCGGAAGGACTCCTCGAGAATGTCTTAGTCCATGTAAATGATCTTATTTTTCCGGCGGATTTTTACGTCATCGATATGGAAAATGACCGATCAAACTCGTCTTCAGAAATTCTTCTTTGTCGTCCCTTTGTTAGTATGACAAAAACAAAAATAGATGTAAGAAGCATAATTCTTACAATGGAGTTTGACGGTGAGATCGTTAAATTTGACGTATACAAAGCAATGCGACATCTAGATAATGTTGCTAGTATTAATTTTATCGATATCATTGAACATGTCGCTAAAGAGTTATAGAATCTAACTTATCTGATAATTTGTGCAGGGAATTGGGAGGCCACAGCAAAGAAATTAGGGAGTTGGAAAACATTTTTTCTGTTCATTCTGATTTGCACCTAACTCCTTCGAAAACTAAAATGCTTCCTTCCATTTTGCAGGCACCAAATTTGGAGTTAAAATTACCGCCAAATAAAATAAAGAGTAAAGGAGATATTTTTTCAGACAAAATAAAGGAATACCACGGTCGTAAAATTTCTCGTAGAGAAATTCTGAGTTGGATTAAGCGCGTGAATTGAAAGAAGTGTTTTTCGTAGAACCTGTAGCCTGAATCAGGTCGTCGAGCTAAACGACGTTAAATAAAGCGCTACATGGGAGACAACCCATTTTATTTTTAGTTTGATTAAATTTTATTTGTTTTAAATTTGATTTTATTTATTTTGATCTTAAATTTATTTATTTATTTGAATTTTCATATACCCCAAACATTTTGAATCGGACTTTAATGGAGTCATATACGGTATTCTTGTTCGAACAAAACGCAATTTCGAACCCATAGAAGTATTGCATGCATGGATAAGCAATGGTGAAATTGTTGTCGGTGCAAGTTAGCAAAACCCTACCTATCTCTTAGTGCATTTTAGCCAAACTCAAACCCAATCTTCTGCGAAAACTTTATCCCCACAATTTTAAAATTATTTTGTTTTATCCTATGGACCCCACGTTTGATAAGTTATCTTCTTCTTCACTTTTTATCATTTTATTTATTATTTTATTATTACCCCACTTTATTTGATTAACCAAATCCCCTTTCAACAACAAATTATTTTCTTTTTTAACCCTTCTCCACCTGATTTACACCAAACAACATTTTTCCCTTCTTTTCCCTCTGCCGCATACCCACTCTTAGCCTCAAAACTTCTTCACAAATCCTCCATTTTTTTCTCTCGCAATGGTGAGAACAAGACAATAAGCACCCCCACCTCCTCCGATCGAACTTGAATACCACCGCGATTGTCGCTAGCTCAGGGAGTTTCCTGTTTCCTCTCTTGTTTTCTTATTTTACATATTGGGACAATATGCTTTAAGTGAGGGGGAGTAGCATTTGTGTTAAGTTCTTTTTCTTGCTTATGATTTGCGATTGAAATTGAGCTATTTTTTTATTAGAATTGTTGATAATCTTAGTTGCCAATCTATTGTTTTATTTAATTTCATTGTATTTCTTTGTGAATTCAATTTTTTTCTTGTTGAATTTAGGATGAATGATAGCATGGCATGAAAAAATTAGGTAAATTTTTCTTGGTCATTTCATGAATTTGTTGATTGATTTGGATGCATGACTTAGTTCAATAAACCTTTCATGTGAGTTTTGAGCCTAATGAGCATATATTTTTATTATTGCTCTTTGTTTCAATTGAGTGTGCCAAATTAATTGATTGCATTCTAGAACTTGTAACTCGATGCTTGTTGAGACTACACATTTTGATTATGATGCTTTAATATGACAGAGACATTAGGATTAAACCAATTTCTCTTCCCAAAAAAATGGCCTACTCTTTATTTATTTTTCCTTTAGTGAACCATTTTTTGAGCCTTGTCCTTTTCTTTGTTTACCACTTCATTTAACCCAAACCAACTTTCTATTTCTCACTCTTTTTGTCACCCTTTTCAGGACAAAGTTAAGTTTATTCCGAAGCGAGAAATGAAAAAATCATATTCGAATCGAACAAAACAGTGCAGTGCAAAAAAACACTGTGCAGAAAAATAAATCAGTGCGGTTTGGTTCGAACAGTGCAAAAAAATACAGCGCAGAAAAATTACAGAACTGTGCAGTGCAGTTTCAATATTTTGTTCGATTCGAGTATACTATTCAGACAGTGAAAATGAAAAAAAAAATCGGAAAAAAGCAGAAAAAAAGTTTGCTTCGAAAAGAAGAAGAAAGAGAAACCGTTCGAATGAAAAAAATGATGTCGCTTGATTTCTTGTTCCCTTCGAATAATTCTTTAGGATAATCTTTTTCTTTCTCTTGAATTTTTAACCTCATTTTCAGCCTTTATCCTACCCGAACCTTAACCCCGTTAAAACTCATTTTTAAAGTCCTCTTGATTTTTACATCATTTTCATATTAAGTAGTGGAGATTAGATATAGTTACAAGCACATGGTAATGGGTTGATTAATTTAGGCTTGAGAGATTCTCTCACCCGAAACACTTGAGCGAAATGAGTGAACCAATGTGAGGAGCTAAGTCTTGTATTCTTTGAAATTGGTAGACGATTGAAATGCCTTGGTTGATTTACACTTAATTGATTATGACATGATTGATTGATCTTGAATTTCAACATTTACTTGATTTAGTTTAGTTAAGAAATCTTAGAAATTCTATGAAATTGAAGTTGGCAACTTAAGGCTTTTAGCATGATAATTGAGAAATGCTTGAGGACAAACATTGAATAAGTGAGGGGGAATTTGACTAGTGTTTATTTTGTGCTATGTTTTGTGTTTAAATACTCCTTGGTGGTTCATTATCATTGCCGATTTGGGCGTTTTTACATGTTTTTTGTGCAGAACTTTGTGTCTGGAAAACATATTGGAAAAGATTTGATTATGCAAGTTTTCTAGATTCATGCCCGGATTAGTGGGCATGAATGCGCTGACTCGGCGACATGTCAGTAGGCTTCTAGAAGATGACGTCGGCAGAGCATGATAGCTTATCAGCCGCGTCCAGAGCACTTATCAGCTGGGATTAGGATCAAAGCTTGGGATTTATCTTTTATTTTTGAATTTTAAACATTTTGGAATTTAATTATTATCACTTAGCATTTATCTTTTCTATTTTAAATATTTTAGAATAATCTCTTATCATTTTAAGAGTACTTTTAGGGTTTTAGGATGCTACAAATACCCCATTTGGGATGAGACTCAAACCATCAATTGTTCTCATTCTCATTTCGCTTTGAAGTTTATTAGATTTCTTTCTCTCCATTATTCTCTTGCTTTCCCTTGCTAAAAAACTAAGTATGGTTTCTTTGCAAACTATGCTTAGCTAAATTCCCTTTTAGCCAAAAGCTAAGCTAAACCCTATTTACCTTGTAAGAATGGAAAAAGTGCTTCAACCCCTTCGATTTCTTTCTTGATTTTTAGCAAAATAGGATTGACAATCGGCCTTTCCTTTAGGCATAACAATTACTTCATTTCGAAAAGTGAACGTCATGTTGATGTTATTTTGATCCATCATTGGGGACCAGATTGGGCTTGTAGCGGAATCAACTCCCTAAGAATAAACTTAGTGGCGGTCCACTAAGGGAAATCAAGATCGTATACAACTCTCGTCGAGATAATCATCTGAGTACGTGTTTTTCCAGCGTTAAGCAGAGAATTTGCATTAGCATCGATTGACGAAGCTAATCAAACAAAAACTAGATTTCAAGGATTGGCCTTGGGATTTAGCTTACCATAGAAAAGCAAGTTACAAGGGTTGAGCCTTGTAGACTGTAACCTGCAAGAACTCGAAGCAACATCCCTTTCAATGATCAAGACAAATCAAGGCGAAGCAAAGTTGGAGGGTAATTCTTATCATAATCTATTTCAATTATTTTCTTCACTTTATTTATTTTAATCTTCTCAAATTATTTCGCTTAGACCCCTTTTTTATTATTTGCAGATCACTTGGTAATTATCAAACTCAAATAGATATTGGGAACTCCTTAGTCCCTGCGGATCGACCCTTACTCTCACTACTCTACTTATATGCCTGATTACTTATATGTATGCATGATTACTTATACACGACGCTTTTTAAAGTGTGAACATATGTATGCATGATTACTTATATGCCCTCATAGATGCCTATGTGTATAGATGAAAAATCTCTAATGTCATGCCCAAATGTATGCATGTACTGACATATTTAAATATATACATATAAGTGTTTATGCACTATGCATGTTCGACTGTCTACACCTACTAATAACATTCTCAGAACCAATATTCCTTTCCGAAGCTGAAACTCACACTTACCCAAATAAAACAAACACTCACTTTGCCACAAAAGCCTACCAAGCAACTCTTGGTTGTCAATCAAGATCCTTTTCGGTACCATTATACCTGGGAATTCCACTACTCTTACTACTCACGATACCAAGTGTTCAAAGAATACTCAACTCATCGCAACTTCAAATGCAACTAGCGCATTCTCCATCTACACGGCAAAACTAAAAATCCATACCAATCCAAACGCTCTTAAACACACTTTTCGTTAACAACCGCACTAGTGCCTTAGAAGATAGAACTTTTGATCAAACATATCCACAAACCAACCATTATCACAATTACTTCCTCAAATCATACACTACCTTAGTGTTCGTCAACACAACACAAAAAGAATTTGGGAGTCGTAGCAAAGTACGTCTCTATACCGAACTCAACTTCATAATCACCAAACAACACAGAAACTTTATCGGAAGAACTATAGGTAACAATTCTCGAACAACACCGACATTCAAAACCCAAACATCCTTAAACCTTGGATTACTAATAAGCCAATTTTTATGAACCCTAGTTCGATCCGTTCTTGAACAAACTCCATCGCAAAAAATATCAACTCCAATCTTCAAGACTTCAACAAGCTCAAACAACTACCTTCAACCAATATGCGTAACTGCATGTAGCCAGATTCACCAGATGATGCAATAGGGATTTAAAAACAGATTACTCGACCTTTCCTTAATCAAAATACATAATGTATGATTATGTTGCGCACTCTGACCTTCAAAGATGAAATCAATTCAATGCCTTATGCATATTTCATACCTTTACCATCCTCATGGATATGGCATTAGGGATACTATCAAGTTCTCCTTAGCAATCAACATAATTGATCAGGTTTCGATCCTGAACATTAAATTTCTTGCCTGAGGTGTACATCATAACCTTATCATCTTAAACACTCCAGCAATCCCCATTAGAATCTCAGTAGTAGCTTTCATGTTCCTACATTGCACAAACTGATACTGCTATAAAGCATAAGTCACCTTACGGTGTACTCATTTCCATTTACATCACTTCACCAACTCTTATCTTCAAAATTCATATCATTAACATCGATGTAAAAACAACTTTATATTTGAAAAAGTGGACCAACGCCACCTATAAACTCACGAACATTAACACCGCCACTCAAGTTCAAAGAGCATTTCAAACTACTCTCGATCGAGGACCAAGTCAACTCAAGATCGTAAACCATTTTTCTTACACCATCGATAATCCAGACAACGCTTACTAAGCTCGGAAGTAATTACTGAATAAATCATTTCTCATCAAAAATCAAATCCATTACTGGTGTTTAAACCTGAGAGTTGGGGCGTAGGCTCGATAAGTGATCCAAGACAAACCGGTAAAAACTTTTTTCAAACGCGTTTATAATAGGCAATGTATTCCCGGTTATCCCCAATATAAGCAATTAATAACATAATAACATACGAAACACATTTATCAATTTCTCAAAATAACCAAATTAAACTCCATCCTTCTGAGGTTTTGTAACTTGGCTCTGATACCACCAAATGTAACCCCTTCGACCCAGCCTAGTCGTTAGACCCAAACCAAGAAGATCACATTAGGTTTACCAAAGCAAACCTGAACAATCTTAAAAGAATTAGGGTCCATTTTTTTTCTTTTAACTTGTCTAGATGTATTATTAAGACCTAAGGTGTGCATACCAGTATCTGTTCAATTTTCATTCGATTCGAACATCGATAAGGCACAACTACAAAATGAGTACGTTAGGGACCAAAATGTAAATCTAAATAGTTATAGGGACTTACACAAATTTCATGTTACCAAATGTTAATTAATCATTTTTCATGTCAGCATGTCAAATTTTAGCTTCAACGGATAACAAATAAGCATCCAATTTAGCCAAATATGAAATTAAGGACTAAATCATAAACTAGCCAAAATACAGGGACTAACACATTTTTAACAGCTTCTCACATCAATTAGATACATTTAAAACAGACTTTAAAAAACTCAAATTAAACGAACATCATTACCTATTCAATTGATGCAACAACATACGGTGACCAAATTGCAAAGAATCTAAACTCGGTAAAATCCATTAATCGAATTAACCACCAACAATTACAATACTCGAGCTGCACCTAATAAATTTTTGGAAATTCGAATTCCAACACAACTTATCCAAAAACTTACGAACAACATTAACATGCTTCTAATAATAAATCATCGTTAAACACATAGGCTCAAATAGTTACATATCAATTAATGAACACAATTCATATCTATACAAGTAATCTAGATGTATGCTTCCTAACAAGATAAATCATTATCCAATAAGCACCAAATGATCAAGACCTCAACCTAGGCCATAGAATAATTAAGGGATTAAAGCATATGATCATAAGCAATCATCGAATACAAGTAATCAATCTAATCATTATTTAAACTATTAAAATCATTTGATCATAACTATCAAGTATACAAAGCATTGAAATAAAACCAACATATTAATCATTACATACAATAATCGTCTAACGTAATATAAAATCAATCAAGTTATAATTTCCTAAATAAACAATCCATCTCAATATTCAACCCACATTGCCTTATTACAAACAATTTTAATACCGTAACCATACCCTTTGAATATGTTTATCTTGGAATCCATTTTGCCTCAAACCAGGACCCCAAACTTGCTTTATTCATTGCATTGACAGGAGAAAAGAGAGCGTAAGCATATAATTCCTAGTGAGTGCACTCAAAATAGGTAAAACGTCAATGCAGTTTTAAAACCAAAATCTATATTGGAAACTCGTATTAGAGCAAGTCAAACACATCATTTCCAAAGTAGAATATGTGTGAAAACCCAATGCGCTTGTTTACTTCTTTTGAAAGCAAAACATGCATAACTCCATGTGCATCAAAATACTTTTTCTCAAGTCTCATGCTTAATCAAACCTAAGTATTTCTCATTTGTTTCCAAAACAAATCATGCACTTAACATTTCCGAAAAAAATATGCATATTAAACCATCTGCAACATGTATCATGAATCAATAGAAAATCTCATTTACTAACCCTCAACTTAAGCTTTCCCATGCATAATAATCCATATGCAAGGCTTAAGGAGTAAACATGTATAAATCAACATTATACAACACAATCCATCAACATGATACATCATCAATTATATTGGCTTTCAAGTGATCATAAACCAAGTTTCACTTTACAAAATATTACGTCGGATACACGGATTCTGGTGAGTGGATCATTGAATCGATTTAAGCCATGAGGGGTGAATAGGATTTTTAGAAATTTTGGTGGTGAAGTGGAAAATGAAAATTTGCAAGACAAGGTATTTAGAGTGGTTCAAGTTCCAATTGAACTTTACATCAACTACCTTAGCTTCACTAAGGATTTTCCAACAACTCCACTAGTTGATCTTCCCCTTTTCTAGGCTTAGGAGGAAACCTTTACTCAAAGGCCAATTTTTCTACCCAAAAATTGACCCAATCCTCACACGAGGTTACAAAGAAGTTTTAGGCTAATTGCTAGTATCTCTTAATACAAATGTAGCCCTTTTACAAGTACTCAACCCAATTGAAACAAATAAGATTGGAAATACAAAGTTCTACAATTGGGGTTTACAAGAAAAATATAGGAATTTAGCACAAGAGCTTGAATTTGATGTTTGGATGTTTCTCTTAGGATTAATAATAGTTGCTTGAGCTTTTAGGACTTCCTTTTATACATTCTCATTGAATTCTAGCCGTTGGGGTTGTTGCCTTCATAATTATAGTTGTTGGGATGTTATCTTCCCACCATAAATGCAGTCTGCAACTACCCGTTCTGAAACGCTCGACTCTATTTCGAAACAGACCAAAATAGAAATAATCGTTGGGGTGTAATTAATAGGCCGTACCAAAACGGACACGGTCATTTCGATACGCTAAGAGCCTATTCCGAAACGTGCTAAAGCTCGTTTTGAAACATTTTACCACTGTCAAAACCTGTACCGAAACAGCTTAGAAGCGTTTCGATACACTTTAACCGTCTCTTAAAAATTAGTTATAAAAGTGCAATGGTCATATTTTGAAACTAAGTTTGAAATTCATTTCGAAACGTTTGAGGTTGTTTCGATATTGTTGTATCGAAACGGTTCAAACCGTTCCGTTGTTCTTAATCAGTTTCAAAACGAGAAGACATGTTTCGATACACCCGTATCGAAACGGGAAGGCTGGTTCCGAAATAGATGTTAACAGTTTCAAAACATTCCGAAACGCCTAAGGGCCGTTCCGAAACTGTGACTAGAAAATCACGGTTTTAGCTTTGTAAACACTTAGAAAATTTTGAATAGACTTAGGTTTTGACTTGGACATTTTTCTTAGAGACAGAGGGAAGTTTTGAGGACTTAAAAATTCAGTTTCTCATTTTCAATTTAGTCCTTAAATCATTTTTTATATCAAAATCAATTCATTGGTTTTACAATCTCCCTCTTTTTGATATAACAAAACCAAGTATGATTTTTTAATAATTTTGAAATTTTTGAAAAAGTTCTAACTCCCCCTCAATGTAAGATGGGTTTTAAAGTTTTGAAAAGATTTAAAATTCAAGTGTTTGAAACTCAAAACCAACTTTAAAAACACTTAGGCTCTTATATTACTTCTCCCCCTTTTTGTTAGATAAAAAAAATAGATAATAAAGGCTAATCAAGAGAATAAACGGACTCATAAATATAAACCAAACAACATAATTATCATAGATATCATTAAAGTTCAAGAAACAACATCAAAAACATAAATATTCAAAGCATTGAAGTTCAAGCTCAATCTTAAAAACACATAATCAAAGCATAGGTCTTTAAAACATAAAAACATAGATAAGTGCAAACTTAATCCTAATATGATAGTCTAATATGATATGCAATATGAATCCTAGGCCTCGTCATCATCGCCACCATCATCAAGAGAATCATCATTGTTCTTAGCTTGAGCATGACGATAGTTCCTCCAACCACCATAGAATGTGGAGAAAGATAGATCCATCGATGTTTGTTGATTCTCAATAGAGGAGACATGTTCCTCCAATGATTGAATGCGAGTGTTGAGAACACCAAAACCCGAGGTGATGTTTGTATCTATCGAGTTGAACCGCTCGGTAAGGAAAGCCATAAGTGCATCATTGTTAGGAGCCGGAGCTTGAGCTGGAGGCTCAACTTGAGGTGTCGGAGCTCTCCTATCAACACGAACCCATTGGCCAAGAGTATAACGAAACCCAGACTTATTAAGGGAAGATTCACCAATCTTTTGCTTTCGGGGTTCCGGAGAATCATAGGAACAATCATAACCGAGGTTAGCGAAGACGTAGCTTAACAATGTTCCATAAGTGAAGGATGTAAGTGTATCGGTGATACGAATCTTCACTTGATGGACTATCTCGGCGAACATGATTTTGACCAAGTTCGGGCGTTGTGCTTTGCGAAAACACTTGAGCCAAAAGTAATCAACTTTTCGGATATGAGCAAATTTACCTCCTAAAGGGGGAATGAACCAAGAGATGATCAAATGTAGGAATCGATCATGAGCATTCAATGTAAGAACAGATCCGGCGTGAGCACCAAAGTGATTCTCATCCTTAATACCTTCATCTTTGAGCCCAAGAGCTTTCTCTAAAACGGATATATCAATACGACGCTTCTTGCCTAAAAGATAAGACTCGATGCCAATTACATCGGTATGATCTTCATTGTCGATTAAAACGACATTGGAGTAGAAGAGCAAGACCAAGTTCTTGTAGGCAAGGTCGGGAATTCCCAAAAAGGCTAGGAAATCTCAATCTTGCAAGAGAGGTAGATAACGGAATTCGAAATGCTCTGAGTAAAGGAAGGCGATATCCACAACACGCTCTCGTCGAACGACTAAATCATAATAATTTTTAAGCGATCCTTAGTTTCTTGATTCCTAAGGCTCTTTTGAAAAAGGAGAGTAAGATTTGGATGAATGTTTTCTTGGTTCAAACCTTCACCCATTTGAGTCTTTCTTTTCTTGTTGACGTTTTCGATTAGAAATTCCTAAAAACACAAAGCAAACAATAAGAAATTTGGAGTGTATGCACTTAAATCCTTAATTCAATTAAATGAAAATCCCATTAAGGTTTTGAAAACACTTTAAAACATTTATACATGTAAAAAAAAATTTAAAGAAAACAAAATTTGAAAAACTGTGTAAAGAAAATACGATTAAAATCAAATATATTCGAATAAAAAAATTTGAGATTTTGAAAAAATTTCACAAGTTTTGGAAAACCCAAGAAGTATAACTCATATTCTATACAAAACTAATATTTTCTAACCTAAGAATCGTATGAAATCAAAGGAAAAAGGAAAGGTTAGAAAATACCTTAAAAAGGGATTTTGGAAGAATGGATGGATGAAATTGCACCAAGTTGTTGAAGCTTGCTTAGATTTTAGTTTGGGAGTAAAAGCCCTCAAGATTTGATGAAAAACAATGAGGTTTGGAGGGTTTTTTATAGAGAAAAATTGGGTTAGGGTTTTTAGGAGTTTGAATAAAAAGTGAATTTGAGCAATTAAAGCCCTTAAAAAGCCTTTCCGGATACGCGTTTCGAAACAGGCACGACCGTTTCGAAACAGGCATATCGAAATGTTGACTATCGTTCTGATACCTATTGACCATTACGATACAGATTTGATCGTATTAAATCCCATAAGACATCTCATATCGAAACACATTTGGGTCGTTTCCATACATTTCTTGGCAGAGGCAAAATGTTTCGAAACCCTTTGGGGCGTTTCGAAACACCCTGGTCACATTGCATTCTTTTAAGAGATCCGTATCGAAACAAATTGACTCGTTTCGATACGCCTAGGCCTAGAGCTGCATATGAGGCTCTAAATTGCAGAAAAATTTAATTTGAATGAGTCCTAGATGCATAAATGATATGAGTGAGCAAGAGAAATAGTTAAGAACATAAACATACTCCCCCTAACTATAAGCATGGATGAAATTAGGATCAAAAACACATAAGCATGGCATTTTACAAGAAATCAAGCAATTTAAGCACAAAGAGGTCCTAAAAGGTCAAGATAGGCTAGTTAGACCTAACTCTCTCCTAAGGGACCAAAAACGCTCCTTATCTAGAGGTTTGGTAAAGATGTCCGCTAATTGATTTAAGGTGTCTACAAACTCTAAAACAACGTCTTTCTTAAGGACGTGATCTCTAACGAAATGATACCTTATTTCTATGTGTTTGGTTCTAGAGTGTTGGATAGGATTTTTGGTTAGGCGTATAGCACTAGTGTTATCACACTTAAGGGGTATGGTGTCTACCTTAATACCATAGTCTAAGAGTTTTTGTTTCATCCAAAGGAATTGAGCACAACAACTCCCTAATGATATGTACTCAGCTTCGGTGGTAGATAAAGCTGCACTATTTTGTTTCTTAGAGAACCAAGTTATGAGCATATTGCCTAGGAATTGGTAAGTGCCGAAAGCACTTTTCCTATCTAGTTTGCAACCCCCATAATTCACATCCGAATAAGCATGAATGTTAAATGTTGAGTCTCTATGGTACCAAAGACCTAAACAAAGAGTATCTCTAAGGTACCTAAAGATTCTTTTAACGGCTATAAGGTGAGACTCTCTAGGACTAGCTTGAATTCTAGCACACAAGCAAACACTAAACAATATATTTGGTCTACTTGCGGTAAGGTAAAGCAAAGATCCAATCATAGAGCGATAAAGCTTAGAGTCAACACACTTACCTCCTTCATCTTTGTCAAGCTTTGTAGATGAGCTCATTGGTGTATCTTGAGGCTTTGCATGCTTCAAGCCAAACTTCTTGAGCATATCCTTGATGTACTTAGCTTGATTGATGAAGATGTCATCCTTCATTTGTTTGATTTGGAGTCCTAAAAAGAATGAGAGTTCCCCCATCATGCTCATTTCAAATTCACCTTGCATAAACTTATAAAAATCTTGACAAAGCAGTTCACTAGTAGAACCAAATATAATATCATCAACATAAATTTGCACTACTAATATATCTTTGTCATTGTTTTTAATAAAAAGTGTTGTGTCTACCTTTCCTTTCTCAAAACCTTTTCCAACTAGAAAACATGAAAGTCTTTCATACCAAGCTCTAGGAGCTTGTTTTAAACCATACAAAGTTTTTGACAATTCAAAGACATGGTTTGGAAAAATTGGATCTTCAAAACCCGATGGTTGTTCCACATACACTTCTTCGTTTATAAAACCATTTAAAAACACACTTTTGACATCCATTTGAAAAAGCTTGAAATCATGAAAACATGCAAATGCAAGTTGCATCCTAATGGCTTCCATTCTAGCTACGGGTGCATAAGTTTCATCAAAATCAATTCCCTTTTCTTGAGTGTAACCTTGAGCAACAAGTCTAGCCTTGTTTCTCACTATGTTACCACTCTCATCTAGTTTGTTTCTAAAGACCCATTTAGTTCATATAGTATATTTATTTCTAGGACTACCAACTAATGTCCACACTTTACTTCTCTCAAATTGATTTAACTCATCTTGCATGGCCATAATCCAAAAGTCATCTTTTAATGCTTCTTTAACATTCTTAGGCTCAATGCATGAGATAAATGCAACATGATTAAGTATTTTAAGAGAAGAGCGAGTAGTTACCCCCTTGGATGGATCACCCTTGACATAGTTGTACTCCCTTGGGTAGCTCACTTCCTTTTCCTCAATAAACATGTCTTGCAATGCTTCTAGAGGTGGTTCTTGTGCATCTTCATCTTTGGTTGGAATCTCATTCACCTTTGATGATTCTCCACCATCATTGGCTTCAATGATCCCTACATCATCATCATCACAAGAATCCTTCCTCGGGAGGAGGTTATCATCGAAAATCACATGAACGGATTCCTCTACAACTAATTATCCTTCCTAGCTTCTTCTTCTTTTCTATCTCATGCTTCTTTATCCTTCTCTCTTCCTTCTTCTTCTCTTCTTCTCTTCCTTGCTTCATGATCTCATGTGTAAGAAGAGACCCAACAAGCTCATTAAACTTCAAAGTTTTCAAATTCTTTGCTTCAATGATGGTCGTCCTCTTACCATCCCAAGACTCCGAGAGAGAGTATAGAAGCTTCCTCACTAGCTTATCTTCGAAAATTACTTCACTGAATTCTTTAAGGCCATTGACGATGATTGAAAACCAATCAAACATCTTTGAGACACTTTCATCGGGGTCCATCTTAAAATTCTCATAGCAACCCCATCTTTGTCTCTTTTACATCGCTAGTGCCTTCATAAGTCGTCTCCAAAGTGTCCCACACATCTTTTGCGCTTTCAATAGATGATACCTTCGAGTAGATGTCCGGACCAAGTGCACAAAATATGATATGTAGAGCTTTATCGTTGACTTGCATCTTTCGTCTATCTTCCTCGGTCATCTCCAACTTTACTTTCGGAACTAGTCTTACTTCATCGGTTCTTTTAACCGGAATGTAGCGACCTTCTTCCACTACATCCCAAACCATGTAATTAGTTGACTTGATGAAGAGACGCATCCGATTCTTCCAATATGGGTAGTTGTTCACATTGAGGAAGGGTGGTTTAGTGGTTGATTGTGACTCATAAAGGTTGAAGTAGATGCCACGACTTGTCTTTGGAATTGATCACACTCTCCTAGGAACTCCTCTTGTGGTTGTTAATCCTTCAAAGAGGTAGGCTCTAATACCAATTATTGAGTGTATCATTGAATCGATTTAAGCAAGGAGGGGGTGAATTGGATTTTTAGAAATTTTGGTGGTGAAGTGGAAAATGAAAATTTGCAAGACAAGTGATTTAGAGTGGTTCAAGTACCAATTGAACTCTACATCCACTACCTTAACTTCACTAAGGATTTTCCAACAACTCCACTAGTTGATATTCCCCTTTTCTAGGCTTAGAAGGAAACCTTTACACAATGACCAATTTTTTTACCAAAAAATTGACTCAATCCTCACACAAGTTTTACAAAGAATTTTTAGGCTAATTGCTACTATTTCTCAATACAAATGTAGCCCTTTTACAAGCACTCAACCCAATTGAAACAAATAAGATTGGAAATACAAAGTTCTATAAATGGGGTTTACAAGAAAAATATAGGAATTTAGCACATGAGCTTGAATTTGATGTTTGGATGTTTCTCTTAGGATTAATAATAGTTGCTCGAGCTTTTAGGACTTCCTTTTATACATTCTCATTGAATTCTAGCCGTTGGGGTTGTTGCCTTCATAATTATAGTTGTTGGGATGTTATCTTCCCACCATAAATGCAGTCTGCAACTACATGTTCCGAAACGCTTGACCCTGTTATAGAAACAGACAAAAATAGAAATAGTCGTTGGGTGTAATTAATAGGCTTTACCGAAACGGACACGATCATTTCGATAAGCTAAGAGCTTGTTCTGAAACGTGCTAAAGCTCGTTTCAAAATATTTTGCAACTGTCAAAACCTGTACCGAAACGGCTTAGAAGCGTTTCGATACACTTTAACCGTCTCTTAAAAATTAGTTATAAAACTGCAACAGTCATATTTTGAAACCAAGTTTGAAATTCATTTCGAAATGTTTGAGGTCGTTTCGATACTGTCGCATCAAAACGGTTCAAACCGTTCTGTTGTTCTTCATCAGTTTCGAAATGAGAAGACCTGTTTCGATACATCCGTATCAAAACGGGAAGGCTGGTTCTGAAACAGATGTTAATAGTTTAAAAACATTTCGAAACGCCTAAGGGCCGTTCCGAATCGGTGACTCGAAAATTATTGTTTTAGCTTGGTAAACACTTAGAAAAATTTGAATAAACTTAGGTTTTGACTTGGACATTTTTCTTAGAGACATAGGGAAGTTTTGAGGACTTAAAAATTCAGTTTCTCATTTTCATTTTAGTCTTTAAATCATTTGTTATATAAAAATCAATTCATTGATTTCATAGATTCAACAAGTGTCCTCTGAACACTTCATACAACCTCAACCGAAATAAAGGTACAATCTCAACCATGTTACAATCACAAACCCAAATCATCGGTTAGGTGTATAACCTACTAACGGGAGTTTTCGGTACCATATAACCCCCAACTGTTAGGGTACTTGGATGGAGTATTCGGTACCTCACATGTAACGCCCCGGTTTTGGGCTCAGAAGTTTTGGGCGTTGACCGGTTTGGTCAAAGTGCTGTTCGAATCTAAAGAGGTGAAATTAGGAAAGCCTAGTTCGGATTGCATTAAAAATATGGAAAAATGTTCTAAAATCATCTTTTAATATATAAAAGTGAACTGTGAAATCAATTTTGGAAAATGAGGTTCGGAAGGTTGACATTTTGGCTAGTGACCAAAATGTAATTTTTGAAAGTTCGGTGACAGTTTTATAAAGGATTGAAACTTTGAATCTTTAAGGAGCTATTTACCCAATGGGAGTTTCTCCAGATTTTCTAAATATATTAAATGATTAATTAAGTGTTTTTAAACAAAAGAAAAGTGGAGGGAAGATATTTTCCTAAATCTAACTAACTTTTCTCTCAACCATTTTCTCTCATCTTTTCTCTCAAACCAAACACATTCTCTCCAGATTTCCTCCTCTGATTTTGTCACTCAAATCACTCATTTCAACTCTCATTTGATTCCTAATCATCTCATCAACAAAACCTCTCAATTTGCAAGTTGTTTCATCAAGCTTTTTGGCTCCAAAAAGGAGAAACTCAAGTTTGGAGGTAAGAACGTCCTTCTCCTCTGAACTTCAAGTTCTTTACTGAAATTCCCAAGTTCTCAATCCTTGGTTTGTGTTTTGTTAAAGGCTTTTCAATAGAAATCTTGATTTTGGCATAAAATGCAAGATTTGGCGATTTTGGTGAAATTTTCGTGTGATCTGTTTGGGCAGTGTTTTGAAGTGTCAAAATGATGTTAAATGAATGCTAAATTGATTAGAAGTTGAGGTTTAATTAATGCAATCCCGGATAGGTTGAATTTCCTAAGTTTTGCTTGAGTTTTTGGTTGTTTTTGGAGTGTTTTTGGTGATCTGTTATACCTGGAAGTATAAGGACGTGTTTGTGATCATTTTGGATGTTAATGGATGTTTAAAAATGGTTAGAAGTGATGGATCTTGGCTGGGTTAAGTTTTGGAAATGTTTGGAGGTGATTTCGGTTGTGTTTGGTAGCCGAATTGTTGGATTTGTGTTGAGCAGCGAGTTTGGTTGTGTGGCTGCTGTTCTTAATGCATAATGATGCATTAATGTGCTGTTTTTGTGTGCTTGAAACAGGGGAGTTTGATCCGTGAGCCTTAGAGGTGTTGCGGAAGGTTTCGGATGCTTGGAAGGCTTGGTGGCTAGCTTTGTTTTGTGTATCGGTGAGTGAAGTTGGGTTTTCGGCTTTTAAACAAAGGTTTGAAGGTTTTGGGAGCTTAGTTTAAGTCTAAACAACTTTGATAAGCTCAAGAGTAAGTAAATGGATTTCTTACTTGATTTGTGATATGAATTGGCTTTTTAAGAAATTGTGGTTGATGATTGAAATGCATGTGTTTTGCATGGTTTAAATCTGTTTTGAAAGCATATTTTAGCATGGTTTAATGCTTGTTTTGAAAGCCATATGTGAAGGATGCTCAAGGTAAGAGATCCTTGGTTTTATACATTGAAAATGTGGATTTGATGCATGGTGTTGCATGTTGTTCAATGGCTTTGTTTAGTGCTTTAAAACAGTGAATTAATGTTGGTAAATGATGGTTTTTGCATATTGGTTATGCATGTGAATCATTTGATTAATGTGGTAATGGTTTTGCATAATGGTTATGCATGTGAAACATTGGACTAATGTGGTAAGGTGGTTATATTGGCAAGTGGTGTAAGTGGTTCTTGGTTCTTTGATCGGATATAGTTAGCCGGCTATAGGATTGGGTGCACCGTGAATAAAGTCGCCTTGGAGGTGGAGTGGTTAAGAGTGAACCGGTAAACTCCCTTCAAGTATCCTAACGAGATGGTTAAGGTCATAATGGAGGTTGAATGCCCATTCGAGGACCTTGGTTGAGCAAAGGTTATATGGAGGTGTTGCCCATATGTGAGAACCTTGTGCTTGTTGAGATCACAATGGCAGTGTTAAGTCCATGTGTGGATCTTGTGTAGGGTGTCCCGGATCTCGTTAGTGATGTTCTACAACTACCAATCGGTGAATGCAAAGGTTATATGGAGGTGTTGCCCATATGTGAGAACCTTGTGCATGTCAAGGTTGTATGGTGGTTAAAAGTCCATACATGGGAACCTTGGGGAAGAGCTAAGGTTGTGTGGTGTTTAAAAGTCCATACATGGGAACCTTAGGATGTTGAGGTCATAATGGAGGTTGTTGCCCATTCGAGGACCTTGGATTGGTAGGGTGTAGGGAGCGTAGGGACAACGCTCGGAATCCGCGTATCCGATTGGATGTTGAGTTGAAAAGTGGATGTGATTGATCACTTGAAGGCCAATATGATGTTCTTGATTATGAAGTAGCATGGGATGCTTGAAATGATGCATATTTGCATGTGAAGCATGAGATGCTTGAATTGATGCATAATTGCATGTGAAGCATGAGATGCTTGAAAAGATGCATGGTTGCATGGAAAGTGTATAATGCTTGTGAATGCATGTTTACTTGTTAAGTTGAACAAGTGTTGATTATCATTTGGAAAACGAGGCATATGAGCATGAAATATCTTTAGTGCATTGGAGTCTTGTTGAGACTTGTTTTTAAAGGCATGTGATGATGATGTAGTGGTTCATATATGTTGTCTTTGGTTTAATGCATGTGTTGGTTGGTTTGTGAAATGGTTTTAAAAGATTCTTGTTTGTTTTGGCTTTCAAGTTTAAAGAAAGGTATGTTGTGAAATGGGAGTGTTTTCCAAGGTTTTGTTTTAGCTTGCATATGGTGTGTATGCATGGTTTGGCTAAATGGTTGATTTTGCAAGTTGTGCTTTGAAAAGGGTTTTCTTAGTTTGCTAAACTAAGGGTTGGTTTTCATGTATGTGCGATGCATGGTTTTGAGCTTGTTGTTGAAAAGGAGTTTTCAAACATGGCTTTGGTAAACAAATCGAGTTTGTTTTAAAAGTAATTTATGGCTCGCTGCATTGATGGTGTTTTGGTTTTGAGCTTTCCTCACTAAGCATTATGTGCTTACGCTCCTTTTTGTCCATCAATGCAGATTCTTGAAGTTTGGACAGCGAGGAGCAAGGGATTCAAGAAGGACTCCACTTTAGATGTATGTCTCGGTTAATAGCTATAGTTAATAAAGGCAATGGGGTAGAATCTCTTGGGTTGATGTATGTGTTTGTTTATGTTTAGACAAGTTTGGTTTTGTGTTGTTAATGTTGTTGGAACATGGCTTGGCTTATGAGATTGAATTGGAAGTATGTTGCTTAAATGGATTGCTTGTGTTGGAAGCTTAGTCTTAAAATTGGGGCTTTTCATGTATGATGGCATGTTGGTGAATTGTTGATGCAAGTATGCCTCTTTTATGTTAAATTGCATGTTGGCAAAGTTTGGTGGCTGTTGGAGCATGATTGGGTGTTAATTGCATGTTTAAATAGGCAAATTTCTGCATTTTGTGCAGGGTGTTTCGGAACAGGGTGTACCGTTTCGGAACGGGTGCCTTGAAGCAGCCCAGGCGTCCGAAACGGGTGAAACCGTTCTGGAACGGATAGGCCACTGCCCGACCCCCGTTTCGGTACCCGTTGCGGAACGGCCCCGCGTTTCGAAACGGGCTGTCTCCCGTTTCGGAACGGTTGACCGTTGGGGGCTGACAGTGGCAGTTATGTGTTTCAAAATGTTTGCATTTTGGTCCTGAATCTTGTATGTGCAATTGTATGAGTTTGAGATGTCCGTTTGAGCTGAAATTTGGCCGAGATGCATGAAATATGATTAATTTTAAGTTGGTAACTTAAAATCTGGTTAAGGCCTCAAAGTTTTCAGAATTTACAAATTGGTCCCTAAAGTTGTGTTTTGTGCAATTGGGTCCCTGAATGATCTCTGAGGGTTGTGATCTTTGAGTATGTTGTTTGTGTGATCACATCTAGGGTTAATGAGAATCTAGACAAGATTAAAAAGAGAAAAAAAGGGATCGTTAATCAAGGTTGACTTTCGGGTTGACTTTGGTTTTCCTCGTGTAATCTTCGTAGTTCGGGTCAACCGTCTAGGCCGGGCTACGGGGGTTACATCACAACCCCTCAACATCCAAGGCGACTTTTTATAGCGCATTGTCAATCCTATTGTCAGCCAACTATATTCGATAACATTTTAAACCACATCACTTGCCAATATAATTCATTATTAATATCCTACTGCCAAAATACATTTACACTCACCAACTTGATACGCTTCGATGCCGACGCCTCGGCGTCTAACCAAAAATTGTCCCAACACTTGTCATCTTCCAAAAAAAAATACAATCATCAAAATAACCAATTTATTATAACACCACCATACCACAAATAAATCCCCATAATTCACTGCTGCTCGAAACCATTCCCAGGTTTATTAACTAATATCCTACTGCCAACAAATGACTTGCAAAAGGCCACTGCTTGTTTTCAATTCCATTATTTTCTTTTATAAATGAAAACAACGGCGGCGGCCCACTGCTCCAATTGCACCATAAAATTCGTTCTTCTTCTTCTTCTTTATTTGCGCACTGCACTGCTTCGCATTCTCATCCACTTTAATTCCTTTCTTGCAAAAGGCCCCTGCTCTGCTTTGCGCCACTTATACCTTTTTTTCGGCTCTAACCATTCTTACAATCATTTCATCGAACATACAAAGTGCACTCTAATATGTGATCTACAAATTCAATCAACTATTCTACAAATTCCGGAATCAATTTATTAAAATTAAGTTTAGATTATATCTAACCCACAAGAATAACTTATAATCCAATTAAAACATTTAGATTTCATCTATCAAATCATGATTCACTCTTTAGCATCTAATATTAAATCAATTCATTAAAATTCATTTTAACATCAAAAGACAATAAAATTGATAGAAAATTAACACAAAATAATTAGAAGATCATTAGAAAATCAAAGTTTACCCAAATAAATTGAAAATGAAGATTGTTCCTCCAATCTTCCAACGTGAAATCCATTGAACAAAATGAGAGAAATCAAAATCTCTTGTGTGGCTATTGATTAGAAATGATTCAGAAAGAAAATGAATAAAAATTAGATAAGAAAATCAAAGAAAACTAAAATGATGTTTGGGAGAATCTTGAGAGAAAAAGAGAGATAAGTTTAGACATAACTTTCTTTCTTGAAAAAATGGTAACCGTCTTCAAATTCTAATTGGAAATAGATAGTAAAATCCTTATTTAATAAATGAGTCAAATAATCCCATAAAATCACAACTTTAATTGTTTTTACAAAAATGTCATTTCTAATATTTTACAACCTTTCGTAAAACAGTTACCATTTCATTAATATTAAAACAACACAATTAAAATCATTCAAACTCAATTTCATCATTTATGAAACTTATTAAATATATTTTTCACAAATACTCATCATGAAAAAAATTTGGAAATCAATTTAATTACCCAATTTATTTTCTAGAATTAATTAATTAATTAGCTAAAGCCTAACCCAAAATTTCAAATCGATTTCGGTAATTCACCTGAATCTTCTAGCCCGTTTTTTGGGGCGTTACATTGAAGTTTGCCTGATTGTTTTGTTGAAATTATCACCCCTTAGATTTATTAGCATGATGGGACCGAGGAGAGAACTAAGATCGGTCACAAATGGTACTGTCGTTGGGGAGGGACTTTAGGAGAATGTTATTCCTCCTCGAGTTTTGCCACCTCCTCCACCTAATCCACCTGAGGGTGTAGAGCAAGCACCCACAATGTCGAATGGGCCGGTGTTGGGTGATATGGCACCTTTGATTCAAGCGATGACTGGAGCATTTCATGATGTTGTTGCTAGAGTGCATATGTCTGCGCCTGCTGCTGCTGTTGGTCAAATGGGTTTGTCATTGGAATGCTTGCGTAGCTTGGGAGGAGTTGAGTACAAAGGGTTGGCATCCGAGGCATCTAAGGAGTGGATGGATAGCACTGATCATATTTAGGATCAAATGGGGTGCAATGATACCCGTAAGCTGGGTTGTGCTATATCTTTGTTGCAAGGAGACGCCTATAGTTGGTGGACTAAAGTGATCGTGGGCATAGAACCCGGTGATTGGACTTGGGATTTCTTTCAAGTTTCTTTTAAAAAGAAGTATCTGGGAGTTAGATACTTGGACGAGTAGAAGCGCGAGTTTATGGCTTTGATTCAGGGTAATATATATGTGGCTGATTATGAAGTACAGTTTGTCATGTTGAGTCAGTATGCTTCTGAACTAGTACCGGATGAGAGAAATCGTTGCGACCGATTCCGTTACAGGTTGGTGCAGGATGTTAAGACATACATGTTGGCTTCTAACTGCACCGATTTTGGCGTATTGGTCACACGGACGAAGGATATTGAGTAGAACCTGGGATTGTCTGCTCGTGTGGGAGGTTCTGGCTCTAGAAAGAGAGTTACGGATTCTAGTTCTAGTGGTGGTTAGTTTAAGAAGCATCGTGATAGGAAGTATCGTCCGGAGTTGAGGCGAGCTGGAGTTAGTGTTGGGCGAGGACCTTATGGTCAGGGTACCCATGCTAGAATACCGCATAACACCTGTTGGGTTTGTGGATCGCGTGATCATCTGAGGAGAGACTGTCTATGTTTTGCTCGTGAGGGACAGGCTCATGTAGCTGTGGTTGCTGATTTGTAAACCCCTCGTCTCGGCCTAGCCAACAGACCGAACCGAACGGGTTACACGGGGAAAACCAAAGTGAAACCCGTTAAGGTCTCACTCCGATTAGCAACCCTATTTTTTCCATTTTATTTATCTTGTCTAAATATCACCTTTAATCATATTTGTGAAGGCAACAGCAGAAAAACGAAAGCTGCACACGAACCAATCAGAGGGCATACGATAGTTTAAACTTACCAAGTAGTTATTAGTCACGTTTCATGCTCACGAGGCAAAGCCATCACAAAGGGGCACCTATGACTCATTTAGGAAGCATACGAGCATTAGGGACTAAAACGAAACATTTGGAAACCCTCGAAGATGCCTTTTAACCGTTTTAACTGCATGTGTTTCGAAACAGGCCTACCCGTTCTGAAACGCAGGCTTTATTCAAAAAGTAAAACCAAGCCGTTCCGGAACGGTCCCACCTGGTTCTGGAACGGGAGCCTCCAGTGGCCAAACATATCGGAACGGCCCTACATGGTTCCGAAACAGAAGCCTTCAGTGGAAAATCGTACCGAAACGGCACCACCCCCATTCCGATACGGGTGCCCCTAGAGCTCGATCGTTCTGAAACCATATCATGCGTTCCGAAACACCTGGACACAGTTTGGCTCAAAAATGGATTTCGGCATCTCCAAACGTCCCCAAACTTGCCCCTAAATAACACAAACCACATGGAAACTTAGTATACAAACAATATAGAGGCAAACACCCTAAACGCAACTCCAAACATGCATACACGCAACAAAATGGATCTCAACCTAAAGCACATAAGAACACTTAGCATTTAAAAACACCAACAAGTCAAAACGCATAGCAATTCATCCAAGGTCACAACAAACCTCAACATAACACGGTATCAACATTTAAAACATGCTAGCAACTTAAACAAACCAAACATAGGAGTTTGAACACCAACTCCCTAACATCAAATCTAGTATTCCCATTGCCTAAGAATTATTACAACCATAAAACCATACTTTGAGCTTAGCAAAAACTCCAAGAACTCCTTCCTTGCCCATTTTCCTCCAAAGCTACTAACGACCTGCATTGTTGGAAAAAGAGAGCGTAAGCTTAAAAGGTTAGTGAGCGGAGCTCTAAAACACAACAACAATGCAATTTAAAACATATATTTTAGTTTTAAAAGCAAGACCATTTAAGGAAGAGATACAACAAAATGGAAACATAGACGAAACGTGGTTTGCACATGCACAACCATCCCGGTGGGACTATACATCACCATACACAACAACTAGGATTTTTCTGATGGGACTACACATCACCGTACTCATCTACTAGTCACTACCGGTGGGACTACACATCACCGTAAACAACGGCTAACCATCGTGTGAGGCTCGAAATCAACTATGACAACATAACAACATTAAAACGGGATAAAAACAATCCACAATCAACACCACAACACACATACTCGCGAAAGCCAATAATCAACTAAACAAGGCGAGAATAGATAAACTTACACTCAGGTCTAGGTTAGCCCCTAAGGCTCCACCCAAACCCCAATAAACCATCATTGAGCATATTTAAAACCTCAAAACAGTTCCCACTCATCGATAGAGCCCAAACGAAAGCTGAAACACCGATCTCAAGCCTCCGTAACACCCGGTTTTGCGCCCAAAGTACCCGAATCAATCTCCTCTGCTTCAAGACAACCCAAAATAGAATATTAGGATTCTAATATAATTGTAAATCAGAAACAACCCAGAAATCCAACCCCTTGCAACCAAAACCCATCGATTCGAACCCAAATTCATCCAAAACTTCATAAATTTCGTTTTAGACAAACCCAAACTGAATCCATCAATTTAAACCATCAAAACACATCCAATATCATCTAGAAACATCCTCTAACATCAAAGAAACCACCAGCCACGATTTCAACCCAAAACTAAGCCAAAAACTCTACCTTTTAACCCAAAAATCTCATATTTAGACCCATTTTGGGTTTATTGATTTAAAGCTTCATTTCAACATTTTATTAACACCAAAATGTGATTTTTAACCACCCAAAAACTCAGGTATCAAAGCCCACTCAAAAATCATCAAGAACTCACCATTTTTGAAATAATGGGTTTTAGGGTAAACTTAGAAATCATTGGGTAATTAAAAAACTAAGTCCAAATCTATCTTAATCTAGTAAAGGTCAATAGATTAGGACGTTTACCTTGAAGAAATCACTGCAACTGAAGATTTGATGAAGAAAAGCTTACTCTTGAAAAAGGTTATGCCTTTTTGCCTTTCAAAGAAGATGATAGCTTTCTTTTTGATTTTGAGAAGAGATGAGATAAAAAAACCTTTTATTTTAAAATCCCAAATTCCCCTTTTTCCCCTTACTCCATAAAAACCCCTTTTAGTTCATTAAAAATGTTTCCTTTCGATTAAATTAACCCGAATCGGTTTAACCAAACTTGGTTATCTCTCGGGCCCCAAACCTGGGCGTTACATAATTCTTGTTAGAGTTGTGGATCAAGCGATCATTTGAGTTGTGATTGTCCGTTGTATGCTGGTGGTGGATAGGCCAGGGCACCTGCGGTTGCACCACAAAAGGGGATGTGGTCGTGGCCGAGGGTAGTTTTAGTGAAGGGACGAGGGTCCAAGGATGGTGGCTCATATTATTGCTATTTAGCAAGAGGGTAGTGGTCCTGCGAAGGTGTATGCACATCGCAAGGGACAAAATGACATCAATGTGATTGTAGGTACATTTACTTTACAGTCTTTCTGTTGTTATCATTGGTTGATTCCGGTTCTATGCATTCACATATTTTGCGTGAGCATGCGTATTTGCTTAATATACCTGTAGAAGTGTTAAATGTGGGTATGCAAGTAACTAGTTCCTTCGAAGAAACGGTTGTTGCGAGGAAGTTGTATAGAATGTGTCCTTTAATGATGCAAGGTTATGTGTTTGCGACTGATTTGATGGAGTTGATGTTTCATGGTTTTGATGTAATCCTGGGTATGGATTGGTTGTCTGAGCATAGGGGTACTATTTATTTTGAAACCAAGCGAGTTACCTTGAAACTTACTGATGGTTATGAAGTGGTAGTGGTGGGTGAGAATGTTGAGTTCTTACCCAATATTGTCTCGGCTTTAGAAGCGAGTCAGATGATGAAATCAGGGTGTTAGGCATTCTTAGCTTATGTCATTAATCTGGGATCAAAGGAAGTGCGTGTTCAGGATATTCGCATAGTATGTGAGTTTCCAGTGTTTTCCAGAGGAATTTTCGGGTTTGCCCCCGGATAGGAAGGTAGAGTTTGGTATTGAATTATATACAAATACAGCTCCGGTGTCCATTGCTCCCTATCGCATGGCATCGAAGGAATTGAAGGAGTTAAAGATGAAACTTCAACAGTTGTTTAATCGAGGGTTTATTAAACCTAGTGTTTCGTTGTGGGTGCGTCAGTGTTGTTTGTGAAGAGGAATGATGGCACGATGCGAATGTGCATTGATTATCGGTAACTGAACAAATTGACGATTAATAATATGTATCCTTTACCACAGATTTATGATCTATTTGATCAGTTTAGAGGTGCCTCGGTGTTTTCTAAGATTGATTAGAGGTCTGGTACTATCAGTTGAGGGTAAATAATGTGGATGTGCCTAAGACTACTTTTCATACAAGGTACGGGCATTACGAGTTCTTAGTGATGTTGTTTGATTTGACCAATGTACCAGTTGCGTTCATGGATATGATGAATCGAGTATTCCATGAGTTTTTAGACCATTTTGTGGATGTGTTTATTGATGATATCCTTGTGTACTCTCGTACCAATGAGGATTATGATAAATATTTACGAATTGTGCTTCAGGCACTATTGGATCATCAATTGTATGCTAAGTTGAGCAAGTGTGAGTTTTGGCTTAAGAAGGTTGTTTTTATTGGGAATGTTGTGTCAGCCGAAAAAATTCGAGTTGATCCCCTTAAGATCGAAGGCGTGATGGGTTGGAAGCCACCTAAGTCTATGTCGAAAGTCTGTAGTTTTCTTGGGTTGGTTGGTTGGTTATTATCGTAGGCTCGTGGATTGTTTTTTTAGGATTGCTGCTCCGTCGACTAGGTTGTTGCATAAGGATGTTCATTTTGAGTGGAATGAGGATAGACAACAAGATTTTGAAAGGTTAAAGGAGGCCTTGACGCAAGCTCCAATCTTGATTCAACTGGAGTTGGGAAAAGAGTTTGTCGTGTATAGCAATGCATCATATGTGGGTTTGGGTTGTGTGTTGATGCAAGGAGGAAAAGTTGTGGCTTATGCATATCTAGACAGTTGAAGGTGCACGAGGGCAATTATCCTACCCATGATCTTGAGCTTGCCGCGGTAGTGTTTGCGTTGAAGACTTGGAGACATTATCTCTATGGTGAGAAGTGTATTGTGTACATGGATCATATAAGAGTTTAAAGTATTTGATGACTCAAAAGGATTTGAACCTTAGGCAACGTAGATGGTTGGAGTTGCTTAAGGATTATGACTTGGCAATTGAATATCATCCGGGTAAGGCTAATGTGGCAGCGGATGCCTTGAGTAGAAAAGTTGTGGTAGAGTTGAGAGCGATGTTTGCGTGGTTAAGTGTGACGCGAGATGGGGGCTTGTTAGCTGAGTTGCAAGTGAAGTCATCATTGTCACAGTTGATAAAGGACAAGCAACCTTATGATGATGGGTTAGTTCCGCATGTTAAGGATATCATGGATGGAAATCTGACGGATTTTCATTTTAATGATGATAAGGTGTTGTGTTTCAAGGGTCGATTAGTAGTGCCTAATGATGATGAGTTGAGGTGTATCATTTTGACCGAAACGCATAGTAGTCCTTTTGCTATTCATCTCACTAATACCAAGATGTATCGAGGCTTGAAAGAAGAGTAATATTGAGTTGGTTTAAATAAAGATGTGGCTGATTTTGTTTCTAGGTGCATGGTGTGTTAGCGTGTTAAGGCTGAACATCAGTTTCCTTCTGAGTTGTTGCAAAGGTTGAGGATACCAGAATGGAAGTAGGAGAGAATCACCATGGATTTTGTGTCTGGGTTGCCATTAATGCCAACTAAGAAGGATTCCATTTGGGCGATTGTTGATCGGTTTATGAAGTGTGCACATTTTGTGCCAGTGCATACGATGTATACCTTGGATAAGTTGGCAAATTTGTATATTACGGAGATTGTGCGTTTGCACAGAGTGCCCAAGTCTATAGTTTCAGATAGAGACTCGCGGTTTATGGCAAGGTTTTGGGAGTGTTTGCACCAGGCTTTGGGTGCACGATTGAATTTTAGTACTTCGTATCATCTTCAAACTGATGGTCAGTCTGAACGTGTGATCCTAGTCTTGGATGATATGTTGAGGTGTTGCATCATTGAGTTCCAAGGAACCTGGGAAAAGCAGTTTTCTTTGGTAGAGTTTGCCTATAACAATAGTTATTAGGATAGTAAACAAATGGCACCGATGAAGCCTTTTATGGTAGGAAGTGTCGCACTCTTTTGTGTTGGGCTAAGGTTGGGGAAAAGTATGTTTCCATGCCTGATGTGTTGAAAGGCACAAATGAGGGGGTGAAGCTCATTTGTGATCGTTTGAGAGCAGCTTCGAATCGTTAGAAATCCTACGCGGAGTTGAAGCGTTGAGAGATTGAGTATGCGGTTGGTGATCGTGTGTTGTTGAAAGTGTCACCTTGGAAGAAAGTGATGTGATTCAGACGAAAGGGTTAGTCTAAGATTTATTGGTCCATATGAGGTTGTGGAGTGTGTAGGTCCTGTGGCTTATCGGTTGAGGTTGCCTCCCGAGTTGGAAAAGATTCATGATGTGTTCCATGTGTCATTGTTGCGGACGTACCGGGCAGATCCATCGCATGTTGTGCACGTGGAGAAGATTGAGTTGTGACCAGATCTATCTTATGATGAGGAACCTGTAGAGATCCTTGACTCTAGTAGTAAGGTTCTTCATGGCAAAACGATTGAGCTTTTGAAGGTGTTGTGGCGACACCGTGGAGTTGAGGAGGCCACATGGGAGAGGAAGGCGGACATGATGAAACAATTTCCGCATCTTTTTCCACCAAGTAAAATTCGAGGACAAAATTTCTTAAGTGGAGGAGAGTTTTAATGCCCCGATCTTGGGCCTAGCTGTTAACCGGGAAGGTTAGACGGTTCGGGAGAACTGAGTTAGTTGATTCAAGCTAGTTCGGGATTTAAATTGAAATAAATATTTTTGAGAGACATAAAAATATGGGAAAATGTTCTAAAATCCTTATCTAATATAGTAATGAATTTGGTAAAATTATTTTTGGAAAATACGATTTGGAAATTGGACATTTTGGGCTAGTGACCCAATGTGAAAAGTGAAAATTATTTTTAGTGACTGTTTTGTAAAAGGGTCAAAACTTTCTCTAAAAAGATATTTGCCCAAAGTATAATATCGGCTTTATCCCTTAATTGGCTATTTCTAAAAAGGTTTTGGAGAATATAAAAAGGTTGAGAGAATTAATTTCATGATTATTTGCTTAAACAAATTTCATGTAACCAACTTTCTCTAAAAAGATTTTCTCTCAAATTCTCTCTAGTCAAACACTCTTTCCTTCTTCAAAATATTAAGGCAAATTCTTGTTTTCTATAATATTTTGATTTCAAATGAGTTCTTAATTGTTTCCTATCAAAACCTTATTGTTTTAATCTTGTTTTCGCATGTAAATAAATCCAATTAAAGGGAAAGCAATCTATTGGAGGTGAGCTTCATTTTTTCCTCTAATATAACGTTCTTTACTTAAATTCCCAAGTTCTTGATCCTTTATATATGTTTCCTAATGAGTTTAAGTGATTTAATCATGGAAAAATTGTATAATTGAGATTTAATTGGTGAAATTGATTGAAATTAGTTTTGGATCTGTTTTATTGGGTTCTTGATCATATTAGAACATGATTTGATGTTTTATAATGTTAATAAGTTGGTTTTAACATTGGAATCCCAAAATCAGTGGAATCTCTAATTTTCTAGGTTGCTAGTGATGTGTTTTTGAGGTGTTGTGAAGGTTTATTGAATGTTGTAGGTATAAGGTTGATGTTAAATGGTTTTTGGATATTAGTTGATGTTAATTGATGGGTCAAATTAGTAGGTTTTGGCTTGGTTATGTTTGGAGGGTGTTTGATGTTGATTTTGGTAATTTTTTGTAACGCCCCAGTTTTGGGCCTATGAGTTTTTAGGTTGGGTTTAGGGTCCGTTGGACCGAGACTAGAGATCCGAGTTAGTTCAGGATAGGTTCAGGGAAAACTTAGTTCGGGGAGTGATAAAAATATGAGAAAATTTTCTAAAATCCTTTTAAAATGTATATAAGGGTTTTATGAAGTCAATTTTGGAAAATGACATTTGAAAGGTGGACATATCGATTTAGTGACTAAATTGTAAAAATTGAAAACTATTTTTAATGACTATTTTGTAAAAGAGCCAAAACTTAGAATCTTTAGGGAGTTAATGTAATTGTAATCAGTTATTCCCATAATTTGACATATTTTAATTGTGCTTTAATTAAAAGGATTAAAAAGGGTTTTGATTAAAAAAAGGAAATAAGCTTTACAAACTTATTTTGACGTAACTTCCATTTCTCTCTATTTTCTCATTAGCCAACCACCAATTTTCTTTCAAAACTTCCAAAGATCTTTTCCTTTTCATTTTACGTTGATTTCCGAATGATTTCCATGGAGTTTCCTCAACTTGTTTCAATGGATTCTTGAAGATTTTCAATCAAATCTTGTCAATTGAAGGAATAGCAAGGGATTAGAGGTAATTTTCGTATTTCTCCTCTAATTAATGTTCTTTAATGAAATTCCCAAGTTTTGGCTCTTTAATTGTGTTCATTAACAAGGTTTCATGATTGATTTGAAGAAAATGTCTAAAACAAGTTTTAAATGATGATTTTGTGTAATTTTCGTAATTGATCTATTTTGGCTGGTTTATGATTGATTTTAATCATATTTTGGAAGTTTATTAATGTTGAGATTGAGTTTTAAGCATTGTAATTTCGAAACTATTTGGATCTCTAGTTGTTTAAGTTATTATAATTGGATTTTTGTGGTGTTGATGTGATTTGTGAATGCTAGAGGTATAAGGTTGATAATAGGATGATTTTGGATGCTAATCAATGATTATAAATGATTTGAAGTGTTAGGATCTAGCTGGGTTGAGTTTGTAGAGTAATCGGTGATGTTTTCGGTTGTTTCGGATGGGCGTTTTGGTGTTTTTGGGAAAGGCAACGTGGAAAGATTTCTTGTTGGAGTCTTGAATGCATTGAGATAGACTAATTCTCTATTTTATGTGGTTAAATCAGGGGAGAACGTTTTAAAACAACCGGTGAAGTTTCAGGAGCCTCGGACGCTTAGTTATGCGTCGGCTAATCAAGGTTTCGTGTGTCGGTCAGTGAGAACGTGGATTTCATCTTTGAAATGTTTTAAAGGTGGTTTTGGGAACTTAGATGTAATCTTGAAATGCTTGTCTATGTTCGGAAGTAAGTATAAGGAATTTCTCTCTCGGTTGTGCTATTATGAACTGGTTTTTATGCACTTGGTTTTGGATGCATGTTACCTACAGTTAAAGCATGTTTAAGTATGTGGTTTACTGTTTTTAATGATGTGGTGGTGAAGGATGCACATGGTAAGTGATCCTTGTAAGTATATGTTTTATACTTGTGATTTAAAGCATGGTTTAATGCTTTGGAATATGATTTATTAATGATGCTTTGGAAACAGTGAGGTATGTGGTTAAATGTTAATTATATTGACAAATGATGTTGTGAAAATGGTTTATAACTGATATCGGATATAGTTAGTCGGCTATAGGATTTAGTGCACTATAAAAAGTCGCCTTGGATGTTGAGGGGTTGGTGTCTCGTGTCTCCGTCCAAGTACCCTAACGATCGAGGAGGTTGGTGTCCTATCTCTCGTTAGTCGGTTAAGCGTCCAACCGGTGAATGGGTTGGTATCCTCGTTGATTGTTATTGTACCACTTGGTTGTTATTGTACCAAATTCTGGTTGAGATGGCTTGAAGTGTTGTGAACACTTATTTAATTTGTGTATTTGATATGTTGTTTTGTGAAATGAACTTGTTTAATGATCACTTGTAAGCCAATATAATTGATGATATATCATGAGATGGTTTATGGTGTATATTGTGATTTATACATGTTTTACTCGTTAAGCGTTGCATATGGTAGTTGGTAAGTCATTATTTTGCATGTTTTTCATATATTAAATCCTATGTTTTAGCATGTTAATTTATCTTAAAAGCCTTGATTCAGTTCCTATTTGGTTTTGCAGGTGTTTTTGGGCCTTAATGACGTTTTAAACATAAAAGGCGATTTTTTGCACCTTTTTGGCATTTTTGAAAATCCTTCACGCAAAAGCAGTAGTAGTCGCGGAATAAGACGTGACCACAGCGCGCCACAAACTTTGACTTGGAGGACAAGCAATCCTACTACAAAAAGGACTTCTACTTTTTACCATAATTAGAGTAGTCTAGGGTTATTGCATTTAATGTAAATTCTTCCCCTTATTTTTCCCTATAAATAGAGATCATAAGGGTGAAGGAAAGGATATCCAAGAAACCCTAGAGTAGTCGAAATCCTCTCCCCTTTTTCTTGTAGCTGTTGACCACCATGAGTGGCTAAATCCCTATTTTCTAGACAAGTGTAGTTACAAGGATATTACTTCAAGTTTTTAGTGAGATTTCTTGTTTCTAAATTATCTTCATCCTTATTTAAGTATCTTCATATCTTTTGTTCTTCATCGTCATATGTATGTTGGGTTATACGTATGCATGCAACCAAGTCATGAGTTATTGATGCAAGTGGTAAGGAAATTCGGGTTAGATTTCCAAAGGTGTGAATTCATGTTCTTAATATGTTAACAGGTAAGTGCTTAGTAAGAATATGTGTTTGGGTCTCTATGGTTCTTAATGTTATTTGATACGTTATAATTCTTAGTGGGTTATCTAATGAATTTTAACCTTGATAATAAAAGTTAGTAATTTATGGGTTATTAAATTGCTTTCTATCAAAGAAGAGATTTAAGTTATTTGTGGGTTATCATCTAACTTAAAACCAAGCTATTTGAGATTGGTGTTGATTTATCTTTTGTGAAATCTACCTTGATTTATCTTCTTTAATACAATTGCTTTCTCCAAATCAAATCAAACCCCCCCTTTTACTTTTATTGCATTCGCTTGTGAATGTAATTTCTTAACCGCTCTTTGTGGGATCGACCCTACTTGCCGCTGCTACAAATCCAAAGAACAAGTAGGTATTAGTTTTTGACGGATTCGACACCCATTAGTAGTTATGCATGGGAAGGCTTAAATTGAGTGTTAGCAATGGGTTTTGTTGTTGGTTTGATACATGTTGCATATGGTTTGTTATGCTGATTTTTTATTACAAAAAGTGCATGGTTTTGAAGGCATGATGGTTTTCAAATGGCGGTTTGAAGTAATTGAAATGAGATTTCAATGTGAACTTGGAAAATGGTTTTTAATGCATTGATGGTGTTTTGTTTTTTTAGCACCCTTCACTAAGCCTTGCGTGCTTACGCTCTATTTTGTCCATCAATGTAGAGAATTGAGGTTCGAAAGGCAGCGTGGAGCAAGGGATCAAAAGAGACTTCATTCTTGGAAGCATGTTTCGATTTAGACTATAAGTAATAAGGGCAATGGGGGATCCGATGTATTTTTGGGAGATTTATGTAAACTCCCTATTTGAGCAAGTTTATATTGCTATTTTAGACTTGTAAACGGCCTGTGGTAATTGGTTTGTGCTTTGCTATGTATTTTGGTATCTTGCTTAGCTTGGTTACTATGTTTCATGCCTATAGTTTGCCTTTGATGCAAACTGCCATGATATGATGTTGAATATACCATGAATGATTGAGGTTTAATGTTTGGATATGTTGTATGTATGTTGGAAGCATGCTAGAGTGGTTTGGAGTGCATTAAAGTGTTAAAGACTAGCAAAATGTATCATTACAGGCCTAGGTGTTTTGATACGCCTAAGGCTGTATCGAAACGGTGAGCCTGAAATGAGCATTGGGTTTCAAAACAAAGAGGGGTGTATCGAAACAGGCTTGTGTAATTTGGTTACTGGAATTTCGTGTACCGATACACTTTGGAGACCGTATCGAAACGAGCTCGTGTTCTGAAACACCTAGAGCTGTTCCGAAACAGGTTGTATCGATACAGGGCTGAGTGTATCGATACACTAAGCCGTTGATTAGTTATTTGGAATATGTTGGAGTTCTGCTTTTTTACATTTCAGTCCTTGAATGTTGTGGATGCAATTAAATGAGCTTGGATGATCATATTAAGCTGAGATTTGACACAGTGGCATGTAATATGACTAATTAAAGGATGGTAACTTAAAATTTGATGAAGTCCCTGTATTTTGTTAAAATTAAAATTTAGTCCTTATCATTTGTTTACAATCAATTGAATGCCTAATCGATGTTTGTTTGATATGATGTTTCTTCCACTTCGAGTTTTATCACTTAGAGTAATAATGTGCATTTAGAAAAGATAAAAAGAAAAAAAAATAGTAGGGTCGTTTATTAAGGTAAACCTTCCCGGTTTACTTCAATATTCCCCGTGTGACCCGTTCAGTCCGTTCTTGCATCTAGGCCGAGTCGAGGGGTTATATTTGGTGGTATTAGAGTCAGGTTACGAAAGAATAGGATATGGGTAAGTTGATGTGATGTGATTTGAAGTTGTACGTTGATTGCTTGGTTTGCACGGTGATTGTTATATACATGTTGATGTAGATTGAATATTGTTGATGACATGCACCATGGTGGTGATATATGTGTTAACTGCTATATACATGTTGTTGTGGGTTAGATCTTGTTGGTTGCTACGCACAGTGATTGCTATATGCATGATGGTTGAGATATGCTATTTGGGGTAATTATTTGAAAGATCAGAATGTTGGTAAGTTGGTATGGTGATGTTGCGAAACGAAATATGTTGTTTGTTATACACGGTGTTTGTGATATGTGCGTTGATTGTTTCATGCCATGATTGGGGAAAAAATTGGAATACCCATTACCTTATTACTACAATCTGAAATATTTTTATTTATAATGGAAGTCTTGGATCCTTGCTTGAAGCTGACCTGAATATTTTGTTTTGTTAGTTTATTATCATGTCTTCAATATTTATTTTAGCACAATAAACTGAGGAGAGAGTTGCGATCTGGTATGATTGTTGTTGTCGTTGGGCAAGGAATAGAGGAGTGTGTAATGTCTCTTGGGGGTTTGACGCCCCGAAGTAAGTACAACATGTGCCAGTTGGGTCAATGTTGGGTGACATGGCGCCTGAGATAAAGGCGATGTTCGGAGCTTATGAAGTTGTTATTGCTGGAGTGTATGGTAATGAACTATCTGTTGGACAACTGTGAGTTGCTGTTAGGGCGCTTCTGTAGTTTGGAAGAAGTTGAGCTCGAGGGTTGACACCCGAGGTTTCCATGGAGTGAATGGCATGTACTAATGGGATTATGGAACAAATGGAGTGTAATGATGCCCATAGATTGAAAATGTGTTGTATCTCAGTTGTAGGAGATGTTTGCGGTTGGTGGACAACTGTAGTTGTGGGTGTGGAACCTGATGTTGTGACTTGGGAGTTCTTTCGAGCTGTCTTTAAGAAGAAGTATCTGAGGATTAAATACTTAGATGACAAGAAATGTGAATTCATGGCTTGGGTTCAAGACAATATGTTTGTGGTCGAGTTTAAGGTACAAATTGTTTAGTTGAGCGAGTATGCTCCTGAATTGGAATTGATTGATTCTGTTATGGATTGGTACCTGATGTTAGGCTATATATGTTGGTTTTTAGCTACATTGTTTTTGACGTGTTGGTTACACGGACGAAGTGCACTGGGAAGAACTTGAGTTTATCAATTCATGTGGGAGGTTCTAGCTCTGGAAAGAGAGTTGTGGACTCTGGTTTTAAAGGTAAGTCAGTGTAAGAATAATTATGATAAAAGGTATCGCCTGAGTTGAGTCGAGGTGGTGGTAATGTTGGGCGAGGATCGTAGGGCCAGTGTGTTTAGGCTTGAGTTGCATTTAATACCTATTAGGTATGTGGATCGTGTGATCACGTGAGGCGAGATTAACCATGTTTGATCTGTGGGGCATAGTTTTCTGTGCCTGTAGTTGATAATGTTTTGGGGAGTTGTGACTTGAACAATCGTTTCAGAAGTGTTAGATGTGAGAATGCTAGTAACTAGTTCTTTTGGTGAAACGGTTGTTACCAGAAGGGTGTATAAGAGATGTTCGTTATTTGTTTAAGGTCATGCGTTTGCAGTTGATTTAATGGAATTTCCTTTCTATGTGTCGAAACCCATTCGAGCCCGGTATTTTGAAAACACGGAGTCGCCACCAATCTTTTTTGAAAAAGTGTGATTACTTTTAAAACGAAGTTATTTTAATAAAATATTTTATTTATTAAAATAACAATTTTGGTCTACGAAAACCAAAAAAACAGGTTCGGGGGTCAGTTACGCGTGAGGAAGGGTTAGCACCCCCACAACGCCCAAAAATTGGTACCTTATTGATTTCAAAAAGTGTTTTTAAAATTAGAGTTTTCAAGTTCACAGTGGTTCAATTTATTCTTCCATTTTATGAATATAAATCTATTTTAATAGTCTCACTATTCGAAAATGAACTCCAATCACCGCCAACACTTATGGTGATAACTCGTCATTTCCGTTTAGTTAAACACCACATTCAATATATTTCTTTTATTAAAAAAGCAAGCAAATAACCAAAACAAAATAACTAAATAGCAAAAAAAACACATGCAAGAAAATAAATGTGAAGGTTTATTATTTAGAAGAGTGTCTTATTTTCTTATTTACTTTTAAGAAGCGGAAAAAGAATTTAATTGCTTGTTTTTTAAAAAAAATGTTTTTTTTTTAATTTTAAACGAAAGCAATCAAATTAAAAGATATTTAAATTAGTGTTTTTATAAAATAAAATAAAATAAGAGGATTGATTTACAAAGTTTTAAAAGTTTTATTTTCAAATTAAAAGAGGGATAAAAGTGATGGTTTTAATGAAGGGAATTGTCCCAAAAAGAAGTGGGCATAAAAGTAATTTTTTCGCACACATTCTTTTCATTTTTTTTGAATTGAAATGGATCAAACTTATCTTTTAACAAAACAACCACATGTTCTTGGTGTTTTTCAAAAAATGGAGAACATCCTTTTATTTTTCTGAAAATTAACTCAAAAATACTAAAAATAGTTTAAATTCAAAATAAAAAAAGAGTTCATGTAACACCCGGGTTTAGGGGTCGGGTGAAAATAATGTTTTAATATTATTTGGGCTCGGGTTTATAATTAAAATGATTCTTTAAAATTTCGGGTTTCAAAATAAATATTTGAAATGGGACCAAATTGATTTGATTTCAAGTTGAAGAGCTATTTAAAGAATAAGAGAATAGCCATTCATTAATGGCCTTTTGGTAATTTACCCATCATCAAATTTAAAACCCCCTTTATATTAAAATAAGCCTTGTCTTCATCTTCCTTATCCCCCCTTCTTCATTTTGACGACATGGAAGCCCTCCCCCTCCCCCTTTCACCATTTCATCTCCTCCATCCTTCATCCTTGATGATTTTTAAAAGGTAATGGTACTTTTGAGCTGTCCTCACCTTCCTCTTTCTCTCCATGTATTTAGTTATTCATAAAACTCATTGTTTTGTGTTTTGAGTTTTTGAACTTTTAAGTTAAAAATCCTAACTTTGTTGCCCAATGTTGAAGCTTTTGAATTCTTATTATTATATGTGTTATTCGTAGCCCGAATGGTCCAACATATATGATTTTTACTTGGTTTTGATAAGAAATTCGTATTTGGGTTTTGGAGGGGTTTTAGGAGGGTATAGAAGTGAGTTTTAGGGCTGTTTTATGTTGGGAAGTGAGGGCTGAGGGTTGTATGATAGTTAGGGGTTGTTTTGGAAGCTATTAGATGTGTTAAAAGAGTTGGAATCATCGGTTTTGGACTGTGTAAAGGGGCTGCTCGGGAATGGCTTTTTGGGGGTTGTTCTTGGTTCGAAAAACAAGTGTTTGATGTTTGAATTTCATTCCGGGTTTGCTACGTTGTGTTGTGAACTGATTTGAGGTTAATTTACTTGTGTTGGGATGATTAGAAGCAAGGATTTGCGTTGGTAAAGCTTTGGGATCGAATCCGGAAGTGCGGAGGCTTGAGTCGGCTTTGCTTGGCTTGTTTAAGGAAGTGAGGTGAGTGGTTAAAATGTTTTAAATGGCTTTGATCAATTGGTTCAAGCATATGAATGTGGAAATGTTCAAGAAATCGTTTTGGTTCAAAGTTGGTTTTGAAAGAGTAAGTTGATGAGAATCGCCTCTTTAATTTCCCCTTTTTCCGTTTGTTTTCATTACTTGTGGTGATGTTTTGTTAAGCATGAAATTTAATTAATTTGGGAAGAAGTATGATTGCTTAATACTATAGCGTTAATCATGTATGATGGTAATAATGTTGATGTTGATATGCCTTGTAAGATGTGTGTAAGTTGGTGCAGGTTGTGCACAAAAATGGTGAGTAAGACCATTTGCGATTGGTAAGATTGTAAGTAGTAAGTGATGCCTAATTGTGGATTTTGTTACAACTTGTTTTGGTTGTGCATGATATAGTGAGTACATGTCGCATGATAGTTATTGTATATCGAGTTGCATGGTTGGTGTCGAACCTCACGTGATGGTTGTTGTTGCTCCGGTGATGTGTAGTCCCGCCAGTAGTGACTAGTAGAAGAGTACTTTGATGTGTAGTCCCATTGGAAAACTACTAGTCGAAACGGTGATGTGTAGTCCCACCGTGTGTGTTTGTTATGGTTATGCTTGTGCATGCCACGTATTGTTCATGTTGTACCTCACTATATCATACTCTTTTATGGTTTTGCTTTAATCTAGGATTATATCCTCATGTATACCATGAAGTGAAATGCTATGATAAATGTTTATATTGTTGACCTTTGGTTGAACTTGTATGCTAGTAGAAGGATTAGGTCGTTGGATAATTTGTATGTGTTGACCCTTATTTTAAAGAAAGCTTTGAACCCTGCATTGTCGTTGTTACATTTTAGAGCTCCGCTCACTAAGCTTTATGCTTACGCTCTCCTTTTTCCGACAATGCAGATCTTTAGCTTGGAGTTAGCAAGGAGCATGAAAAGGGCGTCCAAGCGTGTGGTAATTGCTCAAGTATGGTTTATTAAATAATGTAGTAGTTTAGCAATGGGAAATGCTACGTGTTTTAGGAGCGTGTATCTAGACTCATTTGTGTTGGCTTTTTGTGTTGATGCCTATGTGTTTGTTTGGAAACCATGTCTTTTGGATGCTTATGTTTGTAGTGAAGACATGTAAAACTTGTTATGCTATGATGTATGCTTGCGTGTGGTGGCATGTCTTTGGATGTTTAGGTTGCCTTGTTATGGTGAAAACCTCTTTGGTGTTATCTTGTGCCTTTTAAGGCCTTTGAGCACCATGTATGACCTTAAATGTTGAAATGCCTTTTGTTGGAATGCTATGCTTGAAAGCTTATGTTGCTTGTATGGTTTGTGTATCATCTAGCGTTGGATTATGCCTTTGATTTCAAGTTAAAGCATGCTTTTATGTTTGTTTTGCCTTAGAATTGATGTTAGTGTGTTGGTTGGGGTTTTAGAGGGATTTAGGGGCCTCCTTGTGCCTTAAATCAGCTCAAACCTGCAAGTTCGTGGCAGGGGTATCGATACGGTTGGTACGGTATCGATACCACCTTCTTGTTTCAGGCCTCGTGTATCGATACACTTGGGGGTTGTATCGATACCATTTTGGTCACTAGAGCTACTGTCCATTTCGGTATCGAGACCGGCCTCTGGTGTATCGATACCGTCATCTTAGCGTTGACCGTGGGAAGTCAACCGTTGGGGAGGGTATCGATACACTCCTTGGGTGTATCGATACGGTCTCTACAGGTTGACTTTGACCAGTTGACCTAGTCAAGGGGGTATCGATACACCCCTTAAGGGTATCGATACCGCCTGCAGTTAAAGCTTAAACCAAGTCAAGGGGTATCGATACACCCCTTAAGGGTATCGATACCGCCTGTAGTTAAAGCTTAAAATTTGGCTGTAAGATGTTGGGCTGAGTTCGTTTGTTTGCCTCGTGAATGTTGTTCTGCTGTATGATCACATAGGATTAAATACTCATCTAGACAAGATTTAAAATGAAAAAAATAGGGTTGCTAGCCGAGGGGGAATTCCTTAGGGAGTTTTCACTCGGTTTTCCCCGTGTAGCTTACTCGGACCGGTCATCCGGCCAGACCGGGACGAGGGGGTTACATTTGTTGGTATCAGAGCCTGTGGTTTCCGAGACCTCGGGTAGGTAAGTGAGGTAATTTTGATGTGTTATGTTGTTGTTATGTCTCGGTGAATGTTTTGCCATGTACGCTTGATGTTTTGCTTGTTAGTACGGTGTTTGAAAGCATGTGTTGGCATGATGGTTGTGTTGAAGCGTAGCGTCGAGTTCCCATTGCTACTATTACTTATTTGAAAGGATTTTTGTAAAGGAATATACTTGAGCACCTTGGACCCTTGCTCTTGCTAACCCTAAATATTCTTTCTTGTGTGTTTTGTTTATTGTTGTATTGTTGTCTTTGGTGAGTTGGAGGCCGAGGTGTGGGCCTGGAGTTGGTAATCATGAATCTGAGGTTTTAGAGGATGTGAATGATGAGAGAGTCCATCGCTTTAGTTCAGGGTAGTATGACCGTACCAGAGTTGGAGTGCAGTTTGTATGTTTGGGTCAACATGCATATGAGCAGGTTTCTGTGGAGAGAGAACAAAGTGACCGATCTTGACATGAGATGGTAAGAGAAGTGATGAATTAAGGGTTGGCTTCGGAAGGATGTCGATGTAGCAAGTAATTCCTCGATATAGTCATTGGGCTTGTTTTTCTGATTAATTCTGGATCTACGTGCCCGTGTAATTGGAGTGAGCATGCGAAGTTGTTGAATCTACCTTGTGAGGTACTAGAGGTAGGTGTTAGTGTTGCTAGCTCCTTCGGGGATACAGTCGTGGTCAGAAAGTTGTACAAGGGGTGTTCGTTGATGGTTCAGTGGCCCGTGTTTCCATGTAGATGCGATGGAATTGCTTTTACGGTTTTGACGTGAAGCTGTGCATGGATTGGCTTGTAGGACATAGAGTTAGGACAGACTTTGAGACAATGGAAGTTTTGTATCGAATGTTGATCCAGCTTTAGAGGACAAGGATTGATTGAGTTTGGTTAACAGGCTTGCCTAGCAAAATGTGATGGATTTAATTTTTGAGTGAGGATTAGACCGCAGAATGTTAGAATAGTTGGTGTTTTCCTAAAGGTGTTGGCAAGAATTACCAGGTTTGTCTCTTGTTAGGGAAGAAGAGTTTGTTATTGATACCGTCTCCGAGTTGCTCCTGTTTTGTTTGCTCTGTATCTTGTGATTCCCGACAGAATTGAGAGTGTTGAAGAATCAACTACGAGTTTGTTAGACCTTAGATTCATTTGGCTTAGTACATCATCTTAGAGTATGACAATGCAATTTGTGAAGAAGAAAGAGTGACAGTACGAGAATGTGTTTAGATTTCAGACAATTGAAACAAGTGACAGTGAAAAAGTAGTATCCGTTTCCGAGCATCAGTGGTTTGTTGATTAGTTGAGGGGTGCTTCAGTCTTTTCAAGATTAATTTGAGACTCGATTACTACCAGCTGAAAGTAAGAGAAGTTGATGTACCGAAGACAGCTTTCGGGGCAAGATGTGACCGCTTGAGTCTGAGATATGCCGCTTTGTTTGACTAGTGTGTCAGTTACTTTTGTAAGAGATGTTGAGCAGAATAATTTCCTGAGTTCCTTGATCAGTTGTAAGTAGTCCTCATAGATGATACATGAGTGTATTCACATACCGAAGAAGATTTTGACAAGCTATGGAGTTAGTGATGTAGATCCTATTAGAGAATTAGTTGTATGCCAAGTGGCGTAACGTGAACTCCGAGTCTATGAAGATGTCCTCCTAGGACATGTAGATTAGCCGAGCGTATTAGGGTAAATCCCAAGTAGTCAGAAGAAAATGTGAGTTGGAAGAAATTGAAGACTGTGACAGGTATCTATAGTTCCTAGGTCTAGCATTGTTACTATCGAAGGTTTGTAAATGATCCTTTGAAGATAGCTGCTCCTTGACAGATTGTTACAGAAGAATGTTCAGTTTGTGTGGTTAGATGCGAGACAATGAGCCCTTGAGAAACTTAAGGAAACTTTGACGAACGCTTCGACCTTGATCAAGTCATGTCAGAGAAAGAATTTGCAAACTATAGTGATGCGTTACGTGTAGAGTTAGGTTGTGTACTTATGCAAGATAGAATAATTGTGGTCTATTCATCGAGACAATAGAAAGTACATGAAAGAATTATCCGACACGAGACATAGAATTAATTGCAGTTGAATTGCTTCGAAGACTTAGAGACAAGGCTTGGATAGTAAGAAATGCACAGTGTATGTGTACGTATCGTCAGAACTTGAAATATTTGAAGACTTACGAAAGGTTGAAACTTGAATAGCATAAGTGTTAGAGCTGCTTGAAGACTGTAAAAAAATCAAGATTGAGTACCATCTGAAGAGAGTTGACGTAGTAACCGATGCTTCGAGTTATATTGTTGCTAGATTAGTAGTTGAGATGCGAGTTGTATTTGCCGGATTCAGTTTATCTAATGGTAGTAGTTTTGTGGCCGAGTTTCATGTCAAACCTACATTGAGTCAAAACGCTTAAAGAGAAACAGTTGCAAGACAAATTCTTGGCACCTCACGTGCAAGACATGGCAGAAAGAAGACCTTCAGAATACAGTTCAGAGATGATAGAATTTGTATTGTTAGAGACAGAATTGTTGTACCGATTGACATAGTGTTTTGAGACGTATTGTGTTGGCCGAAGCATACATCAGTTCACTGGTATTGCATCAGAGTAGTGTGAAGACATATTGTGGGTTGAAGATGAGTACTTCCGGATTGAGTTGATGGATAATGTGGTTCAGTATGAGAGTAAGTGTGTAAATTGCCAGCGTGTCAAGGCAGAACATCAGCTTCTTCTAGTTTATTACATCAGTGGAAGATTCCGAATGAGATTGGGAAATAGATTTGAGGGACTTTGTGTCTGGATCGCCTTTGATTTCTTACGAGAGAGTTTAGCCGAGTAAGCAATGATAGTTACATCGAGTGTGCTCATTTTATACATGTTCAAGCTACTTGTACAGTGGGTAAGATGGCGGAGTTGTGCCTTAGCAAGATTGTGAGTTGTACAGTGTCTTGAGATCGATAGTGGCCGATAGAGATTCGAGTTCTGACTAGATCTTTGAAGACGCCTACAATAGTGTTTGGTTACCTATTGGAGTCAGGTGATCAGTCAGAGGAAGTTACGAGTCAAGTGTTCAAACAATGTCGTATGAGTTTGTGAATCGGGCTAGTCCTGTTGTTTATCTGTTGTAGTCACCACCATAGTTAGAAGGGGTATGTAATGTGTTCTGTGTATCTATGATTCAGAAATGTGAGTCAGTTTTGTCCCGTGTTATGTTGTTGAAGAGATTGAGTTGAGTTTAAAATGGTCACGCGTTGAAGGACCCGTTGAGGTCTTGACATCAGATAGCTAATGTTGTGTGGTGGGTCTACCGAGTTGGAGAGTATGTTGTGGTAAGAGAGAAAGTGTGGAGGAGAAAGTGTCAGTGACTCTTCCTGTCTAATAAATTTCGGGGACGAAATTCTTTAAGTGGGGGAGAGTTGTAACACCCGGGTTTAAGGGTCGGGTGAAAATAATGTTTTAATATTATTTGGGCTCGGGTTTATAATTAAAATGATTCTTTAAAATTTCGGGTTTCAAAATAAATATTTGAAATGGGACCAAATTGATTTGATTTCAAGTTAAAGAGCTATTTAAAGAACAAGGGAATAGCCATTCATTAATGGCCTTTTGGTAATTTACCCATCATCAAATTTAAAACCCCCTTTATATTAAAATAAGCCTTGTCTTCATCTTCCTTATCCCCCCTTCTTCATTTTGACGACATGGAAGCCCTCCCCCTCCCCCTTTCACCATTTCATCTCCTCCATCCTTCATCCTTGATGATTTTTAAAAGGTAATGGTACTTTTGAGCTGTCCTCACCTTCCTCTTTCTCTCCATGTATTTAGTTTTTCATAAAACCCATTGTTTTGTGTTTTGAGATTTTGAACTTTTAAGTTAAAAATCCTAACTTTGTTGCCCAATGTTGAAGCTTTTGAATTCTTATTATTATATGTGTTATTCGTAGCCCGAATGGTCCAACATATATGATTTTTACTTGGTTTTGATAAGAAATTCGTATTTGGGTTTTGGAGGGGTTTTAGGAGGGTTTAGAAGTGAGTTTTAGGGCTGTTTTATGTTGGGAAGTGAGGGATGATGGTTGTATGATAGTTAGGGGTTGTTTTGGAAGCTATTAGGTGTGTTAAAAGAGTTGGAATCATCGGTTTTGGACTGTGCAAAGGGGCTGCTCGGGAATGGCTTTTTGGGGGTTGTTCTTGGTTCGAAAAACAAGTGTTTGATGTTTGAATTTCATTCCGGGTTTGCTACGTTGTGTTGTGAACTGATTTGAGGTTAATTTACTTGTTTTGGGATGATTAGAAGCAAGGATTTGCGTTGGTAAAGCTTTGGGATCGAATCCGGAAGTGCGGAGGCTTGAGTCGGCTTCGCTTGGCTTGCTTAAGGAAGTGAGGTGAGTGGTTAAAATGTTTTAAATGGCTTTGATCAATTGGTTCAAGCATATGAATGTGGAAATGTTTTCAAGAAATCGTTTTGGTTCAAATTTGTTTTGAAAGAGTAAGTTGATGAGAATCGCCTCTTTAATTTCCCCTTTTTCCGTTTGTTTTCATTACTTGTGGTGATGTTTTGTTAAGCATGAAATTTAATTGATTTGAGAAGAAGTATGATTGCTTAATACTATAGCGTTAATCATGTATGATGGTAATAATGTTGATGTTGATATGCCTTGTAAGATGTGTGTAAGTTGGTGCAGGTTGTGCACGAAAATGGTGAGTAAGACCATTTGCGATTGGTAAGATTGTAAGTAGTAAGTGATGCCTAATTGTGGATTTTGTTACAACTTGTTTTGGTTGTGCATGATATAGTGAGTACATGTCGCATGATAGTTATTGTATATCGAGTTGCATGGTTGGTGTCGAACCTCACGTGATGGTTGTTGTTGCTCCGGTGATGTGTAGTCCCGCCGGTAGCGAGTGGTATAAGACTCCGGTGATGTGTAGTCCCACCGGTAGTGACTAGTAGAAGAGTACTTTGATGTGTAGTCCCATTGGAAAACTACTAGTCGAAACGGTGATGTGTAGTCCCATCGTGTGTGTTTGTTATGGTTATGCTTGTGCATGCCACGTATTGTTCATGTTGTACCTCTCTATATCATACTCTTTTATAGTTTTGCTTTAATCTAGGATTATATCCTCATGTATACCATGAAGTGAAATGCTATGATAAATGTTTATATTGTTGACCTTTGGTTGAACTTGTATGCTAGTAGAAGGATTAGGTCGTTGGATGATTTGTATGCGTTGACCCTTATTTTAAAGAAAGCTTTGAACCCTGCATTGTCGTTGTTACATTTTAGAGCTCCGCTCACTAAGCTTTATGCTTACGCTCTCCTTTTTCCGACAATGCAGATCTTTAGCTTGGAGTTAGCAAGGAGCATGAAAAGGGCGTCCAAGCGTGTGGTAATTGCTCAAGTATGGTTTATTAAATAATGTAGTAGTTTAGCAATGGGAAATGCTACGTGTTTTAGGAGCGTGTATCTAGACTCATTTGTGTTGGCTTTTTGTGTTAATGCCTATGTGTTTGTTTGGAAACCATGTCTTTTGGATGCTTATGTTTGTAGTGAAGACATGTAAAACTTGTTATGCTATGATGTATGCTTGCGTGTGGTGGCATGTCTTTGGATGTTTAGGTTGCCTTGTTATGGTGCAAACCTCTTTGGTGTTATCTTGTGCCTTTTAAGGCCTTTGAGCATCATGTATGACCTTAAATGTTGAAATGCCTTTTGTTGGAATGCTATGCTTGAAAGCTTATGTTGCTTGTATGGTTTGTGTATCATCTAGCGTTGGATTGTGCCTTTGATTTCAAGTTAAAGCATGCTTTTATGTTTGTTTTGCCTTAGAATTGATGTTAGTGTGTTGGTTGGGGTTTTAGAGGGATTTAGGGGCCTCCTTGTGCCTTAAATCAGCTCAAACCTGCAAGTTCGTGGCAGGGGTATCGATACGGTTGGTACGGTATCGATACCACCTTCTTGTTTCAGGCCTCGTGTATCGATACACTTGGGGGTTGTATCGATACCATTTTGGTCACTGGAGCTACTGTCCATTTCGGTATCGAGACCGGCCTCTGGTGTATCGATACCGTCATCTTAGCGTTGACCGTGGGAAGTCAACCGTTGGGGAGGGTATCGATACACTCCTTGGGTGTATCGATACGGTCTCTACGGGTTGACTTTGACCAGTTGACCTAGTCAAGGGGGTATCGATACACCCCTTAAGGGTATCGATACCGCCTGCAGTTAAAGCTTAAACCAAGTCAAGGGGTATCGATACACCCCTTAAGGGTATCGATACCGCCTGTAGTTAAAGCTTAAAATTTGGCTGTAAGATGTTGGGCTGAGTTCGTTTGTTTGCCTCGTGAATGTTGTTCTGCTGTATGATCACATAGGATTAAATACTCATCTAGAAAAGATTTAAAATGAAAAAAAAATAGGGTTGCTAGCCGAGGGGGAATTCCTTAAGGAGTTTTCACTCGGTTTTCCCCATGTAGCTTACTCGGACCGGTCATCCGGCCAGACCGGGACGAGAGGGTTACAGTTCCAACCAATTATTATTTTCTTCAAGTAAACAACATGAACAACCAATTAATTTCAAAGCTGGAAATTTTAAAAAAAGGAGTGAAATTGTACCCAAAATAAACTTGAAGAAGCTTGCTTTGATTCAAACTCGATTACAATGCTCCAAATTTCAGCTCCTTTCTAGAGAATTTTTATGCTTTTTTAATGAACTATCTGAGTATTTCTTTTTTTTCTATTTTCCAAGTATTTTCGTGTTAATTGTTGGTGAAAAATTGCAAAGAATGAATGGATTTTTATAGGTACAAAATGGCTTGAATCTCAAGCATAAATCCTAATTTATTCCCCTAAAATCGTGTCCTCTTTGATTGGGGTTGCTTGATCATATCCATGCTCTGATTTGGGACTAATTTGATGCAGATTTGGAGACGGTTTTGGGTCTTAATTTTTTTACTTTTCCCATGCTTGAATATGTTTTTCTCCCTTTTATTTTGCAGGTTCGATCGACGCGGCAAGGATGGCAGCGGTGCGACACGAGCACGGTGTGGGCTGGGCAATCTCCAACGTCCTTCCTTGGCCTCAGAACGGCCGAACGTTTCGGCGTTCGGCTTCGGGATCGGCTGGGATAGCTGCCCTACAGCCTTTCGATGAGGGTTGGGAGAAGCCAACCCGCGCGCGTGGCTCTCATGTGTTTGGCACGTGGCGGCGCAGGTGGTTCCCCTTCTCTTCACTTTTGCTTATTTAATCTAGACCATCTGATCCCTTGCCCTAGATCCAACGACTGCCAATAATCCCTTCATATGAAGAGAAAAATGGGTTAATTTGGGCCTTGTTTTATTATTATTTTTCTCTTTGGGCCACCAATGTACATGGATCTTTTATTTAATTAATGGACCCTTATTATAGCTAAATGGACTCTTTACTATTATTTTTTGGGGGTTTTGTATCTAATAATATATATATATAAGGATAAAACGAAAATGATAAATTTAGGTGAAAATTTAGTGACAACAGCTGCCCCTCTTTGTTCATTCCGGTGAAACAGGAATAGAACAAAGAATAAAAGGACACTAAATTTCACCAATTACCATATCGTCAAGACTCTTTTGCCCGAACAAACTGGCGGGTTCCATTCTCCTTATGCCCGAACGGATAGGCGAGTTTTATTCTCCAAATGCCCGAATAGATAAGCAGGTTCTATTCTCTAAGCGCCCGAATAGATTGGCGAGTTCTAAGAAAGGGTTTCATCCTTCTTACGCTTGGATGAATAAACAGTTTTTGAAAGAAAAAAAAAGTTCCATTCTCCTCATGCTAGAATGGATAAGCAGGCTGAAAAATAAAGGTTTCATCCTCCTCATGCTCGGATTAATAAGCAGATTCCATTCTCTGAATGCCCGAACGGATAGGCGAATTCTGGAAAAAAAAAGGTTATATCCTCCTCATACTCGGATAGATAAGCGGGATCCATTCTTCTTACACCTGAACGGATAAGCGAATTTCCAAAAGATTTCATCCTCTTTATGCTCGGATCATTAAGCAAACTCCAAAAAAGGTTTCATCTTCCTTATGCTTGGATGAATAAGCAAACTCCAAAATATTTCATCCTCCTCATACTTGGATGAATAAGCAAAAAGGCTTCAAAAGATTTCATCCTTCTTATGCTTGGATAAATAAGTAAACTCCATTCTCTTTACGCCTGAACGGATAGGTGAATCTTTTGAAAAATTTCATCTTTCTTATGCTTGGATGAATAAGCAAACTCCATTCTCCTTGCACCCGAATGGATAGGTGAATCTTCTAAAAAATTTCATCCTCCTTATGCTTGGATGAATAAGCGAGTTGTACTCTCTTAATGCCTGAATAGATAGGCAGATTTCATTCTCCAAACGCCCGAACGGATAGGCGGGTTCTATTCTCCATATGCCCGAATAGATGAGCAGGTTTCCATTCTCCTTACTCCCAAACGGATAGGCATGTTCTATTCTCCAAATGCCCGAATAGATGAGTAGGGTTCCATTCTCCTTACGCCCGAACGGATAGGTAGGTTCTATTCTCCAAATGCCCGAATAGATGAGCTGGTTTCTGTTGCTGAAAAATCCTTCATATACTTGTGAAAAATGCAGCACACTATGCAACTATGACGAGCATGCCCCTAAGGATGTCTAAAACTTGAATGTATGTCTCATTTCTTTTGATTTTTTTTTAAAAAAATATTTTTCTCATAATTAGTTTTTCCTTTGTTTTTTGAATCCACACGTTTTCTTGCTTAGTCCAGATAAATAATTGCTCTTTTTCACTGTATTTCTTCGACTCACGGAAAACATCTGATCTTTGCAAATTTTCTCACTTAATCCAGTGATCTTATATTCCTGGTTGGAAGGACAGACTTCTTCAACTGTCATTGCTTCACCATTCTCATTCTTTGCTTCATCGAAAATATATGATCTTCGTAGGCAAATGCCTCAAGATCTACTACCATTGTAGTTGACATGTCAATATTGAGTGAAAGGCTTCCTTGTGCGACCTTGAAAGCTTCAAGTCTTCACATGCCCCTTATTAAGCATTAAGCACCTTCAACGCTTCTTGTGAGTTCTCAAATTCTTACTCCTACATGGCACCTTGAAGTGCTTGCATATAAATCCTTGCAGCAAAGCTTATTTCTACCTTGAATGTATTCAAATGGTTCTGGTATCTTCTTCTCTTCCTCTTGCATTTATTAACGTTGAGGGCCTTGAATCCTTGGCCTACATAAAATTGCCTCAATCTGAGGGCATGGCTTGCCCTCTAGGCGTAACTCTATTTTTTCGTGTTTTAGGGATCTTGCCTGTCAACATGGTCAACCTTACATTCTTCAACACATGCATTTTTTATCTCCTCACGCCAGGTGATGCCCCCATTCAATTTGAGGTTCAATTGTCGTCTTCTTTAGTGGGTAGCCACTTCGTTATTTCCTGAAGTGGTGTAAACACGCGTTCCTAGTTCCCTACGATTGGGATAAATACCAAGAAATCCTTTTATTTGTTTCAAAAATCTATGTCAGCCTACTTGTAAGATGCAAGGAAAGGCTAGAAATGAGAATTTAAAGGAAGAAGTCATGGCAGATGCATGGAAAGGCTAGAAATGAGAATAAAAAAAAAGTCATGGCAAACATGGAAAAGAGAAAATTCAGATGGCCCAAAATTCATAGTATGAATGATTCATGAATCCATCTATTGGATAGTACCCCACTTTTTGTGGCTCTCATTTTCACACACTCCCCAAAATTTAAATTTCCCACTTTTCTAATCTCAATCAGACATTAGAAGTTTTGAGGTCTCTAAAGAAAGGTTAACTAAATAAGGCAGAATATGTTCTGAAGACAAACTCCTCCTCTCAAATATTTATGTGTGATCCAAATGGTCTTTTAAGGCTTGTAATGTAGGCTAGGCTCAGGTTGCCAAAGAAAGGTATATAAGCTCAAATACATGTTTAAGGGTGATTAAACCAAGGATCAACTTTTCCTGATGAAATCTCTGTTCTTCTTCTTTTATTCTTTGGATCACTCTAGACTGCTCATTTTGGGTTTTCACCCTAGAGTTTATTCATTTTTGGCATATGTTTCATTTGAAGGATTTTCAAATTTTCCTTCACACTTCAACTTTCATTTCTTTTTCCTTCTTCTTCTTCTTTTCTCTTTTCTTTTTCTTTATCATTTTTCTTCTTTTTCCTTTTTGTATTCCTTTTTCTTCTTTTTTTTTCTTTTTCTTTTTCTTTTTCATCTTTTTCTTTTTCCTTTTTTTTCCTTTTTGTGTCCTTTTCATTTTCACTTTAGGGCATTCAACTCGATCTGACATGTTTTTTCAAGAAGCTTTTCATTTTCTTGGCCCCCCGGTGTGGGGAGTGATCCTTGGTTGGGGTTTAATCACAAGAAAAATAATATCAGGCTCAAAGGGGGATAACAATTAGATTTTTTTCATTTTCTTATTCGTGAAGGGAAATGAAGGAATGTCAAATGTCATTTCACACACAAATACAGTCGAAGAGAAGCAGTCTTCAGTTGGTAGATGTTTTAGAGTTAACACTTCATTCAAAGACTCTTAACAACAATGCTTGAGAGGAAAAATTCACTCAAAATGGGATCTCCCCATTAATCCTGAACACTCTTTATTGCCCCTCTATCTTGGGATTAGATTCAAGAATCATTCATACAATCAATAATAGAGACTCTGCAAAGAAGATGTATGCTTGAAAAGAAATGGATGAAGAATGAAAAGAAGGGAAAAGGATGAAACAAAAAATGAGAAATGTTTGCCACTTGGAAACAAAAAAAAATACATCTTTAAACAAGTAGATTAACATAAAAGCCCTTACAAAAGATCCCTAATGCTCACGGGAAAAAGCTAAAGGGTTGGTTCTAAGCATGATCTCTTTTACTGTCTGAGCATTATTCCAAGAAGGCATGGGTGAAATGCGTTAAAGCTCGACACGTCCATTTCGTGACAAGATATTTCAAGCGTTCTTCACATTCTTCTTCTTTGAGTCTCCCACTCTTGATGGCTATTCTCTAAAGTTGACAATCTGTCTTCCATGGCCATTGTTCTAGACTGAGAACGAGTGCCGTACTTGTGGGATTTTTTTGCTATTTTGGAAATTCTATCATGCAATATGTGTGAATGTATGTAGTGGTCAAAAAATGCAGATGTATAAATGCAGGCGAAGGGTCATCAATTCCATTAAGGTATTGCTCTAGAAGTACCTTCCATCCATAGAGAAAGCTTTTCTATTTGGGAAACATGCTTTAGAATCAATCCCCTCTAAATATGAAATGTATGCAACAAATAAATATGCCAAAAAAACAAAACAAAAAAACACACAGAAAAAGGTTAGTGCACTTTTTTTAACAGAAATAAAACCTAAAAGGTCCAAAATTATTTCATTGTACGAATAATTCTGGGCAACACATTCCAACACTCCAGGACATGTCTCCACGGATTATCCTTATGAAAGAATTTTGACCAAACTAAAAGCATAAGATTTTCCACATGGCTCTATTGGGGTGGGATTCTAAATTCTCAAACTTGGTTTAGATCTAAAAGGGTACCCGAGTTGTCCTTTTTGACCCCTACTAAGGGTAGCAAGGCCCCCGATTCTCACCCATTATAGGCTTCAAATGAACCAAGTTCAACTCAAGAGGACTCGCCACTTATGCCTTCTTGAAGAATCGATATTCTAACAAAGGCAAATGTAACACCCCAAATTTGCCCCAATTTAAAAATCCCTAAATTTTGAAAATCCTTAATTGGAACCCTAGAATTTGAGAATTTCTAGTTTAAAACCCTAATTTGATTAAGGGATTAAATTGAACAAAATTGTAATTTTGTGGCTTAATTCTGACATTTGCGGCCATTTTGTAATGTAGGTAAAGTTTTGGTGATGTTTTATAAACCCTAAATTACTTAGTGGCCTAGTGTGTGATTTACCCTTTTGTTAGGGTATTTATACAACTTTATCAGCCTAAAAACCAAGGGAGTAACCATGATGCTCTAACGGCCGCTCTCTCTTTCGGGTTTCACTTTCAACCCTCACCCTTCACCCTTCCATTCCGGCGAAGCTCCAACCAAGCCTCCACCACCGTTCGTGACTCGCACGACCACTGCCAATGGGTTCCCCGTTGCCTCACGAGCAAACCCCACTCTTCTTGGCACCACCTTTCGCCGCCGTTCTCTCTATTCTTCTTTAGCGGTTTTAAGCATCAAAGGTCCCTCGGTTTTGCACCGATATTGGTTTGGGTAAGTGTGGCGTCATCTTCGTCATTTCGTTCATCGTTTGCTCGGAAATCAGCGAGAAACCCTTCGATTTTTTTTGTTTATCGCCGTACTCTACCATCAACCTCTCTCATATTCGTTTTGGTTGCGTCCGTGCCGCCTACGTTCGTTTGTTATAGCCGTCGTGCTTGCCGTTTGGTTCCATTTTCGTCATAGTGGTTACTGCTATCGGTTTGTTGCGTCGTCGCTGTCGTCAGATTGTTGTGTTTCCGCCGCCGTCGCTGCCATCTTTCATCATCTAGATCTGCCTCTGCCGTCAAGGGTTTATGGTAACCCTAATTCTGATCGTAAAAAAAGGTTTGGGCTGGTACGCATGTGAAGGGTTGAGCCGAATTGTAGGAAACCAAACCATGCCCAAATGTGTATGCTTGTGTGTGTAAGCCATGAGAAAGGCTGGCATCTAAGGGAATGCCTGATTGTGTGAGCCCAAGCTAAGTGAATCGTCCATCTTGAATTGAACCGGCAATTCGAACCAAACCATGCGTTGACTGAACCAGATTAGTGTGCTCAAATTAGACCGAATCGAACCAATGTGTTGATAGTTGACCAACTCGGACCGTTGACCTGAATTGGTTTTGACCTTGACTTGAATAGTTTGACCGGAAGTTGACCGGATTTGACCGAACCAATTTGGACCCATGGACTTTGACTTTTGACCTTTGACTTGTCTAACTATTTGACCGTTGACTTTGGACTTGGATCAGTTTGACCAAAGTTGACTGTTGACCCGTTTGACCAGAGTTGACCAAGAGTTGACTTTTTTGAGAAACGTTCCTCTTGACCTTTTTCAACGTCCTTAGTCCGTATATGTTGCTCGTTTTGTCAAATTCAAACCCGAAAGCTCCATTTTGCTAAGTTTAATTAATTATTCATAAAATTTAGTTGAGTTATGGATTTCAGAATCTGATTCGGAAAATTCCTGTGTTCAGGTGATAACGTCTTCGAGGACGACGAGTTACCTCTAGTTGTACAGACCGACCGTACACGTTCTCCGAGATCTTCACGTGAGTATATCTTCAGTTTAGTTCTTAATGTTTTAGTTGGTGGCTTAGTGTTAGTAACAAAATACTAATATAGTATTCATACCTTCGTAGGTCCTGAGTCAGCTAGATCTGAGCATGAGATGCGCTTTTCTCGGTATTAGAGCTTCTGTTGCTTAAGGTGTGTCTCTTCATGTTTTAAAAACTTGTGTGTTTCTTTCTGTGCTATAAATTTTATGTGTTTTTTCTGGTATTAATATAAGTAAATGTTTTGTACATTTTGTGTGCATACTCCGTTGTGATTGGGTGAATGGTTTCAAACATCATGCATAACATGTCATTCTGTGATTTAAGTGAAATATCAGATTTTTGGAATCGTAAAACATCGGATTTATAGTATTGTGTAACTTGAATTTTCATAATTCAAGTTTCGGATGAGGCTCGGATTTTAAAATCTGCATCATATAATTGTGGGTATATGGTTTGGGATTTGTTCGGGGAAGTTCAGTAGTTTCACCCTTCGGGCTGAATTCCGCTTCGGATCAGTGGTTCTACCCTTCGGGCTGAGTTCCACTTCGGATGGTGACGATGGAGAAAGTAGGTTATGGGGAACCTTACTTTTCGGTGTATCGAAGATGGGTACTATGATTCATGTGCATCAGACATCATATCATCATGATTCGGTTTTGTTGTGTTTTCAGAAAAGTCTTTATCAGAAAATAGAATATTGTTTTGTTTTATTTTATTTTGTTTTCGTTTGCACTTTAGAGACACACTAAGCTCTTTATCTTACACCCTTTAGTTTTTACTCTTCAGATATCTCAGACTCTTTTAGGTGACTCAGTACTTGGAGCTTCTCGCATTTTACTCGGATATTTTTATAGTTAAGTATGAACTCTCTTTTAATTACTTTAGACTACTGTTTTGAAATATTTTAGAACATTTATGTAATTCGGACATTGGGATTGTTTACTGTTTTTAATTTGGGTATTATTAAATGCATGCATTTAGAAGGTTATTTTCAGAAATTTAACCAATTATCGCAATAATGTTTAAACGACTACGTTTTATAATAGTGGGATATTATTGAGTTTATTTTTTTTTAATAAAAATTTTGTTTTTAAGTAAGTAAACTTAAAAGGTGTTACTTGAGGGGTAATTTTTCAAACACGACTTCCTAGATTCAACTCATTTCTTCTGGGCCGGGTTTAGGAGGTTACAAAAAAGGTCATGAGTCCCGAAGGCACTTGCTAGGCTCTTACGAAGAATCAGTATTCTTACATGATCAAAGCGTGTTCCCCCACTTAAACGAACGGGACAAAGCTCGGGTAAAGAGCTTTTTGCAACAATTTCAGAATGCGTAAAATAGAATTATATTCATTAGAAGGACGAATAAATTTAACCCTTTGTGAACTTGCAAATTCCATTAGTTTTTTTAAAAAAAACTTTTTGAAATCAATTTGTGCCTTACCCTCTTTTGTTTTAAAAAAAAACATACCCAGCGGAGTCGCCAAGCTGTCGCAACCCATTCGAGCCCGATATTTGAAAACACGGAGTCACCACCAATCTTATTGATTTCAAATGGGGTAACATACCCAGTTACGTGTGAGGAAGGGTTAGCACCCCCACAACGCCCAAAAATTGGTACCTTATTGATTTCAAAAAGTGTTTTCAAAATTAGAATTTGCAAGTTCACAATGGTTCAATTTATTTGTCCATTTTATGAATATAAATCTATTTTATCAGTCTCGCTATTCGAAAATGAACTCCAATCACCACCAACACTTCTGGCGCTAACCTGTCATTTCCGTTTAGTGAGACACCATATTCAATATATTTCTTTTATTAATCAAGCAAGCAAATAACCAAAACAAAATAACTAAATAGCGGGGGGGGAAAACATATGCAAGAAAATAAATGTGAAGGTTTATTATTTACAAGATTGTCTTATTTTCTTAATTACTTTTAAGAAGGAAAAAAAGTATTTAATTGCTTGTTTTTTTAAAAAGGGTTTTATTTTTAATTTTAAACGGAAGTAATCAAATTTAAAGATATATAAATTAGTTTTTTTAAATGATTGATTTACAAAGTTTTAAAAGTTTTATTTTCAAATTAAAAGAGGGATAAAAGTGATGGCTTTAATGAAGGGAATTGTCCCAAAAAGAAGTGGGCATAAAAGTATTTTTTTCGCAAACACGTTCTTTTCATTTTTCTTTTTGGATTGAAATGGATCAAACTTATATTTTAACAAAACATCCACATGTTCTTGGTGTTCTTCAAAAAATAAAGAACATCCTTTTTATTTTTTCTGAAAATTAACTCAAAAATACTAAAAATTGTTTTAATTCAAAATAATAAAAAAAGAGTTTCAACCAATTATTATTTTCTTCAAGTAAACAACATGAACAACCAATTAATTTCAAAGCTGGAAATTAAAAAAAAAAAGAAAAGGAGAGAAATTGTACCCAAAATAAACTTGAAGAAGCTTGTTTTGATTCCACTAAACTCGATTACAATGCTTCAAATTTGAGCTCCTTCCCAGAGAATTTTTATGTTTTTCTAATGAACTATCTGAGTATTTCTTTTTTCTCCTATTTTCTAAATATTTCCGTGCTAATTGTTGGTGAAAAATTACAAAGAATGTATGGGTTTTTATAGGTACAAAATGGCTTGAATATCAAGCATAAATCCTAATTTCATCCTCTAAAATCGCATCCTCTTTGATTGGACTTGCTTGATCTTAGCCATGCTCTGATTTGGGAATGGTTTGATATAGATTTGGAGACGATTTTAAGTCTTATTTTTTTTATTTTTCCCATGCTTGAATCTGTTTTTCTCCCCTTTATTTTGTAGGTTTGATCGACAGCGGCAAGGATGGCGGCGGTGCGACACGAGCATGGTGTAGGATAGGCGATCTTCAGCGTTCTTCCTTGGCCTCAGAACGTCTGAATGTCGAGGCTTCTAGCGTCGGGGTCGGCTGGGATGGCTACCCTACAACCTTTCGATGGGGGTTGGGAGAAGCCAACTCGCGCACATGGCTCTCACGCGCTTGGCGCGGGTGGCTACCCTTCACTTCCCTTCCCTTTTGCTTATTTAATCTGGACCATCTGATCCCTTGCCCTAGATCCAACGGCTGCCATTAATCCCTGCATATGAAAGAAAAATGGGTTAATTTGGGCCTTGTTTTATTATTATTATTCTTTTTGGGCCACCAATGTACATGGATCTTTTATTTAATTAATAGACCCTTATTATAGCTAAATGGACTCTTTACTATTATTTTTTTGGGGGTTTTGTATCTAATAATATATATATATATATATACATAAGGATAAAAACGAAAATGATAAATTTAGGTGAAAATTCAGTGACAACACAATGGTTTTGATGTAATCCTTGGAATGGATTTCTTGATCGAACATAGGATCGTGGTTGATTTTGATACCAAGCGAGTTACCTTCATACTTGATGATGATTACGAAGTGCTAATCGTGGGAGAGAATGTTAAATTCTTGTCCAATGGTGTTTCGGCTCTAGAAGCGAGTCGTTTGATGGAATCAAGATGCGAGGCTTTCTTAACTTATGTTATGAATCCAAGATCAAAGGAAGTGTGTGTATAGGACATACGTATGATATGTGAGTTTCTGGGTGTATTTCAGGAAGAGTTGCATGGTTTGCTGTCGAATTGAGAGGTTGAGTTTGGCAGTGAGTTGTATGAAAATACGACTCCAGTCTATTGCTCCATATCAAATGGCTCCAAATGAGTTGAAGGAATTGAAGATGCAACTTCAGGAGTTTCTTGATCGAGGGTTTATTAGGCCTAGTGTTTCACCTTGGGGTATGTCGGTGCTGTTTGTGAAAAAGAAGGATGGCACGATATGAATGTGTATAGATTATAGGCAATTGAACAAGTTGACGATTAAGAATAAGTATCCTTTGCCAAGGATTGATGATTTGTTTGATCAATTTCGAGGTGCTTCGATGTTTTCTAAGATTGATTTGAGATTCGAATATTATCAGTTGAAGGTAAAGGATGTGGATGTGCCTAAGACTACTTTTCGTATGAGGTACGGTATTATGAGTTTTTGGTGATGTAGTTTGGTTTGACGCATGCACCTGTTGCATTCATGGACATGATGAGTCGTGTGTTTCATGAATTCTTGGATCAGTTTGTGGTTGTGTTTATTGATGATATTCTCGTGTACTCTCATACTGAGGAAGATCATGATAAACACTTACAGATTGTGTTGCAAGTTTTGTTGGATAATCAACTTTACGCCAAGTTGAGTAAGTGTGAGTTTTGGCTTAAAGAAGTTGTCTTTCTTGGACATGTGGTGTCGCTCGATGATATTCGGGCTGATCCATATAAGATCGAGGCGGTGATGAGTTGGAAGATGCCTAAATATGTTACAGAAGTTCGTAGTTTTCTCAGATTGCCGGATTATTACCGTAGGTTTGTGAATGGCTTTTCAAAGATTGCTGCTCCGTTAACTAAGGTGTTGCAAAAGAATGTTCACTTTGAGTGGATGAAAGATAGACAACGAGCTTTTGAGAAGTTGAAGGAAGCTTTGACGCAAGCTTCTATCTTGATTCAACCTGAGTCGAGTAAGAATTTTGTGGTTTATAGTGATACATCGTATGTTGGCTTGGGTTGTGTGTTGATGCAAGGTGGAAAAGTTGTGGCTTATGCATCTAGGCAATTGAAGGTGCACGAGCACAACTATCATATTCATGATCTTGAGCTTGCCACGTTTGTGTTTGCTTTGAAAATTTGGAGGCATTATCTTTATGGTGAAAAGTGTGTTGTTTATACGGATCATAAGAGTTTAAAGTATTTGATGACTCAAAAGGACTTGAATCTTGGGAAACGTAGATGGTTGGAGTTGCTTAAGGATTATGACTTGACGATTGAGTATCATCTAGGGAAAGCTAATGTGGAGGTCGATACTTTGACTAAGAAGGTAGCGGTTGAGTTGAGAGTCGTGTTTGCGCGATTGAGTGTGTCGCGGGATGGTGGATTGGTAGCTGAGTTGCAAGTGAAACCTTCCTTGGTTCAGTTGATTAAGGAGAAGCAGTTTCTTGATGATTCGTTGGTACCACATGTTAAGGATATTATGGATGGGAATCCGATAGATTTTCATTTTTATGATGATGGAGTATTATGTTTCAAGGATCGGATAGTTGTGCCTAACGATGATGAGTTGAGGCGAACTATCTTGGCCGAGGCGTATAGTAGTCCTTTTTCTATGCATCCCGGTAGTACTAAGATGTATTGTGGCTTGAAAGAAGAGTATTATTGTATGGGTTTAAAGAAAGATGTCGTTGATTTTGTTGCTAAGTGTATGGTGTGTTAGTGTGTTAAGGCTGAACATCAGTTTCTTTTCGGGTTGTTGCAACCTTTGAGGATACCGGAATGAAAGTGGGAGAGAATCACCATGTATTTTGTGTCTAGGTTGCCATTAACACCAACCAAGAAAGATTCCATTTGGGTGATTGTTGATCGGTTTACAAAGTGTGCACATTTTGTTCCTATGCATACGACGTATACCTTGGATAAGTTGGTGGATTTGTATATTGCTAAGATAGCGCGTTTGCATGGAGTGCCCAAGTCTATAGTTTCAGATAGAGATACGCGGTTCACAACAAGGTTTTTGGAGTACTTGCATCGAGCTTTGGGTACACGGTTGATTTTCAGCACTTCGTATCATCCTCAGTCGGATGGTCAGTCTGAACGTGTGATTCAGATTTTGGAGGATATGTTGAGATGTTGTGTTATTGAGTTCCAAGGAACCTGGGAGAAACAATTGCCTTTGGTGGAGTTTGCGCATAACAATAGTTACCAAGCTAGTATACAAATGGCACTGTATGAGGCTTTGTATGGGATAAGGTGTCGTACACCTTTGTGTTGGACTGAAGTTGGAGAGAAACATGTCTCCTTGCCTGATGTGTTGAAAGGCACAAATGAGAAAGTGAAGCTTATTTGTGATCGTCTAAAAGCTGTCTCGAGTCATTAGAAATCCTACACGAACTTGAACTGTAGGGGGTGAGTTTGTGGTTGGTGATCGAGTGTTTTTGAAAGTGTCACCTTGAAAGAAGGTGATGAGGTTTGGACGTAAAGGTAAGCTTAGTCCAAGGTTTATTGGGCCATATGAATTTGTGGAGCGCGTTGTTCCTGTTGCGTACCGGTTGAGGTTGCCTCCCAAGTTGGAGAAAATTCATGAAGTGTTTCATGTATCGATGTCGTGGAGGTATAGGTCGGATCCGTCCTATGTGATGCTAGTGGAGGATATTGAATTGCGGCCGGATTTGTCTTATGATGAGGAACTTGTTGAGATTCTTGATTCTAGTAGCAAAGTTCTTTGTGGTAAGACGATTGAACTTGTAAAGGTGTTGTGGCATGATCGAGGAGTTGAGGAGGCCACGTGGGAAAGCAAAGCGGACATGTTGAAACAGTTCCCGCACCTTTTTCCTCCAGGTAAAAATTTCAAGGATGAAATTTCCTAAGTGGGGGAGAGTTGTAACTACCCAGTTTTGGGCCTAGGAGTTTTTTAGGTTGGGTTTAGGGTTCGTTGGACCGAGACTAGAGATCTTGGTTAGTTCGAGATTGGTACAGGGAAAACCTAGCTCGAGAAGTGATAAAAATACGAGAAAAATTCTAAAATCCTTTTAAAATGTATATAAGGGCTTGGTGAAGTCAATTTTGGAAAATGACATTTGGAAGGTAGACATTTCGGTTTAGTGACTAAATTGTAAAAATTGAAAACTATTTTTAATGGATATTTTGTAAAAGAGCCCAAACTTAGAATCTTTATTGAGCTAATGTAATTGTTATCAACTATTACCTTAATTTGACATATTTTAATTGTGATTTAATTAAAAAGATTAAAAAGGGTTTTGATTAAAAAGGGAAATAAGCTTTCAAAACTTCCAGAGATCTTTTCCTTTTCATTTTACTTTGATTTCCAAATGATTTCTATGGAGTTTCCTCAACTTGTTTTAATGGATTCGTGAAGATTTTCAATCAAATCTTGTCAATTGAAGGAATAGCAAGGAATTATAGGTAATTTTCGTATTTCTCCTCTAATCAAGGTTCTTTAATGAAATTCCAAAGTATTTGGCTCTTTAATTGTGTTTCTTAACAAGGTTTCATGATTGATTTGAAGAAAATGTCTAAATCAAGCTTTAATTGATGATTTTGTGTAATTTTTGTAATGGATTTGTTTTGGCTTGTTTATGATTTTTTAATCATGTTTTGTAAGTTTATTAATGTTGAGATTGAGGTTTAAGCATGGTAATCCCGAAACTATTTGGATCTCTAGTTGTTTAGGTTAATATAATAGGGTTTTTTAATGTGTTTAGGTTAATTGTGTTTCTTAACAAGGTTTCATGGTTGATTTGAAGAAAATGTCTAAATCAAGCTTTAAATGATAATTTTGTGTAATTTTTGTAATGGATCTGTTTTGGCTTGTTTATGATTTTTTTTAATCATGTTTTGTAAGTTTATTAATGTTGAGATTGAGGTTTAAGCATGGTAATCCCGAAACTATTTGGATCTCTAGTTGTTTAGGTTAATAGAATAGGGTTTTTGTGGTGTTAATGTGATTTTGTGAACGCTGGAGGTATAAGGTTGATAATGGGATGATTTTGGATGTTAATCAATGATTATAAATGGTTGGAAGTGTTAGGTTTTGGCTGGGTTGAGTTTGTAGAGTAATCGATGATGTTTTCGGTTGTTTCGGATGGGCGTTTTGGTGGTTTTGAGCAAGGCAACGTGGAAGGATTGCTTGCTGGAGTCTTGAATGCATTGAGATGGATTAATTCTCTGTTTTTATGTGGTTAAAATAGGGGAGAACGTTTTGGAAGCAACCCGTGAAGTTTCAGGTGCCTCGGACGCTTAGTTAAGCGTCGGATAATCAATGTTTCACGTGTTGGTGAGTGAGAACGTGGATTTCAGCTTTGAAATGTTTTATGCACATGGTTTTGGATGCATGTTACCTATTGTTAAAGCATGTTTAAAGTATGTGGTTTACTGTTTTTAATGATGTGATGGTGAAGGATGCACATGGTAAGTGATCCTTGTAAGTATACGTTTTGTACTTGTGATTTAAAGCATGGTTTAATGCTTTGGAATATGATTTATTAATGGTGCTTTGAAAATAGTGAGGTATGCTGTTAAATGTGAATTATATTGGCAAGTGATGTTGTGAAAATGGTTTATAAATGATATCGGATATAGTTAGTCGGCTATAGGATTGAGTGCACTATAAAAAGTCACCTTGGCTGTCAAGGGGTTGGTGTCCCGTGACTCCGTCCAAGTACTCTAACGATCAAGGAGGTTGGTGTCCTGTCTTCGTTAGTGGGTTAAGCGTCCAATCGATGAATGGGGTTGGTGTCCCCGAGGGGTTGGTGTCCCCGTTGGTGATTAGTGTACCACTTGGTTGTTATTGTACCAAATTCCGGTTGAGATGGCTTAAAGTGCTGTGAACACTTGTTGAATACGTGTATCTGATATGTTGTTTTGAGAAATGAACTTGTTTAATGATCACTTGTAAGCCAATATAATTGATGATATATCATGAGATGGTTTATGATGTATATTGTGATTTATACATGTTTTACTCTTTAAGCTTTGCATATGGCAATTATGCATGGGAAGGTTTAAATTGAATGTTAGCAATGGGACTTGTTGTTGGTTCATGATACATGTTGCATATGGTTTATTATGCTGATTTTTTATTAAGGAAAGTGCATAATTTTAAAGGCATGATGGTTTTCAAATGGCGATTTGAAGTAATAGAAATGAGATTTCAATCTGAACTTAGAAAATGGTTTTTAATGCATTGATGGTGTTCTGTTTTTGAGCACTCCTCACGAAGCCTTGTGTGCTTACGCTCTATTTTGTCCATCAATGCCGGGAATTGAGGTTCGAAAGGCAGTGTGAAGCAAGGGATCAAAAGAGACTTCATTCTTGAAAGTATGTTTCGGTTTAGACTATAAGTAATAAGGGAAATGGGGAATCCGTTGTGTTTTTGGGAGATTTGTGTAAACTCCCTATTTGAGCAACTTTATATTGTTGTTTTAGACTTGTAAATGACCTTTGGTAATTGGTTTGTGCTTTGCTATGCATTTTGGTATCTTTCTTGGCTTTGTTACTAGGTTGCATGCTTATAGTTTTCCTTTGATGCAAATTGCCATGATATGATGTTGAATATGCCATGAATGATTGAAGTTTGATGTTTGGATATGTTATATATATGTTGGAAGCATGCTAGAGTGGTTTGGGTGCATTAAAGTGTGAAAACAAGCCAAATGTGTCATTACACGCCCAAGTGTTTCGATATGCCTAAGGCTGTATCAAAACGGTGAGCCTGAAATGGGCATTGGGTTTCGAAACGGAGAGGGGTGTATCGAAATAGGCTTGTGTAATTTGGTTACTGGAATTTTGTGTACCGATACGCTTTGGAGACCGTATCAAAACGGGCTCGTGTTCTGAAACACCTAGAGCTATTCCGAAATAGGGTGTATCAATACAAGGCTGAGTGTAACGATACACTAAGCCGTTAATTAGTTATTTGGAATCTGTTGGAGTTCTGCTTCTTTACATTTCAGTCCTTGAATGGTGTTTGCAATTAAATGAGCTTGGATGATCAGATTGAGCTGAGATTTAACACAGTGGCATGTAATATGACTAATTAAAGGATGGTAACTTAAAATTCCATGAAGTCCTTGTATTTTTTTTAAAATTACAATTTGGTCTCTATCGCTTGTTTACAATCAGTTGAATACCTAATCGATGTCTGTTTGAGATGATGTTTCTTCCACTCTTAATTTTATCGCTTAGGGTAATAATGTGCATTTAGAAAAGATAAAAGGAAAAGAATAGGGTCGTTTATTGAGGTAAACCTTCCCGGTTTACATCAATATTCCCCGTGTGACCCGTTCGGTCCGGTCTCGCGTCCAGGACGGGTTGAGAGGGTTACATTTTTGGTGAGGTTTCGGTTGGTGTTTGAAGAGGTTTGTTAAGGATTGATTTTTCTGGGGTTATGAAATCATTTTGATGCATTAGAACCTCTATTTTTGTGTGGTTAAAAAAGGGGAGATTGATCCTCAAGCTTGTGGCTTTGTTCCAGAGGCTTTTTAAGGTAATTTCGCATCTGTGAGTGAGAACATGGTTTAAAGCGTTGAAAAGGTTTAAAGGTTATTTTTGGAGTTTAGACTTAGCTTGAAACGCTGGTTTAAACTCGGAAGTAAGTATATTGAAATTTCTCCCTCGGTCGTGCTTGATGAAATTGGTTTTTATGCATTTGTTTTAATGATTTGATTAACCACAATTTATGCATGATTTGAGCATGGTTTAATGCTGGAAAATGGTTATTTAATGATGTTTATGCATTTGGAAGTAATGCATGAGATGTTAATGTTTTTGAACATTGGTTAATGTTTAAGAAATGAATTATATTGTCAAGTGGTGTGGTTTAAAATGTTATCGGATATAGTTGGTCGGTCGTAGGATTGATAGTGCACTATAAAATATCGCCTTGGATGTTGAGGGGTTTATACGGTGTACTGAATACTCTATCCAAGTACCCTAACGGTTGAGGGATTATATGGTACCGAAAACTCTCGTTAGTGGATTATACACCTAACCGATGATTGAGGGTTGTGATTGTACCCAATTGTGATTCTACCACTGTTGTGAAAGTACCGTTATTTCGGTTGAGTTTGTATAAAGTGTTGAGAGGACACTTGTTGAATATGTGTATAAGATGTAATGATTTGGTAAATGGGACTTGGTCCGTAATCACTTGTAATCCAATATAATTGTTGATGTATCATGTTGATGATTTTTTATGCATAGTGGGATTTATTCATGTTTACTCTTTAAGTCTTGCATATGGTTTGTTATTTATGGGAAATCTTAAATTGAGTGTTAGCAAATGGGATTTTGTGTTGGTACATGATACATGTTGCATATTGTGTAATATGCATGATTTGGAAATGTTAAGTGCATGGTTTGAAACACGTGATAATGTTTTAAGTGATGATGATGTTTTGAAATGGGATTTCAAAACAGTTTTATCAACCGATTTTAGAATGCATTTATGGTGTACCGATACACATGCTCGTGTACCGTTATGGATAGTTGTTTTTATGGTTATTGTGATATTTGAATTTTCTGATTCTTACATTTTGGTCCCTAATCATTGTGAATGAAATTGTATGAGTTTGGATGGTTATTTTGAGCTAAAATTTGGTATGGGAGAATGAAACTTGATTAATTGAGGATCTGTATCTTAAAATTTGACTAAGTCCTTGTAGTATGCTAAAATTACATTTTGGTGTATAAAATGCGTATTTGTACAAACGGTTACCTTTTGATGTCTGTTTTCTTTTGGGCTTTCATCCGTTATCAACACGATCACCTTAGGTTAATAAATTGCATCTAGACGAGATAAAAGAAAAAATGGTCGTGATTTGAGTAATCTTTCCACGGTTTCTTTCGGCAAACCTAATGTAGCTCGCTCAGTTCAGTGTGGCAGCTAGGCTGGGTCAAAGGGGTTACATTGATTATTTATTTCAAGGCTTTAGTTGCTTTTATCTTGATCTATTTTGTTCATGTGCTTAATGCGTAGTTAATTGTAAGAGCTTTTCAAGAGAGGCATGTTAACTATTGATCTATGGCTTAATGTTCGAGAGAGTTAAGTTAGACAAACATGAGCAGTGGGGCTAAGTTGTCAACACGGTCACCTTACGTTAATAAATTGCATCTAGATAAGATAAAATAAAAAATGGTTGTGATTCGAGTAATCTTTCAACGGTTTGTTTCGGCAAACCCAATGTAGCTCACTCAGTTCGGTCCGGCGGCTAGGTCGGGTCGAGGGGGCTACATTGATTATTTATTTCAATGCTTTAGTTGCTTTATCTTCATCTATTCTGTTCATGTTCTTAATGCGTAGTTAATTGTAAGAGTTATTCAAGAGAGGTATGTTAACTATTGATTTGTGGCTTAATGTTCGAGAGAGTTAAGTTAGACAAACATGAGCAGTGGGGCTAAGCTGTCAACTTAGTCTTAATCTGACTTAAACATAAGTTTAGGGTTTCAACGACTAAAAAGGGATTTGTTAAACAAACAATAGAATTGTTAGGGTTAACGCAGTCATGTACCACCTTAACTACAATGTTATTAACTTCTAGGCATCGAGAGAGTCAGAAGTTCATTAGAAAATTTTGTCGAGTAGATGAAGAACTTAAGGGTTTATGCATACATGTATCGTCCGTCACAATATCATTGATCTAAGTAATCAAGAATATATCCTTAGCAATAATCCTAACCTCCATAATTAATTGTTAAGTCAAAGTAGTTGTTTGTCTTTATCATAGCTATCTCTAGATAAGTTAAATTAGTTTTACTTAAACCAATATTCACCAATACTTGCAAACACATTCCTAAGTACGATAACTTCGTAGTTATTGATCCAATCCTCATGGGTTCGACACACTACTCTTCACTTTATTACTTGACATGACGAGTATACTTGTTCTAAAGTGCATCACTATTCGACAAGCATCAATCTATATACTTAGTAAATCATTGCATGCCATTTAAAAGATGCATAAAACAATAAGTAAACCGATCCATGCTTTTAAACCAAAAGATGTAATTCAAATCACATATCAAATTGACATTCAAGGCAAAATTAGGGAAAACTTACTTCTGAGTTTAGCTAAGCTTACTAGGCTTAATCTAAACTCCCAACTCCTTATTCAAACCTTTAAAGTGTCCAAAACGCATTTACACACCGATACACAACGCCTTTCTTGTCGTTGCGTTCCAAGCCTCCGAAACGAACCAATTTCCATAAAACGAACTAGGCTTGATTCTCCCCTATTTTGACAACACAAACCAAAGGCAAAACCCACGAGGATATTTTCATTGCTTGCAGTCGCATTTGGTGTTGTTAGCTTGGTTGTTTTGATTTAATTAAGAAATGGGTGTTGCTTGAGAAATGGTTGTTATGGTATGGTGATGTGCATGTATACAAGGGAGTGTGGCTTAGTAAAGGAATGTTGCAGCATTTTGGACGGTAATTCTGGGTGCAGAAAAAGACAAAGCAACGAAGATATTTTCCAGCCCACGTGAGAGAACTCCCATTTGTTTGTTGTACCTCGTATATCCTAAGGAATATTCCTTGGGACACAGAAGGAATGTTAAGGGCACAAAACCCTAGGAGCCTCCACTATATAAAGGACAAGATACCCACGTTGAAGGGAGAGCTGAAAAAGTGACTTTTGGGTGCTAAGGGTGAGGAGAAAAGGCGGCTACTTTCCAACTTATTCCTAAACTTGGTGCCCTCCATTGTTGAAGCTCTAAAGGGTGGCATTGTTAGCCTTCGAGAGAAGCAGCGAGTCTAGGGTGGTTCGTGGCAGTCCAAGGCAACATGGGAGATTTCCTTTTCTTAGTTGTTTGCTTTAACTCTTTTTATTTTAGAAATGGGTTGTTTAAGACGAATGATGATGGATGATTTACACCCAGCCATGATCAAACTTTAGATCGCTTGGGTTTGTTATGGATGATTTTGTGACCCCCTAAACCCGACCCAAGGGTTATGGGCCGAATCTAGGAAGTCAGGTTGAAACCGTGACCCTCAAGTAATTACTTATTAGGTTTCCAAAAATTAATACTCAATATATTAATTTCAAACGGTGTTGTTTAACATTGCAATTCATATTTCGAAAACGCAGTCGTATAGATAAAATAATCCAAAACAAGTAGCAAAGTATCAAATTAAAATTCACATGCATGCTAAACAGTTTTAAAATCCCAAATAAAAATAAAAACAATCGAGTTTACGAAAAACCCCAAATAATGAAATAATCGAAATAAAACTGAAATAAAACTGGAAAGTAAGAATATCCATACTAAAATAGTAATAAATATGATAATTGTGGTCCTCCAAGTACCGTACTCCTATGTCTGAGAATCTGAAATAGAAGCTAAATGGGAGTCAGCTATTAAGCTCAGTGTGTCTCTAAGGTGCATTAGACAGAAAATCACAAGAATCATACAGTCAACATAGTCATCTCAACAGTCAATCGAATATACAGATATGCAAAGCACGATGCACCTAAGTCTATGTCATGAACCCATCTACATCACCATCTGAAGAGTAAGGTTCCCCTGAACCACTCTCTACATCGTCACCATCCGAAATGGAACTCATTCCGAAGGGTTGAACCACTGATCCGAAGTGGAATTCAGCCCGAAGGATGAAACCACTGAAATTCCGCCGTACATTTTCCCACCCGAATGATATGACATGAATGTTCTGATTCCAATCTGAATGCAACATCATTAGTCCGAAAATGCATGAGCATTTAGTCCGAAAACGCATGAGCATTTAGTCCGAAAATGCATGAGCATTTAGTCCGATAATTATTATTCAGATTCTGATGTATGCTGCTTAACAGAATGGCATATAGCATCTCACATAGCTCAGATCACAACATATTTTACAGTCAAATATCACATAACAACGACATATTTCACAGTCAAACATCACATAGCAACAACACATATAGTATAGCACAAGTAGAGAACACACCTCAGACAGCTAACAGCTCAACGTCGGGAGTGACGTCTCCCACACTCAGATCTAGAAGCAGGCGGAACAGGATCGACACCTACAAAGGTTCACTAAGTCAAAATTCTCTACTACTATGCCACAATCTACTAACAGAAATTTATTTAAATTCACATATGTGCGGAACTCGAAGGTTGAGACGCATGAGGTCGACCAGGTGGAGGAGGTGGAAGAATCTCGGTGTCCAAATCGATATCACCTGAACGCAAAAATAACTCGGTTCAGAATTCTGAATACATAATTTCCAAATTAAGCATAAATTAATTCGAAGGGTCGAAAACGGTCGTTCGAGATCAAATTTGGAAAAATGGGCTACGAATCTGGAATCGGGACGTCAAAAAACATAAAGTTGACTTTTGGCCCAAAAAGTCAACATTGGCGTCATCATGGTCAATGATGACGTCATCGCTGACGTCAGCTTGCATCATCATCATCAACAGCGGATGACATCACTGGTGACATCGCCCAGTTTGGTCAAACGGTCTGGTTCAGTTCAGAGGGTCCAGCCCGGTTCAGTTTCAAGTCCGGTTCAGTCCATATTTTCCGGTTTGGTTTTCAAAATCCCCAATTTCAGTTAACAAAACCCTAATCCCTTTTTCCCCAAATCTACCCTAATCCACAAACCCTAACTGACGGTGACAGCCAATAAACCAGCAGTGGCGGCGGCCGTTCAACGCGACGGCGACGACCATCGAAAACCCATCCAATCCCGACCACGATACTTACCCAAACCCGTGACGAAGGCGGCGCGCGCGAAGGAACGACGCGGACAGAGCGGCGACAGAGGACGATTTTTCAAACGGTTTTGAACCGTTTCCGACGAAGAACAATGGTGTGGTGAGAGTTAGATGGACGGGCTTTGATCGCGCGGTCACGGTGAACACGCCGATGACCTCGAAACGGCAAACGGACGGCAACGACCCCTTAATCGGAGCTTGAACGGAAAAGTGGGTGAGGGGTTTTGTTTTTGAAAAGAAATGGGAGAGGGAGAGAGAGCGTCTGAAAACTGGCAGATGAAGAGTCTCACAAGACTAAAAGGGTTTTACCCTAAATTTTTGGGTAAATTACACATTAAGGGTCTATGCTTCTACCCACATCACAAATGGGACATCAAACTTCTATTTTAATTCAATCTAACCCCTAACTCAATTAGGTTTTAAACAAAATTCCCAATTAAATTTAGGTTTTAGAATTAGGGATTCCATATATTAGGGATTTATTTTAGGAGATTTTTGGGGTGTTACAACTCAACCCTCCTTAAAAGAAATTTCGGCCTCGAAATTTTCAAACTTAGCGATAGATCCCAAAAATTAGCTAACATAACTTTAAGTTCTTCATTCCAAATTCCTTATCCTTCAACATGAAAGTAAAAACTAAAACATTAAAAAAATGTACCTGCTATGTCCTCTGGCTCATCATCATAACTCTCGTGAGCTCTAGTTGCATAAATCAACCCCGGATGTCTAGTATCGGATCTAGTTGATCTATCACTCTGGGCAGGTCTACCTCTACTAGCAATATATGAAGTAGCAGGTCTACTATGTACTCTACCTCCAGCAGGAGTCTGTACAAATGCCTGAGACTGACTCGGGACATAAGATGATGAAAGTGCCACCGGACAATCCCTGAAAAGATGCTCAAATGATCCACATCGGAAACAAGTCCCAGACTGCCTCCTACACTCACCCAGGTGCCACTTCTTATAGAAGGAACACTGCGGCACCCCACGGGTACTAGTCGAACCCCCGGCACTAATGGTCGGAACAGTGGAAGTCACCAGTCTAGCTCTGGAATAACCCTGATGATCAGACTCGTCTCTGGCTCTCTTCCTAGACTGGTTACCCTAACTATGCTGAACTGATGCAGTCGACTGCCTCCTACCCCGATCAGTATCATAAGACTCAAGTAGCCTCAACTTCGCCTCATTCCGCTCAGCTGTCCTAGCTTGTTTGGTGATCTCTTTATACTCGTTATCCATATGTAGAGCCACACCCGCCTTAATCGAAGGGCGCAACCCTTTTAGGAACTAATCACACTTCTCCTTTTCAGTAGTCACCAGCCCCAGAACATACTGGATCAGTCTCATAAACTCAATTTCATAATCATTCACAGACATGTCGTTCTGCTTCAGATTCATGAAATCATCCCGGCACTTTGCTAGATACTCAGCCCCAACATATCGGTCACGAAAAGCCTATCGAAAATAACCTTAAGAAATCTGGCCAGCTGGAATAACATCTCCTTAGCCTCCCACCAATTCTGAGCCTCACCCTGCAATAGTGATACAGCAGCTCTAAGCTTCCGGTCAGTAGGATAATCCATCTCAGTGAACAACCTCTGAAGCTTCTTCAACCAGTACTTACCATCAGCTAGATCGGTACCCGTCTTCCCATCAAACATAGTCATCCCGGCAGCCAAGAACTCAGTAGATATGGGCCTCCTAACACCCTCAGTCTGACGAAGAAAACGGAGCAACTCCATGTGCACTACAGCAGCATCAATGCCCGCAGTCTCAGCATCTCTAGGCCCAGGTGGTCCACCACCCGGTGTTTTTTGGGCTGGCTGATCCTCACCACCAGCCCATTGGGCCCTAGTCTATTGGGCCCCGGTCTGCTGAACTCTAGGCTGCTGAACCCTAGGCTGCTAATCCACGGCCTGCTCCTCCTCATTAACATCATGAATATCGTCCTGATGCACTGTTTGTGAAGCACCGCTCTCAGCTGCTGCGGTACGACCTCGGCCTCTCCCACGGCCTCGGTCGGTCGCTAACCTAGTACTCTTACGTGGTGGCATAGTAGTCTATCTACAAAAGAATTAGAAATAATACTAAGATTAAATTTGGTACTTGGAGTTCTATTCAAAAATATGTCAAATTACCAAAAATGTTTACTTTCCAAAAATATCCTTTCGCCCGAAAATATTTAGTATGCATGCAAAAATCATTTCATCTTTAAAATTTTATGTGAGTCACACAGTCTGAGGGTTGAACCTAGGCTCTGATACCACTAAATATGACCCCCTAAACCCGACCCAAGGGTTATGGGCCGAATCTAGGAAGTCAGGTTGAAACCGTGACCCTCAAGTAATTACTTATTAGGTTTCCAAAAATTAATACTCAATATATTAATTTAAAACAGTGTCATTTAACATTGAAATTCATATTTCGAAAACGCAGTCGTATAGATAAAATAATACAAAACAAGTAGCAAAGTATCAAATTAAAATTCTCATGCATGCTAAACAGTTTTAAAATCCCAAATAAAAATAAAAACAATCGAGTTTACGTAAAAACCCTAAATAATGAAATACCCGAAATAAAACTGGAAACTAAGAATGTCCATACTAAAATAGTAATAAATCTGATAATTGTGATCCTCCAAGTACCAAACTCTTATGTCTGAATATCTAAAATAGAAGCTAAAGGGGAGTCAGCTATTAAGCTCAGTGTGTCTCTAAGGTGCATCAGACAGAAAATCACAAGAATCATACAGTCAACATAGTCATCTCAACAGTCAATCGAATATATAGATATGCAAAGCACGATGCACCTAAGTCTATGTCATGAACCCATCTACATCACCGTCCGAAGAGTAAGGTTCCCCTGAGCCACTCTCTACATCGTCACCATCTGAAGTGGAACTCAGCCTGAAGGGTGGAACCACTGATCCGAAGTGGAATTCAGCCCGAAGGATGAAACCACTAAACTTCCGTCGTACATTTTCCCACCCGAATGATAAGACATGAATGTTACGATTCCAATCCGAATGCAACATCATTAGTCTGAAAATGCATGAGCATTTAGTTCGAAAATGCATGAGCATTTAGTCTGAAAATGCATGAGCATTTAGTCCGATAATTATTATTCAGATTCTGATGTATGATGCTTAACAGAATGGCATACAGCATATCACATAGCTCAGATCACAACATATTTTACAGTCAAACATCACATAACAACAACATATTTCACAGTCAAACATCACACAGCAACAACACATATAGTATAGCACAAGCAGAGAACACACCTCAGACAGCTAACAGCTCAACGTCTGGAGTGACGTCTCCCATGCTCAGATCTAGAAGCAGGCGGAACAGGGTCGACACTTACAAAGGTCACTAAGTCAAAATTCTTGTAACGCCCCGGTTTTGGGCTTAGAAGTTCTGGTTTTTTGGACCGGACCGGTCGGGTTGCGGTTCGAATATAAAAGGTGATTTTTAGGAAAGCCTAGTTCGTGTTGCATTAAAAATATGGAAAAATATTCTAAAATCCTCTTTTAATATATATAAGTGAACTGTGAAATCAATTTTGCAAAATGAGGTTTGGAAGGGTGACATTTTGACTAGTGACCAAAATGTAATTTTTGAAAACTGTGAGACTGTTTTAAAAAGGATTGAAACTTTGAATCTTTAAGGAGCTATTTACCCAATGGGAGTTTCTCCAGATTTTCTAAATATATTAAATGATTAATTAAAAGGTTTTAAATATAAACAAAGTGGAGGGAAGATATTTTAGTTTTAACTAACTTTTCTCTCAACTATTTTCTCTCATTTTCTCTCAAGCCAAACATCTCTCTCCAAAGCTTTTCTCTCTGATTTTGTCACCTAAATTCATCTTTTCAATTACCTATTGATTGCTAATCATCTCTACAACAAAACCTCACCATTTGCTAAGTGGAATTTTCAAGATTTTGGTTACAAAAAGGGAGAAACTCAAGTTTGGAGGTAAGAACGTCCTTCTCCTCTGAACTTCAAGTTCTTTACTGAAATTCCCAAGTTCCCAATCCTTGATTTATGATTTATTAAAGGTTTTACAATTGGAATCTTGATTTTGGCTTTAAAATGCAAGATTTGGTGATTTTTGGTGAAATTTCGTGAGATCTGTTTGGGCAGTGTTTTGAGGTGTAAAATTGATGTTAAATGAATGTTAAATTGATAAGGAATTGAGGTTTTATCAATGCAATCCCGAATAGGTTGAATTTCCTAAGTTTTGCTTGATGTTTTTGGTTGTTTTTGGGGTGTTTTTGATGATCTGTTATAGCTGGAGGTATAAGGACGTGATTGTGATCATTTTGGATGTTATTTGATGTTTAAAAATGGTTAGAAGTGATGGATCTTGGCTGGGTTAAGTTTCGGAAGTGTTTGGTGGTGATTTCGGTTGTGTTTGGTAGCTGAAATGTTGGATTTGTGTTGAGCAGCGAGTTTAGTTGTGTTGCTGGTGTTTTTAATACATGATGATGCATTAATCTTCTGTTGTTATGTGCTTGAAACAGGGGAGAAAGATCCGTGAGCATTTGAGGTGGTGTGGAAGGTTTCGGATGCTTGGAAGGCTTGTTGGCTAGCCTTGTTTTGTGTATCGGTGAGTGAAGTTGGGTTTTCAGTTTTTAAACCAAGGTTTGAAGGTTTTGGGAGCTTAGTTTAAGTCTAAACAACTTTGCTAAGCTCAAGAGTAAGTAAATGGATTTTCGCTCTTGGTTTGTGTTGTGAATTGGCTTTTTAAAGCAATTGTGATTGATGGTTGCAATGCATATGTTTTGCATGTTTTAGATTCTGTTTTGAAAGCATATTTTAGCATGGTTTAATGCTGGTTTTGAAATCCATATGTGAAGGATGCTCAAGGTAAGAGATCCTTGGTTTTGTACATTGAAATTGTGGAATTGATGCATAGTGTTGCATGTTGTTAAATGGCTTTGTGTAATGCTTTAAAACAGTGGATTAACGTTGTTAATGATGCATATTGGCAAGTGGTTGTTGAGGTCACAAAGGTGGTTAAAAGTCCTTGTGTGAGCCTTGTGTATTTAAGAACAACATGGTGTTTAAAAGTCCATGGTTGGTTCTTGGTTAAAGTTCGTGGTGGTTATTGCATTTTGATTGTGCTTGTGAACTAATGGATTAATGTGGTAAGATGGTTATATTGGCAAGTGATGTAAGTGGTTCTTGGTTCTTTGATCGGATATAGTTAGCCGGCTATAGGATTGGGTGCACCGTGAATTAAGTCGCCTTGGATGTGGAGTGGTTAAGTGTGAACCGGTAAACTCCATCCAAGTTTCCTAACGAGATGGTTAAGGTCATAATGGTTGATGGGATCCCATTCGAGGACCTTGGTTAAGCAAAGGTAATAATGGTGGTTAAAATTCCATTTGAGGACCTTGTGCTTGGTAAGATCACAATGGTGGTGTAAAGTCCATGTGTGGATCTTGTGTAGGGTGTCCCGGATCTCGTTAGTGATGTTATACAACTACCAATCGGTGATGCTAAGGTTGTATGGTGTTTAAAAGTCCATACATGGGAACCTTGTGAATGTTAAGGTTGTATGGTGTTTAAAAGTCCATACATGGGAACCTTGTGAATGTTAAGGTTGTATGGTGTTTAAAAGTCCATACATGGGAACCTTGTGAAAGTTAAGGTTGTATGGTGTTTAAAAGTCCATACATGGGAACCTTGTGAATGTTAAGGTTGTATGGTGGTTAAAAGTCCATACATGGGAACCTTGGGAATGGTAAGGTCAAATGGTGTTTAAAAGTCCATTTGGGAGACCTTGGATTGGTAGTGTGTATGAAGCGTGGGGACAACGCTTGTGATCCGCGTATCCGATCGGGTGTTGAGTTGAAAAGTGGTTTTGGATGGTCACTTGGAAGCCAATATAATGTTCTTGATTGTAATGAAGCATGAGATGCTTGTAATGATGCATGATTGCATGAGATGTGTATAATGTATTATGAATGCATGTTTACTTGTTGGTTTGAACAAGTGTTGATTATCTATTGAGAATGGTGCATGTGTGCATGAAATCTCTTTAGTGCATTGTAGTCTTGCTAAGACTTGTTTTAAAGGCATGAGTTGCAAATATTGATGTTGTGGTTCATACGTTACATATGTTAATGCATTTGTTATGTTGAATGAGAAAGTGGTTTAAAGGGTTTATTGCTTAAGGTGATAATCAAGTATGAGAAAGGTATGTTGTGAATTGGAAGTGTTTTCCAAGGGTTTGAATTTAACTTTGCATATGGTGTTTATGCATGGTGAGGTTAAATTGATGGTTTTGCAAGTTTACGTTTTGAAAAGGTTTGCTTAGCTTTCTAAGCTAAGGGTTGGTTTTCATGATTGAGCAATGCATGGTTTTCATGGTTTTAAGCATGTTGTTGAAAAGGGTTTTCTAACAATGCTTTGGTTTATGAAATCGAGTTGTTTTTAAAAGTGGTTTATGACTCGCTGCATTGATGGTGTTTTGGTTTTGAGCATTCCTCACTAAGCATTATGTGCTTACGCTCCTTTTTGTCCATCAATGCAGATATTTGAAGTTTGGACAGCGAGAAGCAAGGGATTCAAGGAGGACTCCATTTGAGATGTATGTCTCGGTTAATAGCTATAGATAATAAAGGCAATGGGGGGGGAAAGAATCTCTATGTTGATGATTCATGAGATTGTGTATGTTGGACATGTATGGTTTATGTTTTTGAATCATGTGGCTTAATGTTGTAATGTTTGAATCATCTTGAGCTTAAGTTGCTATGTTATGCTCTTTGTTTAAAAGCATGATTGAGCTTTGAATGTGTTTAATGAGTTGATGCACCTAGGGGTGGTTATGTATCTAGTTTTGATGCATTTATGTTCCTTATATGTTGAATGGTTAGATGGTGTGTTTTGGTTGCCATCGGAGCATGTTTGGTGGGTCAAATGTGAGTTAAACCAGCAAGGTTGCTGCGATCTAGGCAGGTCGTTTCGGAACGATCACTACCGTTTCGGAACAGGGGCCTGTTATGGCCAGGGCGTTTCGAAACGGGAGGAACCGTTCCGGAACGGATATGCTACTGCCAGACCCCCGTTTCGGTACCTGTTGCGGAACGGCCCCGCGTTTCGAAACAGGGTGAACCTGTTTCGGAACGTCTGACCGTTGGGGGCTGACATTGGCGGTTATGTGTTTCGAAATGTTTACGTTTTGGTCCCAAAACATGTTTTTGCAATTGTATGAGTTCTGGATGTCCGTTTGAGCTGAAATTTGGCAGTAAAGCATGAAACCTGACTAATTTCATATTGGTAACTTTTAATTGGGTTAAGTCCCTGTAATTCCCTGAATTTACAGTTTGGTCCCTAAAGTTGTAATTTGTGCAATTGGGTCCCTGAATGATCTTTGATGGTTGTGATCTTTGAGCATGATGTTGTTGTGAACACACCTAGGGTTAATGAGCATCTAGACAAGTTTAAAAAGAAAAAAAAAAGGGTCGTTAATCAAGGTTGACTTTGGTTTTCCCCGTGTAATCTTCTTAATTCGGGCCAACCGTCTAGGCCGGGTTAAGGGGGTTACAATTCTCTACTACTATGCCACAATTTACTAACAGAAATTTATTTAAATTCACATACGTGCGGAACTCGAAGGTTGAGACGCAGGAGGTCGACCAGGCGAAGAAGGTGGAAGAATCTCGGTGTCCAAATCGATATCACCTGAACGCAAAAATAACTCGGTTCAGAATTCTGAATACACAATTTCCAAATTAAGCATAAAATAATTCGAAGGGTCAAAAACGGTCGTTTGAGATTGAATTTGGAAAAACGGTCGTTTGAGATTGAATTTGGAAAAACGGGCTACGAATCTGGAACCGAGACGTCATCGCTGAAGTCAGCCTGCAACATCATCATCAATACCGGATGACGTCACTCGGTTTGGTCAATCGGTCTGGTTCGGTTCAGAAGGTCCAGCCCGGTTCGGTTTCAGGTCCGATTCAGTCCATATTTTCCGGTTCGGTTCTCAAAATCCCCAATTTCAGTTAACAAAACCCTAATCCCTTTTTCCCCAAATCTGCCCTAATCCACAAACCCTAACTGGCAGCAACGGCCAATAAACCAGCGGTGGCGGCAGCCGTTCAACGTGACGGCAACGACCGTCGAAAACCCATCCAATCCCGACCATGATACTTACCCAAACTCGTGACGAAGGCGGCGCGCACGAAGGAACGACGTGGGCGGAGCGGCGACAGAGGACGATTTTTCGAATGGTTTTGAACCGTTTCCAGCGAATAACGATGGCATGGTGAGAGTTAGATGGACGGGCTTTTATCGCGCGGTCACGGTGAACACGCCGATGACCTCGGAATGGCGAACGGACAGCAACGGCCCCTTAATCGGAGCTTGAACGGTAAAGTAGGTGAGGGGTTTTGTTTTCGAACAGAAACATGAGAGGGAGAGAGAGCGGCCGAAAACTGGCAGATGAAGAGTCTCAGAAGACTAAAAGGGTTTTACCCTAAATTTTTGGGTAAATTACCCATTAAGGGCCTCTACTTCTACCCACATCACAAAAGGGCCATCAAACTTCTATTTTAATTCAATCTAACCCCTAACTCAATTAGGTTTTAAAAAAAATCCCAATTAAATTTAGGTTTTAGAATTAGGGATTTCATATATTAGGGATTTTAATTTTAGGAGATTTTTGGGGTGTTACAGATTTCTTTTAGTTTTTAATGAATGTTTAGCATGTTTCCGGTTTCATATGCTTTGTCTATTGTTTTATTGCCTTAAGTTTGTAAGAGCTTTCGAGAGATAGCTTTTACTTAGGTGTTAGATTAGCTTAATGGTCGAGAGAGTTAAGCTCAGATCCACGTAGACAAGGGGGTTGGCTGCTGAGAGGCACAACTCTAACTCACCTTAGAGATAAGGATAGAGTTTCAACGACTAAAAAGGGTAACACATCAACGATAAGTAGCTTGTTAGGGTTCACGCTGGGAGGTATTACTGTAGCATTTTGGCTGTCAGGTTTCTTGCTAAAGATAGTTTAGAAACACCATAGGAAACCCTATCGAGCATAGTTTGAGCTGGAAAGCGTTAGATATACATTAGAACTAGACGTAGGAGTCCTTAACAAACCCAGCATGTCATTCCCAATAGAGAGTTTCACATACAATTGAGGACCTTGCAGCTAATTCAGTTCACTTCAATTTTATTTAATTGCTTTTGCTACAACATTTTTGATATCTTCCCACTTGCTATCACATTTATATTCAGTTTGTGTTTTATGTGTTTGAACTTGATTTGAAATACCTCAAATCCTTGTGGAGACGATACTCACTCATCACTTTACTACTTGTTTCAACATGCATACTTGCACTATTTGCGTATCATTTATAGTACACCACACAACGCAACAACAAACCAAAGGCAAAATGCATTAAAATGCATTCTAACACAAACCTACAACATACCATGTTCCCTACAACCTCTACGGAATTTCATCTAAAACCCATCCCAAAAACATCGAAAACAAATTCAATCAACCACCAAACAATCTCCAGCCACAACCTAATGATTCTGGCAACTTAACCATAACAAAGAACATCCAAAAACATATTCCAACCATCCTTATACCTCCACCAACCAAGAATCTACCAAACCAACCCCAAAACCACACTTAAACTATCTTAGAAATTAGCCAATTAAATAGTTTTGAGATTGATTAATAAAATCTCATTTCACATTATATTTATACCATTAAAATATCAATTAACATAATGGAAATCTCCAAGAATCATCTTGTTAAACAAGAATTTAGGCAAAACATCAAAATCATAAATTAATCTCAATTTCTTGAATTAAATTGTAAAACCATGTTATAATCCAGAAAATACAAGTCAATCTCTAGGGGATATCAATAAAGAACCTTAGTTTTAAGAGAGAAGAAGAAATTTATCTTTGAAGAAGCTCCCACCAAATTTGACTAAGTTTTCTCTTGAAAATACCTTAGAAAATAGATGAGATCTTTATGAAACCTCAACAAGGTTTTGTTAGGAAATAGATGAAGAATCAAATTATGTAATCTCCATTGAAAAACAGCAAGGAAATCTAAAAATCTTGTTTGGGAGAAAGTGATGGAAAATGAGAGAATATGAGAAGAGAAAATATAAGAAAAGTGATAGAATAGTAAAAATCATTTGGAAAAACAATTAACCGTCAAAACCTTATTCAATTAAGGTGAAAAACTTTTAATTAAAACATTTGGAAAAGTAGCTCTCTAAAGATTCTTAGTATTAGCGTAATTACACTTTAGTCATTAAAAATAATTTTACATTTCTTACATTTTGGTTATTAAATCCCAAAATGTCACCTTAATTAAATCAATTTCTGATTATCAACCCTCAATGCTTAGTAAAATTATTAAACACTTTTAAAAGGTTTTTGCCAAATTTTATTCTTTTAAAATTCTCATTCAAAATATTTATTTTTTTCGAAATGTATTTTAATCGCTAACCCGATTCTTGAGTCCGAACTTAAACCATCACAACTCCTAAGCCCATTTACGGGGCGTTACAGATCGTCCGGCTTTAGCTAGCGTCCGAATATTGTGGGATTTCTAGGTTTTTGCTCTTGATGACCTATTTTGAGTTTTTGAACTCGCGTCCCAATTATACTCAGGGCCCGTTTAGGATTGAGGTTAAACCAAGCTTTTGGCTGAAAAGATGGTTTGAACCTCAAAAGCAATCCTAAACACCTGTTTTTTGGTAAAAAATTAACGGTGGAAACATGATTCTTCACCCAAACTTAAAAGCTGAATATTATTAGCTTTAGCGTTTGAAAATCTTGGTTGGAGGGCAAATGACAAATTTATCCCTTTCTCCTTGCTCTTCGGTTATTCTTTTTCCTTGCTCTTCAAACTTGAATATCAATCCAGCACAGCTCTAGATGTTCTATTTTCACAACACAACCTTCTCTTTTATTTTCCAAACACACAAAACTTAATTTTTATCAAACATTTTCATTTAAAATGACCATTTTATCAATATATGATCATCAAATCAACATGTAAATTTTACACCCAATTATTAAAAATTACCTTAAAAATAGTTTTATGACTACTGGTGACTTATGTAGAAAATGGGGTTCTTACGGAGCTTGAAAATTGAAGTGGTTTGAAGTGGAAACTGGACATGCAGTTTCATTAGGCAATGGTGCAAATTTAAAAGAGAAAATTGAAAATCGATGAATGAGAAGGTTTAGAGAAGAAAAAATGACATATTAAATATTAATATTAAGATAATTTAAATTTTAACATTTTGATTAAAAATATATAATGAAAACACTATTTGTATTCATTTATTTTACTCTACAATATCATGTCTAAACTAAACATTTTATCTCTTCAGAAGTACTTTTTGACAGCAATGTTAACCATTAAAATCTTAAAATTAACCTTTTAAAATCACTTTTCAAAATTTCTTTCTAACCGCGCTTTTAAAATGCACTTTTCAAAAGCAGTGCTAAACTAGCCCTGAATCTAAGGAGCAAAACCCATGTTGGACCCCGACCTGCTTGTGATGCGTTTGAAACTACTGCTGTAATTCTGCTTGTTTGATGGAATGGATTTTCGTTTATCAAAAATACAAATAAATATTGTTTTCGTAAATGATTTAGACCGAATGTAATTTTGATGAATAATTTAAAACTATATTATTCGATTAAAATATTTATTTATTTTTAGAACCGAAGTATAAAATATAGGAGTAGTAATTTTTATATTTTCCTTATATATATAATAGATCTGCAAGTGCAACAGAAGAAGTTTCAAAAAGCAACACCAATTCCTTTTCTATCTTCCTTTTCTCATTTTCTTTTCTCTTTCTTTCTCTCCAAACCCACTCTCTCACTCTCTCCAGAAATCTTCGGGAAAGCTCCTTATATAACTTTGCAGTCCTTTCTCTATTTTCTTTCAGAATAACGAGATTCCGCTTATCATCTAAAATTATCTGTGTTTTTTTTTTCTCAGTTTCTTAACTTTTTTTGAATTGATATTTGTGGAATTTCTTCTGTGTTTCTATTTTGGGGATGTATGTGATTGAAAAATGTTCTCCTTTTTACCACTCTTACGGAATTCCTTTCACTGCTTTGTGTTGATCTAAACGCTTTTCTTTCTCCCCCAGATCTGCCAACAAAATCTAGGGTTAGGGTTACCTTTTTTGCTTCCAACATCGTGGTATTAATTTACCAAATTAGTCTCTTGGCAATGTGGTTGTTTTCGTTTTAGGACTCCTTTCGGTCGTCATTGTAAAATTTCTTTTTTATTCTGATTTTTGTTCCTCTAAATATCTGCAATGCTAAGGCAATTCCTCAGTAAACTCCCACGAAAATCGGGGAAATCGGACTCGCCTGAGCTTGCTCGGTCGAATTCATGCACGACAGCGGGGTCCATCCCACAACCTCACCGATCCAACAGTTTGAATTCGGGTTCTGGACGTCCCTGTGCTCCAAAACGGACATCGTCAGCTGTTTTTCCGGCAAGTGTTGTGGCGGGAATCGAGCCACTGTTGCCGTTCAAAGATGTGCCCAGTTCGGAAAGGATGAATCTTTTTGTGAGTAAAGTTAGCCTTTGTTGTGTAACTTTCGATTTCACTGACCCGACTAGAAATTTGATTGAGAAAGATGTTAAAAGACAAACGTTACTTGAGCTTTTGGAGTTTGTGTCTGGGTCCGTTAGATTTAGCGAACCTGCAATTTTAGCCATGTGTAGGATGTGTGCTGTGAATTTGTTTAGAGTTTCCCCCCCTAATTATCGATCTACTTCAAGTAATGGCGGTGAAAATGATGATGATGAGCCGATGTTTGATCCGTCTTGGCCACATTTGCAAATTGTGTATGATTTGCTACTTAAGTTCATCACTTCTTCGTGTCTTGATGCGAAAGTAGCAAAAAAGTATATAGACCATTCCTTTATTTTGAGATTGCTCGACTTGTTTGATTCGGAGGATCCAAGGGAAAGGGATTGTTTGAAGACTATACTGCATAGGGTTTATGGGAAGTTCATGGTTCATAGGCCCTTCATTCGAAAGGCTATAAGCAATATATTTTATCGGTTTGTTTTTGAGACAGAGAGACATAACGGGATTGCCGAGTTGTTGGAGATTTTTGGCAGTGTAATCAGTGGATTTGCTTTGCCTTTGAAGGAGGAGCATAAGATCTTCTTGTGGAGGGTTTTGATTCCTCTCCACAAGCCAAAATCATTGGGGGTTTACTTTCAACAGTTGTCTTATTGTGTTTCTCAGTTCATTGAGAAGGAGCCAAAGTTGTGCAGTACTGTGATAGGGGGGTTGTTGAAGTACTGGCCCATAACAAACAGCCAGAAGGAGTTGATGTTTCTTGGTGAGTTGGAAGAGATTTTGGAAGCCATAAACACGGTGGAATTCCAAAAGGTTTCGGCCCCTTTGTTCTGGCGGATAGGCTATTGCATTAACAGTTTCCATTTCCAGGTATTTTCTTTATATCTGGATGTGGATATAATTACAGAAGGTGATGCATTAACCTTTTTTGACTTGTTTCTATGATGCCCTACACCTTTCATTTGACTTTTTTCAGTGTTCTACTATATCACATTAAAAGATGTATCCATTAATGTGTTAAGAAAAGCAATGACTATACTTTTCTTTGAATCATGTGAGTTCTAGTTGCATTTAGTCATGCTTGGGCACATATCAATTTCTTCAATTGTTGGCCTTGTAACATTTTTGTTTCCTGTTTGATCAGAGATGAGCATAACCCTAATAACTCTGGGGTAGGCCTTGATTATATAATGTCTAGATCTCGGGTTGATATCCCTGTTGTCATTGTCGGCTTTAATGACAATGAGAATGAGCTTATAATAAGGGTTGGGAATTTTATGGTATGGTCTAGTCTTATAAATCTCCAACTTAGCAGCTAGTAGACATTGTTTTTAACAAGCTACGAGCTATTTCTCTTTCTTTTATATTAATAGATTTCTCTACCTGATGCAACCAACCAACAGTAATTTACTAGAAGTTGTCAATAAACTATCTTAATGGATGATCCTAGCCATCTGTTTGGCTTTGATGACAATATTCTTACCTCTGCCTTCATCTATGACCAAATTTATTCACCTTCAGTCATTGATTGCAATTTCTTTTGTTCGTTTCTCCAAACTTGTAAGGTTATCACATCTTTCTTATTTATATATTTCTTACTTCGTTGGCTTAAAAGAATTGATGTCCTAATTTGGCTTTCTTTAAGTTATGGAGCTAGTTGATAGTTGATAACTTGATATCTTTGAATTCTTGGTTACGAGTAAATTCCCGCATTTGCTAAATTGACTACATGCAATGAGCTCCTTCCAGCTCTAATGTTCAACAGTTGTTTTACTGTGGTAATCAATGTGTCTTGCCCTATTGCTTGTATGGCTTTTATAATCATGGATGGTCATTTCACTTGAATTGTCTAGTTAATTTGAGTTGTGGAAAAGTCTATTATAAGTTTTATACTAATTAACATGCTTGTTTCAGGTGGCTGAAAGGGCACTTTTCTTTTGGAATAATGATCAAATTTTGAACTTAATTGCGCATAACCGGCATGTGATTTTTCCCATCATACTTCCAGCCTTGGAAAAGAATGCACAGAACCATTGGAACCATTCAGTGCTCAACTTAACAATAAATGTTAGAAAGATGTTCATGGAGATGGATGACCAACTATTCATGTCTTGCCATGCTCACTTTATGGAGGAAGAGGCAAAGCTAAGCATATTAGCCGAGAAACGGAAGGAAGCCTGGGAGCGACTAGAAAATGCAGCCAGTCGCCAACCAATAACCGGAAATACCGCTGTACTGGTAACATCATTGTCAACACCAATCGCCTATTAACTGTCCTCCTGAAATGTCGTTTCCCTGAGCTTGTTTTTTTCCTTTCTCCCCTCATTATATATATGCAAACGGCATCCGTTTGGGGTGGTGGGAATTTTTCTTTCTTTTTTGTATGTTCCATTAGCCAGCCGTTTCTTGTAACTTGCTTATTATGCATGCTACTGTATGGGGTGATAATTGCATCCTTGGAAAGGTCCATGCAGTGATTTATACAGTTTATGTATCAACTAATTTTGTTAACCCTGTCTCCATCAACATCTTCACAGTGCTGCCGCTTTATATCGACAGTATTTTCATGTAAGATTGGGCTGTGCTTTGCATGCCAAATATGAACACATAAACATTGATAAATGCAACTTCTAAAACACGATTACTATATAGGCTTAATGAGTGGTTAATTAGTTAACATCATGTAAGGTTAGGGTTTGTTGAAACGTACCATCAAACAAACAACAAACGTGAATTATGTAATTCTTCAGTAACTTGGCCAAAAAGAAACAATGCAAAAGAATTATGCAATTCTTCTACAACCCGTGTTAAAGGGTTCTCTCGACACAGTTTCGGCTTTGAAGCTCCAGTCCTTGTGCTCTTCCCTTGTCCCTGATGTATTGCAACTTGCCTTATTGGACAGAATGCATTCTCCTGTCCGGTTGTCCCATTGTTGTGTTTGGTGTTTTCTTGGACCTAGTTGCAGCTTATGGTCTGTGTTTATGTTTTTGGTAGGGAAAAATTATTAGATGGACTTGGCTCACCACGTAATCCATGGTCCCATCCAATAACATTTTTTCATGAGGTGAATCTTTACCTTTTTTCCTACATGTAAATAAGGAGTGGGTAGTTAGTTGGAAGTTGGAAGTTGGAAGTCACACTGAAATGGTTGAATATCATTGGATGGACATGGATGACGTGGTGAGTCGGGTTCATCTAATAATTTCACGTTCGTAGGGGTGTAAATGAACAAATGAATTGTTCGCGAACCGTTCATTTATTAAGCTAAATACGCGAGTATGAACAAAATTTTCATGTTCGTTTAAGAAACGAAAAAACACAGACATAGGTATGTTCAGTTCGTTTATGTTCACGAACAAACTCGTTTATAAGCTTATTTACCCTACGAGTAGACAAAACTCGACTTGACTCAGAAAAATCGAATTATAAAATGGAAATTCAAATAACTCGAATTTTTTAGTAATTAGTTGAGTAGTTTTTAAGTTCGAGTCGAGTCTATCAATTATGCATGATATATTATGTGTATCACATGTGAAAATATGAAGATATATATATATATATATATATATATATATATATATATATATATATATATATATATATATATGCATATCGTATATGGATGTAGAAAGTCGTTTAAACTACAATCAATATGTATTATAACATTATAAATAATTACAATTAAATTTGTTTTGAAACTCAAAACTCGACTCAAATTTCATAAACTCGAATCGATTCGAAAAATTTAAAATAAAGTTTTAATCGTAAAATAGGACATGTAAGTTCGAATAGCTCAAAAAATTTTACTCGACTCGACTTGATTGAATGCCCAACCCTAGTTTATCTGGTTACCTTTTTGCTTTTATTTCTTGACATTTTAAATATTAGTGAAGGTAGTGACTAAATTGAACATGTGGTGAACTTTGGAGTTCAAACTGTGAAGCTTGGAGTTCGAACTGTGAAGCCTAAGAAGCTTAAGGACTAGTGGTGTAATTTCACCATTTTGATGAACATATAAATGAATATGTTCGCGAACACTAAACAAGCAAACACAAACCCCTTCAAAAATAAACAAATAAACACAGACACGATATTAAAAAAAATTAAACGAACACGAACGAAACATGATCACCTTAAAAAATAAATAAATGAATATTAACAATTTGTTCAAGTTCGATTTATTTACAACCCTAATTGTTGGACTCCGTTTGTTCTTGGTCCATGCACCTTCCTTTTGAACTAATTTTTGAATTCAAACTTGGTACGAACTGTCGAGATCCAAATTGTCTAGACACTAATAAAGGAGCACAACCAATTCTTCCATACAAGCCTATCATCATTAGCCAATTATAATCTCTACACTTGTATATGAAATGGATGACACTTCTTAGCCAAGGTACCCGCCATACTATGTCTTCTTCCCATAGATCTTTAAGATTTGCAATCCACTTTCCCCTTGGAAAAATCTTCTCGCCATTCTTTTGCTAAAAACAATCGGGTCGATACATACAAAAATGACTACGGAACCACACTAGAAGTAACTGGGCGCATCCTTTAAAACGTCCTTCCTCATGTCTTCGACAAGCATTCAAAGCTCTAAAGATTTTGGTTAAGATTGACGGCACGGGATTTGTCCCCAACTTCAAGTATTTAAATAAATCGAGTATATGTACCTTGATGTTACCTAACACTCTCGAAAAAAATGACCAAACCATAAATTCCAAGCGCCAAAAGGTCGAGTCTTATCTTCTTTGCGGGGTAAGTATAGATTATGTCCTGAATGCTTTCCCAAGAAAAAATGAAGCCATCCCCCTTTCTTGAATCAAATCGTTCACCCAATCATCGCTCATTCCGGCGATTTTTGTTAGCTTATCAGGGTAATTTGAGATTTCATCGGCTTCATATAAAACCAATCCCTCCTTACATCGCTCAAGTTGAGCAAAGCCAAATATTCTTCAAATGTGGGCATCATATCCTCACCATTGAAAGTAAAACAACAAAACCCTGAATTCCAAAACTGCAATAAAGCTCGGAGTAACGGTTGGCTTACCGAGATGTACAACGAATAAGTTATGTCACATAACAGCTGCTTTGTCTTCCGACCCCAACCGTCACATATATCTCTCAATTCATGTACGTCATTTTCCTGGAGGTTAACATAAGTGTAACAGGTCAAAACACGTTCACTAGGTAAATTGTCCTTGGTCTCTCGTTGCTTGACTTTAGACCAATGTCGGGGCCTTCATGAATTCTTCTTCTTTCTTGAGATACCACCCTTCCATCATGAAATATTTCTAATTGTGGCAACCAATTTCGAATCAACACCTTTATGTCATGTAAATAAAAATGCAAAAAACTAAAAACAAAACACAAAAAGAAATAAGTTAGTACCGAATAAAATAAATAAATGAAGAAATAAAGCAGAAAATTAAACAAACAAAGCATCAAATAAAACAACCCTATTTGCATTCCATCTAAAACACCTAGGTTATCCGCATGGCTCTAAGAGGGGTGGGCTTTCTATATTCTCTAAATGTAATTTTGGTACTAAAAATGTACTCGAACTATCCTCCATGTCCCCTACTAAGGGTAGCAAGGCCCCAATCATCACCCATTATAGGCTCCTTTCAATCGAGTTCAATTCGGAGAACCTATTCGCTATGTCCATACAGGAAACAATATTCCCACGGAAACATAGGGTACTCGAGCCCCGAAGGTACTTGCTAGGCCCATACGAAGGAACAATATCCCCACGAAAGAACTAGCATTTTCCCCCACTTAAACAGACGAGTTTATATGCCAAATTTTAAATGTGTTAAAATAAACTCACATTTATAAAAAAAATATTAACTTAATTGTCATTTTAACTCGCAACTTCCTATATTAATAAAGCGGTAATTTTTTTTTTGCATGACTCTTTTTTTATAAAAATAAAAATAAAAATTCGGTCCTCAGCGGAGTCTCCATGTTGTAGCGACGTTTTAAAATATTCTATGGTATCCCACTTTCCCACTGTTCCGAAAAAAAATTCATTTGAGGAATTTTTAGAAAATTCATGTTTTGAAATAATAAAAAATTGGAGTCGCCACTGGTCACTTGGGTTAGGTAGACCGGACACCAAAAAAATAAACTAGAAATTCTCAATTTTTTGGGTTCGGGAGTCCGTTATGTGTGGAAAAGGGTTCGCACCCCACTACACCCAACTTGGTACTAAACCAATTACCATTTTATTAATATTAGATTTTGCGAGTTAAAGTGACGATTAAATCAAAATTTGGTTGTATATGCGAGTTCATTTTAATGGGCTCCGATATTCGAGGAATAAACGAAAGACCACCACTCACGTCTTAAATACTAGCCACGTTTATCCTCGAAAAAAAGAGCGCCGCATTAACAGTTAATATCTCAGATGCAACATAACACCTAATATAAAATGCATGAACAGGACAATTATGAAAGCATGAATATCAAACATGAACGTTAGATGACAACATATATAAAATATAAATATATCAAACCAACCATCGATATAAAAAACCAAGTAACATGAACATTTTTCATCATACATGCATAAAACAAATGAATCAAATATTACAACATATGAGACTACCAACATTAGCATACGGCCAAAAGCATAATGAAACAAACACTACACATGTATGCATACACGACAAACACAAATATAAAATCTAAACAAATATATATATATATATAGACCTGGCAAACTTGACTCGAGACCTGAAACTCGAACCAAATTACTCGAACCAAGACTCGATTTTGACCCGAACATGATGATCCGAAGTTGACCCAAAACCCGAAGTAAATCAAACCGAAATTTTTTGTTGAACCGGAATGGACCCGAACCGAATGCTACCTGAACCGAAAACTGAACCGAATATAGACCCGATTTAACCCAAAAATTAAGGTAAAATAAATGAATAATTTATTTTTAATATTATCTATTTTTAACAATATAATAAATAATAAAATAAAGTATGTTTTATTATCTTTTTGTACTATACCATGGAAGAGACCGTTGCTTTTGTCAAAGTTGTGTTATAATAACATTTTATGTCATTTTACGTTTAAATATTAATTAAATAAAACTTGTGTCCCTACTAATTTTTAAATTTAGAATTTTAATGTATTATTTTCTCTTGCAATATTTAATCTTAAGCCATAAATCCTAAACAATAAACCTTAAGCCATAGAAATTAATCTCATGAACACTAAACCATAAACCCTAAATCATTAACACTAAGCCCTAAAAACTTAAACCGTTAACCTTTAAGCCATAGAAATTAATCTAAAATCAATAACCCTAAACCATTAACACTAAGGCCTAAACCATAAACTGAAATTAGAGACATTTTTTACAATCTTACCATAAAATATAGCTAAAACTAGAATTAGAGACTATCTTGGCAATTTGAAAGTAGAGAAATCTGAGAGCTTGGTGACCAATTTTATAATTTCACCATAAAATATAGCATAAAACTGAAATTGTGGACTAAATTGACAATTTGGAAGTGGAGAAATTTGAGAGTCCAACGACCAATTTCATAATTATACCATATAAATAAATAGGGGTCAATTTTGGCTAAAAATTAAATCTTAGAAATTAAAATGAACAAAAATATCATTATATTAAATTAATAGACCAAATTACAAAGATTAGTTAATTTTGACTAAAAGTAAATTTTTAGAGACTAAATATCACTACGGGGAGGGATTTCTATATCCGAAGTCTAAAACGTGGGGATATTTGTGACTAAATTAAATTAAACTAAAACTTAAAGTTGAATACTAGTACTAAAATGTAACATTTTAAATGCAACATGACCTAAAAAGTAATTAATCTCTAGCTTAATTAATTGGTGGCTTATTTCCCTCCAAAATTTTGTCTTTCCCCTATTTATTCTTACCAATTGTCCTTTTTTTCAATCTAGCTTAAAAAATTAGTGGCTTATTTCCCTCCAAAATTTTATCTTTTCCCTCTCTATTTTTACCAATTATCTTTCTCTTTTTCTTAATTTAATTGAGTTTCAATTTAAATTAATTTAATTAAAATTTTACATTTAGTTTTAGAATTATTTTAATTATGTATGTGATTTATGCTTCTAGATTTTTGTTAGCTCAATTAGATCCTAAATTTAATAAATTAATTTATTTCAGACATTATTATTATTATTATTATTATTATTATTATTATTATTATTATTATTATTATTATTATTATTATTATTATTATTATTATTATTATTATTATTATTATTATTACATACAATAAACTTTGATTTAATATAATTATACACAAAATTTTGATATGGATACATGAAGCTTTGATTTAAATATTTAATCAAATTCAAATGCATAGATTAACAAGTTGAATCAGAATTAATCTCATACACCAATAACTCTAAACTAAACCATAAATACTAAACCTCAAACCCTAAACCCAACTCAAACCAAATTGACCCAAAAATTCAAATGTTGACCCGACCCGAAATCGACCCGAACGACCCGATTTTGACCCGAACCGAAAGCGACCAATATGATATTGACCCGACCCGAAAACAACCGGTCCGATTTTGACCCGATCCAATACTCAAACCGGATCCGACCCATCACATACCTGAATTAGACCCGAACCCGAACCGAACCGACCCGAATCTAAACCGATTCTAGATAGACCCGAACCGAAACAACTCAAACCGAACAACCCGATTGCCACCTATATATATATAAAGAAAAGAAAATGCGTATATATATACACATGAGCATAAACCAAATAGTACAATTAAATAAATAGCATAAATAAAAGATACTACCACAAAAAACATTAAACTAACAGACTGGAAATAAAGGGGAAATGGACTAAACGGATAAATTCACTACTATTTTCGGACCAAATAAAATTAAAATTTTCAGGGACCTAAAAGGGGATTTAGCCATTCAAAACCGGATTAAGCTCAAAATAGGGATGAAGTTGAAATATTTTTAAAAAAACTGGAGGGAATGCGGCGGTTATTTTAAAAGGCGAAAGGGCTGAAGAGTTAGAATAAAACGCGGAGGGACTTATGGGTAATAAAACCATTTTTAAAAGCATGATTTACTTTAAAAGGGTGACGAAGTTGAAAGTATTTCAAAAACATCAGGACGAAGGGCATAGTTTAAGAAAGCGTGGAGACACAGAAGATTTGAAAGGATATTAGCTCGTTTTATTATTTATAAAAAAATCTTAATACACTTTTTCCCTCTCAAACTTTACATGTTTTCTCAACTTGTTTTTTAAAATTTACTTTGACCATTTTCCCCCCTAATATTTTGTAACGTTACCCACATTACTCATACCGTTAAAAAAATTGTCTTAACCAATCAGAATGTGACACGTCACTTAATTATTTTGATTTCTTACTTTTCAATTTAATTAACTAAAAAATTCATTAAATCGATTTTATTTTACCAAAATGCCTCCACTTTGCCCCAATCTTCTCCTGATTCCCCAACATACTCTTCATCCTTGGACAAACTCCTCGATTTCAGCGGACACAGAGTTTGACCAATCTTCCGACCACCCAAATCACAGGAAACCGAACACACATTGTCATTTTTATCAACAAAACATTTCTGGGTCTTGAGTGAAATGGATGAAACAAAAAAGGGGAGAACTATTTTGTCGTTGAGGAACAAGCCACCCTGCAGAAACGGACGATCAAGATTCAAATGCTGCAAAACCCAGATCGATTCGATGAACAAGCAGCAATCTGGACTGTACATTGCAGCAAAAACAAAAAGAGCAGGAAGAAATAAAATCAAAGAAGTGGGTTTAAAAAGGAAAGGCGTGAAGAAGAAGAAGAATGTGAAACAAAATGGAATGGTGGTAATAAGGAGAGAGATGATGACACTGTGAAGAATGGAGAATGGAATGGAATGATGGTAATAAAAAGAAAGGGGAATGGAACGGGATGATGGTAATAGGTATTGAGCAGGTTTTGTTTTGTTTTTCTGGGGTTTTGTTGAATTGACTAGATAGCTTGGTGTATGATCGAGATTTTTTTATCTAGGCTTTGTTTAAATTAGGGGATTGTTGCTAAATGTTCAATAGAAATGTCATGTTTGTTTGTTCGTTCTTAGCTATGTTGCACCGAAACATATGACGGGGCGAAAAATGATAATTTTTAAAATTGCATGGTACGAGTACAACAAAAGTACGGCATATAAAATAAATTTTAAAATTCTAAATAAATATAAAAGAGTCATAAATATTCATTAAAGTTAATACTTCATAGTAAATAATAAAATAAAATCCGTAAACAAATCACAATATTAAAGTGTTACATCTCAATACTCAAATAATAAATTAATTCTAGAACAACCAGTTTTTTCTGTTTCAACCAGTTCTTTCATCAACCTTAATCTTTTACGATTTCTTCCCTAATACTACTATCTTCGTGACAAGTCAGATTTGTTTGACAGTGCTCCAATCGCCGGGAAACAACAAAAGCCTCAAATTTATTTGGGGAAGCACGTGGAGGTCATGTGTCGTCCCCAAGATTATCTCAGTTGTCCCCGATTACTTCCAGCCGTATCCCGTGAACGTGGGACGTACCTCAGTCGTCCCCCTCGCGTACACGTACCAAAAATGTTTCGGGTACTTGAAACAGCATGGGATAGCTGTACCCGTACTTCCTAGGTTCTTAGCATTAAATTGAAATCATTAGATTTTTATTTTTAGTTCACTTGTTAATTGTGAAATAATGAATTCATGGCACTCCATTATCAATACTTTCAAGGAACCTGATTTTCTGTCATCTAATATCGGACTTGTTTCAGTTTTTGATTGAAAAGAAAAAAGAAATTTAGTTGGGGGAAGAAGACGGGGTATTTGGGTAAATTTAGGGTATGGTTTAATATATTTATTTTTTTAATTTTATTTTAATATTTAAAAATAAATAAAGAAAATGATGTGGCGCGTCCTAATTGGTCAACATAGTTTTTTTAACGGTGTTAACTTTTTGAGGTGAAATGAGTACGATGAAATGTTTAGGGGGTAAAATAGGGCAAAACGTGATTTAGGGGGCAAATTTAAAAAATAGGTAAAGTTTAGGGGGAAAGTGTTTTAAGCCTTTTAAAAACTATAAAAGCCAAGTTCTTTGGCTTGGCTCAAACCTTTTGCCATTTTTCAGGAAAAAACACACAAAAATCTCTCTTTATCCCTCCACATCCTCTGAAAATGAATCCTCAAACTTAGAAATAGATGAACTCAACCACACTAACCGTCGCGAAACCCAGAACACGGTATAAATTTTTCCGTGTTTCATCGTGTCAGCCGCCGTTAGTTGGCGTCGGTAACCTAAAAAAACTCCTTTTCTTGAACCCTATTTCCTTTTAAAACCAAACTCATTCTTACTTTTAAGAAAACGAACCAAAAAAACTTCCCTTTTTTATAAAAATAGACGCGGAAAAAAAAGAGTCATCCCCTTTCAAAGAAAACAATTGTCTTCCTCTCTCCACTCGGTTCACTATGTTCGTTTTCGAAGGGAGACGAAAGGTTTGTCACCGGTAGAATGAGGCTCAAACGACGGACAACCACGGCTTCGGCCAAAAGGTAACAAACTCGAAACCCTAGCTTTTCTTTCTATGCATGCATTGCAAATGAGAGAAAACTGATACCTCGAAAATTATGTTTTTGTATTGCTTGTGCTTAGAAATTCTCGAATAGGGCTATATGATTAGGGCTCTCTGATATATATATATATATATATATGCTCTTTGACACTACATGGAATTTGAAATTACAAAAAAAACAAACGAGAAACGCTATTGGTTGCTCTGAAAACTTTTGTTTGGGTTCATCTGACATTATGTTGCTGTCTTCTGATGCCTCTGATTTGTTTGTATTCACATGCTCTTTTTTGCAATTGTTGGTTTGTGTAACCCCCTCGTCCCGGTCTGGTCGGATGACCGGCCCGAGTAGTCCACACGGGGAAAACCGAAGCGAAACCCGTTAAGGTTCCCCCTCGGTTAGCAACCCTAAAAATTTCTTTTAACTTAATCTTCTCTAAAGGCACATTTAAATCCTACGTGATCATAACAGCGGAAAGAATTGAGGAAGACAAGCAACAGGACACAAACCGACAATTAAACAGTCCAATTTTAATCCATTATGCAGGCCGTTTCGAAACACCATTGAGGCGTATCGAAACGCCTTGACCTGGTCAACTGCCCTAAGCCCATACGAGAAGGCCGTATCGGAACGGAGGTCAACCGTTCCGAAACACCCTCAACGGTCAACTTCTCGTGGTCAACGAGATATTGATCGTTCCGAAACCCTTAGACCCGTTTCGAAACGCCTTCATCTCGGTAATTTCTCAGATTTCCAGTAGCCAAAGTGTTCCGAAACTCGTATCGGAACAGGGGCTCACAGTGGCCAAACCGTATCGAAACGCGTTCCAATACGGGGTCCCTGAAGCCTTACCCGTTCCAAAACGGCCCAGCCCGTTTCGAAACACTGGCTGTTTGCAACCTTCGAAAACCAAAATCAAGCATTTCTTAACAACTCTAAAGGCCCTAAACGACCCCAAGAAGCACTCAACACTTACAAGCATGAACTAGAGGCATGGACCCTATGTCAGAACATGCTCAAACACACAAGGCATAAGATGAAGCATCCATTCAAGGCATTTACACAAAAGACAACATTGCATATAAGGGCATGCTCAAGGACTCAAAAGCCAAAAGGCACAATTCATCACAATAAGTTTTACATGCCATCCAAAGCAACTTAAACATTCATAAGGCATGTCATCACACAAGCATTCGACGAGACATAACATGTTTTACAATCAAAGTCAATTCATGAACATCAATCACATATATGATTCATACACCGCTCATACAAGACACACTCTTGCCACATTGCTAATCTACCACATTGATTGTTAAACCGTACTTGAGCAACAAAAAATTGGAAAGCCCCTTCGCCTTGCTCCTTGCTAACACCACGCTAATGATCTGCATTATTGAAAATGAGAGCGTAAGCTAGAAGCTTAGTGAGGGTGCTCTAAAATCAAAAACATCAACAATGCAGGGTCCAAGCATGCAAATCCTCTATCTCACACACAACATACATAAGTAACAACAAGTCAACCTAGCTAGTCTTTCAAGAGTCATAATATGGCATCTCACCTCATACTAAGCTCAACATCATATATCAACATCATAACATCATAATTATAAGTACAAGTTCAATTGGCCACTATTAGTTTACCCGGATATGCGGATTTAACCTCAACAACAACATTACCTCGGTGGGATTACACTCATCACTGAACCCTGCATGGGCGGGATTCCACTCATCACCACATGCCCTACAGATGGGATTCCACTCATCATCACGTAGAATATAGATAAATTTCTGGTGAAATGTTACATCACCGTACTCCTCCTTGATGACTCAACGCCATCAAGGCCACGTACGTTTTGACTCAATTCGTGTGCACACTAATCCTAATGATCGATCATTTACACCCAGTAAGTTAATTAGTGCCAATTCCTTTAACCACATCACATATCCACCATTTATATCACATACTCATCACTTACATATACCAAGGTACACATACACAAATCAATCCACATTTCACAAGAGTAAATAGGCAAAGCATAAATAGCATCAATAGGAATCAAGGGGTTAAGTTACCAATTTAACTCCCACATGGGAATAGCCTACCAAGCACATTCCAACACATACACTACACACACTTGAACCAACTTTAAAACATATTTAAAGTTACTCACCACCCTTCCTTAGCCACCAAAGCAAGCAAGCAAGCTAGCTTCCTAAATGCCCGGATTCGGTCCCGATGCTTCTCCAAAGCCTCCTCTTGTTTCTAGCCAATCAAAACACATCCATTACTCATAAATCATTGCTAAATCTCAGTCCCTACTCCAATCCATAAATACAAGCCATACTTCAACAATTTCAAACCCAACAATCACCCAAAACATCCATTTTCGAGCTCCCTTAAAACCCAGCTGAAAACCATGTTTTCAAACACCCAAATGGTCCCAAAACACCTTTCTAGCATCCCTAAACCATCAGCCCTTCAACCTAACCCTAAAACTCACCAAAATCCAAGTTTTAGACACTTCAAAAATGGCCACAAAGACCCATTCCGGGTTTTCATTCAAAATCACTCATTTTAACATATTATGTGTATTTTAAGGAGACTAAACCAAAACTCATCTTAATAAATCAAAACCAATTTAAAAATCCAATAAAAACTCAAACTTTCATTAAACCCCAAATTTCCAAAAGATGATAGTTTTAAATTCTAAAACTAGGTAAATGTAGAGGATGAAGAGGAGAGTTCAAATATATAATTACCTTTAAAAATTCCCTTGAGATGAGGAAGAAATCAAATGGAATAGTGAATAGGGTTTGGGGAGAGGTTTTGGTGCTTTTCACGTTGGGGAAGAAAGAGGGGAGAAAAAGATGATACCTTTTTTTTGTTCTTTTGAATCTCAAAAAGGTTGTCTACCTTTTAAATGGTTTTGGCTAAATTACAAAAATGATCCCTCCTTTTTATTTAAAACTCAATTACATCAAACCAAGGTCAATTTGATTAAAATTAATTTTACCGACTCGGACCAACTAACCCGACTAACTCCTAACCCCAAAACACGGGTGTTACAACTCTCTCCCACTTAAGGAATTTCGTCCCCGGAATTACCTGACTGAAAGAGATACGGAAACTGCCTTTCCATATCCTCCTTCCTCTCCCAAGTGGCCTCGTCCACACCTCGACGTTGCCACCACACTTTTACTAACTCAATCAATCTACCCCGCAACACTTTACTGTCAGAAGCTAGGATCTCCACTGGTTCTTCCTCATAAGTCAAATCCGGATTCAATTCAATCTCCTCTACAGGCATAACATGTGATGGATCGAACCTATACTTCCGGAGCATCAAAACATGAAATACATCGTGTATCTTCTCTAGCTCGGATGGCAAACACAACTGATAAGCAACCGGACCAACCCTCTTCACAATCTCATACGGTCCTATGTACCTCGGACTCAACTTCCCCTTTCGACCAAATCTCATCACTTTCTTCCACGGAGACACTTTCAAGAATACCTTCTCACCCACTGAGAACTCAACTTCCTTTCTTTTCAAGTCGGCATAGGACTTCTGCCTATCCGAAGCAGCCTTCAATCGATCGCAAATCAATTTTACCTTGTCAGTTGTCCCCTTGAGCAAATTCGGCATAGATAACAACTTTTGTCCCACTTCGGCCCAACAAACTGGAGTTTTACACTTCTAGCCATACAAGGCCTCATACGGAGCCATCTAAATACTCGAATGGAAGCTATTATTGTATGCAAACTCAACTAGAGGCAAATGCTTCTCCCAAATACCCTAAAAATCGATGATGCAACAACGCAACATATCCTCTAAGATCTGTATAACTCTCTCTGACTGATCATCTGACTGAGGATGATAAGACGTGCTGAAGTTCAAACGGGTACCCAAAGTTGTATGCAGACACTCCCAAAATCGAGATGTGAACCTCGGATCTCTATCGGACACAATAGACTTCGGCACACCATGCAGTCTAACAATCTCACCAATGTACAGATTGGCCAATCTATCTAAAGTGTAAGTAGTATTAACTGCCAAGAAGTGAGCACACTTCGTAAAACGATCCACAATAACCCACACTAAGTTCTTCTTTGTAGGAGTCAAAGGCAAGCCCGAAACAAAATCCATGGTTATATTCTCCCATTTCCATTCCGAAATTCTCAACGGTTGCAACAAACCTGAGGGAACCTGATATTCCGCCTTCACTCTCTGACACACCAAACACTTGCTCACGAAGTCGGCCACATCTCTCTTCAAGCCAACCCAAAAGTACTCATTCTTCAAATCGCGGTACATCTTCGTACTTCCAGGATGCATAGCAAACGGACTATTGTGTGCTTCAGTCAAGATCGTACATCTCAAGTCACTGTCTTCGGGCATAACTATCCTATCTTTGAAACACAAAACTCCATCGGTACTGAAATTGTAGTCTGAAGATCTACCTTCGGCTATATCTTGCACGTGAGGTGCTAAAGATCTATCTAAGAGCTGCTTCTCTCTAATCAACTGACCTAGAGTAGGTCTAACCTAAAGCTCGGCTACCAAGCCACCATCTCCGGACAAGCTCAATCTAGCAAACATGGCTCTCAAGTCTACGGCTATCTTTCTACTCAATGTATCGGCCACTACATTGGCCTTACCCGGATGGTACTCAATGGTAAGATCATAGTCTTTTAGCAACTCTAACCACCTACGCTGTTTGAGATTCAAATCTCGCTGAGTCATAATGTACTTCAAACTCTTGTGATCTGTGTATACCGTGCACTTCTCACCGTACAAGTAATGCCTCCAAATCTTCAGAGCAAACACAACTGCAGCTAACTCTATGTCATGGGTCAGATAGTTGCGCTCGTGAGTCTTCAACTGTCTTGAAGCATAAGCCACCACTCTCTTGTCTTGCATGAGGACACAACCTAGGCCTACATAAGAAGCATCACTGTAAACTACATAGTCTTTCTCAGACTCTGGCTGAATCAAGATCGGTGCTTGGGTCAAAGCTTTTTTCAACTTCTCAAAGGCTCTCTGTCTTGCATCTGTCCACTCAAACTGAACACTCTTCTGAAGTAACTGTGTCAAAGGAGCGGCTAACTTCGAGAAACCTTCCACAAATCTTCTATAATATCCAGCTAAGCCTAGAAAGCTACGTACTTCTGTTACAGACTTCGGTTGTTTCCATTCAACAATGACCTCTATCTTCTTCGGATCAACTCTAATCCCATCGTCTGACACTACATGTCCTAAGAAGACCACCTCCCGGATCCAGAATTCACACTTGCTCAACTTCGCATACAACTGATTCTCTAGCAAAGTCTTCAAAACTAGCCTCAAGTGTCGGTCATGGTCTTCTTCAGTTCGCGAATACACCAAGATGTCATCTATAAAAACAACTACAAACTAATCTAGGTACTGATGAAAAATCCTATTCATCATATCCATGAAAGCAGCCGGTGCATTAATCAACCCAAAAGGCATGACTAAAAACTCATAGTGGCCATACCTAGTTCTAAAGGTCGTCTTCGGTACATCAACCTCTCTTACCTTTAGCTGGTAGTAACCCGATCTCAAGTCAATCTTCGAAAAGACTGATGCCCCTCTCAACTGGTCAAACAAATCATCAATTCTAGGCAAGGGATACTTATTCTTCACTGTTAGCTGATTCAACTGTCTGTAATCTATACACATTCTCATGCTTCTATCTTTCTTCTTTACAAACAAAACTGGTGCACCCCAAGGTGAAGAACTAGGTTGAATGAAGCCTCTATCTGTCAACTCTTGCAACTGAGTCTTCAACTCTTTCAGTTCTTTCGGTGCCATGCGATACGGAGCAATCGAAACAGAAGCTGAATCAGAATAAGTCTCAATAGTGAACTCTATCTCTCTATCCGGTGGTAACCCTGACAACTCTTCTGGAAACACGCTAGGAAAGTCACACACTGTACGGATGTCTTGAGGTCTAACCTCACTCATGTTAGGGTTCATCACATAGGCCAAATATGCTTCGCAACCCAACTCAACTAACCTCTTAGCCTCTAGGACTGAAACTACATTGGACAAGAACTTCACGTTCTCACCTACCACAACAATCTCATAATCATCTGTGAGCCTCAAAGAAATCCTCTTAGTTTCAAAGTCTATCCTAGCTCTATGCTCAGTGAGCCAATCCATACCCAAAATTACGTCAAAACCATAGAAAGGTAGCTCCATCATATCCACTGGAAACACATGTCCCTGAACCATCAACGGACACCTTCTATACATTTTTCTAACTATTACCGTGTCCCCAAAGGAACTAGTAACACTAACTCCTGCCTCTAACATTTCACAAGGCAAATTCAACGACTGTGCATGCTCACTCAGAATATAAGAATGTGTAGACCCGAAGTCAATCAAAGAAAGCAAACCCAAAGACTGTATCGAAAAGTTACCTGCGATCACATTGGTGTCATGCTGATCCCCGCGCTGAGCGTAAACTCTGGCCTGACCTCCGCCCTCCGGCTGGACTGCAACTACATGTGCTATGTTTCTCTGGCCATCATTCCTTGGCTGGAAGATACCTCTACCGCGCCCGCGACCTCTCTGAAAATCATTGGCCCTAGCAGGAGAATGAATTGGTGCCTGTCCCACCTGATGTGGATAGTCACGCCTAATATGATCTCTAGCCCCACAACTCCAACACGAGTGGAAATTTCCCCAACACTCTCTGGTGTGGTTCCTCCCGCAAGTAGCACATGTGGGCAACTTCCCACCAGCCCTCTGGCCCTGTTGGCCCCTACCGTGGTTACCTCCACCACGCCTATGGTCATAGTGATGTCTGTTGTCCCGATGCCTCTTGGCATCACCTCTATCAAAGTCACTGGACCTCTTACCCGAACTAGAACCACCAGACCGTTTGGTCAAGCCCAAATTGTGCTCCAAGTCCTTGGCCCTCGCGACCAAGACATCGAAATCAGTGTAGTCTGAAGCTAGAGTATACCTCTTGATTTCTTCATTCAGCCCATAACGGAAACAGTTACAACGTTCCACCTCAGAAGGAACAAGCTCAGATGCATACTGACTCAGTCTGACAAATCAAATCTCATAGTCTGTCACGGTCATACTTCTCTAAAGCAAAGCCATAAATTCTCTCTTCTTCTCATCGAGGTATCGAGGACCCAAATACTTCTTACGGAATGCTGACTCAAAGAACTCCCAAGTAATCTCGGCCTCATCCATACCCGTAGTGATGGTGACCCACCAAGTGTAGGCATCACCCTGAAGCAAGGACTCAACACACCCTAACTTGCGTCCCCCGGTACATCCCATCTGAGACAAGATACGAACAATCTTCTCTAACCACATCTCAGACCTCTCTGGTGTCGATCCCCTGAAATCTTCACCTCCTAAACTACGGAGTCTCTCCAAAGGCAACTTTGTACCCTCTCCCTGAGGTTGTGCCGCTGCCTGACCCCCAACCACTACAGCCTGGAAAGCCCCGGCTATCGCCTGAACTAGAGGAGCTAAGTCAATTCCGGCCGGTCCTTGGCCTACTTGAGGTCCAACACCCTCGGCTCCCGCCTCACCTCCCTCTTGATGAGGAGGAGGTGGAGGAGGTTGAGGAGTCTGTGCCCCACCAATCTGCTCAATCCCTGGAGCTTGTGCCCGTGGTTCCGGCTGAACCATCCTAAGCCTCCCACGTGGTCTCATGATACGACTAGCAAGATAATAACTACAACAAACAACAACAAACAGATAAGGATTACGTTAGCAAAAGCAAGGGTCCACAGTGCTCAAGTATTGTCCTTTACAAAACCATTTAAAATTAAGTAATAGTAGCAATGGGCACTCGACTCAACACCAAACGCAACAACTCATGCTTCAAATCATCATACGATAAATCAAACAACGAGATTTCATAGCAAGGCATACATCAAGCAATACAATTACTTGACACATCAAGCTTACCTCGCTTACCCGCCCGAAGTCTCGATAACCTCAGGCTCTGATACCAACAAATGTAACCCCCTCGTCCGGTCTGGTCGGATGACCGACCCGAGTAGGCCACACGGGGAAAACCAAAGCGAAACCCGTTAAGGTTCCCCCTCGGTTAACAACCCTAAAAATTTCTTTTAACTTAATCTTCTCTAAAGGCACATTTAAATCCTACGTGATCATAACAGCGGAAAGAATTGAGGAAGACAAGCAACAGGACACAAACCGACAATTAAACAGTCCAATTTTAATCCATTATGCAGATCGTTTCGAAACACCATTGAGGCGTATCGAAACGCCTTGACCTGGTCAACTGCCCTAAGCCCATACGAGAAGGCCTCCGTTCCGAAACACCCTCAACGGTCAACTTCTCGTGGTCAACGAGATATTGACCGTTCCGAAACCCTTAGACCTATTTCGAAACGCCTTCATCTCGGCAATTTTTCAGATTTCCAGTAGCCAAAGTGTTCCGAAACTCGTATCGGAACAGGGGCTCACAGTGGCCAAAACGTATCGTAACGCGTTCCGATACGGGGTCCCTGAAGCCTTACCCGTTCCGAAACGGCCCAGCCCGTTTCGAAACACTGGTTGTCTGCAACCTTCGAAAACCAACTTTAAGCATTTCTTAACAACTCTAAAGGCCCTAAACGACCCCAAGAAGCACTCAACACTTACAAGCATGAACTAGAGGCATGGACCCTATGTCAGAACATGCTCAAACACACAAGGCATAAGATGAAGCATCCATTCAAGACATTTACACAAAAGACAACATTGCATATAAGGGCATGCTCAAGGACTCAAAAGCCAAAAGGCACAATTCATCACAATAAGGTTTACATGCCATCCAAAGCAACTTAAACATTCATAAGGCATGTCATCACACAAGCATTCGACGAGACATAACATGTTTTACAATCAAAGTCAATTCATGAACATCAATCACATATATGAGTCATACACCGCTCATACAAGACACACTCTTGCCATATTGCTAATCTACCACATTAATTGTTAAATCGTACTTGAGCAACAAAAACTTGGAAAGCCCCTTCGCCTTGCTCCTTGCTAACACCATATTAATGATCTGCATTGTTGAAAATGAGAGCGTAAGCTAGAAGCTTAGTAAGGGTGCTCTAAAATCAAAAACATCAACAATGCAGGGTCCAAGCATGCAAATCCTCTATCTCACACACAACATACATAAGTAACAACAAGTCAACCTAGCTAGTCTTTCAAGAGTCATAATATGGCATCTCACCTCATACTAAGCTCAACATCATATATCAACATCATAACATCATAATTATAAGTACAAGTTCAATTGGCCACTATTAGTTTACCCGGATGTGCGGATTTAACCTCAAAAACAACATTACCTCGGTGGGATTACACTCATCACCGGACCTTGCATGGGCGGGATTCCACTCATCACCACATGCCCTACGGATGGGATTCCACTCATCATCACATAGAATATAGATAAATTTCCGGTGGAATGTTACATCACCGTACTCCTCCTTGATGACTCAACGCCATCAAGGCCACGTACGTTTTGACTCAATTCGTGTGCACACTAATCCTAATGATCGATCATTTACACCCGGTAAGTTAATTAGTGCCAATTCCTTTAACCACATCACATATCCACCATTTATATCACATACTCATCACTTACATATACCAAGGTACACATACACAAATCAATCCACATTTCACAAGAGTAAATAGGCAAAGCATAAATAGCATCAATAGGAATCAAGGGGTTAAGTTATCAATTTAACTCCCACATAGGAATGGCCTACCAAGCACATTCCAACACATACACTACACACACTTGAACCAACTTTAAAACATATTTAAAGTTACTCACCACCCTTCCTTAGCCACCAAAGCAAGCAAGCAAGCTAGCCTCCTAAATGCCCGGATTCGGTCCCGATGCTTCTCCAAAGCCTCCTCTTGTTTCTAGCCAATCAAAACACATCCATTACTCACAAATCAATGCTAAATCCCAGTCCCTACTCCAATCCATAAATACAAGACATACTTCAACAATTTCAAACCCAACAATCACCCAAAACATCCATTTTCGAGCTCCCTTAAAACCCAGCTGAAAACCATGTTTTCAAACACCCAAAGGACACCCAAATGGTCCCAAAACACCTTCCTAACATCCCTAACCATCAGCCCTTCAACCTAACCCTAAAACTCACAAAAATCCAAGTTTTAGACACTTCAAAAATGGCCACAAAGACCCATTTCGGGTTTTCATTCAAAATCACTCATTTTAACATATTATGTGTATTTTAAGGAGACTAAACCAAAACCCATCTTAATAAATCAAAACCAATTGAAAAACCCAATAAAAACTCAAACTTTCATTAAACCCCAAATTTCCAAAAGATGATAGTTTTAAATTCTAAAACTAGGTAAATGTAGAGGATGAAGAGGAGAGTTCAAATATATAATTACCTTTAAAAATTCCCTTGAGATGAGGAAGAAATCAAATGGAATAGTGAATAGGGTTTGGGGAGGGGTTTTGGTGCTTTTTACGTTGGGGGAGAAATAGGGGAGAAAAAGATGATACCCTTTTTTTTGTTCTTTTGAATCTCAAAAAGGTTGTCTACCTTTTAAATGGTTTTGGCTAAATTACCAAAATGGTCCCTCCTTTTTATTTAAAACTCAATTACATCAAACAAAGATCAATTTGATTAAAATTAATTTTACCGACTCGGACCAACTAACCCGACTAACTCATAACCCTAAAACACGAGTGTTACAGTTTGTTAGGGAGATGGCTCTGACATTCTTGCTATTTTTTAGTTGCATGTGGTAACGCGGCTGCTGGAGAGGACGAGGGGACCATAGAGAGAATGGCTCCATCTGAAACGTCAAGCGTGTAGGCGTGTGGGGTAGCAGAAAGGACAGACAGTGAATCGCAGGCGCGGTAGATGCAATCTTGGCCGTTGATGGGGATGGAATCGAACGGTCAGGATGATTCAGAAATGAACGGGCCTTATCTGTTGCCTTATGGCCACGTGGTGCGCATCCAACAGCCAGAAGGATCTAGAAGATGGCGTGTATCCCACGCGGCAGCTGAGGAGGCTTCCTTAGTTTGATCTGGACCGTCAGATCGCGCCAGATCTGATATTGTGGGCGTGGTTGTATAAAGAATGTATATGAGATTAGGGTTTTAGGGATTATCAAATTTAGCTAGGCCTTTATCGGGTCACAAGTGTATAATAATAATAATTAATTTTTTAAGCTTAAGTGTAAATGGATTTATAAATTATTAATAATGGACCGAATATGGACCATTTATTTAAATGGTGTTGGGCTTTTATTTACTTAAGTATATCTTTTTAGGTTTTAAATTTCATAATAATGATAATAATCAATAATATTAGTAATAATAAATAATAAGAAGGCAAATATAATAAGAATTACATAATGATAATAATAATAATAATAGGAAAAGTAATAAAAAAGATATACTAATAGTGACATTGTAAATAATAGCAAATAATAATGTATTACTTATGTTGAGTTGTGAGGAGCTCGATTCGTTCAACCGATGTGGCTCACCAAGTGGTGGAGAGGTGGATTTTTGGGTGGAAAAGTTGAGGAAGCTAAAAAGATAATTGACACAATGATTTTAGAGTGGTTCAACCTTCTAACCAAGGTCTACATCCACTACCTTAGCTCCCCACTAAGGATTTCCAACAATTCCACTAATTGCTCTTCCCCTTTTCTAGGCTTAGGAGGAAACCCTTTACACCGATCAAGCTTTCTACCCAAAGCCTTGATCAAACCCTCTCTTACAAAGAGATAATAAAAGCAAACACAAATCCCTCTAATAGGTGTTTGTTTGCACAATTAAAGCACTCACCCAAAACCTAAAACACTTGAGCAAATTTGACAATTTTGGCTCACAAGTGTTTGTCTATACAATAAATGACAATTTAAGCTCTAAGACAATTCTTGATCATTTGTTGATTGATAATATGAGCATTAGCCTTTACTTGATGCTTAGAGGTCCCTTTTATACTCCTTGATGAGTTTATAGCCGTTGCTAGCCGTTGCGATTGATTTGGAGCCGTTGAGGACTTTAATTCCCACCATAAAAGCAGTTCTGCAGCTCCCCGTTTCGAAACGCTCGAACCCGTTTCGAAACACCCTTTAAGTAGAAAGAGTCGTTGCAGTCTGACGTGGACCCGTATCGAAACGCTTTTGTCCGTTTCGAAACACCCGTTTCGAAACGTCTAGTCCCGTATCGAAACGACCTGCATTTAAATGTTAGTTGGGAAATAGCCGTTGGGGTTTATAGCCGTTGTGGTTGAAGCCACGTAGGCGTATCGAAACGGCAGAGCCCGTTTCGAAACGCTGGGCAAAATCCTTATCCAGGGAAAGCCCGTTTCGATACTAGTATCGAAACGTTTTAGCTACTGGAATGCACCGTATCGAAACGCCCTAAGGTGTTTCGAAACGCCTGGACAGTTTTGTGAAGTTTGGCTTTGAAAAACATGTAAAACCTTTTAAAAACATCCCTAAAAATTGTTTCAAGATATTTGGATTTTGGAAGATTGTTTTAAATACTTTTTAAATCAGTCCAAAACATTTTTCAATTATTATATCAAAACATTAGTTCTACAATCTCCCCCTTTTTGATATAATAAAACTAACTTGAAAATTTGTTTGGGATTCTCCCCCTTTAACTTTAAAAATGTGAATAAGAGAATTAAAGATATAAATCAAATAAAGCTCCCCCTTATTCATTTGAAAATTCAATTTTTCAAACTACCATTTCTCCCCCTTTTTGTTATATCAAAAAGAATTTAAAACATTAAGTTCAAAATAACAATAGAGGTAAAATTTTGACAAAAATAAGAAATTTGGTTTTAAAATGGCTCCCCCTTACTCAAAGCATCATAAAAAATGTTAGTCCAACATATATGATCATCTAGTTGACATAAGTAAAAAATAAACTAAATAAAATCAAAAGCAACTAGATTTTTACCAACACTTGAACACAAGGGAGGATGTGAAGCCTTCCTTCTTCAAGTGTTCTTCCTTAGTGTGTATGGAGCTCCCCCTCAATGTTTGACTTGTTGAACATCTCCATCACACCTAGCAAAAGACAATCAAGTAACTTTTGGTATCCAAATTGCTTTGGATCCATGAGCGTTAGTAGCACAAGTTTTTGAGCCCTTAGGAATCCATTTTTCAATGTCATCATTTTTAATTGAAGTACTAAGTCCTTTTGGGACCCAAACACTTCTAAAACATTTACCATTTTTGAATCTAAGGGCACTAGATTGTCTAACATAAAAATTTGATTTTCCAACATTGTTTTTCTTTTCAAGTTCTTTGGAAATCAAATTCTTTTCTTCTTGAACTTTTTGAAGCAATTTTTGTAAATCAAAACATTTTAGTTCAAACTCCTTGAGTTTTTCTTCAAGTTCAAGTTTGGTTTTAGAAATCAAATCATTTTGAATTTTCAACTTTGAAATCACTTTATTGTTTTTCAAAATGTGATTTTTAAAGTCTAAAACCAAATCGTCATAGGCATATTGTAATTCATCAAAAGAGTAAGAACATGAAGTAGATGAATTAGAAGTTACCCTTGAATCTTCTTCGATGTCCACAAGGCAAAGATTGGCTTGTTCATCGTTGGTGGAGTCCTCATCACTCCAAGTAGCCACATGTGCCTTCTTCTTATGGCTTGAAGTGCTTGCCCTCTCCTTTTTCTTGGAATCTCGTTCAAGCTCTCTCAAAGCTTCCTTCATGAACGGGGCACACTTCTTGAAGAGATGAACTATCTCTTCGTCTTCATCCTCCTCTTCACTTGAGTAGACATGATGGCAAGTGGAGGACTTAAGAGCCATGACATTGGTGTTGATGCCAAGCCCCTTGAGCTTCTTCTCTCCCATAGCTCTAATTTCTTCCCTCTTCTTCTCCTCTTCCTTGTTCTTCTTCATGATTTGATGAGTGAGAAGAGACCCCGTGAGTTCATCAAGCTTCAAAGTCTTCAAATTCTTTGCTTCGATGATGGCGATCCTCTTTGAGTCTAGACTCGGGAAGTGAGTAGATGAGCTTTCGGACAAGCTTTTCTTCTAGAATGGCTTCTCCATAGCCTTTGAGACTATTGGTGATAGTGGATAACCTATCAAACATCTTCTCGATGTTCTCCTCTGGATCCATCTTGAAGTTCTGTAGAACTAATGTTTTGATATAATAATTGAAAAATGTTTTGGACTAATTTGAAAAGAATTTAAAACTTGTTTTTAAGTCCAAACAACTTGAAATTATGTTTGAGGTATTTTGAAAGGTTTTGGCAAAGATTTTTCATGTTTTCAATAGCCAAACTTGTGATTTCACGTTACCAGTATCGATACGGTTGTACCCGTACCGATACCTTTTTTGCCCCAGTTTGGCCACTGTCAAAACCCGTATCGATACGAGGGTTTAGCGTATCGATATGGATCGGGGTCGTTTTGATACGCCAGGTAAGCGTACCGATCCCAGTTCAACCACCCCAACGGCTATTTCCCAACGGCCATTCAAATGTGGACCCGTACCGATACGCCCTCAAGCGTATCGATACGCCTCAGCTGGCAAAAGCTCAACGGCTAGTTCCTATGAAGCCCGTACCGATACGGTGTCACGTGTATCGATACGGTTAGCTGCAGAACAGCATTTATGAAGGGAAATAAAGTCCTTAACGGCTCCAAATTGATCCCAACGGCTAGTAACGGCTACAAACTCATTTGGGAGTATAAAAGGAACCTCCAAGCATCAAGAGAAGGCTAATGCTCATATTGTCAAACATCAAATGATCAAAGATTGTCTTAGTGCTTAATTTATCATTTCTTGTATAGACAAACACTAGTGAGCCAAAATTGTCAAATTTGCTCAAGTGTTTTAGGTTTTGGGTGAGTGCTTAATTGTGCAAACAAACACCTATTAGAGGGTTTTAAGTTTGCGTTTATTGTCTCTTTGTAAAAGAGGGTTTTGATCAAGGCTTTGGGTAGAAGCTTGATCGTTTGTAAGGGTTACCTCCTAAGCCTAGAAAAGGGGACGAATCAATAGTGGATTGATTGTGAAATCCTTAGTGGGGAGCTAAGGTAGTGGATGTAGACCTTGGTTAGAAGGTTGAACCACTATAAATCATTGTGTCACATTTCTTTTCAGCTTCCACAACCCTTCCACCCAAAAATCCACCTCTCCACCACTTGGTGAGCAACATCGGTTGAACGAATCGAGCTCCACACAACTCAACAAGTTCTCATACTCTAAGGTTAGGAGCCCAATCTTGGTTTCCTTGACTTCATCGGTCCCCTCATATGTGACTTCAAGCTTGTCCCATACCTCATTGGCACTCTCACAAGAAGACATCTTCTCATGGATGGATGGGCCAAAAGCACAAAACAAGATGTGCAAGGCTTTAAAAATTAGCTCCATCTTTTTGCGATCGTCGGCACTCCACTCCGCTTTGCTTCTTTGAGGCACGAACGGACCATCTTCAATTATATCCCATAGCTTGTAGTCTCTTGATTTGATGAAGAACTTCATCTTTGTCTTCCAATGGGCATAGTGGGTTCCGTCAAAGAAAGGCGGCTTGTCGATTGATTGTGCCATTTGAGCCGGTTGATGAAATAGTGATCGAGCTTTCCGGATCTTCTCAATATGATGTGAATCCTCCTCAATTGAGTCAAGCTCTGATACCAATTGTTGAGTTGTGAGGAGCTCGATTCGTTCAACCGATGTGGCTCACCAAGTGGTGGAGAGGTGGATTTTTGGGTGGAAGGGTTGAGGAAACTAAAAAGATAATTGACACAATGATTTTAGAGTGGTTCAACCTTCTAACCAAGGTCTACATCCACTACCTTAGCTCCCCACTAAGGATTTCCAACAATTCCACTAATTGCTTTTCCCCTTTTCTAGGCTTAGGAGGAAACCCTTTACACCGATCAAGCTTTCTACCCAAATCCTTGATCAAACCCTCTCTTACAAAGAGATAATAAAAGCAAACACAAATCCCTCTAATAGGTGTTTGTTTGCACAATTAAAGCACTCACCCAAAACCTAAAACACTTGAGCAAATTTGACAATTTTGGCTCACTAGTGTTTGTCTATACAATAAATGACAATTTAAGCTCTAAGACAATTCTTGATCATTTGTTGATTGACAATATGAGCATTAGCCTTTACTTGATGCTTGGAGGTCCCTTTTATACTCCTTGATGAGTTTATAGCCGTTGCTAGCCGTTGAGGACTTTAATTCCCACCATAAATGCAGTTCTGCAGCTCCCCGTTTCGAAACGCTCGAACCCGTTTCGAAACACCCTTTAAGTAGAAAGAGTCGTTGCAGTCTGACGTGGACCCGTATCGAAACGTTTTTGTCCGTTTCGAAACACCCGTTTCGAAACGCCTAGTCCCATATTGAAACGACCTGCATTTAAATGTTAGTTGGGAAATAGCCGTTGGGGTCGAAGCCACGTAGGCGTATCGAAACGGCAGAGCCCGTTTCGAAACGCTGGGCAAAATCCTTATCCAGGGAAAGCCCGTTTCGATACTAGTATCGAAACGTTTTAGCTACTGGAATGCACTGTATCGAAATGCCCTAAGGTGTTTCGAAACGCCTGGACAGTTTTGTGAAGTTTGGCTTTGAAAAACATGTAAAACCTTTTAAAAACATCCCTAAAAATTGTTTCAAGATATTCGGACTTTGGAATATTGTTTTAAATACTTTTTAAATCAGTCCAAAATATTTTTCAATTATTATATCAAAACATTAGTTCTACAACTTATAATAATAATAAGGCGATGATAATAAATAAATAAATAACCGAAATAAAATTAATGTTTAGAACTCAGGTAAAATTAGTGATTATAGATCTATTTGGGAGAGTTGAGAGGGTTTAGAGAATGAAGAGAGAGGCAAAATCCAAATATGGAGAGAGAAAAAATGAGTGGCTGGTAAAGCCTTTATTTAGGCAATGTGGTTCGGTCCTAGAGGCCCGCGAATCCCCACCAAAGCCTGCGCCTTTCTTTTAATATTATTGTAATTTGACTCTCAAGTTTTAAATAAACTCAATTTAGTCCCCATTTCTTTTTAATTCAACTTTTTTTTATTCAATTTATTCCGGATTTTATGCTTTAATTCATGGTCTGATTTAATTTAATATGGTATATGTATGTATTAATTGTTTAATTGATTGATTAAATTAATGGTTTGATTACACATTATATTGGTATGCAATACAAGTTTACATATACATAATGGGTAATTATTTGCTACACTAACGGTGGAAACTAAAAGTTTCCACAATAGCCTTAGTTTTAGGGTGTAGAGACTTAATTTAGGGTGTATGGTTTAGGGATTTAGGTGTATGTATTTTGAATTTATGGATAGTAGTTGAAATTTACAGTTTAGGGTTATAATTTAGGGTTTATAGATTAAAACATAAATCATCACTATATTACCCTAACCTCTAAACCCTAAATTCTAACCATAAACCTTAAATTCTAATCACTGGCCCTACATTCTAAATCCCTACACCCAAGCCCCTAAACCCTATACCCTAAACTAAGCTTATAAACCCTAAAACTAAGGCACTTGTGAAAACTTTTAGTTTCCACCGCCAGTGTATAGAATAATAATCCATACATAATATGTTTTTCCTTAATGTTTTTAAAATTAATGTACGTAATGTAATTGAATATATTTATAGAATGGGTAATCTTCACTCGTGGTCACTTTTGTTTTGGGTTTGTTCTATTTTGGTCACCCGAATTCAAAAAAGACTATTCTGGTCACTTACGTTCGAAACTGTTTCTGTTTTGGTCACTGGACCGTTAACATTCGTTAATTAAAAATAATAATTTTTAATTTAACACCCAAACTTTCAAAACTTCATTTTTCACCATCTTCCCCAAAACTCAATGAACTTCCCCAAAACTACATTAAATGTCTTCATTGAGGAATATAGTTTTGAAAAGATTTTAGGATCATGTTTTTGTATATGGCAGAACCGAAAAACCTGCATTCATCCCTTCCTGCAAACCAATTTAGTTCCAGACGAGGTAATTTACTAGAAACACGGAAACTCATGTAGTAATCCATATACAAAAACATGATCCTAAAATCTTTTGACCTAAAAAAAGAACATAGAGTCCAATCTGTCAAGTCCATCAAGCCACATCCTGCAAATTCAGCTCGAGAACTAAAACAAACTGTTAGTGATATAAAGAATGGAGTTCATAACCAGCTAGAGCATACACGCAAAACAAGAAAACGTGTTCAAGGAATAGCTAAGCGGCTAAACAAAATGCATGTCGAAAGTCTCAATAATGCTATTAACTCTATCACGTTGGTCGCTATTCTCATTGCCTCTGTTGCATTTGCTGCCATTTTCAATGTCCCAGGCCAATATGCTGACAGTCCTAGCGACATCTCACCAAGTGTCTCTCCTGGACAAGCGAGAGTTGCCGCAAAATTGCCATTTATGATATTTATTGTCTTCGGCTCCATAGCTCTCTTCATATCATTGGTTGTAGTTGTGCAAACCTCAGTTGTAGTTATACAGAGAAAGGCAAAGAAGCAGATGATGGCAGTTATTAATAAGCTCGTGTGGTTGGCATGTGTGCTGGTTTCAGTTGCATTTCTTTCCCTTTCGTATGTTGTAGTTGGAGAAGACGAGAGGTGGTTAGCTAATCTTATTACCGGTATAGAGACTGTTATCATGGTATCAACATTGGGGACATTGTGTTATTGGGTGGTTGTGAACCGTATTGAGGCTTCCAAACTTCGGAGCATCCGTAGGTCTTCAATGACTAGCAGAACTCAGTCATTGCCCACACCATATACGTCTGATACAAAGATTCTAAATAATGAGCACAAGAAACTCTATGCGGTTTGAGCTTTAATGCCCTAGAAACTCTTAACCTCACGTGTATAGATTTGACTAGCTGTAGCAGGTTGAGCTTATACAGATTGCAAAACAACATACAACATGTAGACATTTCATTTTTGCAGTTTAATAGACCAAGAAATCAATCAATAATTTTTGCAGTTCTCCCCTGCAGTGGAAAGTTCATTGAGTTTTGGGAAAGATGGTGAAAAATGAAGTTTTGAAAGTTTTGGGGTCAAATTAGAAATTATTATTTTTAATTAACGGAGGTTTACGGTCCAGTGACCAAAACAGAAACGGTTTCGAACGTAAGTGACCATAATAGTCTTTTTTGAATTCGGGTGACCAAAATAGAACAAACCCAAAACAAAAGTGATCACGAGTGAAGATTACCCTTATAGAATATAAGAAATATGCCGTATGTATATGTACTTACTAAGTAATATGTTCTTCCAAATATTTAATATAATATATATTACATGTTAATATATTATAGGCTTAATACACATTTCCCCCCATAAACTTTACATGTTTTCTCAACTTGCCCCTTAAACTACGTTTTGTCAACTTTTGCCCCCTAAATTTTTCGCCTACTCATATAACCCCAAAAAGTTAATACTGTTAAAAAAATATTTTGACCAATCAGACGCGTCACATCATTTTCTTTATTTATTTTTAAATTTTAAAATAAAATAAATATATTAAACTATTTATTAATTTAATTATATCTCCCAAAATATCCAAAACACCCTCGTTTCCTCAAATTCTCCCCTTCTTTCCCGACCCCTATTTCCCCTTCTTCACCGTTTCTGGAAACAGAAACCAACCTCTCAATCACTGGTTCCGATTCAATTCCATTTTCATTTGCTCTCATCTTTCATTTTTTCCATTTCGATTCAATTTCTCAACAACTAAATCATTTGTTTATTAATTTAAACACTTAATTTTTAGGCAAAAAAACCACCAAATAATCAAAGATGAACACAGACATTACAACGTCGGTTAAACCAGAGTACCCACTTTGATTTGAATGAAAACATCTGTAATCTAGTTCATCAAACAAGCTTTGATTAGACGTCACCGTTTGTCTATCCCAACTTTTCTTTTCTTTTCTCCCAAATCCTTTTCTTCAAAACTCACTCTTTTTATTTCTTCCTAACTTTTCAGTCTCCCCATTTTATCCTTCACTGGGGAAAAGGTCGACGAAACCTATCTCGACCTCAAATCCGCTCCACCCAAAATCGCATGATCTGTCCTTCACCGAGCAATCATCAGCGACCTGCAAAACAAGCGTCGCGGCACTGCCTTCACTCTTACCCGTAGCGAAGTTCGTGGTGGAGGGAAAAAAGCCCTACCCCCAAAAGAAAATTGGACGGGCACGTCGTGGGTCTATGCGTAGTCATCTCCGTCTCGGAGGTGGTGTTATCTTTAGACCGAAACTCAAAGACTGGTCGATCAAAATCAACAAGAAGGAGAAAAGGTTGGGGAAGATGAGCTTATTAAATATATTATTATTATATAATATTTATTTTATTTTTATTTTTTATATATTAAACCAAAAAATAAGAAAAAAAATAATTAAGTGTGACGTGACGCGTTCTGATTGGTTAAAATATATTTTTTTAATGGTAGGGGACAATATGAGTAACGTCAAAAATATTAAGGGTAAAAATAGGCAAAACGTAGTTTAGGGGGCAAGTTAGAAAAATAGGTAAAGTTTAGGGGGAAAATGTGTATTAAGCTTATATTATATACGTAATATATATATGTGTAATATATCATATATATATATATATATATATATACGTTAATACTTTACCATGTATAATAATATAATCTTTTATTTTTCCTTTAATATATGCACACATACGTTTTTTTAATTACCATGTTTTATTTTTTTCAATGAATATAATATAGACTTTTAATTATGCCACCAATCCTTTGTTTTACTTTAGGTGCGATTGGAACACCTGAAAAACCCGGTTATTTTAATAAAATTTGTTTTATTGTTTTTATTAAAATAACGAGTTTTGGTCTGCGAAACCAGAATATAGGTTCGGGAGTCGGTTACGTGTGGGGAAGGATGAGCACCCCACAACGCCCAAAAATTGGTACCTGTCGATTATGTAATGTCTTAATGGTGGAATTATGAAATCGAATATAATTTATCAATGTGATCCCTTAATTTAAAATAATATTTAAAAATATATGTTTATGAAAGGAAAGGTACACTCCAACGCCCGGAGCATAGTTTCCGTTAGACTCCCGACTGAAGGAAGTCTATTTTGAAAATTAAGATTTAGAATAAAAATATTACTTTTATAATAGGGACTAAAGGAAAGCGGCACCCCTACGCCCGAGGTACGTTTTTCATGATAACCCCTGATAAAAGTTTTTAATTTAAAATTCAATTAAACAATATAAATGAATATATTTAATTTTAACATTGCATACAAAATAAAATTAAAATATAGAAACATGACATATAAAATAAAAACATACAAACAAATATAAAAACATCTTATATTGCATACAAAGATATTTATTACAAAAAGAGAACATTAAAATAAATACAAAGATAAGGATCAAAAATTTACCCTACTAGAAGTTCGAAATAAGAACTTCACCCGACCCCTAGCAGGATCCCCGCATCACCTCGCTATAACCCAAAAATTGATTCGAACGAACCTCGACATGGCCTCCAATCGAATCAACTATTCGAACCATTAAAAGGGCACTGCCCCTAGGTTCGAAAGGGGCACTGCCCCATTCGCCATTTTAAATGGCCTTTTGCGTGCCAATTTAATTGGCCATTTTTTGTGTCCAAAGGCAGCCTCCCCGCCCTTTTATAGGTGATTTGGGGGAGGGATGAGTCATGGCAATTTCACGTGGATGCCTTGCATAGCATCCACGGTTTTACCTCTTTTTTTCTACCTTTTTTTTCTTTTTTTGTTTTTTTTTACTTTACTTTTTTTATTTTTTTTATTTTTTAATAATATAAAATAATACATTCGAGCGAAAAATAAATAGTTATGGCCTGGACATAAAATGGGTATTACAGCTGCCCCCCTTTGCTCATTGCTGTGTAACAGGAATAGAGCAAAGATAAAAGGATAACCATTTTATGTCCGTTCGGGTCTGGATTTCTTCCTTTGACCACCACTTCTTCTAAGCTTCAGTTGATCCGCTCGACCGCTCTTTGTAGGCAAAATCTTCAAAATGGAACGATCCGCTGGGGAGATAATCTTTAAACTGAATGCGACATTGATGAAGAAGCAAGGTCTGCAAAACTTGATCCATTTAACAAGGTAGCTTGATCTGGAGGAGAATGATTGATCCACTGCAACTCTATAGATGCAAGAAGATCTGAAGAAGGCTCGATCATCTGCAACTCCATTGATGCGAGAAGATTCGAGGAAGGGTCGATCATCTGCAACTCTATCGATGCGAGAAGATCTGAAAAAGGGTCGATCATCTGCAACTCCATTTATGCGAGAAGATCTGAAAAGGGGCGATCTACTGCAACTCCATTGATGCGAGAAGATCTGAAAATGGGCGATCTACTGCAACTCCATTGATGCGAGAAGATCTGAAAATGGGTCGATCTACTGCAACTCCATTGATGCGAGAAGATCTGAAAAGGGGCGATCTACTGCAACTCCATTGATGCGAGAAGATCTAAAGAAGGGTCGATCTACTGCAACTCCATTGATGCGAGAAGATCTGAAAAGGGGTGATCATCTGCAACTCCATTGATGCGAGAAGATCTAAAGAAGGGTCGATCTACTGCAACTCCATTGATGCGAGAAGATCTGATTAGTACTAGAATTCTGTCAACGAGACGATGAAGAGTGTCCTTGGTTTACACTTCTTTTGCATTTTTCCCAAATGCACAAGGATGAACGAATTTGATTTGCCTTTACCGGTAGCCGTTTGCTCCGGGCTAGTTGTACCATTCCCCTGGGTACAATCAGTTTGGACCAATCATGAGATTGAATTTTTCCCAAGGATTTATTTTCCTTGGACCATTCGTGACAATGGATTTTCGATGGACATCTGAATTGTCCATTCTCTTAAACTTAACCGTGTTTAAGCACGTTATGCCTACATTTCTGTCGGCTTTCAGATTTGCATTTTTCCCAAATGCACAGGGATCAACGGTTTTGATTTGCCTTTACCGGTAGCCGTTTGCTCCGGGCTAGTTGTACTATTCCCCTAGGTACAATCAGTTTCTACCAATCATGAGATTGGATTTTTCCAAAGGATTTATTTTCCTTCGACCATTTGTGACAATGGATTTTCTATGGACATTTGAATTGTCCATTGTCTTAAACTTAACCGTGTTTAAGCACGTTGTGCCGACATTTTTGTCGGACTTGTCAAAAATTAGCTTCGATTCAGCCGCAATTTTGACGAAGGAACAAGATTTGACGATTTTCTTTTACAACATGGATGAGGAAAAGATTTGGAAATCAAGAAATTTTTGTTGACCAAGCTACAACACCTGACGAAGAGGCATGGTCTGAAGTGATTTTGATCCAGCTACAACACCGACGAGGAGGCAGGATCAAGGGTTCAAGTTTGGTCAAGCTACAACTCTGACGAAGAGGCATGACCAGAAGTTGACCGAGCTACAACACCTGATGAAGAGGCACGGTCTGAAGTGATTTTGATCCAGCTACAACACCGATGAGGAGGCAGAATCAAGGGTTCAAGTTTGGTCAAGCTACAACTCTGACGAAGAGGCATGACCAGAAGTTGACCGAGCTACAACACCTGACGAAGAGGCACGGTCTGAAGTGATTTTGATCCAGCTACAACACCGACGAGGAGGCAGAATCAAGGGTTCAAGTTTGGTCAAGCTACAACTCTGACGAAGAGGCATGACCAAAAGTTGACCGAGCTACAACACCTGACGAAGAGGCACGGTCTGAAGTGATTTTGATCCAGCTACAACACTGACGAGGAGGCAGGATCAAGGGTTCAAGTTTGGTCAAGCTACAACTCTGACGAAGAGGCATGACCAGAAGTTGACCGAGCTACAACACCTAACGAAGAGGCACGGTCTGAAGTGATTTTGATCCAGCTACAACACCGACGAGGAGGCAGGATCAAGGGTTCAAGTTTGGTCAAGCTACAACTCTGACGAAGAGGCATGACCATAAGTTGACCGAGCTACAACACCTGACGAAGAGGCACGGTCTGAAGTGATTTTGATCCAGCTACAACACCGACGAGGAGGCAGGATCAAGGGTTCAAGTTTGGTTAAGCTACAACTCTGACGAAGAGGCATGACCAGAAGTTGACCGAGCTACAACACCTGATGAAGAGGCACGGTCTGAAGTTCGATCTGCTACGGCTCTATCATCGTAGCATAATCTGGATTTTGGTCTAGTCGCACCTATTACGGTGAAAATAGACCTGAAAACAATTGGTGTGCCGTACCACCAATGGCAAAGCGAGCCTTGGAACAACACTTGGTGCGTTGCACTATTAACTTCAAAGCGAACTCTAGAGGATGTAGGATATGCTACATCATGGTAGGGAGTGACAACCCTCTTGGGCTTTGATTGTCTTGTCTGCTCTTGGAAAAGTAACAAGCCTGAATTAGGTGACATGTTTCTTTGCGTCTTCAAGAAGACATGATCTGTTGGTATGTTTATTGCACAGGGAGATGATCTGTTCCATTGCGAATTCAAGGTAACAGATTTGCTATCGCGTTCATGGACTTATGTTTGTGCTTATTTTGTTGTATGTTCAAGGAGACAAGTTTGCCGTAGCCTTGTTCTGCTACCAATTCGGGGAAACAAGATTATTGTTTGGTGTTCTCATTTCGCTACAAATTCAGGGATATGTGCTTGTTCTGCCGCAAATTCAAGTAGATGAAATTATTGAAGCTTGTTCTGCTGCAAATTCAGGGAGACAGATTTGTTGTTGTGTTCATTTCATCGTAATTCCAAGGAGCTAAACTTGTTGTCTGTGCCCATTCCGCTACAAACTTAGGGAGATGAAAATGTTGTCGTGCTCATTCCACTACATGTTTAGGGAGATGAAATTGTTGTCGTGCTTATTCCGCTGTAAATTCAGGGAGATAAACTTGTTGTTAAGTTTTTATGTTCCACCATTTGCTGGAGAAACATAATTTTGCCAATCTTGAAGAAGTAGAATCTGCAACTTCAGGGGTGATCTGTTGCACCTCTGATGGGGAGGCAGAATCTGAAAAAGTTGATCCGCTACACCATGTTACGGGTGAGATAAGACCTGTAAAAGTTAAAAGAGTGACTGGTCAAAATGAGCCATGAACTAACTCTTCGTGAGCTATAAGGTTTGAATTGAATGTTTGATTTGATTGATCCACTCTTTCGTGTCAAGGATGTTGGTTCTTGTTAACAATTTTCTGTGCTATCTTTAGTTGAAGGTGCCAGACAACATTTTCATATTTGATCAAGTCCTTCATGTCAAGGATGTTGGAATTTATTGATAACGATATGCTCCTTCCTGTTTGAGGATATTAGACCTGCAAATTTTCATTATTTGTAAGAAGAGGTGGAGTTGAAAAGATCTTTGAGGAAAGATCAAATTTTTTTAGAAAAACGTCATTGTGCAAAGAATTAATGTTTTGAGAAAAAGTCCTTGTGGAAGGACGAAATTAAGAAATTCTGGTTTTCAAAAAGATGTCCTTGTAGAATGATGGGATTAGGAAATTCCTGTTTCAGGAAAAAACTATCCTTAAGAAGGGAGGGACTTATGAAATTTCGGTTTTGAGAAAAACCGATCCTTGAGGAAGGATGGAATTAAGAAATTCTGTGTTTTGTGAAAAACGATCCTTAAGAAAGGATGAATTTGAGAAATTCTGGTTTTGAGAAAAAACTATCCTTATGAAAGGATGAAATTAAGAAAATCCAATTTTTGAGAAAAAAAGTATCCTTAAGAAATGACGAAATTTAAGAAAATATGTCCTTAAGAAAGGACAGAGTAAAAAAAAACTCTTGTTTTGAGAAAATGTGTCCTTAAGAAAGGACGAAGTTAAAAAACTCCTGCTTTGAGAAAAAATGCCCTTAAGAAAGGACAGAGTTAAGAAACTCTTGTTTTTGAAAAAAAAGGTGTCCTTAAGAAAGGACAGAGTTAAGAAACTCCAATTTTGGGAAAAGGTGTCCTTAAGAAAGAACGAAGTTAAGAAACTTGTGTTTTCGAGAAAAGATGCCCTTAAGAAAGGACGGAGTTAAGAAACTCTTGTTTTTGAGAAAAAATGCCCTTAAGAAAGGACGGAGTTAAGAAACTCAAAATTTGAAAAAAAAAGGTGTCCTTAAGAAAGGACGGAGTTAAGAAACTCGTGTTTTCGAAAAAAGGTGCCCTTAAGAAAGGACGGAGTTAAGAAACTCTTGTTTTTGAGAAAAAGTGCCCTTAAGAAAGGACGGAGTTAAGAAACTCCAATTTTGGGAAAAGGTGTCCTTAAGAAAGGGCAGAGTTAAGAAACTTGTGTTTTTGAGAAAAAGTGCCCTTAAGAAAGGACGGAGTTAAGAAACTCTTTAAGTAACAAGTTCCAAGTTAGCTCCTGATAGTATTTATGCAGATGATGTTCATGTGCTTGCTTTTGTGATGATGCAAAGATGCATGAAACTCTTGTCGGAATGCTTATCATGATGCGTGAACATGTTTGACAATGCAATTATGCACATGTTTTCATGTCGAAATGAATGTTTCCTGAAACATTAGATGTCATGATGTATGAACATTTTTGACGATGGAATGATGCGTATGCTTTCATGTATGCCTTCATGGAGTTCTTGTAGAAGTCCCTTTCTTTTGGTCTTAGTTTGATTTTTTGATTCTTCGAAATTTTCCCCGACAAAAGTTTGCCCCCAGGCTTCATTTTCCTTTTCTGGATAAGGTGAATGACTCCAACGTCGTCTTCTTCTTTCCTTTTTGGAGGCAAGATCGGGAAAAAGTTGACTTTGGAACTTCATCGCATGAAGTTATGACCTGAAAATGAAGTGGAATACTAGTTAGTAATATGTTCAGAAAATTTTGTCGTTTTACCTGAATGTTCGAGCTTTTTTGAGTATTTGGCCTCCTTCAGGGTTAAGGGTCGGTCATCATGTTGTTGCCTCCACATTTGGGGTCTTCAGTCTCTTTCATGAACCTGTTTATACGTTCAAGACATAAATGTGCTATGGATGCACCTAGCTTTGCGTTTGATGCATGTATCTAGCCTAAATGCATGATAACTTGTATGATGTATGCAGTTATTGTAGAATGATGAATGCGAAATTTTGTTTTGCCCCTCAGAGGGATCCCCCTAACTCTAAGTTACCAGATCTTTACCTCAATGCTCGATGCCTTGTTTGTAAGGATGCCCCCAACCTTCCTTGGGTTTGATCATCTTTTGGGATTACTCCCTCGAGTGAATGCCTCAACATTTTTGTCTAAGACTGCTCTTGAAGCAAACTCGAAGCTTGAAGTATGTTTTCATCTCTTCTTGAAGAGCTGTCATTGTTCTTGTGAACACGTTAGGTTGCCCCCCGGTCGGGTCTATAAATTTGCTGTTGGTTCATGGCAGCTCATCACTTTTTGGCTCTGACAAAGTGCTACAGACAATAATTGATGCAGTCGTCCAGGGTGCAGAAGTCTAACTTGGCATCGGAAGCTCGCTTCCCAAACTCGTCGAGGAATGCTCTCAGCTTGGGGCCTTGTAGAGGTATGATGTCTGTATGAGTGCAAATGTTATTTGAAAATGCCCCTGGACTGGGCTCTTGCATCATGTTAGATTGGTCAACTTTGCTTTATCCGGTATTTGCTAACATGCGGCATCCCGAGATCGGTTTCAAAGTTCCGAAATGAATGCATGTAAATGCAAGGTACATGTTCTAGATGCGAAGGTACTAATTCAAAATAGAATGTATGCATGTAAATGGAAGATGAGAAAGCACTGATTCAAAAATGGTTCCCGTGGTTCAACTTCTGAATTTACGGGATTTATTCGCAACTTTTGAATGTTGCATTGATATCTAGGGAACTAGATTTTCTCCCGATGATAATTTTTCAAATAGGGAACCAGACGTGAATCAATACTTCATGCTGATGAAATGCAAAATATTATGGAGGTGTCATGCGATTAATGCAAAATGAATGACTTAATGCAACGTGATCACCAAAGAGAAGAAATAAGTTAGTTCATAATAAAAGAGTCAAATTGATGAATTGAATGATGAATAAGACAAAAATTAGCAGCAAAGAAAATTGAACATATATAGCAAATAAAATCATCAAAACCTAAATAGGGTGACTGCTAACGGGCAGAGTTTTGGTTTGGCTTCAAGGGGTAAGCTCTTAGGGTTTGTTATATGTGTTTTGGTTCTAGAGTAACGGTACCCGAACTGTCGCTAGGACATCGATTCGGGAGGATACATTTCCCTAGGTCTGCACGGAGACAAAGGTCTCATGAAGACAAAGGGACCTATATCCCGAAAGCGTTTCACCATCCTACACGGAGGGAGTACCTCACGAAGGCGTGGTTTCTCGCTCCCACTTAAGGGACGGAGCTCGGGTATAGAGCTCATGATATGATAACTCAAAAAATAAATTTATAAAATTTTTGTAAAAAACTTTAAAGAAAAGGGATCACAAATTAATTAAATCGAAGTCATAATTTCCACCTATAAAAAAAGTAATCGACTTGTGGCTTGACTCTCTAAAAAAAGGTCCCCAGCGGAGTCGCCAAGCTGTAACGACGGGTGAGTCGCCACCAATCCTTTGTTTTACTTTAGGTGCGATTGGAACACCTGAAAAACCCGGTTATTTTAATAAAATTTGTTTTTATTGTTTTTATTAAAATAACGAGTTTTGGTCTGCGAAACCAGAAGATAGGTTCGAGAGTCGGTTACGTGTGGGGAAGGATGAGCACCCCCACAACGCCCAAAAATTGGTACCTGTCGATTATGTAATGTCTTAATGGTGGAATTATGAATTCGAATATAATTTATCAATGTGATCCCTTAATTTAAAATAATATTTAAAAATATATGTTTATGAAAGGAAAGGTACACTCCAACGCCCGGAGCATAATTTCCGTTAGACTCCCGACTGAAGGAAGTCTATTTTGAAAATTAAGATTTAGAATAAAAATATTACTTTTATAATAGGGACTAAAGGAAAGCGGCACCCCTACGCCCGGGGTACGTTTTTCATGATAACCCCTAATAAAAGTTTTTAATTTAAAATTTAATTAAACAATATAAATGAATATATTTAATTTTAACATTGCATACAAAATAAAATTAAAATATAGAAACATGACATATAAAATAAAAACATACAAACAAATATAAAAACATCTTATATTGCATACAAAGATATTTATTACAAAAAGAGAACATTAAAATAAATACAAAGATAAGGATCAAAATTTTACCCTACTAGAAGCTCGAAATAAGAACTTCACCCGACCCCTAGCAGGATCCCCGCATCACCTCGCTATAACCCAAAAATTGATTCGAACGAACCTCGACATGACCTCCAATCGAATCAACTATTCGAACCATTAAAAGGGCACTGCCCCTAGGTTCGCCATTTTAAATGGCCTTTTGCGTGCCAATTTAATTGGCCATTTTTTGTGTCCAAAGCAGCCTCCCTGCCCTTTTATAGGTGATTTGGGGGAGGGATGAGTCATGGAAATTTCACGTGGATGCCTTGCATGGCATCCACGGTTTTACTTTTTTTTTCTTTTTTTCTTTTTTTTACTTTACTTTTTTTATTTTTTTATTTTTTAATAATATAAAATAATACATTCGAGCGAAAAATAAATAGTTATGGCCCGGACATAAAATGAGTATTACAATAGCCATAGTCTTAGGTTCTTTAATTAGGCTTTAATAATTGAAATTAGGTAGATAATTATAAAAAATAGTGAATATTGAGTGAGAAATTTTGAAGTTTTAAATTTGAATGGTGTTCTAATGTAATGGGATGTTGTTTAACATGAGCTTTTAAATAGAATATCCAATATTCATTAAAACATTAAAAATTTAATAAATAATTTAGATTAATTATTTTTTTATCGGCGAAGTATGAATTTAGATTAATTAAGAGCTTTAAATAGGATTAGAACTTTAATAATTAGTTTACTTAATCAAATTAAGGAATATTATATATAATTTTGGGTTTAGATATGGATGATGCTCAAGCAATTGGTTGTTATCTCATGTAAGCCTTTAAATTTAAATAATATTCGTAGAATTAAATAATACAAAAATTAATTAGAGCCTTTTTAAGTTAGAACTTAAAATAAACAAGACAATAATAAATCATGCATTAAACCTTTTATATTTGAAATATATTTTTTGAATATAAATAGAGGTGCCTTGGGCGTATAAGGATGTTTCTAATTTATATTCGAAATAAAAATATATATTTCATTATGAAAGAAATATTTCTATTTGAAACATGAATCCAATTAATAATTCAGGATTAAATTAAATTCGAATTATTATTCTTGAAATGTCAATATGCCACGCATAATTAAAAGTATCGATAATCGGAGTTTGTGGGGTGCTAATCTTTCCACATACGTAACCGACTCCTGGACCCTAATCTTAAAAGAACGAATATCTAACTATTTTTATGGTGTCTGGTCTACCAAAGTGATTGGTGGCGATTCCGAAGTATTTTCAAAATCAAATTAAAAGGAAAAACCTAATATTCAAGATTAATTATTTTCAAAAATGAATTAAAAAGTCAAAACTCAAATTTTCAAATTAATCATCCAAACTATTTTATTTGGTAAAAAACGGTTTCGACGAGAAATTATATCATGGGTCATTCCTACCACGTCATCCATGGGACCAACCAATAAAATACATCTATTTTATTAATTTTTTCCATCTCATTTTTTTACCAAGTGAATCTTCACTTGGTAAAATTTATTTTTAAATTTGATTTACAGTAAATATGAGTGAAGATTCACTTGACAAAAAGATGAGATTGAAAAATTAATAATATTGATGTATTTTATTAGTTGGTCTCATGAATGACGTAGTGGGAAGGACCCATAATATAATTTTTCAGTTTCGACACATTGTTTTGAACTTTAGAGATTATATTTTGATATCCATATCCAAAACATGGACCAGCCATGGGTGTGGATCACAAATACATGAAGAAAATCAAACAATTGATGCTCCATTGCATCATGCCTTGACTAGATTTTCATTTCTTTGCATATGCTGGAACTCAATCATAGCTTCAATGAAATTTTGGGAGTATGTGATACATAATGGGTGTGGGTCCATTCAAAGATTTTGACAAATCATATGGTCATGAGGACTGCCTGCACACAGGGCAACTTGGCTTAGATGTGTTACCTTATTATTGGTGGGGTTTTGATTGCCTTATATGAATTACATCAAACATTCTTTTCATCATCTAAATTGATTTACCTGCCATCACAACTATGCAGTGTGGAGTTATGATCTCTCTTTAATAGAATTATCATAGTTTTGTTTTGTTTTTTAGGTAAGTTATGAACACAATATAAATTATTAAATTATAGTCATAATGCCAAAAAATATTATACTTAATAATTATTTTGGTTTCTATTATTTTTATCTATTTTTACCTTAATATTTTATTTTGAGTCGAAATAGTCTTCCCGTATATGAAAATCATTAGTTGACTAACTGTTAGGGTGAATACCCTAACGCCTAACCAAGTAACCAATCAAATGTGATTATAAGATAGTATCTGTTCATAGGTATTTTTAATCCTTTGATAATGTGCATATACTATGTAGACATAACGATTTGAACTCGTGTCTCCTAAAATAACATCATCCGCTTTTCCACTTACACACTTGTTGGGTTCTGTTTTTATATTAATTAAAACAATTAAAAAAATTAAAAACCCTCATTTCTTCTCGTCTAATCTTGGCTAGCTAAAATCCCCCATGACCCTATGATTTTTTATTTGTTTTAATTAATATAAAACAAAATTTGATTTAAATATAATTTATGATAAAAATAAATCAAATTCCGATCCTAATTAGTCATTAGGGTATTCATCCTTGACACTTAGGTTTAAATCCCCTAGATGTCAATGTTTAGTTTTAGTTATTTTATATTTTTTAAAATGATATTATGACATGTGTCATTATTTCATTGAATAAAAACTTTTAATATAAATAATTTATTATTATTTATTATTTTTTTAACTTGAGATAAAAGTAAATGATGAAAATAATTTTAATTTAAATTTAAGTATAAACTATTTTTAATTAATTAGAGTTTAAATTATGATCTTCATTTTAACTTGGTCCATAAACTTTTAAATGTTCTAATTTTATCTTCAAACTATAACTCACATTCTAAATTAGTCCCCAAACTTTTGAATGTTCTAGTTTTATCCCCAAATTACGACACTCATTCTAAATTGGTCTCTAAACTTTTTAATGTTCTAATGTCATCATTGAATTATTGTTTATGTCACATTATATTATTAAATAATACACATCAATATTTACATGACAATTAACAATTTTTATAACTGTTTTACCAACATCGAATATGATTAACATATACTGATAATTTGGGATGAAATTAGAATGCCCAAAAGATTGGAGACCATTTTAAAAAGAGAGTCATAGTTTGAGAATAAAATTGAAATATTCAAAAGTTTGAAGGTTAATTTAGAATGAAAGTCATAGTTTGAGGATGAAATTTTAATGTTTAAAAATTTAAAAACTAATTTAAAATTAAGGTCATAGTTTAGGGATGCACGATACAATTAACTCTTAATTTTATACAGTAAAAACATGAAAGCTTTAGTAACTAAACTACTGTCCAGCTATAAAGACAGTTTTTAGTTGGTACCCTCTCACTTCACTCGTCTCTGTTAGAAATTTTTTTATTATATTGCCCTGAATTATTATGTATAGGCCAGTCTATGGTACAACAATCTAATTTAAAATTAAAAATTTTACAATTAAAATGTTAGAAAATGCAAAACTTTAAATGTTATCACATAATTAAAATGTTATAAAAAGTGTAACATTTTAAGTTAGTAGGAAAAATCACATGCTTAAAATATTACATTTTTAATAATATTTCAGTTGTAATTTAACATTTTAAATTCTTTATTTTTGAATCATTTCAAATGTATTGACCCTGTTTCGCAATTAGCGGATAGCTGATAGCAGATAGCCGATTACATTAGCTGATAGCTGATAGATGATTGCATTAGCTGATTTGACTAGCGGATTGTATTAGCTGATTGTATGAAAGTGTTTGGTAAAATTAACTGATAGCTGATAGCTATTAGATTATTTAAACAACCAAAATGACATATAAGGACATGATTATATTCAATACTTGTTTGAATAGTTTATTAGTTATCAATATTTTGTATAGGGGTGAGCAAAACTCGACTCGACTCGAAAAAATCGATATTTTTTTTTCAATTTCGAGTTATTCGAGTCGAGTTATTCGAGTTGTTCGAGTTATTCGAGTCAACTCGATTAACTCGAAAAAATTTCGATTTCGAGTCGGTTTGGAATTTGCCCAACTCGAAAAATTGAAAAATCGAAAAATCGAATTTTACAGTTTTGCAATTTAGTCACTGATTTCATTTTTCTTCAATTCCTCCTTCATTTTAAGTCCATTTTTGACCAAATTTGAGCCACATATTCCTAAACCAGCGTAGAATACATATTTATCTTCAATTTATATTTTTAAAATAAATTTCATATTTTTTCAATTCAGCCCCTTAACTTTGTATGATTTCCTCATTTCTTCAATATCTCCTTTTTTTTAAATCAATTTTGACCAAAATTGAACCACATGCTCCTAAACCAATGTAGAAACTAGAATACCTATTTAGCTTCAATTTATATTTTTTAAATTAAATTTTCTACTTTTGTAATTTAGCCCCTCAACTTTGAATGTTTCCCATTTCTTTAATTTCTCTTTCGTTTTAAGTCTATTTTTTACCAAAATTAAACCACATGATTCACTAACACTATATAATATCTATATAACTTCAATTCATATTTTTAACAAATTTATTCTTTTTTTAATTTAGCCCTTTAACTTTATATTTTATTCAATTTGATCATTCAACCGATTTTTTTGTAATTTTTTTCTTTACATCAATTTATTGACTCATTTATACCCCCATCAGTACTTTATCCTTAAAAGTTCCTTATTTAAAAATAATATTATAAATATATTTTAGAAGTTTAGATGATATTTTTTTATTAAATAACATTACAAATTTTACTTATGCATGTGAAAAATAATATGAATTTATATATATGTGCATATCTTATATGAATAGAGAAAGTCGTTTAAATTAGAATCAAATCGTACTATAACATGGTAAATAATTACAATTAAATTTGTATAGAAACTCGAAAACTCGACAATATAATTCGGAACTCGAAAAAAGTTTGTTGCAATTCTCTTTTTTGAACTATTATGTTTTTGTTTTTATTGGTTTGTATCTTTTGACATGTGATGTTGGATTTTCTAAACTCTACTGTGTTATTTGCTTTAGTTATTAATATATTTTAGGGTACTCTTTTCCTCCTTCCGCTATTTTTGGCCTCGTCTTGGCGTTACCTAGATAAGAAGGAGGTTTTTAACGAGGCTCGTAGTTTATAATGGAAGGTTGAGTTTTCTTTTTGTTGGCTTGATTGTTACAATTGAAATTTGGACAGGTTTACCTTGTTTGATGAAAAATGTGTTCTTATTTTTGTGCTTTTAGAATCATTGTATTGTTTAGTCATAAGTCAATTTATATGTGTGTAGATATAATTCAAAATCTTTTTTTACACATGTGAAAAAATAATATGAAGAAATATATATGTAGATATAAATAGAAAAATGTTTAAATTAAAACCAAACTCGAAAAATCGAATCGACTCGAACTCGACTCGAACTCGCTAAAATCGACTCGAATCGAAAAAATTTCAATTTAAGTTCAAGTTGTAAAATATGACGATTGAACTCGAATAACTCGAATTTTTTTGACTCGACTCGACTCGACTCGCTCGAACGCTCACCCCTAATTTTGTATCTAATTATTATTAATTAGATCTATAAAATTATTTTTAATATAACTTTTCTAAACATATTCAAATAATTTATATATTAATTTATTATTTATATAATTATTTTAATATAATTTAATTAATAAATAAATTTAAATACATATAAATATGTGATAATAAAAATTTAAATAGGATTGGCTTATAAATAGGGTGAGAAAATATTTAATAAGCTTTTTTTTAAATTAGCGGTTTCACCACAATCCGCTGTTTATCATGTCTCAAACTTTTAATTTTTGCCCAAACCTCTCTTTACCAAATAAGACAATTAATTTTTTAATTTTAAATTAAGACGTAACACGCTACATTTACCCCATAATGCAATACTAGAAGAGAACTGAAAAAACTACAAAACCGGAATAGGAATATTTGTGCTGGAGAACAAAAACAACCCAACATTCACACCTTGCCTCGACTCGATCAACACACACAGAGAAAAACAATACTAAACCCCAAATTCAAACTGACACAACTACAAAGATAAAACCTTTTGCTTTTTAATGCTGTCTCTCTCCATCTCTTTAAGGGATTTTGATTCTCTCTCTCTTCTCTTTTTCCTTTATCAAAAATCGTGCTTTCTTTTCTCAGTTGTACTTTTTTAACAAAAAGAGCAGTGAGAAACTAGGCTATGGTGGAAAAGCAACAACAGGAGAATGATGATGATGTGCAGATACTGGTTATGATGATGATGATGGCGGCGACGGTGGGGGTGATGAAATGGCCCTGCTGAAAATGTCCCAACCGAGCAAAACTACCAACATCGACAATGTCAACACTAACAACACTTCAACTCATGTGCAACACCACCAAGTAAAGCCAACAATGTTTCATGATTTCCTGGGTATGAAAGCTACAGATTCCCCTGTCGTTCTAGCACCCAAGCCCACTGATGCAAGGGTCCCAGAGGCTTCCCCTTCTGCTTCAGCCTCTTTTGGCACTGGTGCGGCTCCCCGTGGACCCATCTCTTCCACATCTGATCTGGGTTCTGGTTAGTTTATCTGTCTTACCCTTGAAAGCTCCAACAGAAGCTGTAATGTAAATGGGGTTGCTTGGGGTTTTCGTTCTTTTCCCTTGATGTTTTTGATGGGTGATTTTCAATTATCATTTCATGTGAAAAACTCTGACTATAGTAGCTCATTAGGTTGAAAAGCTTGAAACTTGAAAAGCTTGATTTACCTTTTAAGTATCAAGTCTTACTCTCAAGGTTGGGGTTGGTGTTTTCTATGTTGGATTAGTTTTTGTGAGGTTATGGTTCCACTTTCAGTGGGGAACTTCGAGCTCTCTGGTTTGTCCACTGTTTTTTTCATGCTAAGTTAAGGCTTTTAGGTGTTTGGTGACTTTATCTACTCAATGCTGCTGTGCAAAGTCTAAGTTGTAGCACATTTGCTCATAATCATATGCTTTTTACCTCACTATGTTGACATTCTTAATCTTCAAATTTGTTTCTTGTAATTGTATTGCTGATGTGGCTGTGTTTTTTGAATTGGGATTCAACCTAATACAATTAAAGTTTGATCCTTTTTCTCGTCAATTAGTAGGACATGTGGGAAATCATCTCGAGGGCATTCCGTACTATGGTCCGAGGAGTGACATTTCTGGGCCAGAGATAAGCAACAGATTGGTAGGAGGTAAAAGAGGTAATTCGGATTCGGTTTTCATGGGTCATGATTCTCTTGAAAGCTTGCATTTGATGAAGGTATTGTTTTGTACATCTTGAAGCTCTATTTGTTGTTAGTCATTTATATGTACTAAATATTTTGTATTCAGATGCTCCATAATGGCTCTGGGGGAGAGCGACTTAGAAGGGCAAAGGAGGATGAAGGTTTACTCGGTATGCAGTCGATGAGGCCTTCTGTGTCTCTTATATTACAGGCTCCCACCAGCAGTAGACCTGAAGGCAATGCTTCCAAATGGGAGCAATCTGTTCCTGTTTTAGGCTCTGCGGTTCAGTATGGCTCACGTGGCGGCCACTTTATGCCTTTTACGCATCAAGTATCATCAAACAGATTCAAAGATACAAATGTTGGTCCTGTTATCTCTCCGGCAGCTGCTGATGAAGGATCCAGAACCGGAATTAAAGGCCCTGGCATTTTAAGCTCTATTAATGCTAGTAGTGTTACCGCTGAGAAAAACTCATCTGGGGTAGTGCCAACTGGAAGCAGGCCAAAGTCGGGGGCTCGTATTTCAGATCCAGAATCATCAGTTCCTCCAAGGTGAATTTCATAGTCTTTGTTTCTGATTTTTTATTGTGCTCTGGAAAGAAAAAAGGATAGACATTGATCACAGAAGCTGGATTTTCTGTTTTGCTGACAGTCTACGAGGATCAACATCCACCAGCCGACAAATGACAATATTTTATGCTGGCCAGGCACATGTCTTTGATGATGTGCATCCAAACAAGGTTGGTTTATTGTTTTTCGCCAATGGACCTCTAGTTTTTTAAGATTGTGGTGCATACCTATAAGCAAAGCAACTCTGTTTGTTTCAAGTATTTCTTCTAATTGAATATCCAGGTCTAGATCTGCTAGGTTAAGTCATAATATAATCCGTCGAATTGCAAAAACAACTACTTTTCGATTTTCTCAGTTGTTGGTTGAATCCATCTATGTTTCTCAAACTCAGGTACAACTCTTGGATTGGGGTATGTTTCTGACATGGGTATATTCAATTTTTCCTATGTATTTCAATATATTTGGAGGGTCATAGCCTGATACCGATGTCCAAAAATGTCTCAGACATGTGTGTCGGACTTTGATACTTAAAGAAGAATGAAGAGTTGGAGAAAAATAGGAGTCAATGGTCTTGCACAGGAGGACCATTGAGCTCATACAACATATAATGTAACCAAGGGTAGACCAGCCTTCTTAACTATGTACATTGGATTTTAGATTGAGATGTGCCAGCATGTTTTCAGAAATATCTGATTGAGATTGCCTGTCATTCTTTTGATATCCATAACATTCTCCTTCATTTCTTGAGAATATATTGTTGATTCAAAGTAGCTGGGTTAGGGTGACACAATGTTGTCTTGTTCTAATGATAGAATGCTTTCCCCCCACATCGATATAGGACTAATAAGACATAATTTCCAAAATTAGAAGCATGACATTTATGTTTTCGACTTTAACATGTTACTCAAAAGTGGAGGGAAGCTTCTGTTTATGTTTTGTCCCATCATAATCCTTATATGCAGTGGATTACTCAAGGAAATGGAGCTACCATTGTTACTTTCTCACATAACATATGCGTACCATTAAGGCTTGTTACGGAGGACTGCTACCTAAGTTTGTGTGTTTACTTTTGGTGGATGTTTAGAAAAGGGCTTCTTTTTTATTTAGCTCTATATATTTGGATTTTACTGTCCATTTGAGATTTAATAGTGTGGGGCCATGAACTATGCCATTACAGGGGCTCATATATATATGCATAGTTTTTTTGAGGATCTGTTAGTTAGCTTTGAATATTGAGAAATTGAAATTTTGATTTGAGAACTGAAGATTCTTGGGAATTTGAGTTCAACTGAGATTTCATAATGTTTCTTCAATTGTTGTTTCCTTTTGCACTCCATTTTCTGTCTTTGAGATACTGATGCTAAGTAGGTGGGTTCATTGTCTTAGAAGAATACATGGTTATATCAATTTTATATTAACTTGTAATATCCCCTTCTCTCTTTTTTGGGCGATATAGAGGAGGCCTTTCTGTTCATTTGGGAATCGGTTACGTTCTCTTCTCGAAAAGGTTGAGTTGTCTCCAAAGTCTGATATTGTTTGCTACTATAGAAGATTTTAAGTTTATAATTGTGTCCAACTTATGACGATTCTGATACTCGAGTAACTTTGCCGTCAGTTATACTTTGTATTCCGCAATGAGTGGATCATGACTGTTAATCATTTTCTTGAGCTCAACTTGGAGCTATGTTTCTCTGGTATTTGAGCTATGGGAAACCAATCTGTTCTTTTTTTTTTTTTTTGCCATTTTAGTTTTTGAAACTTGAAGATGTGTTGGTTTTCAGCTGCACTTCTGTTAACTGCTTGAAACATGTTTGATGGCCATGGATGATCCTAAAAGCTATCATTTGAGGGAAGGACATTGACGATCCTTCGACCGGTCTTTCCTCTCCCTTTTTTCTGCTCTATTCCTTCTGACTGAAACTTGCCTATTGGATTATTTAAAATATATTTATAATTAGGAATACAAATGTTTAGCCGAAAGGAGTCCTCTTAACTCGGATTTCTAACGGCATGCAGGACCCCTTATATGCTAAAGCTCTTTTCGAATTTAGTCTAGTGGCCTGCGGCTTAGTTGGTCTCCATGACATTGGTTAAAAACATAACTATTGAAGCTAAACATGTTATACTCATATTTTTTACGTTTTTGTGGAGTTCAGGTTGAATTCTTAACATACATTTGTGTTCATGCCATTGTTTGCTGCATGGTCATTTCAGGCAGATGTAATAATGGCCTTGGCTGGGTCAAATGGAGGATCTTGGTCGACAACCTACTCGCCAAAATCTGCTATGAGGTCGGCTAGTGAAAATTATGCAGGCCGTGGGGAACCTGCAGCAGTGGTAAACATGCCGTTTTCAAGGGAATTCCGCGGGAGGATAGCTGTTGCTGGTAATACTAGTCAAGGAACTGGCTCTGGTGAACGAATCTCAATACCAACAGGTGATCCTTCTACTGCCACGGTTACTATATTTTATCGGTTTCCCTGGCATGACATAGGAAACATGATCTATTCTCTCTTCAACGCCACACGAGTCGTTTTTTCGAACCTCTCATCTTTTTGCATTAAGTTGTGATTTGTGGCCAAGTAAATGCAACAGACTCGGGGTTCGAATACGATTATGCAATTGATAAGAAATGGTTTATATGCAGGGGTTCCTCAAGGCACCATTGTTATGGAGAAAGAAGCAAGAAATGCAGAACCTAGTACGGTCGACAAGAGAGAGGTATAAAGTTAAAGAGAGAATTACTTATCAATGTGTCACCCTTAATGCCTCAACTTTCCTTGTTTATACAGCAGACAATTGGATTATGAATTACTCACCAGTGGCAAATCTTTTTAATCTTTTTCATGCGTTCATTTTCAACTTCTAAATTTGGAGGTTCAATGTGTTTGAAGACTCAAACTGGCTTTGGGAATTGAATTCCAACTTCGAATCAATTCGTCTGCCCCTCTCCATGTCCCTATTTATGCTTTTACCGTAAATCTATATTTAGAGTTTAGGGTTAGAGTTTACGATTATGCTTTAGAGAATTGGTTGTAGTGTATTTTTTAGGATTCAAGGTTTAGTGCTTATGATTTAGAATTTTGGGTGATGGGTTAGAATTTAATTTTGTAGTGTTGGGCATGGAAAAGGGCAAAAATAGAGGTGATTTTTGTTCTCCAAACTTCACTCTTTCAGCAAGTATTCATGTATTAATCATCCGAACCAAAATGTTCGGATGAAAAACATGAAAAAATAAATAATTGAAATGATATCATTAATGTTGATTTCAAAATTTATAAAATATACAAATTTCAAAGAGAAGTATTCAGAACCATTGATAAATTGATTTCATTGAAAATATGTTTGAAATAATGGCCATTGATTCGAGCTGTGAAGAGATAGTTGAAGAGTTGATTTTTTATATAAGTTTTTTATTTTTTTATAATTTTCTAGTATTTCTTTTGAATATTTTTAAAATTTTACTTATTTTTATATTGTAAAGATTTTTTATGATTTTTTAAATTAAAGGTTTTTACAGCTGTTAATAAGTTTTGATTTTTCTAATAAAATTTTTATAATTTTTGAAATAATGTGATAATTTGTTGTTTTTTAAAATCAGGACAAGTAAATTAAAGTTGTTTGTGGAGGAAAAAATATCTCTACTTTATTAAATAATTATCCTAATTACGAACTAGTGATGATTGTATTAGTAAAACACATTGTATTTTTAAAGAAAAATGCGAGTTCAAACGTTGGATGTTGGGAGGGGCAGCCTCGCACCCTTGAACATTAAATCGTAAGACGGAGATGCATATTACAAAAAAAATAATTACCCTAATTAATATATAGATGCATGCAATTTATTATAGGGTAATCTTCACCAGTGGTCCCTTTCGTTTAGAGTGTGTTCTATTTTGGTCACCAGAATTCAAAAAAGATTATTCTGGTCACTTACGTTTAGAATTATTTCTATTTTGGTCCCTTAGCCGTTAGTCTCCGTTACTTTAAAAAAATAGTTTCTAATTTAACCCCCAAACTTTCAAAATTTTATTTTTCACCATCTTCCCCCAAAATTATAAAACTAAAACCCCATAAAATTAAATCAATGGCTATAACCCACAACTACAACCCATTCCCCCAAGATTAAAAGTATCAACTTCCACTACAAGAGCTTTGACAACGATGCTCATATTTGGTCTGAAATCAGCTTCGTATTGCACACACAATGCAACAACAGCAGCCATCTGCAATCAGAACGATAAAATGCTTCAGGCACGGAAATGTGACAGTGACTGACATTGACATTGACACCGATCCTGGAACGGTTTAAAACAGGTACTATGCGGCCTCTTAAAATCATTGGCGTAACACGAAAAGTAGTAGGTGCTAACATATAAAATGTGCAAATAGAAACAGACATTATTGGGAGCAACCAAGTATATTAATACCTTGGCAACAGCCTTGGGAGGATAATCTCCTCCTAGTCTTTGATCAACACAATGCCTAACCTTGTCTTCGCTAAGTCTTGGTGTAGCCTAAACACAATTCAAACCTTTAATTAATCAGCCATGTCTGAAAAGTTTAACAATGAAACTAAGGCTAGATATATAAAAACAAGTTGCAGAAAAGTACCCATGTTACATGACTTTGCTGTCCACAGGGTAAAGTATGATCAACAGGCTTTCTACTAGTTAAAAGCTCTAGCAGCATGACACCAAAGTTATATACGTCACTCTTGGCATTTAATTGCCCATTCATTGCTTATCTGCCAATGAACAGACAATTTTCAAGGCATTCAATCTTAAATCAAGCTTTATAGGAGAAGAAATTATGGGTATGATATGCTTGTTCCCTGAAACATCTCCGTTAATAAATAAAAAACTCCCCCATTTAGGTTACAAATATCAATTCATGATGATTTGACAACTAAGTCTGTCCAAATAACTTACTCAGGAGCATGATAACCGAAGGTTCCAAGTACACGAGTGGAATGAAAACGGGCTGCCATATCAGGAGCCTGATTAGATAAATCAAAGTCTGCAATCTTCGCCACATCATCATCAAATATTAGCACATTGCTGGACTTTATGTCACGATGAATGATGTGAGGATTAGCCTTCTCATGCAAGTACTCAAGCCCTTTCGTAGCTCTTACAACAATTTTTACTCTTTGTGCCCATGTCAGAACATGGCCTGGCTGAGCTCCCTTAACACCTTTTCTCCCTGAAATTAAAGAAATAATAATCTTGCAATATTAACAACACAACATAAAAGTTACAAATCAGATATTCATTTCTAATAGAAGAAGAAAGTAGGAACTTTATAATTAAATTTTATAATATCATCACAAGGAGATCCTTCCTTCAAGCATCATTGCATTCCTATATAAGGTTTTCAACATTGTATAGCTAGAGTGATGAACAAAGCATCACCACACATACCGTGAAGAATATCATGCAGGGAACCATTAGATGCAAACTCATAGGCAAGTATACGAGAGCTCCCATCAACACAATAACCAAGCAATTGAACAAAGTTTTCATTCTTCAACATTGATACCATGGAAACCTGAAAATCCATTCATAAGTGGATATAAATATGGAAACCTTGATATAAATATGTAGTGTTGAGTTATAGCCATTTGCAATGGAAGTTGACGCTTTTAATCTTGGGGGAATGAGTTGTAGTGGTGGGTTATAGCCATTGATTTAATTTTATGGGGTTTTAGTTTTATAATTTTGGGGAAAGATGGTAAAAAATAAAAATTTGAAAGTTTGGGGGTTAAATTAAAAATTATTTTTTAAAGTAACAGAGACTAACAGCTAAGGGACCAAAATAGAAACGATTCTAAACGTAAGTGACCAGAATAATCTTTTTTTGAATTCTGGTGACCAAAATAGAACACACCCTAAACGAAAGGGACCACTTGTGAAGATTACCCTTTTTTATAAGATTTTTTCATAATTAATGTTTTTAAAAGAAAAATTATGAAACATCAAGTCCAATTGAGTGAGTAAACATGTATACATATATTGTATTGGCATAAAGTCAAAATTAGCCTCCTAAGTTTCATCATTTGGTCGTTTTGGCCCCTATTCTATTTTTTGGAACATTTAAACCTCCAATGTTTCAGTTTATGTCAAAATAGACTTATTTGGATGAAAACCATTAATTGACTAACGCTCAACTTTTTTGTTGATGTGGCACGTGCACGTGGATCGGGTTGATGACGTGGCATGTCTACGTGTAGTTTGAAATATTTTTATTAAATTAATTATAACCAATATGATGATGACACATGGTATCATCTGATTGGTTTAAAGACAAAGAAAAGAAGCAAAATTTAAATTTGAATTTGGTGAGAATCAAACATAAGCCATGTGCATCGAGGGCTAAACACTTAGCCATCAAGCTAAGCTACTATTTTGAAGTTTAATTACCACTTATTATATCTATTCTTATATTCTAAAAATGAACGAAGTAAAAAAATAGTGAGTAAGAGGAATCGAACCCAAAACTCTTGGATGAAAAGACAAAACAACTAACTGAAATTAAAACTATTTTTATATTGTTTCCAAATACTTAATTAAAATTTAAAAATTCAAATATTTGATATTAGAAATAAATTTTAAAAAATATATTTTCAATAATTTAAAAGTATTATATTAGGAAAAAATAAATGTCACCTCATAAATATACTTTAATTTATGTTATAATTAAGATAATCACAATTTAAACTAATTAAATTTAATCTCTTATAATAACAAATTGAAGGTACCTAATTAGTTTGGTGGTAAAATATATTTTAATTCCATTTACCCAAGAATTTTTACTTCTTCACTTTTAAAATATTTGATAATGAATATATATGATAAGTGATAATTAAATTTCAAAATAACTGTTTATCTTAGTGGTTAGGTGTTTAGTGCTCCATGCATAAGGCTTGAGTTTATTTCCCACTAAATTCATGTTTAAATTTTGCTTCTTTCTTTTGTGTTTAAACCAACCGGATGATGCCATGTGTCATCATCAGATTGATTATAATTAATTTAATAAAAAATATTTATAATTACACGTGGACATGCCAAGTCATCAATCCAATCCACATAGACGTGCCACATCAATAAAAAGTTAACCATTAGTCTACTAACGGTTTCCATTAAAATATGATTATTTTGACATAAATTGAAACGTTTGGGGCTTAAATGCTCCAAAAAATAGAATAGGGGCCAAAGTGACCAAACAGTCAAACGTTAGGGGGACCAAAGTGATCTAGCAATACATCATTGTTACCTAAGTTACAGAAAGCCATGGTTCGACATAACCTCTTCGTGATTAACTCTTTTCATGTATTACATTCTTTTGTCCTTATATCTAGATTTGACACAAGTCATGGACTAGGCACACTTGTATAGTCCATATAATATTTTTTGATATCTCGAATAGACTTTTAAAAACGAATAACTATGATATCTCATATCAATTTATTCGAGCATGGCATGCATTTCTAGTCTCACTCAATCAAGTGGCATATGATATTAATCCTATTATGTAGGAGGGACAAATCATATCTTAATCAACCATATACCTCTACATAGACTGTAACATATCCAATATTAGTCTTTATAGCATAGTCAATTACAACACACGTTTGATTGTATCAAAATATGTCACTCACAATGTTAAAATAATGATGATCTCAAGTTTGAGGATAACACATGTAGTTTTTGTTGAGTGGATCAAAGGATTGATCAAAGCCAAGAGGGGGTGAATTGGGTTTTTAAAATTTTGGAAGTGAAGTGGATAAATAAAATTGAAGACAAAGTCAATTATAGTGGTTCAAGTTCCAAATGAACTATACATCCACTGCCTTAGCTCCACTAAGGATTTTCCAACAACTTCACTAGTTGATCTTCCCCTTTTCTAGGCTTAGGAGGAAACCTTTACAAAACCGTTCAATTTTCTACCCAAAATTGACCAAACCCTCACTTGGTTACAAAGAAGAATTTGAAGGCAATAAGAAGCATCTCTCAATACAATTTTCCCCTTTAATACAAGCACTCAACCCAAATTAAAATACGAGATAAGAATTACACTCAAAGACAATTTGGGATTTTACAAGAATGATAATTTTGGCACTTGAGCTTGAATTTTGTGTATAGATGTTTCTCTTAGATTCAATAGTTGTTGCAGGTCTTCAATGGGCTTGTTTTTATACATTCACCATTAGTTCTAGCAGTTTGGGTGGTTAGGAAATTGATTATAGCCGTTGGAACCCTCTTTTACCATCATAAATGCAATTCTGCAGCCTACCGTATCGGTACTCGAGGAAGCGTATCGATACTATCTCAAAAAAGAAAGAGCCGTTGCACAAATATAAGAGAGGCGTATCGGTACGGGTTAGGGAACCGTATCGATACGGGTAAGACCGTATCGATGTCATTTTTCCTTCATAGCTCATTGGAGGATATCATATCGATACGTGTTATAGCGTATCGATACTCATTAACCACCACTTAAAATTCGGTTACCTACCAACTGACAAGGCAACGGTCGATTTATTTAAAGCTATAAATTTTTTAAAATATTTTAAACTGTATCGATACGGGTGAAACCGTATCGGTACTTGATTCAAACTCCTTGGGATTTTATAGAGAGAGCGTATCGATACAGATGGAATCTGTTTTGATACCCCGTTTCGATACGGTAAGGAGCGTTTCGATACGTTTGTCTCCAGTAGCCAAGTTTCTAAAAAAGTTATCGATGCCCTTAGGGGCGTATCGATACTCATAGACGTTTTTGAGCAGTTTGGCCTTGGAACATTTAGAAAAAGTTTAGGAGTTTGAGTTTTTCAAACTAGAGCAAAGCCTTGTTGATTTGAAACCTTTTGAGGGAATTAAAAATTCATTTCAAGTTTTACAATTTGGTCCTTAAAACACTTTGTTATATCAAAATCAAACATAGGTTTTACAATCTCCCCCTTTTTGATATAACAAAACCAAAGCTTAAAATTTTTAAGTCTTTTGAAAAACTTTGGAAAACAACTCCCCCTTAATGTTAGCTAGGTAAATTGTAAGATTAGAGTTTAAGTGAGCTTGTGAACTTCCCTCTCCCCCTTTTTGTTAGATAAAAAAAGAGACATAGGCTATAAATGCATAATAATAAGCCAAGAAACATTTAAATATATAATTATAAAGTGCATACCTTAAAGAAACATCAAACTTAAAATCCAAACATAAATAAAAGCATATGTTTTAAATGATAAACTTAATCCTAGAAGCATAAATCAAAGTGCATGAAAGTAAATCCTAAGATGACATGAATGAGATGGAAAGACTAATCTAAGACTCGTCTCCATCACCATCTTCATTATCTTCATCTTCATCTTTATTGGCATCATCGTTCCTCCTTGATTGACACCATTTATCATGGAAGGCCGTAAGAGAGATATTCATAGAATTGGGCTCGGCCTCAATAGAAGTGATACACTTCTCCACATTAGTCATGCGATCTTCCAAGCTTGTGAAGCGAGTATCAATGGCGGCAAACCCGGAATTCATGACTTGATCTATAGAACCAATTCCCGTGCGTAAGCTTGTGAATTGTTCATTAAGGAAGGTCATGAGAGAATCCATGGAGGGAGGAGGAGCTTGAGGAGCTATGAGAGGATTTGCAATCTCTTCGGGTATAGCATCACTAGGAAGCTCGGAAAGACGAAGCCAATTACCATTGAAATAATGAATCTTGCCCCGAGATAGAGACCTCTCATCAATCAGATCGGTGAGATTCGTCGGATAATCATGAGAACAATCAATCTCCTTCTTAGTGAAAAAGTAGCTCAAAACCGTGCCATAAGTGAATGAAGTAACAAGAGTGGTGTGCCGATGTTGAACGAGGAAGACTATCTCCGCAAACATAATGCGAGCAAGGTTAGGACGTCTCCCCTCGCGAAAGCATCTAATCCAAAAATCATCAACTTGGCGGATTGTTGAGTATTTTCCTCTAGAAGGCCTAAACCACCAAGTGATCATCAAATGTAAGATGCGATCATGAGCATTTAGAACGGTGACGGATCCCGCCAAAACATGTCCAAGAGAACCTTCATCGTCAATACCTTCATCCTCAAATCCAAACACATCACAAAGAGCCTTGACATCGATGGTAATCTTCTTGCCCATAAGATAAGAATTAACGACATAGACATTACCCTCGGCATTAGCGACACACTTTGCATTGGCATAAAAGATTAGAACCAAATTTCTAAAGAAAAACCCCTGAATTTGAAGAAAATCCATAAACTTTTATTCTTCGAGAAATGGTAGATAAGCAAACTTAAAACGCTCCGAATTGAGAAAAGGAATAGAAATTACCCTCTCTGGTCGAATCTTGTGGTTTTGAAAGGTTCAGAAATAGTTGAGTTCACCGGGAGTTCGAAAGCACTTTTGATAGATTAAGGTCAAATTTGGACGAGTACCATCACCAAAATTTGATCCTTCACCAACTTCGCTTGTACATGCTCTCTTTTTGGGTGCCATAGTCTAGAAAAATTAATCAAAACAATGTGTGTATGCGTTAATTTTCACATTCAACCCCATGGATAAATCAATAATCAAGGTAAAGAAAAGTTTTTGAAAGACAAAACAAAAAAATTTAATAATTTTTTTTGAAAGAACAAACAGAACAAAAAAATTTAAAACGAAAATAATAAAGAAAATAGAAAGAAAAGAAGTTTTTATACCTTGATATTGAGAGAGAGAGGAATGTATGATGATTTTGCACCAAATTGATGGAGAGCCTTAGACTTGGCTTGATTTTGAAAAACCCTCAAGAAACTTTAAGTTTTGTGGTGAAAATATGAAGGATTGAGAGGCTTTTTATAGATGAAAACCAGTTAGGGTTTTGAAAAAGAGTTTTGGTAAAAGTGAAAGTCTTTTAAAGCCCAATTAATATTTTTGCGCGATCGAGTATCGATACGCCTAAAGGCAGTATCGATACGAGGGGTACAACGATAATTCCTTGGAACCATGTATCAAGGAATCGTATCGATACGCCTAAAGGAACCATATCAACGATAATGCAATTTGGAAAGCTAATAAAGTACGCGTATCGATACACATAAGACCGTACCGATACTTATGCCTAGAAATGCATATTTGGTCACAAGAATAACCAAAGGCTCGATTTTAAATTCTCCTAAAAGTATGCAAATGATATATGGGCAGATCTAAGCATGTTCTAATAGAATCATACTCCCCCTAGCTATAAGCATGGTTTCTACCAAGATTAACAATACATAAACATGAATTTTCAAAAGATCAAGCAAATTTAACCTTAAAAGAGTCCTAAAGGGTCAAGATGGGCTAGTTAGGCCTAACTCTCTCCTAAGGGACCAAAAACGCTCATTGTCTAGAGGCTTGGTAAAGATGTCTGCTAATTGATTTAAGGTGTCAACATACTCTATAACAACATCTTTCTTAAGGACATGATCTCCAATGAAATGATGCCTTATTTCTATGTTTTTGGTTCTAGAGTGTTGGATGGGATTTTTGGTTAGGCATATAGCACTAGTGTTGTCACACTTAAGGGGTATGGTGTCTACCTTAATACCATTGTCTAAGAGTTGTTGTTTCATCCAAAGGGCTTGAGCACAACAACTCCCTAAGGATATGTACTCGGCTTCGGTGGTAGATAAAGCTACATTATTATGTTTCTTAGAGAACCAAGATACGAGCATACTACCTAGGAATTGGCAAGTGCTGGAAGTACTTTTCCTATCTATTTTGCAACCCCCATAATCCGTATCCGAATAAGCATGAAAGTTAAAGATTGAGTCTCTAGGGTACCAAAGACCTAAACAAGGAGTGTCTCTAAGGTACCTAAAGATCCTTTTAACGGCTATAAGGTGAGACTCTCTAGGACCAGCTTGAAACCTAGCACACAAGCAAACATTAAACAATATATCCGGTCTACTTGCGGTAAGGTAAAGCAATGATCCAATCATAGAGCGATAAAGCTTAGAGTCAATGCACTTACCTCCTTCATCTTTGTCAAGCTTTGTAGATGAGCTCATTGGTGTAGCTTGAGGCTTTGCATGCTCCAAGTGAAACTTCTTGAGCATATCCTTGATGTACTTAGCTTGATTGATGAAGATACCATCCTTCATTTGTTTGATTTGGAGTCCCAAAAAGAATGAGAGCTCCTCCATCATGCTCATTTCAAATTCACCTTGCATCAACTTACAAAAATCTTGACAAAGCAATTCATTAGTAGAACCAAATATAATATCATCAACATAAATTTGAACTACCAATATATCTTTGCCATTGTTTTTAATAAAAAAGTGTTGTGTCTACCTTTTATTTCTCAAAACATTTTCCAACTAGAAAACTTGAAAGTCTTTCATACCAAGCTCTAGGAGCTTGTTTTAAACCATACAAAGATTTTGACAATTTAAAAACATGGTTTGGAAAAATAGGATCTTCAAAACCCGGTGGTTGTTCCACATATACTTCTTCATTTATAAAACCATTTAAAAATGCACTTTTGACATCCATTTGAAAAAGCTTGAAATCATGAAAACATGCAAATGCAAGTAACATCCTAATGGTTTCCATTCTAGCTACGGATGCATAGGTTTCATCAAAATCTATTCTCTGTTCTTGTGTGTAACCTTGAGCAACTAGCCTAGCTTTGTTCCTCACTATGTTACCACTCTCATCTAGTTTATTCCTAAATACCCATTTAGTTCCTATAGTAGATTGATTACTAGACCTTTCAACTAATGTCCACACTTTACTTCTCTCAAATTGATTTAACTCATCTTGCATGGCCATAATCCAAAAATCATCTTTTAATGATTCTTTAACATTCTTAGGCTCAATGCATGAGATAAATGCAACATGATTAAGCATTTTAAGAGAAGAGAAAGTAGTTACCCCTTTGAATGGATCACCCAAGATTTCACCGCCTTTGACATAGTTGTATTCCTTTGGGTAACTCACTTCCTTTTCCTCAAGAGACATGTCTTGCAATGCTTCTAGAGGCGGTTCTTGTGCTTCTTCCTCTTTAGTTGGAATCTCATTCACCTTTGATGATTCTCCACCATCATTAGCTTCAATGATCCCTACATCATCATCATCACTAGAATCCTTCCTCGGAAGGAGGTTATCATCGAAAACCACATGAATAGATTCCTCTACAACTAAAGTTCTTTTGTTAAACACACAATATGCTTTAGAGTTTAAAGAGTAACCTAGAAAAATAGCTTCATCACTTTTTGCATCAAATTTACCTAAATTGTCTTTTCCATTATTTAAAACAAACACTTGCAACCAAAATGATGAAAATAACTAATGTTAGGCCTTTTAGATTTTAAAATCTCATAAGGAGTTTTCTTTAAAATAGGCCTAATCATTACTCGGGTTATAATATAGCAAGCGGTGTTAGTGGCTTCCACCCAAAAATACTTAGGTAAATTGTTTTCACAAAGCATAGTCCTAGTCATTTCTTCTAAAGTTCTATTTTTCCTCTCAACTACCCCGTTTTTTTGTGGAGTTCGAGGAGCCGAAAAATTATGGCTAATCCCATTTTCATTACAAAGTTCATCAAAACTCATATTTTGAAATTTTGTTCCATGATCACTTCTAATATGTGAAATTTTAAGTTCAAGATCATTTTGGATTATTTTTGAAAATGGGATGAAGTTTTCTAAAGCCTCATCCTTGGTGCTTAAAAAGATAACTCAAGTATATCTAGAGTAATCATCAACAAGCACAAAAGCATATGATTTTCCACCCAAGCTAGTTGTCCTAATTGGCCCAAATAGATCCATATGAATTAATTGCAAACACCTACATGTAGAAACATCATTAATGGACTTAAATGAGGCTCTATGTTGTTTACCTTTAGCACATGCATCAAAAATTTTATCTAATGAGAACTTGAGCTTAGTGTCACGGACCGTTCGTCGTGACACGCGGGACTGCGCGAGATGCTTGCTGGTTATGCTTAATGTAGGATGCGAGATAGCATTAAGGGTGTAGTACGTGCCGTACAGCCGTCTAGTCTTCGGACTGGTGCGTTGGTAGGCACCACACTGGTTGGGAGCTGTCCCCGCTTCCCTGATGAGCCCATGGGAGGGCGAAACCAGTGAGCATCGGAGATGGAAAAGGCTTAGCCCTTGGCTGGTAATAGCCCTGGGTTGCCGCACGGGTAGATGTCCCTGCGCCAAGACTCTGACCCCGTGACAAGTGGTATCAGAGCCAGACTGTGTGCTAGCTGTGAGTTTGCCAAGCGCCCTAATGCTGCGTAAGCGAGTCAACCGGACGAGCGTGTGTAGCTCGCACTTCGAGTGAAGGGGTGTTCGCAAGCGGGTCAAGTGGACGAGCGTGTGTAGCTCGCACTCCAAGTGAAGGGGTGTCCGCGAGTGGGTCCTCTATAAAGAGATGAGATGAGGACGAGTAGGCAGGAAGCCATAGCGAAAGTTCGCTAAGCACTCGTAGCCAAATGTGCCGTAGCCTCAAGTAAAGAGGGCGAGCAGGCAGGGAATTGCACACTAGATCCGGGCTTATCAAAAGAGGGAAAGAGTTTCTCCCCATGCACGAGGGCATGCATGAATCGGGTGGGGGAGAATGTCACGGACCGTTCGTCATGACACGCGGGACTGCGCGAGATGCTTGCTGGTTATGCTTAATGTAGGATGCGGGATAGCATTAAGGGTGTAGTACGTGCCGTACAGCCGTCTAGTCTTCGGACTGGCGCGTTGGTAGGCACCACACTGGTTGGGAGCTGTCCCCGCTTCCCTGATGAGCCCATGGGAGGGCGAAACCAGTGAGCATCGAAGATGGAAAAGGCTTAGCCCTTGGCTGGTAATAGCCCTGGGTTGCCGCACGGGTAGATGTCCCTGCGCCAAGACTCTGACCCCGTGACAAGTGGTATCAGAGCCAGACTGTGTGCTAGCTGTGAGTTTGCCAAGCGCCCTAATGCTGCGTAAGCGAGTCAACCGGACGAGCGTGTGTAGCTCGCACTCCGAGTGAAGGGGTGTTCGCAAGCGGGTCAAGTGGACGAGCGTGTGTAGCTCGCACTCCAAGTGAAGGGGTGTCCGCGAGTGGGTCCTCTATAAAGAGATGAGATGAGGACGAGTAGGCAGGAAGCCATAGCGAAAGTTCGCTAAGCACTCGTAGCCAAATGTGCCGTAGCCTCAAGTGAAGAGGGCGAGCAGGCAGGGAATTGCACACTAGATCCGGGCTTATCAAAAGAGGGAAAGAGTTTCTCCCCATGCACGAGGGCGTGCATGAATCGGGTGGGGGAGAATGTCACGGACCGTTCGTCGTGACACGCGGGACTGCGCGAGATGCTTGCTGGTTGTGCTTAATGTAGGATGCGGGATAGCATTAAGGGTGTAGTACGTGCCGTACAGCCGTCTAGCCTTCGGACTGGCGCGTTGGTAGGCACCACACTGGTTGGGAGCTGTCCCCGCTTCCCTGATGAGCCCATGGGAGGGCGAAACCAGTGAGCATCGGAGATGGAAAAGGCTTAGCCCTTGGCTGGTAATAGCCTTGGGTTGCTGCACGGGTAGATGTCCCTGCGCCAAGACTCTGACCCCGTGACATTAGGTAGGCCTCTAACTAGATTAAAGGAAACTAATTTTTCCAAAACACTAATGCTAGCATGTTTTAGTTTCCTATGCCACAACCATGCATCATTTTCATTTTGAGCAACTAAGCATGCATGGGATGTATGAATGTCATATAGATACACCATATATATATTGCCTATGCGATGACCAATGAGCATAATTTTATTAGATTTAATGTCAACTATTCTACACCCATTTTTATCAAACATGACATTAAATTCTTTATCACAAAGTTGACTTATGCTCAATAAATTATGTTTTAGACCATTGACATACAACACATTTTCAATGAGTATGGAAGAGCGATTACCTATGAAGCCAATACCTTCAATGTGGTCTTTAGAGTTGTCACCAAAAGTTACTACTCCTCCACTTTTTGGCTTTAATTCCAAGAATCGACTATTGTCTCCGGTCATGTGCCTCGAGCATCCATTATCAAGGTACCACGAATTCTGACTTTGTGTTTTGGCCTTGTAGCAATGCTCCCCCTACAAACAAAAAATTTTAGCTTTGATTTTTGGTACCCAAATCATTTTGGGTCCACGAGTGTTAGCTCCTAAAAGCTTGGTTCCCTTAGGAATCCAAGGTGACATGGCATCAACATTATTAGATTTAACAAGTTCCTTAGGAATCCATACACTTCTAATTCTTTTAGTTTTAGTATGCCTATAGGAGCCACTTTGTTTGTAGTTAAAATTCTTTCTCTTAGGTTGGTTGGTTCTAGATGATTCACCTATTTCATTTTTCAAAGGACCAACACTCTTGAAAGAATTTTTGAGCTCATTGAGCTCATCTAACACCTTTTGGTGTTCAATGTTACATTGAGATATAAGATTATTTAAATCAATATTTTCTTTTTGAAAGTATTCAAGTTCATCTTGTAGACCTAAAATCTTTTTCTCAAATTCCAAGTTAGCTTGAGAAATTAAATCATTTTTAGCATCAAATCCGAAATGACTCTTTTATTTTTCAAAACGGACTCCTTATACTTCTCAGCTAACTCACCATACACCTCTTGTAACTCATCATATGCTTCATGCAATTCATCATAGGTAAAATCAAAAGTAGATGAGTTAGAGGTTACCATAGAATCCTCCTCAATAGCCATGAGGCAAAGGTTGGCCACTTCTTGTTCCCCATCCTCGGATGACTCCTCATCACTCCAAGTAGCAAGCTTGGCTTTGAACTTCTCCTTCTTCTCAAATCCTTTCTTCTTGAGTTGAGGACACTCGGAACGGATGTGACCTAGTCTCTTGCACTCAAAGCATATGATCAGATCCTTTTCTTCCTCTTTGTTCTCGGTCTTGAAGTCCATCTTTCTTTGAAACTTTCTACCTCGGTTGGAACTCATGAACCATGAGAATCTCTTAGCTATCATAGCCAATTCTTCAAGACCTTCCTCCTCACTAGAAGTGCTCTCCTCACGTAGAGAAGCTTTGAGAGCCACTCCTAGTTTCTTCTTCTTGTCTACCTCAAGCTTCTCCACTCTTTTATCTTCTTTCTTCTTTTCATCTTCCCTTCCTTGCTTCATGATTTCATGAGTTGGGAGATAACCAACTAGCTCATCAAGCTTCAACGTCTTCAAATTCTTCGCCTCAATGATATTGGTTCTTTTCCCATCCCAAGACTCGGGAAGAGAGTAGAGTAGCTTTCGAACTAGCTTGTCCTCCGGGATGATCTCTCCAAAACCTTTTAGCCTATTGACGATGGTTGAAAAGCGATCAAACATCTTAGATACGGTTTCGTCGGGCTCTATCTTGAAATTCTCATAGCTAAGATTGAGAATTCCAATCTTTGTTTCCTTCACATCGCTTGTCCCTTCATAGGTTGTCTCAAGTGTATCCCACACTTCTTTAGCACTTTCTATGGAAGAAACCTTGGAGTAGATATCCGGTCCAAGAGTACAAAATTGCATGTGAAGAGCCTTGTCATTGATTTGAAGCTTCTTTCGATCATCTTCACTCATTTCTACTTTTCTTTTCAGCACAAGTCTTCCTTCATCGCCTCTCTTCATCGGAATGATGGGACCGTCTTCTATAGCACCCCAAACGAGGAAATTGCTTGACTTTATGAAGAGACGCATCCGATTCTTCCAATACGGATAGTTGTCACCATTGAAGAAAGGCGATTTAGTGATCGATTGGGACTTAAACATGCTCGAGCCGAAGGTAGATGCCATGACTTGCTTTGTTGATGATCACACTCTTCCTAGAATCTCCTCTTTCGGTTGTTAATCCTTCAAAAAGGTAGGCTCTGATACCAATTGTTGAGTGGATCAAAGGATTGATCAAAGCCAAGAGGGGGTGAATTGGGTTTTTTAAATTCTGGAAGTGAAGTGGATAAATAAAATTGAAGACAAATGCAATTATAGTGGTTCAAGTTCCAAATGAACTCTACATCCACTACCTTAGCTCCCACTAAGGATTTTCCAACAACTTCACTAGTTGATCTTCCTCTTTTCTAGGCTTAGGAGGAAACCTTTACAAAACCGGTCAATTTTCTACCCAAAATTGACCAAACCCTCACTTGGTTACAAAGAAGAATTTTAAGGCAATAAGAAGTATCTCTCAATACAATTTTGCCCCTTTAATACAAGCACTCAACCCAAATTGAAATACAATATAAGAATTACACTCAAAGACAATTTTGGATTTTACAAGAATGAGAATTTTGGCACTTGAGCTTGGATTTTGTGTATAGATATTTCTCTTAGATTCAATGGTTGTAGCTGGTCTTCAATGGGCTTGTTTTTATACCTTCTCCATTAATTCTAGCCGTTTGGGTGGTTGGGGAATTGATTATAGCCGTTGGAATCCTCTCTTACCACCATAAATGCAATTCTGTAGCCTACCGTATTGGTACTCGAGGAAGCGTATCGATACCTGTCTCAAAAAAGAAAGAGCCGTTGCACAAATATAAGAGAGGCGTATCGATACGCGTTCAGGCGTATTGGTACGGGTTAGGGAACCGTATCGATACGGGTAAGACCGTATCGATGCCAATTTTCCTTCATAGCTCACTGGAGGATATCGTATCGATACGTGTTATAGCGTATCTATACTCATTAATCACCACTTAAAATTCGGTTACCTACCAATTGACAAGGCAACGGTCGATTTATTTAAAGCTCTAAAATTTTAAAATATTTTAAACTGTATCGATACGGGTGAAACCGTATCGATACTCGATTCAAACTCCTTGGGATTTTATAGAGAGAGCATATCGATACAGATGAAATCTGTTTTGATACCCCGTATCGATACGGTAAGGAGCGTATCGATACGTTTGTCTCCAGTAGCTAAGTTTCTAAAAAAGGTATCGATACCCTTGGGGGCGTATCGATACTTATAGAAGTTTTTGAGCAATTTGGCCTTGGAACACTTAGAAAAAGTTTTGGAGTTTGAGTTTTTCAAACTAGAGCAAAGCCTTGTTGATTTGAAACCTTTTGAGGGACTTAAAAATTCATTTCAAGTTTTACAATTTGGTCCTTAAAACACTTTGTTATATCGAAATCAAACATAGGTTTTACAGTTTTCTCTATGAGCAATGTTGTGACTGTCACATAATAATCCAAGAAACTTGCTTAAAATGGGTCAGTCCAGTATGTCGTTCTCTAACACATACATATGTATTGATTTTGATATCTCCATGTCAATGACAACTTTTTTTCATCAATCAGCTACATATTAGTCTTAATGTATTATTGTTGTCCATGCCCACAATAATACTCGACTAAGGACATTTAAGAATAACTATATTATTCTAAGAACTTCATTATAATTCAGTTTATTTATATATACGAAGAATAATAACTGAAATAATAATAATAATAATAATAATAATAATAATAATAATAATAATAATAATAATAATAATAATAATAATAATGACTTTATATTAATAAACAAGATAAAATAAGTATGTCTTTTACAATCACCTTATGATTGTTCTTTGGGCAAACTCCAACACTTCACTACTCCTTTAGATATAGATTCATTTGAACGGAGGATCTCACATATGTCTCTTGCTTTTATTTTGCACTTTCAACTTAGTGCTTTCTCTTTCAATTACTTAAACTTTCATCTCGACAATTTTCAACTCGATTCAGTTGAATCCTTAAACACAAACTTTCCACTATTTTATTTTTCCTTTTCTCTTTTCTCATTTTCTGCTTCCTTTTCCTTTTTTGACTTGATTTAGAATACCCTCCTTAATTCAACAAGCCTTTCTTGATCTTGTACTCAACGCATTCACTTTTATTTCATGCCCCTAATTCACAAGGCATTACTATCATAGCATGACCAAAACGAAACATCTTGCACTTGCAAACAAACTTTCTATCCTCTTTGCCCCTAGTGTGGATGATACTTGGTTTGGGTTCAATAGAAAGAAAATTATCAGGCTTTAAGGGGGACAACAAAGGATATTTTTCTTATTTTCTTTCTTTGTGAAGAGAAATGAAAGAATGCCAAATGTCCTCCCATATATGTATATCATCGAAGAAAAAACAATCTTCATGTGGTAGATGTTTTAGGGTTACACTTCATTCAAGGACCTTAGTCAACAATGTCTGAGAGGATAATTCGCTCAAAGTTTATATTTGTGATTTTCCCTTGATTCCTGAACACTCATTGATATCCTCCCGTTGGCCTAAATAGATGAGAAGAGAGTCACATTTCCATTATCCTCAAAACATTTGATTTCCTCTAGATATAAGCTGCTCGAAATTGATCTTTGGATGGTCACTCTTATAGTTAATATTTAGAGACCTGATAGGAAATGATGAAAAAGATGTATACATATATGTATGAGAGAACAAAACTAACCCCATAATAGAAGAACCAAGAAACAAAAATAAAATATTTGCCAACTGAGATTTATATGAATTTTTTCATTGAAATCAGAGCAAGTAAACATAGCCCTAACAAAAGATCTTCATTAATTCTGGGCTCTCTAGTTTCGTGGCTAGTGACATCTTTCCCCGTCTTGCTTATATTCATAGTCTCATCATGCCCTGAGTTAGAATTATTTTTCTATGAGTTTGCTTGTTTTTTCAATCAGCTATTTACTTTTTTCCAAAATGTACAATCATCATCATATGGGAATTATAAACATCTTCTGACCCATGATTATAAGAACTTGATTCGGATGAGCAAATGTTGATTGGATGTGTTGAAAATTTAAATAAGCATGTCCAATCGAGACATCTTCTGAGATGAACATTGATCCTCAATTAATTTCAGCTCACTCATCATTCCTTTTCATTTCTTACATTTCCAACACATGATTCCTACACATCATAATTGTATTAACTCCATTCAGGTGGTTAATTACGGATCATAATGAATTGACCTCCAGTTTTCAATTTCTGAATCCCTTGGTTCAGAAAGTTTTGAACTTGACATTTAAAGGTAAAACAATTTTCAATGTCATGATCATGAAATTCATCATGATATACACATCGAACCACTAGATTATACCAATTTGGATTAGGGGATTTTGAAGGTTTCACATTGTAACACCCCTAAACCAGTTTAAGAGTAAACTAAACTAGGAAATGTTATAGAACAAACAATTGCGGGCTTAAAACAAGCAAGCCCTTTAATTTGAACTCTGAAAGAAATCTAAGGTCGAGGTTATACAATTATTTATCCACCCAAACTTAGCTACAATTTTAGATTTTTGTTCAAGTAGTCCTACAAGGTTTTAATCACTTAAATTAAATTCCAAGAATCGATTCGAGACCCTTCATTTCACAAGAATTCAAAATCTTTTACCGCCTAAGAACATCCAACTATTCTAAACATCATAATAATTCAAGTCTAGATCATAAATCTTTACTTGTTCATTTTTAGACCATATTTAAACCAAGTGAAAGTGAAGAATTTGATTAGGGGCAAGGCTACAAGGTTCGGCTAACAACATATGCTAAGGGAGAATAAGCTTATTAAGTCCTAAGGTTTAAGTCGAATTTAACAAAAATGATTTACCAAGTTTTACCTTAATAAAGTATTATGACTATAGCACACTCCATTACATAATCCATCATAATCTATACCTAAGCATTCGCATAGCCACAACTATATACATACATTAGATTACTACATATTTACCAACAAGTAACAAGAAACTACAAATATTATAAGGCCCTTTTACAAGATAGCAATTATTTTAAGCCTTACATACACATAAGTCATAATGGCATTCTAAATGCATTGCGCATACACACACACACACATATATATATATATATATATGTAAAACTTACACAATGTAAAACTTTTTAAGTTTTACACGATTTTTGGATCGTTAGATGGGGGAATGGATGACTCAGATTAACTCCTTACTCATTTTTTCCCAAATGATAATCTTCACATATTTACTGTTAATCTCATCATTTCGTTTCACCCATCCAACGGTCCAAAAAACGTGTAAAACTTAAAGAGTTTTACACTGTGTAAACGGATCCTATCTATCTATATATATGTATGTATCTATTGTAGGAGTATGCCCAAAGACCAATCATGATATGGTTGTAAAAGACATACTTATTTTATCTTGTTTATTAATATAAAGACATTGTTATTATTTCAGTCTAATTCTGTGTGTTTCTAAATAAACTGAATTATAATAAAGTCCTTAGAATAATATAGTTATTCTAAAAATGTCATTAGTCGAGTATTATTGTGGACATGGACAACAATAATATATTAAGACAAATATGTAGTTGATTGATGACAAAGTGTTGTCATTGACACGAAGATGTCAAAATCAATACATAAGTATGTGTTAGAGAATGACATACTGGACTGACCCGCTATGAGCATGTTTCTTGAATTATTATATAACAGTCACAACATTGCTCATAGTGATAACTACATGTATGATCCTCAGACTTGAGATCATCGTTATTTCAATATTGTGAGTGACATATTTTGATACAATTAAACGTGTGTCGTAACTGACTACACTATATAGACTGATATTGGATATGTTGCAATATATGTAGCGAAATATGGTTGATCAAGATAAGATTTATCCCTCATACATAATAGGAGTAATATTATAGGTCACTTGATTGAGTGAGACTAAAAATGCATGACCATGCTCGAATAAATTGATATGAGATATCATAGTTATTCATTTATAATAGTTTATTCAAGATATCAAGAAATATTAGATGGACTATACAAGTGTGACTATTTCATGACTTGTGTCTGATCTAGATATAAGGACAAAAAGATGTAATACATAAAAAGAGTTAATCACGAAAAAGGTTATGTTCAACCACGACTTTCTGTAACTTAGTTAGCAATGATGTATTGCTAGATATCACTAATTGGTTGTAATATTAGAATTGTTCTAGATATTACTGCTAATGTTACATGAACCTACAAGGGTCACACCCTATGATTGAAACGAACAAATATCGACTAAATAACATGTGTACAAACTTGTTGTGCATGAATAAAAATCGAAATTATTATGATTATTGTAATTATAGATAATTTCGTTTACATATATTTTAATACTAGATAATTATATTAATTATCAGATACTATTAAAATATATATATCCCTAAAGAAACCTGACAGAAGTAGAATCAGATTCTACATATTTAATTATATTCGGTTAAATATATAATATATTTAAAGAATCCGAATTTAATTAAAATTAAGGTTTTGAATGCTATATAAAGGCATAAGGTCTAGCCGCCAAAGTATGCTTTTGCGAAAAATCTCTCTAACAGTTAGAGAAGAGAATATTGTTCGTTTTATTCGGGTGGATTGCGTAGAGGTCAGAATGCTGTTATGACGACTTGGATTCAATATTCTGCTAGTAGGATTGGATTTTCCTAAGTCCCTGCGATTTTTACAGATTTAATTAAGGTAATGTTTCATCCCTTTTCACCCCGGATTAGTTCCTCATACATGGATCACTGGTGGAATTCGCCAGATAATTTTTTCGCTGCGCTATGGGGTGTACCGGCGTTTCCCTTCATCTATGTGCCACCATCTAGGAGTTCTAAAGGAAGATTACAAAACATACTTCTTGTACTTGTGATCTGACCGAAGTTTGAAAGGTAACCACAAGCAAAGCTTTACCCTGAAATGTAGTGAAAGGAATACATAAGTATACATTTAGTGAGGCAATTTAAAGTAACTAATAGCATGATCAAATAATCATTCCTTTCACTAAAATCTATTAATCATGTATAATTATAAGCTTGAACAAGAGATTAGCTATTTTAGAATGAGGCATTCGAATCAAGCATATACATAAATACATGTATAATCGAACAAAGCGTATGTATTTAAGCGATCAAACAAAACACATATAAGTATAGGTATTCTAACAAGGAATATCTATTCACCCAAAAGGATATTCAATAATCAAATATATACATATTACTTGTTATGCAAGTTATTACAACAATTCATTGATTTACTTATAAACTTTCATGATTTCTTTTTAGCATAGCCTTGAGAATCAAGTAGCCTAAGTACACAAATCCCCAACCAACTGTCGCCAATCAAAATAGTACTCAAAGTACAGGTCAATCCCTCCTAATGTCGCTAAATGACCAATTTATATCCCTCATACTGTCGCCCCATAAGGACCGTAGTCCACCCCAAACACGAGCTCTATGGACTCTAGGCATGCCAACTATATCTAAGACCGGCTAAAAACCAAGGCTTTCATTTAAATGTTATAATATCATAATCGGAAAGGAGCATAGCTCCTTAATCAGAGTATCATTGAGCATAGCATATCATTATCATGTCAAGCACATATATATAGTTCATATATGGTTCTCAATTCATACACATTTCTTAGTTAAATGATAGCATGGAAAAGTTTACTTATTCAGTATATATAAGCATATATATAAATCTTACCCTGAGCATAACATATCATACCTAACATTTAGGTACTTACCTTAATTACAGACATCGTTTGTGCATAGCTCAATTTAAGGTAAAACAATGTAATTAAAACAACAAAAGATGCTCGGGAAAGTTACTAGCCTATCCCGAGACTTTAAACTACACTCACAATTTTATCCAAGCTAAGTATGCTCCTCAATCACAATTCCCTTTCGCTTTGCTACAATGTTACCAGACTTGGACCTTGTCTCCTCAACTAGTTCATGGTCTATTACAATGACAAGTGCAAACACACATCAAAATTTTATTCTATTGTGCTATAAGCAAGATCATACATTCTTGTACACTAAAATAGCCCCCAAATACATACAACAGTTCAATATACTTATATATATATAACAGTCCCTAATACATAGATATACAATCATATAGGCACAAAACAGTCCATGACATTCACAAGTATCCAAAACAATCCCTAATTCATAGACATACAATTATATATGCTTAAAACAGTCCACTAATGCTCATATATATGCAAACAGTCCCACTTTCATACGCACACATATATTTGCACCAAACAATCCATAAATGTTCATGTATATGCAAAACAATCCCATTAAATTGTATCAAAAACAGCCTCTATTTTCAGTTTTTATAAAACAGTCTACTTTTGATCCCAAAACTGCCCTTATTTTGCTTACAAAACAGTCCTTGATTTCAAATTCATTTCGTAGGTTATATAATCACAGAACAAGCCCCTGTTTTGTTAGCAAAATAGTCCCCAAAATTTCAATTTTATCTAGCAGTTTGTATAATCACAGAACACCCCCTAATTCTACTTAATTATATACATTTAACTACTAGATAACCTTGTGACTATACAACTAAAATTTCCAGCATGGTTAACATTTTCTAACAATGATTTAGAGTTGTCTACAATTTCTTAATACATTACAAGTTTCAATCAAACATTCAATCTATCATAGAGGCATTCGGATACATTGTTAAGCAAATTCAATACCCTAAACTATTCTACCAAATCACAAGAGATTTAAGTGATTTATCTTATACAATTCGAATGGTTTTAATTTCATACTCAAAAATCATTCTCAAACAATTCAAATAACACCATGCTCATAAAATGCTTATAGCCAATTTCTCAATCTAACATTCAACCTTATAGAAGGGAAAAATATGAAATTCTTACCTCCTTCACTAAGTTTTCGAATGGAGCCCTTAAAAACCGATTCAAAATTGTTGAAGCTCAACGAACTACTTGTATAGCAAGCTCTCTCGCTCCTTCACTCTAGCTATGACGTTTCTTTTGTTCTTTCTCGTGGCTTTAGGAAGAAGATGATAGAAGGAAATGCCCCTTTCTCCTTCCCAATGCCGTGGCACTACCCACACACATGCCTAAAATCTTTGTTTGACAAGTGTAAATGCCACAAATCAAAGTTTTGCTATCATGCAAACCTTATATTTCATGAAATTTTCAGTTTAGCCCTCCTACAAATAACCTCTCACTTTCCCTTTTCTTCAATTTGACCCTAATCTCATCAAACTTTATTCCCAGACTTATCATAAAACAAATCGATGTCATTCTACTAACATTCGGTTTATTTGCATACTTCTGAACCAGATTTTTGGGTATTACACACATAATGTGGTGAAGCTTCGAGCAACTTGAAGTATAACTCACGATAAGAAATAAGCATAAGATCCAATTTGAACTTTGACTATCTATTACCACTAACGGATCCATCTACAAAACTTAGGTACCCATTCCTGATAAGCTCACTGACTCTGTATGTAACATCCCAGAAAATGGGCTAGAAGATTTAGGTGAATTATCATAATTGGATTGAAATTTTGAGTTAGACTTTAGTAAATTAATTAATTCTAGAAAATAATTTGGTTAGATTAAATTGGTTTCTGATAATTAATCGTGGTAAATATTTTTGAAAATATATTTAATGAGTTTGTTAATTGACGAAATTGAGTTTTGAGTAATTATTAAATGGTTGATTTGATACTAATTTAAAAGGTGACCATTTCGCAAGATTTACAAGGAATTTTAAGTGAATGTATTGTAAAAGGAACTAAAGTGGTGATTTTATGAAATTATTTGACTCATTTATTAAATGAAGTTTTTACCACATATTTCTAATTAGAATATGACGATGATTATTATTTTCTCAAGAAAGAAAATTATGTCTAAACTTATCTCTTCTTTTCTCTCAAGATTCTCCCAACCACCATTTTAATTTTCTTTGATTTTTCTTATCCAATTTCTATTCATTTTCTTCCTAAACCATTTCTAATCAATAACCATACAAGAGATTTCGATTTCTCTTATCTTGTTTAATGAATTTCACGTATTTAGTTTTTGGATGCTAACGAGTGAATCATAGTTTGATAGATGAAATTTAAATATTTTATTTGGATTGTGAGTTATTCTTGTGGGTTAAATATAATATATCTCAATTTTATGAAATTAGTACCTGAATTAATTGAATTGGTTAAATTTATATTTGAGTTCTTGAATGGGGGTGATAGGTAGAATGGTTGATTGAATTATTAGATCGCATATTAGAATGCACCATATGTGTTTGATGGAATTCTTGTAAGAGATAAAAGAAAGAAAGAAAGAAAGAAAGAAAGAAAGAAAGAAAGAAGAATTAAGGACATTCGACTGAATGATCAAATGAAGCAAGGGTGCGTAGGGGAAAGGGCGCGAGGGCAGAACCGTGGCTGCGCGCATAGAGCTGCTGCCCTTTCCATTTGTGGGTTTCAAGGGCTGCTGCTGTTCGCATGGTTTAAAGGTTATTGGGAAAATTAATAATAAAAATAAAGAGGGGTTTTAGGTGGTTGTAGTGAAGTGAATAGGGGAAATAAAAAGGAAATTGAATCGTAAGGAAAAACAAGATCATTTCGAGTATGGTTGTTTGAATGATAAGGATTTTAAATGTCGTGGGATATTTTAACAAAGAGGTTATTTTGGTTTGGTCCAATATATATTAATCCTTACATTTTCTCATGAAAGTTGGCAAGTGTTTGGATGATTTTTGATTAGGCGTTAAGGCGTTGACATCGGGACGGTAGCAAGTTGGTGAGTGCAAATATGTTTTGATACTATAAAGAGGTTTCATTTATGGTTTTGAGGGTTTAGTTAAAGCCCAAAAAGCTTAGATATGCTCGGAAGTAAATTTTTCCTATTTTCTCCTTTTTAATATCGATTTGATATGAGACTTGAATAACATGTTTTGCTTTAAAAGGATGAATTTGTTTACTTACTATTTTATGCATCGTTTAAAAGAAATGCAATGATTTATTAAGTATGAAGATGTCTAAGAGCATTGAGAAATGGTTCCTTAACGGAATGTGGTTGTTGCCTTTGGCAATGTGATTTTGCATATGAAATGTTTTGTTAAATGCATATGGAAAACAATAAGTAAATATGTATAAAAGATTATATTGTCTATGTGACACGCAAAAATTAAGTATCGGATATAGTTGGCATGCCATAGGGTTTAAAGTGCACTATAATATAAGTTGATCGCCCCGCAGCCCACGAGTATACGGTGAAGCTAGGCTGCTCGGGCTGATGGATTGTTACTTGTGGTATGCGGTGTAACTAGGCTACCCAAGTTGATGGAGTACCTTGTCGTAGGATAGAGGTGAGACTATCCAAGTCAAGGTATGGTTTGATAAAGGTGAGTCTACCGAAAAATTCGTGTAACCGATGTAATTTTATAAATGAACAATGATTTATTATGAGTCACATTAATTTCCAGTATATTAGGTTATAAAGGAAAAGTAAGGAAGCAAGTATGATGCCTTCGTTGTGATTAAATATGGCATGTTTTGTAAGAAAAAAAATATGAGTCTTATGATTTGATCAAGCATATTTCTTTTAGATGCCTTGAGAATGAAAAGATTGTTATGAAAGTATAAGTTATATGTTTCGAATAAGCATGTTTTATTTAAATGCTTTAAAAACGGTGGGCTTGACTTGCTTTAATACGAGTTTCTATTATCGGTTTTGATTTTAAAAATACATTGACGTTTTACCCTTTTTGAGCGCACTCACTAGGTATTATATGCTTACGCTCTCTTTTCTTTCATCAATGCAGTGAATTAGCAAGTGTAGGGTTGTGGTTTGAGATAAGGAAGGATCCCAAGACAAGCGTACTCAAGAGTATGTTTATGGGTTATTATTATTTTTAATAAGGCAATGTGGGATATTAATTGGAATGCTTGTTTTTTTTTTGAATAGATGCCAACTGATATATTATTAAAATATTCGAAAAAACAAAAGGTGAAAAAGAAAACAAAACGACACATAGCGTTTATCAGTCCGGCTAGATTCCCAAAGCCTTAAACATTTAGGAAATAGAAAAGGGGAAAAGGAAATGAAATGAAGCTCCCCTTTGTCGAAACGAAAACCTCACGGTGGCGAAACCAAATGTCTCCGATCGTCCTCCACCGGTGACACTACCTCCACCGGCGCGTCTTCAATCCAGAACTGATCTTGCATGGAACTCAGATCAGTTTTTGCCGCCGTATCAGCCGCTATGTTTGCGCTCCGAGCCGTGAATCTGAAGAGACATTGCATGAATCGCCGTTGAAGGCTCTTGATTTGGACAATAATCGGGCCGATTTCGGAAAAGTCGATCCCCGGAGAAGTCAATTTGTTGATTACTGACCTCGAGTCGCTCTCCAAAATAACCCAACGAAACCCTAGGTCCGCCGCGAAATCCAAACCATGCACCGCCGCTAGTGCTTCCGCCTCAAACGCCGATCAGATATTTGGGCTTTTCCGGCAGCATGCACCCAAAAGGTGGCCTTCTGCATCTCGCATGATAACACCAGTTTGTGCAGTTTTATTTCTTGAGGAATATGATGCGTCTACATTAATCTTTACCATCGATGCAGGATGGGGTGACCAGGGGACGGGGACAGTGCTGATAGAAGGGTTTTTGGCTCGGGCTAGGGCCCCAATCTCCAACTCATGGCTTCGAACGAAGGTAAGCAGCTCTTCTTCTGTTTGGTTTATCCCTTCGTGCCATAGTTTATTTCGAGAAAACCAAATTGCCCATGTTGTAAGTACTATAGTGATTCTTCTCTGTGTGCTGATGTTATCAAAAATCCATGCAAGCCACTCTTTAAAACATAGCTGCTATATTTGAGTAGGTCATGAAAGATTAAGCTTAGACCATATACTAGAAGCGAAACTGCAATCACGGAATAAATGCTCACAATTTTCGATTCCCTGATTGCATCTAAAACAATAATTGGAATGCTTGTTGTATACAAGACATGATTATTTGGTGAATTTTTGTAATATTTGTATGATGACATTCTGAAATAGTTATGATGTTGATTATGTTTTAATGCTATGTATATTTGATGGTTATGGTCTAATGTTTTTAAATGGTTAAATTAATAATTGGATGTAGTGTTTGATTATTATGTGTTCGTATGATTGTATGTCTTTAGTTTTATTTGACTTATGGCTTATGTTTGGGATTTTTATCTTTTGGGTAAATTTGGTTGTTGTATTGAATTATTCGGGACCATGCCTCTAGATTGAGTGATGGTTGATTAAAATACATGACCTTTGGTTTACATGTGCCATAAATGATGCTTTGTATTTGGAGTATGTTTAAGGAACATGTGAATTTGTTTGGAGTATGTTTGATGTGGCTTAAAATTGAGAAATTGGTAAAAAGGGGTATTATAAGTTTGTCCGTATCGATATGGTGCATATTGTACCGGTACATAGGGCTTGAGTTATGTTTGGGTATCGATACGGGGCGAAATGTACCGGTACGATATTTGGTTACTGGAATCCACCATATCGATATGTGGTCTCTTGTATCGGTACACGTGGTAATATTTTGGCGTATCGTGTCAGTACGAGAACCAATGTACCGATACACGTGGTGGTTATTGCCGTTGGAATTATGCTATAGTTTAGATTCTTTGTAATATGGTCCCTAAACGTTCGTATATCAATTAAGTTAGTTTGAATGGTCCGTTTGAGCTAAAAATCGACATGCTAGCATGAAATGTGATTAATTAAGAATTGGTAACTTGAAATTTGTATAAGTCCCTACAATTATTTATATTTTTATTCTGATCCCTAAAATGTTTGTATTTGTAATTGAGTGCATAATCGGTGTCCGTTTTCTATGAAAATTGAACCGTTGCTTGTATGTACACAATAGGACTTAATAATACATCTAGATAAGATAAAAGAAAAAAATGAACCTAATTTTAATAAAGTGAGTTCGGGTTTGCTTCGAAAAACCAATGTAGTCTCCTTAATTCGAGTCTAGTGATTAGGCCAGGTCAAGGGGGTTACACTTTATTTCAAGAATGTACAGTCTTCTATGCAGTGACTGAAATCACCACAATAATAACCACAGATTGTAAATACCATAGAAAGATTTGTAGAGTGTTGGTGGAACCACCATCCAAAGGTAATTTGCACGATCTAAGACAACAAATCTGAATATGGTATCGGAATTGAGATAGTTGATTTCTTCTTCTTACTATGCTCCTCAACCTCTTTAAATTGTGCTTATATGCTCTCTATACCTCTTTTCTTCAATGGAGGTATTTCCTTCGTGAGAAAATTCCCATCTTCAACTAAATCCTTAACTTTATCACTTTAGAAAGATATTCTGCAAGTGTATGTGATCCCTCAATTTTGTTAGAATTACCATGTCCTTTAACAGTCTCTTGACCATTAAACAATGTGACTATGCAGAAACACCAAAATTTTGGCTTTTACTCACTCTTTATATGCTTGTCTGCTTAGCTACCTCCGTTGCGGCTTTTTTTTTTCCAAAATCCTCGAGTGCATTAAAGTCAGAAACTTCATTATTTCCTTAATAATTCAATCTCAGATCTATTGAATTTCTTGTAAATGCTCTGGCTATATTGATTTGTACTTTTTTTTTTTTTTACAGGAAGAGGCTTTTTTGGCTGAACCCTCATGTAAGATGTGATACCTCCTTGTTCTTCAACAACATTCAGATTTCCCTTAGAAACTTTATCTTTGTCGGTATCCTTCTTAACAATTTCTCCTTGAACCACTCTTCACTCATTCCCGTTGTAGCTATTAGCTTTGTCCTAAAGCTTTCATGGTTGTGAGGTCTAGTGTACACCTTGTGTTTTTGAAATCTTGAACAATGCAGTAAAGCCTCAAACTTTTCAAGAATCGATGTCATTTCCACTTTTCAGAAAGTAGAGCAGTTTATGCAGGATTCTCAAGTTGTTGAAATAGTTCCAAACCAATATGGACATCTCATAGAAGTTCCATGTCATAATACCCTCGCTAAAAATTATACTTCATATCTAGGTCCCGCCAATTCCATATATCCTTTAGTTCTGGCAGACTATCATTCTATTTGGATTTGATCTTAGTATAACTCAACATCTAGGATACATGATCTTCTTTATGTATAGCCCGGATAAAATTTGAGTTTTACAGGTGATGATACCACCAAAACAACTTTTTGTCCCCTTATATAGAACAAGTGAAGATAAGGGGAAAGGAAAAGTGATCACCCAAACATTTGAAAATTAGTCAAATATTAATCTAAAACTTACATGTTTCTCTCCTTTTTCAACTCCCCAAGCCTATATAGATCAAGACTCGTCCAAATTTAGGGGTGTTCGCGGTTAACCAAAATACTATAACGGTTAACCTATAAGTTATGTTCTTAGTGCAAAAGTTATATGTTCTTGATGTAATTAGAGGGAAAATACATGGAAAATGTGTCTAAGAATGCATAGAAAATTAGAGACTCATTCTTAATGGTTAACCAACGGTTAACCGTGAACACCCCTACGTCCAATAGGGCCTAAACTTGGCCTAAAAGGTTTAATTACTCAACCCAACACGAAGTTCCATAACTCGGGCAAACGTTCATTTATTGATTTAGAAATTTAGGTCGTTACACACATGAAGTTGTATAGTATAATATTATATAAATATTTTTGCTTATATGACTTATGTATATAAAGATTTTCTTATATTATAGCTTATATACATAGTTTTTAATTTTTTAAGGTAAACTACACCGGATACCACTAAACTATGGCTCATGAGTCGAAAATACTACTGAAATTTAATATTTGGGTCGAAAATGTCACTTCTAGAGGAAAAATATTAAAACCATGCACTTAAGATGTTTCGAACCCAAGACCTTTAAGAGAAAGAGCTAAGCTTTAACCACTGAACCAACATAACATTATATAATATTTTACCATAAATATTATATATCTCAAACTAATTCAGATTAATTCAAATTATTTTATAAACTAAATAATATTATAAATAATATTAAAATATATTATTTGTATATATAAAATATATAAAAGTAAAAGTGTGTTGTTTTTATTTTGCAGATAATATTTATAATATAAATATATTATTTTATGAATATATATTTTTTTAAAAATAATATATTTTTATTAATATATGTAAAAACAATATATTTTATATCATTTATAGAATTATTTTTTATAAAACAATTTGGTTGAACCAAATAGATAAGTTTATATAATTTAAATAAAAATATTTTATTTTTATATTATTTATAATATAAATATATTATTTTAAAAAATATAAATTTTAAATATAAAAAATCTTAAACTCTAAAGTTTAGAATTTAAGTGCGAGAGTTGGGGTTCGTAGGAAACATACATGACACAAAAATATAATATAGGAAACATACAGACACAACAAACATACAATCAATGAATCAAACAAAAGATACAGACACAAAAAATAAAAAACAATCACGAAAGAAAAACAAAAGACTCGAGTCGAAACAATACACAAAAAACGCACACACAATAGAAGAACACCCAAAAAAACACCAAGAGAGAACAACTAAAAACATAGAGAGAACATGAAGACAAAAACGGGAAAGAGGAACAAATCTCGAAAACGTCCAAGAAAAGAGGATATATATATATATATATATATATATATATATATATATATATTTCACTTTATACTCTATTATATTCATTTATATTTTCACTTTTGTTATATATATATATATATATTATTTATATGCAGTGGGGTTTAAAACACGTGCGAGATGAGCGACTGTACAAGGTCCTCAAGAAAAGAGGACTCCAATTGAGTTGAATTAAAAGATAAAATAAAAATTTGTGTTTAATAAATTACAAGAAAAATATAAAAATGACTTTTAGAGAGAGTCTTATAATATATTTTTTATTAAGATAAAAATATTTTTAAAAAAACTTTATATATCTTTATAATTATTAATTAAAAGACCTCGTTTTAATATATTGTACAAGCTCCTATAAATTTATGAACCTTCCATGTTTATATGTATTATTTTCAAATTATTATTATTATTATTATTATTATTATTATTATTATTATTAATCAAGGTAGTACTCATTTATTACAGTAATATCTTAACTTACTGTAATGTGACATCTTTGATAACTCGAACAAAAGAGTATCCTCCATAAATATGAGAGAATTCTTATATCGTGAATGTTTTAATTATTATTTTTTATTTTGTGGTTGTCCTCTCAATTTTCAGGGCTTCACCTTAATTAATTCGGACTGATCTGCGCCGTACACTTGATTTTGGTGTCATGGGCGGTTCAAAGATTTTGGGGTTCTGTGCAATTTTTTAAAATGAGGCCCTTAATTTATAATCAGTGAGAGATATACGTTTTTTTGTTCGAAAAAAATTAACTTAATAGAAAAATATTATTAGATTATCATCTTGAGCAATAAAAAATTGACATATACACATATAAAAATCAAACGTACATTTTCACTTAAAATGTGTCACTCTTTTTTTTTTTTTGCATATTTTAAGTTTTAGATAATTGATATATATATATATATATATATAATTTTTAAAAATGTTTAATTTAAGTTCTCTATTTTTGGAGCCTCTCTCTTGGGGGCCTTGTGCGGTCACTCCTATCGCGCTTGTCCAGAACTCCCACTGTTTGGTGGGTGAGTCTCCTAGCTTGGATTTTCTGCATACACAATGTCTCAAACTAAAGACTCACTTAAGCGATACCAAGCTGCTTATTACTTAGACCAACCCGTTAAAATTATATTTTTTCTTTAATAATTCACTAAATTTATAAATTTATATTTATTTTGATTTTAAATCTTTTTAAAATCCTTTCAATTAGAGTCTCTGCATATTTGATCGCATTGTTGTATCGTTGTACATGAACAAATTGATTTCTTTCTTTCAAAAGAATAAGACAATGTCTTTTAATTAGATTAGATCGATCAACGAATAATCTCCAAACTTATTGGAGTGTGATATTTTTATTGTTGGAAGTACTTTGAAAAGACTTCTCCTCCTTGTATAGAGGTCTCACAAAAGAGCATAAAAAGTCATTTTTGAACGCGCTCCGCGCGCCCCTCTTTCTCCCTTGCAAATGTAACCCCTTAGCCCGGCCTAAACGGTTGACCCGAACTACGAAGGTCACTAGGGGAAAACCAAAGTCAACCCGAAAGTTAACCTTGATTCACAACTTTTTTTTTCTTTTTAATCTTGTCTAGATGCACATTAACCCTAAGTGAGTTCCCATAAAGCTTATTTGAGAAATGCACAACGATCGGATAACAAACAGGGACTCAATTGCACTTATTACAGGAATAGGGACCAAAATGTAAATACTGTGAATTAGAGGGTCTTTACTGGTTTTTATGTTACCAATATGAAATTAGTCATGTTACATGCTTCCCTACCAAAATTCACTATAATTGGACATCTCAAACTCATACAATTGCAAACACAACTTTCGGGACTAAGATGTAAAGCTTGCAAACTTCAGCACCATTCAAATCAGTGCCCAACGGTCACCTGTTTCGAAACACCCACCTGCCGTATCGAAACGCAGGATCGAAACGGCGTTGACCGTTTCGATACGCGGGTTGGTTCCGAGACTGGTTCCGAAACGAGGCCTTTCAGTGGCAAATTCGTTTCGAAACATTCCTTGGCGTTTCGAAACACGAAGGCCATTTCAGGCCCCCGTTTCGAAACACTAGGGCGTGTTCCGATATGGTTTGCCCAGAAACAACAGATTTTGCTGGTTTTTCATGCACAAACTCGATCCAACACATCCAAATGACTTCCCAAGCATATCAACAAGTCAACTTACATAAATGGTACATGAATTGGAAGCCTCCTAAGTCCGTTCATGAAGTTCGTAGTTTCCTTGGGTTGGCAGGATATTATCGGAGGTTTGTGGATGGATTTTCAAAGATTGCTGCCCCTTTGACAAAGTTATTGCAAAAGGATGTTAAATATGAGTGGACGGAAGCGAGACAACAAGCTTTTGAGAAGCTTAAGGCAGCATTGACGCAAGCTCCTATCTTGGTTCAACCTGAATTTGGAAAAGAGTTTATGGTGTAAAGCGACGCATCCTATGTTGGTTTGGGGTGTGTGCTAATGCAGGAGGGTAAGGTGGTGGCTTATGCATCGCGACAGTTGAAGGTGCATGAGCGCAATTATCCTACGCATGATATTGAGTTAGCTGCGGTGGTTTTTGCTTTGAAGATTTGGAGACATTATCTGTATGGTGAGAAGTGTACGGTGTACACGGATCACAAGAGTTTGAAGTATCTGATGTCTCAAAGAGAGTTGAATCTTAGGCAACGACGTTGGGTGGAGTTGCTTAAGGATTATGATTTGACGATCGAGTACCATCCGGGAAAAGCTAATGTTGTAGCGAATGCCTTGAGTAGGAGGGTGGCAGTGGAGTTAAGGGCTATGTTTGCCAGCTTGAGTATTTCACAAGATAGAGGTCTTGAGGCTGAATTGCAGGTGAAACCATCTTTGTTTCTGTTGATAAAAGATAAGCAGTTGTTGGATGAATCTTTAGTGCCACATGTTCATGATATTGCTGAGGATAGACCATCGGATTTCTATTTTAATAATGATGGAGTTTTATGTTTTGGAAGTCGGATAGTAGTGCCGAATGATGCGGAGTTGAGGCGTACTATTCTGGCTGAAGCTCATAGTAGTCCCTTTGCTATGCACCCTGGTAGTACAAAGATGTATCGTGATCTAAAGGATGAGTACTATTGGGTGGGATTGAAGAAAGATGTTGTGGAGTATGTGACTAAGTGCATGATTTGTCAGCGGGTTAAGGTTGAGCATCAGTTTCCTTCAGGATTGTTGCAATCATTGAGGATTCCTGAGTGGAAGTGGGAAAGGATTACCATGGACTTTGTGTCTGGTTTGCCTTTGTCACCATCGAAGAAGAATTCGGTGTGGGTGATTGTGGATCGCCTTACGAAGTGTGCGCATTTCTTGCCAGTGCATACTACGTATACTTTGGACAAGCTTGCAGAGCTGTACATTGTTGAGATTGTGCGTTTGCATGGTGTGCCAAAGTCTATAGTGTCGGATAGAGATCCGAGGTTTACATCACGTTTTTTGGAGTGTTTGCACCAAGATTTGGGTACGCGGTTGAATTTCAGTACTTCTTATCTTCCACAGTCGGATGGTCAGTCGGAGCGTGTTATCCAAGTGCTTGAGGATATGTTGAGGTGCTGTGTGATTGAGTTCCAAGGCTCTTGGGAGAAGTATTTGCCTTTGGTGGAGTTTGCTTATAACAATAGCTACCAGGCAAGTATTCAAATGGCACCTTATGAAGCCTTGTTTGGGAGGAAGTGCAGAACTCCTCTTTGCTGGGCTGAAACATGTCAGAAGTTGGTCTCGATGCCAGCTTTGTTAAAAGGAACCACCGAGAAGGTGAAGCTCATTTGTGAGCGGTTGAAGGCAGCTTCTGATCGACAAAAGTCTTACGCGGATTTGAAGCGTAAAGAGATTTCGTTTGCGGTGGGTGACCGTGTGTTTTTTAAGGTTTCACCTTGGAAGAAGGTGATGAGGTTTGGCCGGAAGGGTAAGTTGAGCCCTAGGTATATTGGACCATACGAGGTGATTGAACGTGTGGGTCCTGTTGCGTACAAGCTGAGGTTACCGCAAGAGTTGGAAAAGATACATGATGTGTTTCATGTCTCTATGCTTCGGAGGTATAGATCCGATCCTTCGCATGTTATGCCTGTGGAAGAAGTAGAGTTGAATCCAGATTTGACCTATGACGAGGAGCCGGTTGAGGTTCTGGATTCGGATAGTAAAGTTCTTCGAGGTAAGACCATTGAGTTGGTTAAAGTGTTGTGGAGACATCGTGGTGTCGAGGAAGCCACGTGGGAAAGGAAGGATGACATGAAGAAGCAGTTTCCTTACCTTTTTCCTCCAGGTAAATTTCGAGGACGAAATTTCTTAAGAGGGAGACAGTTGTAACACCCCAATTTTGGGCTTAGAAGTTTAGGGTCTAAACCAGACTGGTCTGATATTTCGGTTCGAATATAAAAGAAGGTTTTAGGGAAAGCCTAGTTCGGGTTTGGATTGATAAAACCTCATTTCTAACATCATTAAACATCCAAAATACATTAAAGAATCATCTCAAAATAGAGCCCAATCCATTACAACGAAAATCTTCAAGATCTCTTCCAAATCTTGAGTTTTAAGCCAAAATCAAGTTTCTAACATTAAATCCATTTATAAAACTTTAATAAAGGATTGACAACTTGAGGATTTCAGTAAAGAACTGAGTATTTAGATGAGAAGAACATCCTTACCTCTAAATGATGATTTCTCCTTGATTTGGGCCAAATTCCTTGAAAATTCAATGTGTAAATCAAAAGGATTTGGTGCAAGATTGATTAGGAACAAATGGATGATAGAAATCTCATCATTTGAAGTGAAGATCAATGTGAAATTTGCTGGAGAAAATGTGTTTGGATGATGGGATTTTGAGAGAAAAAGGAATGAGAGAAAATTAGGAAAAGGTAGTTATGAAAATCCAAAAAGTAGTTTCCCTTTTCTTTTTATTTAATTAAAACATTAATTAAATCACCCAAATTAAGGAAAAATCTGGAGAAAAACATTTTGGGTAAATTAGCTCCTTAAAGATTCAAAGTTTCAATCCTTTACAAAACAGTCACTACTAAACTTTGCAAAAATCGCATTTTGGTCACTACACCGAAATGTAGTATTTCCAAACCTAATTTTATAAAATTTATTTCACCACTCTCTTATATATATTAAATAAGTATTTTTAGATATTTTTCTATATTTTTAAAACATCCCGAACTAGGCTTTCCCTAAAACCTCCTTTTATATTCGAACCGAAATATCAGACCGGTCTGGTTCAGACCCTAAACTTCTAAGCCCAAAATTGGGGTGTTACAGCAAATCCCGACGAGCCTCAACCGATCGAATTTGCTTCACCACCGCAGCTCAGTTTTGGCTGCTTTTTACGTGAGGCGCTGCCCCGATAAGAGGTCTCCACTGTGCCAGGTTTCGTGTAATCGTCGACGACTGCTGGTTTGTTTTGAGGTTTTTGCGGCGATAAGGAGTCTTCCCGGGGGGAGCTTTTTCTTTCTTTTCTTATTGAACGAGCCTCGCCGGTGGGTTGGTTGTTGCTTCCCTGCCAGCAGGTGTTTCGGAAGAACTTCGGTGGGGTTTTATCGCCGGTGTTTCCTCCAACGGCGCCAGTACTGTGTGCGCTCCCTTAGGAGGTGGTTCTCTTCGCGATTGGTTTTAGGAATCTGGAGGTTTTGACGATCCTCATGGTTCTCAAACGAAACTTTCGGCAAACACTCTGGTGGGTGGTTCATCGGTGGTTTCCTTCAGCTTGCGACGGCTACGTCCTTTAAACTTTGGATACCCCTGTGTTGTTGTTTGTTCTTTTGTTTGCGTCTGTCCAAGGGTTGCAGTTTTTCTTTGGTTGCGTCTGCCCAAGGATTGCGGTTTTTCTTTGGCTACGTCCTTCAGCTTGCGATCATTTTACGGTTGTCCGCTGTTTTTTCTGTTCAATAGAGTCTCTGTAAGAATCGGGTGGTTTGCTCAAAGGTTACAGTTTTCGCCAAACGTTGCCTTACGGTGGAGAAGCCATGGAAGTTGGCTTGCCCAAGGTGGAGCTTAAGGTCGAGCGTTTTCCTGTTGTGTCAAGCTTCGGCTGGACGTTGGTGGATTGTTGTTGTTATCCCAGTTGTTCTGCTGCGGTTTAAAGCTATCTCTGGTTGAACCAGTGGACGCTGCCTTAGTTTCAGCATCTAGCGAATGCTGATTTTTTTTATGTCGCTTGTTGATTTTCTCCCAATGTTATTGGTTGGTGGGTTGTCCCCTTATGTTTTGTTTTGTTTGTTGCCCTTGTATGGGGTTGGTTTGCTCGTTGTATGTGTCGAGTTTTCTCCTCGTTTTATTCTACTTTATTACTGTTTGATAAAAAAAATGTACTTTGAAAATATCAATTTCGGCCTTAGTAATAAGCGCAAAGTAGATTGAAATATCCATGCATGGGACCCAAGAAATGAAGAATATGTGGTCCACGACGGCTCCTCCTTACATAATTAGATATTCGTTCAATTTGTACTACATATGTACTACTAAACCCAACTCAAATAACACCAATATAGTACTACAACTACACCGACTGAAAACAAGTTACTACAATATATAAAAGTAATAAAATTGGGTTTAATCGTTTTATATCTTTAATCTTACAATTTATAAAAGTAATAAAATCTGGGTTTGATCGTTTTATATCTTTAATGTTACAATTTATATGTATTGATTTGTTTTTGATCAAAATATATGTATTGATTTGTTAAAGGTAAACAATGTGGGAATCACATAGAGAAGCAACCGGCTATTGTTTTCCTAGCTACTGTCACTTTGATTGCTGGGGCATCATTAGAGAAACCAATAGCCTCCCATCTCCGATGAGCAGATGGCCTCGGAAGATTCTCCGGCACGATCGTCTCCAGGGAATTCGCTTGCCATGGAGGGCACATCCTTTTGTCACTCCACCTCGCTACTCTCGAGTTCGATTCCACGGCAATGGACGGAATTTCTTTAGCAATGGCCCCGTCGTTACTCATGTCGCCTACTTGTAACCCAATCAACATGCAGGCCAACCCTAACGTGCATTGCTTTCTCCATTTATCTTCCCTTGTCCTGATAACAAAATGATTTCCACAGAATTTGTAAGTGTCAATCTTGACAAGAAATTGGTGAACCCCAAATTCATAGGTTGACTTACCATGCAACTTGGGGTCCCTTGGGGTTAAAAGAAGAGTTGTCTGAGCTAGGATTCGGGATTGGAGGGGATACGTTGACGCAGCATCTTGTTGAAATAGCCATTTCTCCCACAGATTTGAACTTGGCAAAAGGAGAGGGAGTTTAATAAGTATATATAGAGGGGGTTGAACGTGTTACAAAGGGCTCGGGGGTTGGTGAGAGAAGGACAAGGACCCAAAAGCTGGCCACTAGTGAATAAGCCACACCCCTTTGCTTGCCGTCTTTTACTTTTGTTCTCAAAGGGAGGCGTGCGGGAAACAGTTTCTTTGGGAGTGAAAGGCCGATAGTCGTCGGCCGTCGCTTGTTTTGTTTCCATCCGCACTCTTTTTATTTTCGTTTCTTTATAGGCTGCCTGTGATTTTCTCTCCGCCAGTCCGGCCATTCCAGTTGCGACTGAATAACTACACAGAATCATAACAATCTTCGTTGTCAATTTTTTTTTTTATCATTTTTTCGACAAAATTAAACAGAAATTTTTTAGATCAGTAAAAAAGTGACACCTTACATTTTTTTTAAAAATTTCCATTTACTCAAGGTATAATAATAAAATTAGCCTCAAATATATAATATTTTTCAAGTTTACCTTTAACATTTTTAATTCAAAATATTTCAATTACATCCAAAATTGACCTTCTATTTCAATGTCTTCCCCCTAAAAAATGATATGGGTCAATTTTAAATTGTCAAAGAAATTTATATCAAATTTTATCACGAAAATAAATAAATTAATTGACGGTGGAATACTTTACATATGATATTGATAAAAAAATATAATTTGTATTGTATGACATTAACGGACCGTTTGATACATTAAAAACATATTACGGAAAATGATTTACGTAAAATGAATTACATCTTCTCAAAAATAATTTCCAGAAACCATTTTTCTGTTGTTCGGATTATATTGTGTAAATCAATTTTCGTCGTTTGTTAAATTTTCTAGAAATTATACATTACAAAAACAAATATAATAAATAAGAAATTCTACCACGTGCGACGAACACCGCTAAACACCACTACTTACCATTAAATTAATTAATAAAGATTAAAAATTTTAAGGACTCAACATAGAATTAATACTTATTTAAAATAAAATTTCAATTAAATTATTTTTCATATATATTTTATTTTTAATATGTATTTTTAATTAATTAGATCAAATACCAACTATAATCAATTCCTAAATTAAAATTCTAAATCCTTTTGTGAATTGAACCATGAACCAAAAGTTCAACCTTGGTTCAGTTTCTTCATGGTATTTCCAGCTATGCCTCTAAATATTTGAGTTTTGGTAACAATACTAGTTCTTACCAATATAGTATTAATTTGTTATGCATTAATGATGAAAATAGATTTAACACAAACAACGAATCTTGTGGTTTCTACACATCTCAGGCAAAAATTGAAGATGTTAATAAAAAATCGAAAAGAGAAAACTCGATACAAGTCTCGAAACACCGCCTCCCCGGAACTCCCACTCCGATCTACTCGAGCATAAATACTTTGGGTTCATGGTTTAATTTACAGAAAAAGATTTTTTTTTTAAAGTTATAATTTTATTTATACCACCAAAGATATGTGTCTCGTTAAAAAACCTCCCTAGCCTAAAGTGGAAGAAAAAGAGTGCACCAAATCAATGAGAAAGTTCAAATACAAGCAACACACTCATCGAAACCTTCAATGAAAAACATCACTGTTACAATTTAACACTTAAAAAACAAACCAACCATAGCTCCCTGACTCGACAAAGATATCCACCAGAAAGTTGTCACTGCAGTGCGCTCCTTCCTATCTTTAGATTCAACACACCATTAGCAAGGTAGCAGATTACACAGGAGGCAACTTGGTCCAAAGTAATGGAACATTTCTGCCAATTCCAGCCTTAGCCAATTTGTCTGCTGAAGCGTTAGATTCTCTTGGGACGAGACTTGTCGACCATTCCACATCCGAAAGAAGGTGATAGCATTCCAAAACCAACGATTTAAAGATATCAGGAGTATATATAGTACGACTTCCTTATCCAATCCAAGACGAAGCTACAATCAGATTCAAGAATTAATTTGACTCCGCGGCCATTAACGAATTTTTTGAACAATACTACTGCCTCTTTAACAGCCAACAACTCAGCTGAGGTAGCATCAAACTCTCCAATCGATTTTGAGAACATAATAATGCTTTCTCCTATCTCATTCCGCAAGATACCACCAATCCCGGCCTTACCAAATCCTCCAAGGACAGCTCCATCACAATTAAATTTTAGAGCACCAGCCGGAGGTTTTATCCAACAACTATTCTTCAATTTTGCAGGTTCTACTGGTTTTAATTTAGAAATTGAATATGGTTGGTATTTGATCCAATTATTTAAAAATAAAGATTACAAAATAAAAATATGTATGAAAAATAATTTTATTTAAATAAGTATTAATTGTATATTGAGTCTTTGAGATTTTTAATTTTTATTAATTAATTTAATGGTGTTTAGCGGTGTTCAGTGTTAATGGTGTCCAGCAGTGTTCGTCGCACGTGGTAGACTCATCCTAATAAATAATAGTATTAATTATAAAAAATTACCAATATTATTATTTTTAAAATATTATAATAATTTAGTCAACATCATTTATTTTATTATTATTATTAAAGTATTTTTAAAAAATTTAAAAATACAATGCTAAGACTATTATATTTATTAAAATATTAAATATTATTGAAACTAATATTTTAATTAAAATAATACTATAATAATAAATTAATATTAAATGCATAAAATAATATTACTCATTATTTTTGGTTAAACAACTAGCATCCAACTCATTGGCTGACTAATCTAGATCGAGTACTGTAGAGGTCCATTATTGGGCTGACCCTCCTAACCCAATTTGTTTCATTCACAATGTCAGGATTTGAATCTCTGACCTTGCTTAAGGGATCTAATGTCTCACCTACTAGACCAACTAGTTGTAGGTAATATTACTTATTATTAATAATTCAATAATATTATTTTTATGAAAAGAATAAATATTATTAATTATATATAATATATTATTAAAATAAAAATATTATACTATATATTAGTATAATATAACTAACTATATTTCTATAATATTGAAAATTATAATATGAAAATAATAATATTAAATTACATTTTAAAAACTATTAATAAATATATAATAAATATGAGCGCTAGTATAGCGTCACTGCGATTGTACAAGCATACACACGTTAAAGAAGTATAATTGATAGGTTAATTTTATCGGACATTAATCCTACGAGGATGAGACTTTAGTCGCTTATAGTTGTCAATGCAATAATACTGTAAGTAAACATGAATGTAAGTGTAGTTGTTGATGCAATTAAATAATAAAGTGAAGAATTCAAGATATGTTGTCAAAGTACGTCAGAAGCACGATTCTACTTATCATAAACATAACATATTGATAACTGCATAAATATCCTTGTTTTCATACCTTTTTGCTATAATATTTGCCTATTCTCGAGTTCATACCATAGCATTTAGACTGCATTTAGGTTGCATTTTCTTCTTCTGGGTGCATCTTTATCTTTGCTGGTTATTGGTCCATCTTGATGGGTACTGCTCAGAATGTTGGTTTTGGTTGTGGTGGTGCGCAGGAAAGGAGTCAAGAGAGAAAGTCGGTGTCGGGAATTGCTATAGCATGATGAAAGTGGATATTGGCCAGCAAGTGAGATACACGTGAGCTGCAGAAGCACGTGAACATGCAGAAAAGGACGATCTGACATGTGCAGCAGCCGGTACCCACCTGCAGACTGTCCTCCTTGTTCCCTCGTGGCAGACCTTGTCGGTGGATATTTCTTGGGATTATCAAGGCATCTTTAGGACACCAAACCCTAGAAGCCTCCACTATATAAAGGGGGAGAGAAGCTTGGAGAAAAGTGTGTTGAGTGGAGTGTTGCGTGGAGTGTTGTGTAGTGTGGTGAAAGAGAGGCGGAAAAGAGAGAAAGGGAGAGGGAAGTTTTCACCTTCATCTTCTCCAGCTTGGTGTCCTCCATCGTTGAAGCTCCAAGGAGTGGCCTCACCGTCCTCGAGAGAGGCGGCGAGCCTAAGATAGTCGGGCAGTCCATGACGGAAAGGGAGTTCATGTAACCCCCTCGTCCCGGTCCGGGCGACTGACCGGTCCTAGTGGGCTACACGGGGATAACCGAGGCGAAACCCGTTAAGGCTCCACTTCGGTTAACAACCCGGGAAAACTTTTTCATTTATTATCTTGTCTAGATGGATTCAATTAGACCTATGTGAGAAGCGACAACGGAAAACAAGACTCGCAAGAAGACTAACATCAAACCGGGCCTAAGCCCAACACTTGAGAACCTTTAGAGATGTCAAAAGCCCACTTTTCAGGCCTATGTTTCAAAACAGGCTTGCCCGTTTCAAAACACGGGCCCAGTTTAAAAAGCCAACCACCCGTACCGAAATGCATCCACCCCGTTTCGGAACAGGTGTCCATTCGCCTAGACGTTCCGAAACACGTTCAGGAACAGGCACTCACAGTAGCCAAAACGTTTCGAAACTCGTATCAGAATAGGGGTTCACAATGGCCAAACCTTATCGGAACGCGTTTCGATACAGGTGTCCCTAGAGCCACACCCGTTCCGAAACAACCTTACCCGTTCCGAAACGCCTGCAACCAGCGAATTTCCAAAACCAGATTTAAACATCTCTAAACGATCCCAAACGACCCCAACGACTTCAAGAAGCAAGACACAACATGCAAACACAACTTTAGAGGCATACACCCTACTTCAAACACGTTCAACACACCACATACATAAAAAGGGCATACATTTAAGAAGGATCATGTATTCACCAAAAGAGGCATACATAGCATATTAAGGTTTCATGCCTTAGAACCAAACATACACATAAGCATTCATGATAGGGGCACAAGGCCAACATACAAGGCATGAGCAAACCATAAACAAAACGTCAACATATCAAGGAGTCTAAACAAGCTCCTAACACAAAACAACAACACAAATCCCCATTGCTTAACTATTACATCAATTACTTAAAAGTCCATACTTGATGATAGCAAAAGCACAAATAGCACACTTGGAGACCTTCTCCTTGCACAAGCAACTCACGAACTAAGGATCTGCATTGTCGAACAAAAGAGAGCGTAAGCGTAAAGCTTAGTGAGGGTAAGCTCATAAAACAAACGTCGACAATGCAGGGTCCAAGCACGAGCAACATAACCAAGGAAAAATGCATGTTTTCTTACCTTCGAAACTACATGAGTCAAATATATATGATGCATGAACATAATAGTTATTTATCATGCCATGCTCAACATGTCCATAAACACAACCATATGGAAACACATTTAACAATGCGTATTGGCACCTAGCTATGACCCGAATACACGGATAACAACCGTTGGAACTCACATCCAACAACTCAACCATTACCTTACGGTGGGATTACACTCATCACCGTTTCATGCGGAGGGGATTCCACTCATCCTCACGCCCCGTCGATGGGATTCCACTCATCACCGACTAACATATAAAAGAAGATTTACGGGCGTACTCGTACTCCATCTTGATGACTACCATCACCAAGACCACGTACGCATTTCGACTCTCGTGTGCACACTAAACATCCTAATGATCGATCATTTGTACCCAAGCATACCAGTGCCAATACTAACTCATTTCACAATCTTTCATAACACAAATTTCTTACCATTTTCCGTGCCTAGCACGTAGCCACCATGAGTTACAATCATGTACTCACATTATATCAACCACATGCATATCACAATGCATAAACAAATCATCATGCCTCAATAACACACATAGCCACAATGTGCATGTCAACATTAATCACAAATAACATACGAGGCATAAACACAACATTCAAAGTTCATCCAAATGTCTCTAACTAAAGCTTGAGATTACACTACCAATATAATCCCAACTCTAGGTGGGTTTACCATGCCCGACCTAGGTCCACATGCTCGAACCAACATTTGAAAACCAATTTAAAACCAAAGAACCACTCACCGGACTTTCCAAACACAAGCAAACACCCGATCAAGCTCCCAACATTTCCGGATTCGAATGCGAGGCTTCACCAACACAATTCCTTGATTCTAAGCAATCCAACACAATCAAAACAATCATATTTCAGTCCACAAATCACTGTAGCAAACCCGAAATACAACCCAAGCATAAATCACACGAATTCAAGCTAAAGACAAACCCAAAAGTGCTATTTTCGAGCTGCCCAAAAGCCGAACCAGAAAACCATATTTCCAACCTCCAAAATGTCATCTAATACACCCAAAACAACCCTCAACCATAACTTAATCAACAACCATCAACTTCCTACACTAAACAACCCCAAAACTCAACTTTAAACCTCTCTAAAACCCCCAACAAACCCAAATCCGAAAATCATTATAAAACCATGTAAAAATTAGTTACGTTGGACCTTTTGGATAGTAAATAACTTATCTAACAACAACAAATCAAAAGCTCAACTAAAAGCTATCAAAGTTAACATTTTTAATTCAAAACCCCAAAACTTCAAAATGTAATACAACGAGTTTTAATGAAAACTAAAGGTATAGACATGAAGGGGAAGATGAGGGCAACTCAAAAACATATTTACCTTTTCAAAAATCTTCAAAGATGAAGCAAGGATGTGATGGAATAGTAACCTTGAGGGGTAGGGGAAGTTTGTCGTTGGTTTTTGAAGAGGAGGGGGAAGAAGATGATGAAATGGGTGTTTTAATTGTTTTGTTTTATTTTTAAACCAAAAGACTCATTTACCCTTAATGAGCATGGATTATTACCATAGTGTAAAATCCATGGCCTTTGGGTTTAGTTCCAAACAAGCTCAACATATTCATTTTATTGTTTTGAAAATACGAGGCCCAATATAATATTTTAATATTTTAATTTCACCTGGCCCCCAAACCCGGGTGTTACAGTTCATCTTTCTTTATGTCGCTATAGCAATTTCTTTTCATATCTTTATATTTGGTGATGTTATCGCAGTGATACGTCGGAAGATATTGCCCAGCCACGAACTGTTTTAGGTGGCTTGGGTTTGATGAATGATTTTATTTTGAGTACTTTTTAATGCATTCTATAGCCTTTTCAGCGTTGATCATGATTCTATGCTTTGCTTATGCATTTCTCATTTCCTTAAAGTTGTAAGAGCTTAGGGTTGTAAGTGATTTGAGAAACAGGCCCTACCTTAAGTGCCTTCAAGATTTGGTCGTTCTTTAAGTGTATGTTGGGGTTAGTAATCGAGAGAGCTAGCCTTAGAACCCTCATAATCAATGGAGTGACTGTTGAGAGGCAGACTCTAACCTACCTTAGAGACAAGTGATAGGTTTCAAGGGCTAAAAAGGATAGTTCGTGAAGGGTAGGGGAGTGTTAAGACTTTACGCTGAGAGGTATTGCTGTAGCATTTCTGACTCCCAGTTTCCTAGCAAGAGATAGTTTAGGAGCACTCTTAGCAAATCCCGCATAGCATAGAAGATAGCTGAAGAGCCTTAGTATAGTTAAGAAGCTTGAGTTGAGTTGTCCATCATTCCCAGCCAGTCATTCCATAGTGAGTTTCGCTTACGAAAGGGGACCTGTTTATCATATTGTTATCTCATCTTTCTCTGCACTGTTTTGCTTCAACATTATTTTACACCATCTCTTTTACTTTAGCATTGTCATCTACAAAAAGTTCAATCTTTATTGTTACAGCAACCATGAATACCTCCAATCCCTATGGAGACGATACTCACTCATCACTTTATTACTCGTTCGACGTGTATACTTGCACCATTTGCGTATCATTTTCAGTATTGCACGAATGCGAATAAGTTTTTGGCGCGTTCTTATCGCTTGTTCTTTTTCTTTTTGTACATATTTATTTTAGGTTTTTCATTTTTCTTTTCAGGTGTCTTGCTAGTGTATGACCAGAAGGCGACCTAGAGGACCCCTGCAATCACCTATTTCTGAAATCGAGCATTTCTTGAGACTTATGAGACGTGTTTGAAGAGAAGAGAATAGAAACATGAACGGAGAAATACCACCACCTCAAGGTAACGGAGATGCTATGGCAAATGGCCAGGGAGAAGCAGCTCGACCACGAGCAATTAGAGATCATTTGACACCTATCTTGGACGATCACTATCCCGGAATAGTAGCTCTAAAAATTCAGGCAGCCCAGTTCGAGCTTAAACCTGTTATGTTCAACATGTTGAACACTATTGGTCAGTTTGGAGGTATGCCTCATGAAGATGCAAGACAACATATACGTGCTTTCTTGGAAGTTTGTGACTCGTTCAGACAGCAAGGAGTGCACAAGGATGTGCTAAAGCTTAAACTGTTTCCATATTCTTTACGTGATCGTGCTAGAGCATGGCTAAGTGGAGTGCCAACAGGATCAATAGAGACTTGGACAGATCTATGCAAAAGTTTTCTGCTACGGTATAATCCACCAAATAGAAACACTCAGTTGAGAAATGATATTGCTTCTTTTCGTCAAGTAGATGACGAATCCATGTATGAGTGTTGGGGTCAATTCAAGGAATTATTGAGGAAGTGCACAAATCATGGTTTTCATGATTGGACCCAAGTGGTTATGTTCTATAATGGAGTAAATGCTCTCACAAGGATGATGCTAGATGCTTCAGCAAATGGGACCTTGTTAGACAAATCACCGGAGGAAGCATTTGACATTCTGGATAGGGTAGCCAACAATGATTACTAGTTTCCAACCATAAGGCTTGGAACGGGGAGGAGAACCCAAATAGCTCGAGACAGTGAAGCTGATGACTCAGTAGCCACCCAATTATCTGCTATCACAAATATGCTAAAGAACCTCCAGCGTCCCAACGAATTCAAGGAAGTGAAGTCTACAACCTCATGTCTCAGATGCGATGGCAATCACCATTTGAGTGAATGCCCTGACAATCAAGAGTCAACCAACTATGTGGGGAATTATAACCGCAATAACAATCCATACTCCAATACCTACAACCAGGATGGAGTCAGCATCCAAATTTCAGTTGGGGTAATCAAGGGCAAAATAATTCTGCTCAGTCAGCACCACAGCAAAATCAGATCAAAGCGTCATCTTCTAACCAGATGATGCCATGGCAAGGTCACAAGGGAGCAGCATCTTCATCAAACAGTTCGCTGGAGACTACATTCAAAGAATTTATGGCTATGACAAAAGATTTTGTAGAAGTAATGTTTTGATATAATAATTGAAAAATGTTTTGGACTAAGTTAAAAAGAATTCAAAACCCTTTCTAAAGTCCAAACAACTTGAAACTATGTTTAGGGGATGTTTTAAAAGGTTTTTACATGTTTTCAAAGCCAATTTAAACAAAACCATCAAGGTGTTTCGAAACACCCCTAGTTGTTTCGATACGGGGTCTTACAATGTTAAAACGTTTCAAAACGGGTTTCGAAACGGGTCTTTTTCTGGATGAGAATTTTGCAAAGCGTTTCGATACGGGCTATGCCGTTTCGATACGCCTACGTGGCATCGACCGCAACGGTCACAACCCCCAACGGCTATTTCCCAACTAACATATAAATGCAGATCGTTTCGATACAGGGCTAGGCGTTTCGATACGGCCAACAGTGTTTCGATACGGGTGCTGCATAAGACTGCAACGACTCTTTCTACTTGAAGAGTGTTTCAAAACAGGTTCGAGCGTTTCAAAACGGAGAGCTGCATAATTGCATTTATGGTGGGAAATTAAGTCTCCAACGGCTCTAATTCAACCCCAACGACTAGTAATGGCTATAAACTCTTTAAGGAGTATAAAAGGGACCTCCAAGCATCTAGTAATGGTTAATGCTTCAATTGTCAACAACAAATGATCAAGAAATTGTCTTAGTGCTAAATTGTCATCTCTTTGTATAGACAAACACTAGTGAGCCAAAATTGTTAGATTTGCTCAAGTGTTTTAGGTTTTGGGTGAGAGCTAAATTGTGCAAACAAATACCTATTAGAGGGATTTGAGTTTGCTTATCTTTTCTCTTGTAAAGAGGGTTTGATCAAGGCTTTGGGTAGAAAGCTTGATCGATGTATAAGGGTTTCCTCCTAAGCCTAGAAAAGAGGACGAATCAATAGTGGATTGATTGGAAATCCTTAGTGGGAAGCTAAGTTAGTGGATGTAGACCTTGGTTAGAAGGTTAAACCACTATAAATCATTGTGTCCTTAATCTTTTTAGCTTCCACACCACTTACACCCAAAATTCCACTTCTCCACCACTTGGCGAGCAAGAACTGTTGAAGGAATCGAGCCCCGAATAACCCAACAATTGGTATCAGAGCTTGGCTCAATTGAAGAGGATTAACATCCTATTGAGAAGATCCGGCAAGCTCGATCAACATTTCAAACAACCAGCTCAATGGCGCAATCCATCGACAAATTGCCCTTCTTCGACGGAACTCACTATGCCCATTGAAAGACAAAGATGAAGTTCTTCATTAAGTCAAGGGAATACAAGCTTTGGGACATAGTAGAAGATGGTCCGTTCGTGCCTCAAAGAAGTAAAGCGGAATGGAGTGCCGAAGATCGCAAGAAGATGAAGCTTAATTGCAAAGCCTTGCACATCCTCTTTTGTGCTTTTGGCCCAACCATCTATGAGAAGATGTCTTCTTGTGAGAGTGCCAAGGAGGTATGGGAAAAGCTTGAAGTCACATACGAAGGAACTGATGAAGTAAAGTAGACCAAGATCGGCCTTCTCAACCTAGCGTATGAGAACTTCAAGATGGATCCGGAAGAGAACATCAAGAAGATGTTTGATAGGTTCTCCACTATCACCAATGGTCTTAAAGGCTATGGAGAAGCCATCCCAGAAGTGAAGCTTGTCCGAAAGCTCATCTACTCACTTCCTGAGTCATGGGACTCAAAGAGAACTGCCATCATCGAAGTTAAGAATTTGAAGACCTTGAAGCTTGATGAACTCATAGGGTCACTTCTCACTCATCAAATAATGAAGAAAAACATAGAAGATGAGAAGAAGAGGGAAGAAATTACAGCTATGGGGGAGAAGAAGCTCAAAGGGCTTGACATCAACATTAATGTCATTGCTCTTAAATCCTCAACATGTCATCATGTTGATTCAAGTGAAGAGGAGGATGAAGAAGAAGAGATAGCTTATCTCTTCAAGAAGTGTGCCCCGTTCATGAAGAAAGCCTTGAGAGAGCTTGAACGAGAATCCATGAAAAAGAAGAGGGCAAGCACTTCAAGCCATAAAAAGAAGGCACGTGTGGCTACTTGGAGTGATGAGGACTCCACCGACGATGAACTAGCCAACCTTTGCCTTATGGCCATTGAAGAAGATTCAAGGGTAACTTCTAATTCATCTACTTCATGTTCATATTCTTTTGATGAATTACAAGATGCCTATGATGATTTGGTTTTAGATTTTAAAAATCACATTTTGAAAAACAATAAAATGATTTCCAAGTTGAAAATTCAAAATGATTTGATTTCTAAAACCAAGCTTGAAATTAAAGCAAAACTCGAAGAATTTGAACAAAAATGTTTTGATTTACAAAATTTGCTTCATAAAGTTCAAGAAGAAAAGGATTTGATTTCCAAAGAGCTTGAAAAGAAAAATAATTTTGGAAAATCAAACTTTTATGTAAGACAATCTAGTGCCCATAGATTTGTAAACGGTAAATGTTTTAGGAGTGTTTGGGTCCCAAAAGGACTAACCACTTCCACTAAAAATGATGAAATTGAAAAATAGATTTCTAAGGGGACTAAGTTTTGTGCTATTAACGTTTATGGATCCAAAGCAATTTGGATACAAAAAATTACTTGATTGTCTTTTGCTAGGTGTGATGGAGAGTGATCGACAAGTCAAACTTTGAGGGGGAGCTCCATGCACACAAGGAAGAACACTTGAAGAATGAATGCTTCACATCCTCCCTTGAGTTCAAGTGTGGTAAAATCTAGTTGTTTTTGCTTTTATTTGATTTATTTTTCATTTATTTCAACTAGATGATCATATATGTTGAACTAATATTTTTATGATGTTTTGAGTAAGGGGGATCCATTTTTAAAACCAATTTTTTTGTCATCTTTTCAAACCTCCTACATTATTTTGAACTTAATGTATTTTAAATTCTTTTTGATATAACAAAAGGGGGAGAAATGGTTTGAAAAATTGAATTTTCAAATGAATAAAGGAGAGCTTTAATTGATTTCAAAATTTTCATCTCTTATTCACATTTTTAAACTTAAAGAGGGAGAAACTCAAAAAAAATTCATGTTGGTTTTATTATATCAAATGAGGGGGAGAGTGTAAAACTCTTGTTTTGATATAATAATTGAAAAATGTTTTGGACTAAGTTAAAAAGAATTCAAAACTCTTTCTAAAGTCCAAACAACTTGAAACTATGTTTAAGGGATGTTTTAAAAGGTTTTTACATGTTTTCAAAGCCAATTTAAACAAAACCATCCAGGTGTTTCGAAACACCCCTAGGTGTTTCGATACGGGGTCTTACAGTGTTAAAACGTTTCGAAACGGGTTTCAAAACGAGTCTTTTCTGGATGAGAATTTTGCCAAAAGTTTCGATACGGGCTATGCCGCTTCGATACGCCTACGTGGCATCGACCGCAACGGTCACAAACCCCTAACGGCTATTTCCCAACTAACATTTAAATGCAGATCGTTTCGATACGGGGCTAGGCGTTTCGATACGGGCGTTTCGATACGGTCAACAGCGTTTCAATATGGGTGTTGCATCAGACTGCAACGACTCTTTCTACTTGGAGAGTGTTTCAAAACAGGTTCGAGCGTTTCGAAACGGAGAGCTGCAGAATTGCATTTATGGTGGGAAATTAAGTCTCCAACCGCTCCAATTCAATCCCAACGGCTAGTAACGTCTACAAACTCTTTAAAGAGTATAAAAGGGACCTCTAAGCATCTAGTAATGGTTAATGCTTCAATTGTCAACAACAAATGATCAAGAAATTGTCTTAGTGCTAAATTGTCATCTCTTTGTATATACAAACACTAGTGAGCCAAAATTGTTAGATTTGCTCATGTGTTTTAGGTTTTGGGTGAGAGCTAAATTGTGCAAACAAATACCTATTAGAGGGATTTGAGTTTGCTTATCTTTTCTCTTGTAAAGAGGGTTTGATCAAGGCTTTGGGTAGAAAGCTTGATCGGTGTATAAAGATTTCCTCCTAAGCGTAGAAAAGGGGACGAATCAATAGTGGATTGATTGGAAATCCTTAGTGGGAAGCTAAGGTAGTGGATGTAGACCTTGGTTAGAAGGTTGAACCACTATAAATCATTGTGTCCTTAATCTTTTTAGCTTCCACACCACTTACAGCCAAAATTCCACTTCTCCACCACTTGGCGAGCAAGAACGGTTGAAGGAATCGAGCCCCAAATAACCCAACAGATTTCATGGGAACCACGAAAGTTTTGCTTCAGGATCATGCAATAAACATTAAAAATCAAGGAGCCTTATTGCAAAGCCATAGTTCCTCTCTCTGAGCCTTAGAAACACAAGTTGGTGAGATAGCTCAAACCTTGCATGTGCGACCACAAGGAAGTCTGCCTAGTGACACTGAAGCCACTAAGCACCATAGCAAGGAACAATGCAGCACACTCACATTAAGGAGTGGCAAGGAAATTAGCAAAGAAGACAAGTGTGGGGGAAAAGAGAAGGGGGACTCTTAGCCTAACTTGCCCCAGGAAGAAGATAACTTACAAGATCCTCCAGTTGAAGAGAAGGGTGAGGAAGTCATAGCAAAAGAAACACCAGAGGAGGAGCCTGCTTTTGCTACAGCAAAAGATGTAACTCCACTAGTTCTGACAAATGAAGTTAGACCCCTCCTCCTTTTCCTCAACGATTCAAGAAGCAGAAAGAAGACCTTCAGTTCCAGAAATTTGTAGATATCCTAGACAAATTACATATCAATGTCCCATTTCTGGAGGCCATTGATCAGATGCCAACATATGCCAAGTTCCTCAAGGATATAGTCACGAAAAAAAGGAAGGTCGAGAAGCAAGAAATTGTCGCTATAGCAGAAGAATGCTATTCTATATGGAGCAAGTTGCAACCTAAGAGGAAGGACCCAGGTAGTTTTGCTATCCCATGTTCTATTGGCGACAAGTTTGTTGGAAGAGCACTTTGTGATTTGGGATCAAGTGTTAACTTGATGCCTAAGTCGATTTTTCTGAAACTGGGAATTCGAGAGGCACAACCCACCAAGGTTGTGCTACAGCTAGTAGATCATTCTCATGTTCGCCCAAAAGGGAGAGTTGAAGATGTTTTGGTAAAAGTGGACAAATTTGTCTTTCCAATCGACTTCTTAATCCTCGACTGTGAAGCTGATAGCAACACACCCATTATCTTGGGAAGACCATTTTTAGCCACTGGGCGAGCTTTGATCGATTGTGAGAAGGGTGAATTCACGATGCGAGTGGCTGATCAGACGGTCACGATCAATATTCATGACACTCTCAAGTATGCGGACAACCCAGGAGTATGCCAACATGTAGATGCTACAACACAGAATATCATTGATGAGTTTTGCTGTAGCAATGAGATGCAAATAGAAGAGTTTGAAGCACTCTGTAAAGATGATGATTCAGACCAAGAAGAGCTCTCAAGGGAATTGGAGCAGTCTGGTCGACTCGAGGCTAGACCAGGTACGCACTTTGAACCTCTTGATTTTTTAGAATTTATACATCCTAAACCTTTCCTTGAGCATGCACATTCTTTAGAGCTGAAAAATTTTCCATCACATCTTAAATATGTTTACTTGGGGAGCAATGACACTTTGCATGTGATAATCTCATCTAGTCTCACACCTAAGCAAGAAACTAGTTTAGTAAATGTGTTGTTACAACATAAAAATGCAATAAGGTGGACTATGACTGATTTGAAGGGTATAAGCCCTGCTATATGTATGAACAAAATTTTGCTTGATGATTGTCACAGCAATTCAGTTGAGCCCCAGAGGAGATTAAACCTAATCATGAAGAATGTAGTGATGAAAGATATAATCAAGTGGCTGGATGCTGGAGTAATCTACTCGATATCCGATAGCTCATGGGTCAATCTGGTGCAATGTGTACCGAAGAAGGGAGGCGTGACCGTGATAAGCAACGAGGAGAATGAGCTATTGCCTACTAGAACCGTCACGGGGTGGAGGATTTGCATGGACTATAGGAAGCTCAACAAGGCGACCAAGAAGGACCATTTTCCTCTCCCATTCATTGATCAGATGTTGGATCGACTAGCGGGCAAAGCATTTTACTGCTTCCTCGATGGGTATTCTGGGTACAATCAGCTTGCTATAGCACCCGAAGACCAAGAGAAGACGACTTTCACATGCCCTTATGGAACTTATGCTTTTCGGAGAATGCCCTTTGCTCTCTGCAATGCTCCAGCAACCTTTCAAAGATGTATGCTGGCTATTTTTTCAGACATGGTCGAGGATTTTTTAGAAATTTTCATGGATGACTTCTCGGTCTCCGGAGACGACTTCGACACATGCTTGGGCAATCTTGCCAAGGTCCTAAAGAGGTGTGAGGAAACTGACTTGGTGCTCAATTGGGAAAAATGCCATTTCATGGTAATGGAAGGAACGGTCTTAGGCCACAAGATTTTGAAGCAAGGGATAGAAGTTGACAAAGCAAAGGTCGAGGTCATTGAAAAACTACCTCCCCTTACTACTGTCAAGGGAGTAAGAAACTTTCTATGGCATGTTGGCTTCTATCTGAGATTCATCAAGGATTTTTCGAATATCTCAAAGCCGCTATGCAATTTGCTACATCAAAATCAACCATTTGTGTGTAACCCCCTCGTCCCGGTTTGGCCAGATGACCGGTCCGAGTGAGCCACACGGGGAAAACCGAGTGAAACCCCTTACGGATTCCCCCTCGGTTAGCAACCCTATTTTTTTTTCATTTTAATCTTGTATAGAGGAGTATTAAATCCTAAGTGATCATGCAGCGGAACAACATACGCGAGGCAAACAAACGAACCCAAACCAACATTTAGCAGCCCCAAAATAAACTTAAACTGCAGGCGGTATCGATACACCCAAGGAGGGTATCGATACGCCTTGACCAAGGTCAACACTCAGAATTAACACAGGAAGACCGTATCGATACAGCCCTCGAGCGTATCGATACGCCCTTCCAACAGTCAACTCCTCGCGGTCAACGCTAAGAGGACCGTATCGATACGCCAGAGGCCCGTATCGATACCGAAATGGACAGTAACCTCAGTGACCAAAAAGGTATCGATACGCTCCCTCGCGTATCGAAACGCGTGGCCTGAAACAAGAGGGCCGTATCGATACGGGTCCAACCGTATCGATACCCCTGCTACGAACTTACAAGTTTTAGCTGATTTAAGGCACGAGGATGCCCCTAAATCCCTCTAAAACCTCAACCAACACACTAACATCAATCCTAAGGCCAACCAACCATATAAGCATGCTTTAACTTGAAACTAAAAGGCACAATTCAACACCAGCAACTTAAGCATTCAACATGAGACAAAGCATCCACACATGGCATTCCGACAAAGGCAATTCATCATCAAGGTCATTCATGGAACTCAAAAGCCTTAAAGGCACAAGATAAGCATTTGAGGTTTGCACCCATCAACAAAGAAACCTAAACATCTAAAGACATGTCACCACACACAAACATTCATCATAGCGTATCATGCTTTACAAAACATAGCCAAATCAAACATCAACATACATGAGTCATACATAGCTCATACAAAGAAACCTTGCCACATTGCCAACTAATACAAAATTTACCACCGTACTTGAGCCACAAACTTGGAAAGCCCTTCTTGCCTTGCTCTGAGCTAACACCACGCTAACGATCTGCATTGTTGAACATTGAGAGCGTAAGCTATAAGCTTAGTGAGGGTGCTCTAAAACGAAAAACATCAATAATGCAGGGTTCAAGCATGTAATCCCTAAACCTCATATCAATCATACGTAGACAATCTCACAAGTAGACCTAGCTAGTCTTTCAATTAGCATAATATGGCATCTTACCTCATACTAAGCATTCAAGCATCAATATCAACAATAATATATCAACATCATATATATCAAAATATATGAACAAGTTAATTGGCCACTTTCAATTACCCCGATTGTGCGGATTTACATTTCAACAACACTTTACCTCGGTGGGATTACACTCATCACCGGACCTTGCATGTGCGGGATTCCACTCATCGCCACATGCCCTACGGATGAGATTCCACTCATCATCCCGTAGAAATATATAAAAGCTTCCGGTGGAATATTACATCACCGTACTCCTCCTTGATGACTTAACGCCATCAAGGCCACGTACGTTTTGACTCAATTTGTGTGCACACTAATCCTAATGATCGATCATTTACAACCGGTAATTATTTAGTGCCAATTTTCATAACCACATCACATATCATCAACCACATCTCATGCTCATCATATATATACATTTCATGATATACATGCACCGATTTAACCACATTTCACAAGAGCATAGATAGGCAACCATAGTAGCATTTAATGGAATAAAGGCTAGAATTAACAACTTGAAATAGGGAAATGGCCTACCAAGCACATTCCACACACACTCTACACACACTCGAACCGAACTTTAAAACAAGTTTGAAACCACTCACCGCCCTTCCTTAGCAATCGAAACAATCCTCCTACGAACCCGGATTCGGTCCCAAAGCTTCTTCGACGATCCCTCTTGCTTCTAGTCAACCAAAAACACAACCAACAACCACAATCAATGCTAATATTCAACCAACACATAACCTTTGAATTCAAACCAACTTCATCCAAAATTTCCAACCAAATTTAATCCCCAAATATCTCAAATTCGTACTCCCTACAACAATAGCTAAAAACTCCACTTCCAATCATCCAAATGACACCCAAAAGATCCCAAAACACCCTCCTAACATATACAAACCAACAGCCCTTCAATTTCAACCTAAAACCCACCAAAAAATGGTGTTTTTGACACTTCAAAAATGGCTCTAAGACCCTACTTCGGGTTTTACACAAAACTCAACCAAATTAATATATGTTGCACCTTTTAACATGAATAAACAAAGCCCCAACTCAATTTATCAAAACAAGATGAAAAACCCCTTAAAAACCCAAACTTTAAATCAAACCCTAATTTTCAAAACCTCATATCTTTAAAATCTAAGACCATGAATGGATAGGGAATAGAGAGGAGAGTAAGAAAACATGATTACCTTCGAAAAACACCGTGGATTGAAGAAGATATTAAATGGAATAGTAGCTTGAAGTTTGAGAGAGTTTGAAGATGGTGGTGGGTGTTTTTCACGTGAATTAATAGGGAAAAGGGGGAGAAGATGACAACTTTCAAAAGTTGTCATCCTTTTAAAATCTTTTGGGGAAAATTGCAATGTAGGTGCCTCCCCTCTTTATTAAAGCTCACTTGCATCACAATTTAGGTTGAATTGTTTTAATTTAATTTTATTGACTAGAACTATAAACCCGGCTAACTCCTAACCCCAAAACACGGGTGTTACAACTCTCTCCCACTTAAGGAATTTTGTCCCCGAAATTACCTGACTAAAAGAGATACGGAAACTGCTTTTCCATATCCTCCTTCCTCTCCCAAGTGGCCTCGTCCACCCCTCTACGTTGCCACCGCACCTTTACTAACTGAATCGATCTACCCCTCAACACTTTACTGTCAGAAGTTAAGATCTCCACTGGTTCTTCCTCATAAGTCAAATCCGGATTCAATTCAATCTCTTCTACGGGCATGACATGTGATGGATCGGACCTATACTTACGAAGCATCGAAACATGGAACACATCGTGTATCTTCTCTAGCTCGGATGGCAATCGCAACTGATAAGTTACCGGACCAACCCTCTTCACAATCTCATACGGCCCTATGTACCTCGGACTCAACTTCCCCTTTCGGCCAAATCTCATCACTTTCTTCCACGGAGACACCTTCAAGAATACCTTCTCACCCACTGAGAACTCAACTTCCTTCCTCTTCGAATCGGCATAGGACTTCTGCCTATCCGAAGCCGCTTTCAAACGTTCACAAATCAATTTTACCTTGTTCGTTGTCCCCTTGAGCAAATCCGGCATAGGTAGCAACTTCTGTCCCACTTCGGCCCAACAAACTGGAGTTCTACACTTTCGGCCATACAAGGCCTCATACGGAGCCATATGAATGCTCGACTGAAAGCTGTTATTGTACGCAAACTCTACTAGAGGCAAATGCTTCTCCCAAGTACCCTGAAAGTCAATGATACAACAACGCAACATATCCTCTAAGATCTGAATAACTCTCTCTGACTGACCATCTGACTGAGGATGATAAGAAGTGCTGAAGTTCAAAAGGGTACCCAAAGCTGTATGCAGACACTCCCAAAATCTAGAAGTAAATCGTGGATCTCTATCTGATACAATGGACTTCGGCACACCATGTAGTCTAACAATCTCACCAATGTACAAATCGGCCAATCTATCTAAGGTGTAAGTAGTATTGACTGCCAAGAAGTGAGCACACTTCGTGAAACGATCCACTATCACCCAAACTGAGTTCTTCTTCGTAGGAGTCAAAGGCAAACCCGAAACAAAATCCATGGTAATGTTCTCTCATTTCCATTCTGGAATTCTCAACGGCTGTAACAAACCTGAGGGAACCTGATGTTCCGCCTTCACTCTCTGACACACTAAACACTTACTCACAAAGTCGGCTACATCTCTCTTCAAGCCAACCCAAAAGTACTCATTCTTCAAATCACGGTACATCTTCGTACTTCCAGGATGCATAGCAAACGGACTACTGTGGGCTTCAGTCAAGATCGTACGTCTCAAGTCACTGTCCTCTAGCACAACTATTCTATCTTTGAAACACAAAACCCCATCAGCACTGAAACTGTAGTATGAAGATCTACCTTCGGCTATATCTTGCACGTAAGGTGCCAAAGATCTATCTAAGAGCTGTTTCTCTCGAATCAACTGACCTAGAGTAGGTCTAACCTGAAGCTCGGCTATCAAGCCACCATCTCCGGACAAACTCAATCTAGCAAACATGGCTCTCAAGTCCATGGCCATCTTCCTACTCAAAGCATCGGCCACTACATTGGCCTTAGTCGGATGGTACTCAATAGTAAGTTCATAGTCCTTTAGCAACTCTAACCATCTACACTGTCTGAGATTCAAATCTCGCTGAGTCATAATGTATTTCAAACTCTTGTGATCGGTGTATACTGTGCACTTCTCACCGTACAAATAATGCCTCCAAATCTTCAGTGCAAACACAACTACAGCTAACTCTATGTCATGGGTCGGATAGTTGCGCTCATGGGTCTTCAACTGTCTTGAGGCATAAGCCACTACTCTCTTATCTTGCATAAGAACACACCCTAGCCCTACATAGGATGCATCACTGTAAACTACATAGTCCTTCCCGGACTCAGGCTGAATCAAGATCGGTGCTTGGGTCAAAGCTTCTTTCAATTTCTCAAAGGCTCTCTGTCTTGCATCTGTCCACTTAAACTGAACACTCTTCTGAAGTAACTTTGTCAAAGGAGCGGCTAACTTAGAGAATCCCTCTACAAATATCCTATAATATCCGGCTAAGCCTAGGAAGCTACGTACCTATGTTACCGACTTCGGTTGCTTCCACTCAATAATGGCTTCAATCTTCTTCGGATCAACTCTAATCCCATCGGCTGACACTACATGTCCTAAGAATACTACCTCTCGGATCCAGAATTCACACTTGCTGAGCTTCACATACAACTGATAATCTAGCAAAGTCTTCAAAACAAGTCTCAGGTGTCGGTCATGGTCTTCTTCAGTTCACGAGTACACCAAAATATCATCAATAAACACAACTACAAACTGATCTAGATACTGATGAAAGATCCTATTTATCATGTCCATAAAAGCAGCCGGTGCATTAGTCAACCCAAATGGCATGACTAAAAACTCATAATGACCATATCTAGTCCTAAAGGTCGTCTTCGGTACATCAACTTCTCTTGCCTTTAGCTGGTAGTAACCCGATCTCAAATCAATCTTCGAAAAGACCGACGCTCCTCTCAACTGTTCAAACAAGTCATCAATTCTAGGCAACGAATATTTATTCTTCACTGTCAACTGATTCAACTGTCTGTAATCTATACACATTCTCATGCTTCCATCTTTCTTCTTCACAAACAAAATTGGTGCACCCCAGGGTGAAGAACTAGGCCTAATAAAACCTCTATCTGTCAATTCTTGCAACTGAGTCTTCAACTCTTTCAATTCTTTCGGTGTCATGCGATACGGAGCAATCGAAACAGGAGCTGAATCAGAATAAGTCTCAATGCTGAACTCTACCTCTCTGTCCGGTGGTAACCCTGGCAACTCCTCCGGAAACACACTAGGAAAGTCACATACTGTCCGGATGTCTTGAGGTCTAACCTCACTCATGTTAGGGTTCATCAAATACGCTAAGTATGCTTCGCACACCAACTCAACTAATCTTTTAGCCTCTAATACTGAAACCACATTGGACAAGAACTTCACGTTCTCACCCACCACTACAATCTCATAGTCATCTGTGAGCCTCAAAGAAATCTGCTTAGTTTCAAAATCTATCCTAGCTCTATGCTCCGTGAGCCAATCCATACCCAGAATCACGTCAAAACCATAGAAAGGAAGCTTCATCATATCCACTGGAAACACATGCCCCTGAACCATCAACGGACACCTTCAGTACATCTTCCTAACTACTACCGTGTCCCCAAAGGAACTAGTAACACTAACTCCTATCTCTAACATCTCACAAGGCAAATTCAAAGACTGATCATGCTCACTCAAAATGTAGGAATGCATAGACCCAGAGTCAATCAAAGAAAGCAAACCCAAAGACTGTATTGAGAAGTTACCTGCGATCACATCGGTGTCATGCTGCTCCCCGCGCTGAGCGTAAACCCTGGCCTGTCCTCCGCCCTCCGGCTGGACTACAACTACATGTGCTAAATTTCTCTAGCCATCATTCCTCGGCTGGAAATTACCTATACCGCGCCCGCGGCCTCTCTGAAAGTCGTTGGCTCTAGCAGGAGCCTGAGCTGGTGCCTGTCCCACCTGATGTGGACAGTCACGCCTAATGTGGTCTCTGGCCCCACAACTCCAACAAGAATGAAAATTTCCCCAACACTCACCGGTGTGGTTCCTCCCGCAAGTAGCACATGTGGGCAACTTCCCACCAGCTCTCTAACCCTGATGGCCCCTACCATGGTTACCGCCACCACGTCTATGGTCATACTGATGTATGTTGTTCCGATGCCTCTTGGCATCACCTCTATCAAAGTTACTGGACCTCTTACCCGAACTAGATCCACTAGACCGCCTGGTCAAACTCAAACTGTGCTCCAAGTCATTGGCCCTCGAGACCAAGACATCGAAATCAGTGTAGTCTGAAGCTAGAGTATACGTCTTGATTTCTTCACTCAGCCCATAACGGAAGCGGTTACAACGCTCCACCTCAGTAGGTACAAGCTCAGGTGCATACTGACTCAGTCTGACAAATCGGATCTCATAATCGGTCTCGGACATACTCCCCTGAAGCAGTGCCATAAACTCCCTCTTCCTCTCATCGAGGTATCGCGGACCCAAATACTTCTTACGGAAAGCCGTCTCAAAGAATTCCCAAGTAATTTCGGCCTCATCCATACCCGAAGTGACGGTGACCCACCAGGTGTAGGCATCATCCTGAAGCAAGGACTCAACACATCCCAACTTGCGCTCACCAGTACATCCCATCTGAGCGAGGATACGGACAATCTTCTCAAACCATAAATCGGATCTCTCTGGAGTAGACCCTCTGAACTCTTCGGCCCCAAGGCCCCGAAGTCTCTCTAAAGGCAATCCAGTGCCCTCACCCTGATGGTGGGCTGCCTGACCTCCAGCTACTGCAGCCTGAAATGCCCCGGCTATCGCCTGAACCAACGGAGCTAAGTCAATCCCGGCCGGTCCTTGGCCACCTTGTGGTCCCTCTCCTTCGGCCCCGACCTCACCTCTCGCTCCCGGTGGAGGAGGAGGTGGTGGTGGAGGTGGTGGAGGAGCTCCAACTCCAACCACAGGCTCTCCCACTTGAGCCTCAACCCTAACTACTGGCTCGACTCCTAGAGCCTCTGCCCGTGGTTCCGGTCGAACCATCCTAGGCCTCCCACATGGTCTCATGCTACAGCTAGCAAGGTATAAACTACAACAAGAAACAGATAAGGATTACGTTAGTCAAAGCAAGGGTCCAATAGTGCTCAAGTACTCCGTTTTCCAAAAAAGATCTTTTTAAATTAAGTAATAGTAGCAATGGGCACTCACTCTACACCAGACACAACAATTCACGCTTCAAAACATCATACGAACAGTCAAACATTCAAGAATTCATGGCAAGACATGCATCGAACAACACAATCATTTAACACATTAAGCTTACCTCACTTACCTGCCCGAGGTCTCGGTAACCTCAGGCTCTGATACCAACAAATGTAACCCCCTCGTCCCGGTCTGGCTGGATGACCGGTCCGAGTGAGCCACACGGGGAAAACCGAGTGAAACCCCTTACGGATTCCCCCTCAGTTAGCAACCCTATTTTTTCATTTTAATCTTGTCTAGAGGAGTATTAAATCCTAAGTGATCATGTAGCGGAACAACATACGCGAGGCAAACAAACGAACCCAAACCAATATTTAGCAGCCCCAAAATAAACTTAAACTGCAGGCGGTATCGATACTCCCAAGGAGGGTATCGATACGCCTTGACCAAGGTCAACACTCAGAGTCAACACAGGAAGACCGTATCGATACAGCCCTCGAGCGTATCGATACGCCCTTCCAACGGTCAACTCATCGCGGTCAACGCTAAGAGGACCGTATCGATACGCCAGAGGCCCGTATCGATACCGAAATGGACAGTAACCTCAGTGACAAAAAAGGTATCGATACGCCCCCTCGCGTATCGAAACGCGTAGCCTGAAACAAGAGGGCCGTATTGATACGGGTCCAACCGTATCGATACCCCTGCTACGAACTTACAAGTTTTAGCTGATTTAAGGCACAAGGAAACCCCTAAATCCCTCTAAAACCTCAACCAACGCACTAACATCAATCCTAAGGCCAACCAACCATATAAGCATGCTTTAACTTGAAACTAAAAGGCACAATTCAACACCAGCAACTTAAGCATTCAATATGAGACAAAGCATCCACACATGGCATTCCGACAAAGGCAATTCATCATCAAGGTCATTCATGGAACTCAAAAGCCTTAAAGGCACAAGATAAGCATTTGAGGTTTGCACCCATCAACAAAGAAACCTAAACATCTAAAGACATGTCACCACACACAAACATTCATCATAGCGTATCATGCTTTACAAAACATAGCCAAATCAAACATCAACATACATGAGTCATACATAGCTCATACAAAGAAACCTTGCCACATTGCCAACTAATACAAAATTTACCACCGTACTTGAGCCACAAACTTGGAAAGCCCTTCTTGCCTTGCTCCGAGCTAACACCACGCTAACGATCTGCATTGTTGAACATTGAGAGCGTAAGCTATAAGCTTAGTGAGGGTGCTCTAAAACGAAAAACATCAACATTGTAGGGTTCAAGCATGTAATCCCTAAACCTCATATCAATCATGCGTAGACAATCTCACAAGTAGACCTAGCTAGTCTTTCAATTAGCATAATATGGCATCTTACCTCATACTAAGCATTCAAGCATCAATATCAACAATCATATATCAACATCATATATATCACAATATATGAACAAGTTAATTGGCCACTTTCAATTACCCCGATTGTGCGGATTTATATTTCAACAACACTTTACCTCGGTGGGATTACACTCATCACCGGACCTTGCATGTGCGGGATTCCACTCATCGCCACATGCCCTACGGATGAGATTCCACTCATCATCCCGTAGAAATATATAAAAGCTTCCGGTGGAATATTACATCACTGTACTCCTCCTTGATGACTTAACGCCATCAAGGCCACGTACGTTTTGACTCAATTTGTGTGCACACTAATCCTAATGATCGATCATTTACAACCGGTAATTATTTAGTGCCAATTTTCATAACCACATCACATATCATCAACCACATCTCATGCTCATCATATATATACATTTCATGATATACATGCACCGATTTAACCATATTTCACAAGAGCATAGATAGGCAACCATAGTCGCATTTAATGGAATCAAGGCTAGAATTAACAATTTGAAATAGGGAAATGGCCTACCAAGCACATTCCACACACACTCTACACACACTCGAACCGAACTTTAAAACAAGTTTGAAACCACTCACCGCCCTTCCTTAGCAATTGAAACAATCCTCCTACGAACCCAGATTCGGTCCCAAAGCTTCTTCGACGATCCCTCTTGCTTCTAGTCAACCAAAAACACAACCAACAACCACAATCAATGCTAATATTCAACCAACACATAACCTTTGAATTCAAACCAACATCATCCAAAATTTCCAACCAAATTTAATCCCCAAATATCTCAAATTCGTACTCCCTACAACAATAGCTGAAAACTCCACTTCCAATCATCCAAATGACACCCAAAAGATCCCAAAACACCCTCCTAACATATACAAACCAACAACCCTTCAATTTCAACCTAAAACCCACCAAAAATGGTGTTTTTGACACTTCAAAAATGGCTCTAAGACCCTACTTCGGGTTTTCCACAAAACTCAACCAAATTAATATATGTTGCACCTTTTAACATGAATAAACAAAGCTCCAACTCAATTTATCAAAACAAGATGAAAAACCCTTTAAAAACTCAAACTTTAAATCAAACCCTAATTTTCAAAACCTCATATCTTTAAAATCTAAGACCATGAATGGATAGGGAATAGAGAGGAGAGTAAGAAAACATGATTACCTTCGAAAAACACCTTGGATTGAAGAAGATATTAAATGGAATAGTAGCTTGAAGTTTGAGAGAGTTTGAAGATGGTGGTGGGTGTTTTTCACGTGAATTAATGGGGGAAAGGGGGAGAAGATGACAACTTTTGAAAGTTGTCATCCTTTTAAAATCTTTTGGGGAAAATTGCAATGTAGGTCCCTCCCCTCTTTATTAAAGCTCAATTGCATCCCAATTTAGGTTGAATTGTTTTAATTTAATTTTATTGACTCGAACTATAAACCCGGCTAACTCCTAACCCCAAAACACGGGTGTTACATTGTGTTTGACAAAGATTGCTATAGCGCATTTCAAGAACTGAAGGAGAAGCTTATCTCAGCACCAGTTGTCATTCCACCTGATTGGAACGAGCCGTTTGAGCTGATGTGTGATGCAAGTGACTACGCCGTTGGTGCAGCACTTGGACAACGTCGAGGTAAACTCTTTTATGTTATTTATTATGCTAGTCGCACTTTGAATGATGCACAAATCAATTACACCACCACTGAAAAAGAATTGTTTGCTGTAGTATTTGCCTTTGATAAGTTTAGGTCATACTTAATAGGCACTAAGGCCATAGTTCATACCGATCATTCAGCCATTAAGTATTTAGTGACTAAAAAGGATGCTAAACCTAGACTTATTAGGTGGATACTCTTGCTACAAGAATTTGACTTAGAAGTTAGAGATAGGAAAGGATGTGAGAACCAGGTAGCTAACCATTTATCTAGGCTAGAAAATGCTATCGCACAAGGTAGTGAAACTGAAATTAAGGAGGAATTCCCTGATGAGAAACTGTTAGCTGTTACAGCAATTTTGTGGTATGCTGATATTGTTAATTATCTTGTTAGTGATATTTTGACTCATGATTTATCTACCCAAGGACTCAAGAAATTCAGACATGATGCAAGATTCTACTATTGGGATGAACCCTACTTGTCAAGCAATGTCCTGATCAGATCGCAAGGAGATGTGTTCCAGAGGAAGAATACCATAACATTATGTACCGTTGTTATTCATCACCATGTGGAGGGCATTTTGGTGGTGCTAGAACTGCTGCAAAAGTTCTTCAAGCAGGATTCTATTGGCCTACACTTTTTAAGGATGCACACGAGTTCTACAAGACTTGTGACAAATGCCAAAGAACGAGGAACATCTCCAGGCGGAATGAAATGCCATTGCAAAATATTTTAGAGGTTGAAATCTTTGACGTGTGGGGAATTGACTTAATGGGTCTGTTTCCTGCATCATATGGAGATCTATATATTTTGCTAGCAGTCGACTACGTGTCAAAATGGGTGGAAGTTGTTGCCACCCCAAGGAACGACTCCAAGACAGTCATGAAGTTTCTTCACAAGAACATCTTCACTAGGTTCGGAGCACCCCGAGCCATCATCAGTGATGAAGGAACTCACTCTAACAACAAGCTTATTGCTAAAGCATTACATCGTTGTGGAGTCAGGCACAAGATTGCTACAACATATCATCCGCAGACAAACGGACAGGCTGAAGTTTCCAACCGAGAAATCAAGCAAATCTTGGAGAAGGTGGTTAATCCTAAGAGAAAAGACTGGTCCCCCAAGTTGGATGAAGCACTTTGGGCATATAGGACAACCTTCAAGACACCTTTAGGCATGTCACCCTTCAAGCTTGTATTTGGCAAGGAGTGCCATTTACTTGTGGAGCTTGAACACAAAGCTTTTTGGGCAATCAAGAAACTCAACATGGATGCCCAACTTGCTGGTGAAAGGACATTGCTAGAGCTTAACGAGCTGGAGGAATTTAGAGCCAAAGCATATGAGAATGCTCGCATCTACAAGGAGAAAACCAAGAAGTGGCATGACAAACACATTTTGCCAAGGCATTTCTCAGAAGGTCAACAAGTGCTTCTCTACAATTCCAGGCTAAAACTTTTTCATGGAAAGCTGAAATCAAGATGGTCAGGACCATTCATCATACACAAGGTGTACTCTCATGGCACAGTGAATATCAAGAAGTTGGATAACGGTGAAGTCTTCAAAGTCAATGGCCAACGCCTGAAGATGTACAATGGAGCCCCTGTCCTCAAAGACAAGTCACATCTGGATCTTCACGATCCTTGAAAGTTTGCATCTTTAAACTCTATCTTTTATGATATAGCATGTTCATAAATAATGCTTTTCTTTTTAGTCTAGTTTTATGTTATCTTTGTTTTTAATTTTCATATCTTTTCACGTGACCCTCGTACAAGGCTTTCTCTTTCCTAGTACAATGTCAGGTACAGAGGCAGGAGAGCGTGTCGCCTACAGGGTTGGTAGCAAAAGGGAGAAGGACATGTAGTTTGTTTTTATCCACTTTTGGAAGTACGAAAGAAAAGGGGAAAAGAAAAAGATAAAGAGAGGTCTTATCCGAAAAAGTGGGGAGGATGAATTAAAAAAGAGAAAAAAAAATAAAAAGCAAGAGAGAGAATATTCACCTATTTAATGAGGAGAAACCCTAGCCACATAAATCCACACATTCTCTCTCCAGTCGTCAACTATCATATTAACTCCCACTTTTTCTCTCTCCCTTAAAGCCGACACACGTCCCCATCACCTCCCCTCTCCCATTAATTCATTAATTTTTCTCCACATTTTTCAACCTCCCATATTTTCATCATCATCATCATCATTCGTCCCCTCAACTTCTTCATCTTCTTCAACACTCAAACTTTTATTTCTTCACTCCATCTTTTTGATTTTCTCCCAAACACACAAAATACCTTCACCATTTTCTTTCCCTTCACATATTCAATCCTCCCCATTTTTTAACAAAAACCCTCCATGGCTCGTTGCAAGAATGCCCCTGAGACTTCCAATCGTCCAAACAACAACCAGTCCTAAAAATTTCTAAATTTCTTGACGAGACAGCAAAAGAGAGATGGACAAAAATCAAAGATAAGAATATTCTTCCAGAACTATGGTTTAAATACCCTAAAGAGGACATTTTCCTCCTTAGGTGCATATCATCCTGATAACAAGTCACTAAAGATATGTATATCGGACCATCATGTAATATCATTTGTATCCTTGTCTACAAATTAAGGCGCAAGCATGTTGAAGCTAAACTTGTCGTTTAGTAGACAATGCCTTGCAAAGAACTTTCGTAAAGTTTGTCACCTTTGACGGACCATCATGTGCTGTATTTTCTTTTTCGATGTTCATTACTTCATTTTATAGTCTAATATATTATATACAGCGACAGAGTAAAAAAAAAAACAAAATAAAGAGTTAAAATATAATTAACCATTAAAAAAAGATAAAAGTTCAAATAAATAAAAAAAATCAGTGATTTAAATAGATAAAAATCTCATTGTATATTTTAAAATTTTAATATTAATTTTTTAAAATATTGGGTATTATCATTACGCTCAATAATCTATTATGTTTTCTTTAATTTATTTATAAATATTTAGCTAAACCAAGGACAAAAATAGTAAGATTATATGTCGATTAATATTTTTTAAAGAATTTTAAGATAATTATAAAGTAATATCTATTTATACAACATACATCTTACATACAAAACTAATGATATTTATTTATATTATTTTTTAAAAAAAAAAGTGACTCTAGATATACAATGAATTTAAACCCTCTATGGCTCTTCTGCCTTGATCATTAATTTGTAGATTAATCCATTTATAAGTGTTTTCTTTCATCTAATTTATTAGTTGATATAAAAATATTTAAACGCGACTCGCTTCATAACTCGAGCTTGGTTCAATTATTTTTTTTACGAAATAATTCACTAACCCTGATAACAAGTCTTAAGATACAGTTTCGGGTTACATCAAACCAAAACTATTAGTTAATAGTTATACATGTTTACTTTTCTTCCATTTCCAATAATTTTTTGGTTTAATTCTATTGCAAATCCGTGTACTCTTTGAATTTTTATAATTTAATCTCTCTACTTTTTATTTTCAAGATTTTAGTCTTCCAACTCATCTGATTTGAAAACTAATCCAACTTATAACTCTTCTGATAGATTTTCGTTGAATTTAGTTTTAGGGTTAAAATTTAAAAAATAGGATTGAAAAGATTCGAACTCAGTTTAAAATGAAGTTAAAATTTAAAAATTCTTGTTTTCATATTTTCCACCTTTCAATGAAAACAATGAAAACATTTTTTTTATGTTTTCAAATTTTCACTTATTTTTGTTTTCATTTTTTAAAAATCATTTTCTAATATTACAACCAAACATATTTTCTTCATCGTTTTCCATTTTCTAAGAAAATAAAAATGAAAACGAACTCCATTTTCTAGAACCAAACGCACCCATCTAACCCTACACTCCAAAAAAACTAAAATTAAATTCTAAATCCTACCAACTAACCTCCTATACCTTAAACTAAAATTTTAACCCATAAAACAAAAACAAAAATTTATATAATCTAAAAACGCGAAATGACAAAAATCATTTCGCTCTTCTGGTCCTTCAATGTATTATTTATTTTGTTACATGTGTTTTTGAAACGCGACTCTAAATGACAAAAATCATTTCTAATAAATTAGAGATAAACTAATGGTAATTAATTTAGTCGCGTACCATAACTCCTATATACAAGATGAAAGGTTTAAACGATAACAAAAATCATTTCTATTCTTCATTTGTTTTTTTCTCATAACACTCACTCAACCAAGAAGAATAAATTAAAACGGAGATTGATATTTTTCTCTTCCATAATAAAATGTCATGTCATTCGAGAGTGACCAAAATATGAATAATTTAAAAGTTGAGTTATTAAACTAAAGGATTAACTACTGGAATGGTCACTTTTGTTTCCTCCCAGTACAGAGTTGGTTATCGATTTTCAAAAACAACCAGTAAGGTCACTTATGTTTTCAGTGTGTAAACTTTTGGTCATTCAGCTGTTTGTTGCCGTTAAACGTTAACATGAGGCTGATCTGGCACAATAAAAGAAGGATAAATTACTTAAATAGTCCCTAAACTATTTCATCACTCCTATTTTGACTACCGAAATAAAAATAATTTTTATAGTTACACGTTTAATCCTCCATATTTACAATATTTATTTCTTTTCCCCTCCACTAATAAGGTAAGAGTCCATGTCGAGTGTCGACCCCATTGCCATTCATTTCTGATTTTGTAATAAAGAAATCAAGGTGTAGTGATCAAATAGCATTCGAAATAAAAAACCAGATACCTAGTTGCTATATTTTGTCCTGGTTTGTCTTTAGGAAACCTGACACTTTGGTTTCCTGTAATAAAAAATCAAGTTCACTGTTTCATCAGCCTAGTTGCTATATTTTGTCCTGGTTTGTCGGACCAATAGTTTCGCGTTTGTACTACTGTTTCATCAGCCTGCCTTTAGGTGTTTTAATGTATCAAAAACACATGTAACAACCAGTAAGGTCACTCTCTGCCTTTCAAGTCACTAATTAATCTATTTTTATGTTCACAGTACAATACGACTAAATTACCGGTGCTATTATTATAGTTGTTCAATAGAATTTTACCCTTTGGTGCTGGCGACCATTCCATGAACTTAAAGGAGCAGAAGAGCCAACAATGAGTTGTTTCTTCAAAGCAAGCAAAGGCAAGTCTATCGGTTTCATTCCCAAAGGCGATGCATTGCCCCACAGTGAGTTTGAAGGGTGTTAAGTGGAAGATAGTCAATGTAACGATGATAAGGAGAATGTTTGTTGGCATCTTCCATTGGCTTTTTCAAGCTGGATTTATTCATTTTCAATTGAAGAGATCAAGAAAATCATCTTTTCAACACTCATTTTAATCTATTTGGATAACCTATTTCAAAAGCCAAAATCAAAGCTGGAATAGCTCAGTTGGTTAGAGCGTGTGGCTGTTAACCACAAGGTCGGAGGTTCAAGCCCTCCTTCTAGCGTTTAAATTCTCTTTCTTTTCTCACATGTATGATAATTTCCAATCAAATCTGAGTATTGCTGGGAAAGAAAAAAAGATTCAATTAATAACTGATTAATTAAACACTATTTTATGACACAGACATAACTGATTCTAACATCCTGTCTCCTTGTTTTTGAAGGCATCTGATTGAAGAAAGTGTCACGGGGCTAGACTTTAGCTAGGCTAACCGTGCGACCTTAGTCGCCTTCTCGGCTGAATGCTACGACTAAGTCACCCGAATCCCTCATTACGGTGCTAGACTCCGGCTAGCTGGACCGTACGGCCTTAGGCAAAGCTCTCCTGGCAAACGCCTAAGTCTGCTTGGATTCACGCTCTAGAAGATCAGACACTTCCTAGAGCCAACGAACGCAAGATCGTTCTAAGCGGAAGCTCTTTATAGAACAACTGGAAGGAATTGGAAGCAATATGCAACAAGAACACGAAGAACACTAAGAACAGTAAGAACAGTAAGAACACTCAGAGAGTAGAGTAAATGCTTCTTCTATTACTCAAGTGAATGAATGAGTGAATGAGATGATTACAACTGAGCTGGGGAGGCTCTATTTATAGTTGAACTCCCCTAGATCCAACGGTACAGTTTGAATTACATCGACGGACGAGATCTATCCTATCTCTTAGTTTAAATCTCTAATTATCACAAACATTATCTCTTAAGATAATCACATAATAATATAAGTGATAATCATGATGACTTATCACAGTTACCATCCCGAATTACCCTGGTAAATCCTCCATGGATTCTACTAAGTCTGGTGGGCTTGCGGGCTTTCTAGCATTCTCCAAGTGCCAGGCCAAGTCTGATGGTCTTGGCGAGCCCAATGCTGCGCGCACAACCTCTCCACTCGGTTCTTGCGCCAATGCCTCGGCCCCAAAATCCAGGTCCGTGACATTCTCCCCCACTGAACTTAGCGACGCCCTCGTCGCTGCTGTCGAACGATCCTGGGCAGGGTCAACTTGTTCACTCGTCGATGCCTCGGCTTCCCGCAATCCTCCCATACGAACTGCTTGCCTCGGCTCAAACTGCCTTGGACAATCGCGCTCCAAAACGCCACTCGGTACATCACCATTGTAGGAGTCCGTCCCTACAATCTTTGATCTGCCTCGACTCGGATCCTCTTGATCCCGCGACAAAGACTTGGAAGTCACAACATTGAACACCTGTCTAGTTCCCAGAACTCTGAAAGGTCTCTTCCAATCTTTTCCCCCGCAACGAAGGCTAGGTCTCACTCGGCCTACGCTCATCAAAGATGGCAAATCAAACTCAAAAACACTAGGAATGTGTTTAAGATGTACCTTCCTTTCGGTCGTCGTCGACGCCCCCGCATTTACTCTAAAACGTGTCAGCCCTTCTTCGTCTGCGAAGTCTGACACCCTTCGCATCGAACTTTATACAGGCAAGTTCTTTGCGCAACTCTGATTGCCACACCGCATCGGCACTTCTCGCTTGAAGTCCGATGCTCTCTGCTTGCATCGCTTCTTCTTCCTTGAAGAACGCTGCCTCGACTTGCGTTGGCACTTCTTCCCCGAAGTCCTCCGCTTCTTTCTCACCTTGCCCACAGGTGACTTCTCAACGGTTGCTATGTCTCTCGACGGCTTAGCCCCCTTTGACCCTTTCCTGGCTTTGGTACTCAATGATGTTTGTCCGTCAACACCATCAGCTAACACTTCCTTCGGCTCTACAGTGGCCTCAAAAGCGATGTCCCTTTCCCTGGGCACATCCTCGGACAATGCTGCCTTAGACCCTCTCTCCAGTGTGGTCTCTAAAGCAATGTTCTTCCCTCGAACATCCTCGGCAAGCTCTCTCGTAGCCTTAGACATCTTCAACCCATTCTGCTCGGTACATGTGGCAAAACTAGATAACTTTGAACCAAGCTTGATCGGCACGGTGCTCTTGGCCTTGCCCAACCCTTTGGACTCCTTGGCTCGAACCGGGCATCTCCGCAACTTGTGAGGCCCCTTACAGCGGTAGCACTCCAATTGCTTTCTCATCACCCTTGGCTTGATAGCTTTCTGACTCGCTATCGCACCAACTCTCGTCCCTGGCTTGACTACTGTGGCAGATGTAGTCGAACCACGACTCACACTCGCCTTGGTGGCACTGATATATCTGATTGCCCCAAGTCTCGCTACTTCTCCCTCTGACTCGTCTGCTGTCTTTACCATGGCAGCTAGGCGGTTCTTCTCGGGACATCCTCGTATCAGATGAGGACCATCGCAAAAGTAGCACTTCAGCTTCTGCTTGCTCACTTTCTTTTCCAGCACGGACTTAGCCTCACCATTCCCTTCGACTAACGAACTGGAACTGGTTTCAACACCTGCTTGCTTCCATTCTACAAGCACATTCAGAGGTTCAGTATCGTCGGCCTCTGAAAGTCGCTGGGCATCACCTTGCTTCACTACGAGCTTTGCCCCCGGCTTAAGTCCCTCTAAGAAAGGTCTGAGCACCCCCCATTCACTCATCGCGCTCTTGCAACTGAGCAGCTCACTCCTGAGCTCATTCACCTCTTTCCGCAAAGCTTCTACCTCAGCTTCACGAGAACAACTCTCTCGAACTGCTTTCAACTCAGTGAGGATGCGTTGCGTCTCGTCCTTGAACCTGTCCACCTTGGACTCTAACTTTTCAAGACGGGATTCCACAACTCCTTGAACCTGTCTGGACTCCTCCTCGGATTCCCACAGCCGATTCACCTTCGGTATCAAGGTATTCATACCTCCGAACAGTTCATCTATCTGTTCCCTAAAAAGATCAGACAACTGGTCAAATTTCTCAACATGAAATCTAACCTGTTTCATTGTCAATGTTCTCTAGTAACTATCACTGCGACACTCCTGGTCGGTTTCCTGTTGCGCCATCTCAAACACCTTTGCCACAAACTAGTCAGGTCCGTTTGACTAACTCGAACAAAAGCCACCACACTTACACCTGCAAGTTTGGAATCCACCAACACTTGTCTCTGTCTGCAAGCTGGCTCGAACGCAAGTCACTCCGTCGACTCACTTTGATGCTGCTTCCCAAACACACGCAAGTCCCTTCCTCGACTCGCACCACCACTTCCCTGAACAGAAATGGATCTGACCACCTCTCTAGTCTGTACACGCTTCGATCACCTCCCTGATCGAACACGCTCTGATACCACTTGTCACGGGGCTAGACTTTAGCTAGGCTAACCGTGCGGCCTTAGTCGCCTTCTCGGCTGAATGCTACGACTAAGTCACCCGAATCCCTCGTTACGGTGCTAGACTCCGGCTAGCTGGACCGTACGGCCTTAGGCAAAGCTCTCCTGGCAAACGCCTAAGTCTGCTTGGATTCACGCTCTAGAAGATCAGACACTTCCTAGAGCCAACGAACGCAAGATCGTTCTAAGCGGAAGCTCTTTATAGAACAACTGGAAGGAATTGGAAGCAATAGGCAACAAGAACACGAAGAACACTAAGAACAGTAAGAACACTCAGAGAGTAGAGTAAATGCTTCTTCTATTACTCAAGTGAATGAATGAGTGAATGAGATGATTACAACTGAGCTGGGGAGGCTCTATTTATAGTTGAACTCCCCTAGATCTAACGGTACAGTTTGAATTACATCGACGGACGAGATCTATCCTATCTCTTAGTTTAAATCTCTAATTATCACAAACATTATCTCTTAAGATAATCACATAATAATATAAGTGATAATCATGATGGCTTATCACAGTTACCATCCCGAATTACCCTGGTAAATCCTCCATGGATTCTACTAAGTCTGGTGGGCTTGCGGGCTTTCTAGCATTCTCCAAGTGCCAGGCCAAGTCTGATGGTCTTGGCGAGCCCAATGCTGCGCGCACAACCTCTCCACTCGGTTCTTGCGCCAATGCCTCGGCCCCAAAATCCAGGTCCGTGACAAAAGGTTTCAAATCATCAGGGCATCTTAAATTACACGTTGGTATCAAATTTCTACTTCCTGACCAATCCATGGATCGGAAACTAACCAATTTCGAATCAACACAAATAGAACATGCTGATGATGGTCGGTTTGCATTGCAGCATCCAACTAGACAGCATGAATCAAATCATCAGCATTGAAACATGATTATGTTCCTGACACTTTTCGGTGAAACATTAATTACCATGTGTTTTTGTAAAAAATAATATGGATAATACTTCTGTTGTATTATTTCCAAAAGGATTGAATTACACTAATTACAAAGGAATGTATATATACAAGTATGAAAGGACTAACTAACAAAATAACAAAAAATAGTTACAAATAAAAAGCTCCTAACTAACTTGTTAACTTCCAACACTCCCCCTCAAGTTGGAGGGTGATAAATATCTTTAACCCCCAACTTGGATAGGAGATAACTATGTTGCTGTGATCCCTGGGCCTTTGTGAAAACATCTGCCAATTGCTCTGATGAATACACAAATTTGGTACTGATGAGACCATCTTGAATCTTCTCTCTCACAAAATGGCAATCGATCTCTATGTGTTTTGTTCTTTCATGAAAAACAGGGTTAGCTGCAATCTACAAAGCAGCTTTACTGTCACAATGCAACTTGATTGGTTGTTTTCTCTCATATCCCAATTCTTGTAACAATCCATTCAACCAAACCAGTTCTGCTGTGACCAATGCCATGCTTCTATATTCTGCTTCTGCAGAAGATCTTGCCATTGTGCTTTGCTTCTTCGATTTCCATGAAAGCAATGAATTTCCTAACTTAATGCAGAACCCTGAAACTGATTTTCTTGTAATTGGGCAAGAAGCCCAATCCGAGTCACAATATGCTTCGAGTTCACAGTTGCTATTAGCATCCAATAATATTCCTTGCCCTGGATTTTTCTTAATATACCTTACTATTCTCAAAGCTGAACTGAGATGAGACTTCTTAGGATGTTGCATAAATTAGCTCAAATGATGCACATCAAAAGTCATGTCAGGCCTGGTGTGTGTAAGGTATATAAGTCTCCCTATTAATCTTTGGAATACACCTTTATCTATTAGCAACTCATCTTCATCCCCACTGTGGCAAACACCATCATACTCAGCAGAAGTAAGTTTGAGGTTTTGTTCAAGTGGAGTCATAGCTGGTTTTGCTCCCTCTACCCCTGATTCTTCAATTAACTCAAGGGCATACTTACGCTGATTAACTAAAATTTCTTCTTTTGATCTCATAACTCAAGACCTAAGAAAATTTTTAATTCCCCTAGATCTTTCATCTTGAAATTCTGATGCAACAAAATTTTCAAATCCTCAACTAAACTCTTGTCATTGCCAGTGATCAAGAGGTCATCAACATATATCAGCATAATCACAATCTTCTTATCTTTCTTCATTGTGAATAAAGAGTAATCATACTTACTCTGTTCATAACCAACTTTCAAAAGAGCTTCTGTCAACTTCAAGTTCCACTGCCTGGAAGCTTGTTTTAACCCATAAAGGGATTTTTGCAGTCTGCATACCTGATGCTCCCCCTGACTGCAAAATCCAACAGGTAAGTCCATATACACCTCTTCAAATAAATCCCCTTGGAGAAAGGCATTATAGACATCAAGTTGAAACAAGGGCCAATGAAAAACAGAATCCAAAGCAAGTAAACATCTAACAGTAACCAACTTCACAACTGGGGAGAAAGTATCAACATAATCCACTCCCTCTTGCTGGTTGTAACCTTTGGCCACAAGACGTGCCTTGAATCTCTCCACTTCACCAGATGCAGTATACTTGATTTTGTATACCCATTTACAACCAATTGGCACTTTACCAGGAGGTAAGGTAACCACTGACCAAGTTCCATTTGATTCAAGAGCATGTATCTCTTCTTTCATAGCCTGAACCCACTTTGGATCTTGAATAGCCTCATGATAAGTTTTAGGCTCAGAAAGGGTATTGGTAGAAGATAGAAACACTTGTGTGGAAAAGGGCAAATGAGAATAGGAAACATAATCAGAAATGGGGTAAAGAGTAGAAGAAAAAGAATGAGATGTAGGGCACACATAATCAGTAAACCACTGTGGATGTTTAGAGACACGAGAAGACCTTCTAAGTTGAACTGGAGCTACTGGGAGAGAAGACAAAGGTGCTGATGATGACTGCTCAAAAGAACCAGGGTTTGTAGAAAGAGACTGAGGAGGAACAACTATTGGTAAGGGAACAATTGTTGGTAAAGGAACAGAAGAATCAGGATGTGCAGAATGATCAAGATGTGAAGAATGATCAAGATTAGAAGAATGATCAGAATTTGGAGAAGACTCTAGATTTGGAGAAGAATGTAGATTTGAAGAAGGACCTAAAGGTGCTGAAGGTGTTGAAGGAGCTAAAGATGAAAGAGAAATAATCAAAAAATCTGAATATGGAATGGAAGATTCAGAAGGAAAGAAAGAAGAAGATTGGGAAAGAGGAAAATGAAAGGGGAAGACATGTTCATGAAACACAACATCCCTATTCACAAAAAACTTGTGAGTTTCAAGATTAAACAAAATAAAGCCTTTTTGGGTAAGAGAATATCCTATGAAAACATAAGGCACAGCTCTAGGAGCAAACTTATCACTAGGATGAGGACAAATGGTTGCATAACAAAGACACCCAAAAATCCTAAGAGAAGACAAGTCAAGGGGCTTTTTGTAGAGACATTCAAAAGGTGTTTTCCATTGTAAAACAGAAGAAGGTAACCTGTTAATAAGATAACAAGCTGTTTGGACACATTCACCCCAAAACTTAATAGGAACTTTGGATTGAAATCTTAAAGCTCGTGCCACTTCCAACAAATGTCTATGTTTTCGTTTAGCAACCCCATTTTGTTGTGGAGTGTGAACACAAGAACTCTGATGTAGGATACCTAAAGAGGTAAAAAGGGAAACACAAGCTGAATTGAAAAATTTAGTGCCATTGTCACTACGAATTATTTTAGGAACAATGGAAAATTGAGTAGAAACAAAAGAAAGAAATTGTTTAAGATAGAGTAGAACATCAGTCTTTTGCCTAAGTAAGAAGATCCAGGTCATTCGTGAGCAGTCATCAACAACAGTTAAGAAATACCTATGGCCACTGTGTGTAGATACTCTATAAGGTCCCCATAGGTCTATATGAATGAGTTCAAAGGGCACACGAGACTTAGAAGAACTATTTGGAAATGGTAGTCTAGTTTGTTTTGCCAAGGCACACACAACACAATCATGAACAACATTCTTATCAAAAACAGTAGAAATACACAAAGGAATCTTATGCATAGTAGAAATGGCAGCATGGCCCAAACGAGCATGCCAAAGATCAGTTTTATTAGACACAGAAAATAAACTTTGTGAAGACAACATAGAATTAAAAGATACTGAACAAGAAGACAAAAATTTAGTATTTGGAACTGAAGAAGGCAAACTAGTAGCTCCTTTAGCAAATTCAAAGAGGTACAACCCTTTGGATTCTCTACCAATCCCTTTGATCATGCCCGTAGAGAGATCCTGCAATATGCAAATATTAGAATAGAAGGAAATGACACGGTGATGGTCTTTGGCCAATTTAGAAACTGACAACAAATTATGAGAAAAATTTGAAACAAACAAAATATTAGAAATGAAAAAATTTGAAGACAACTGAAGAGAACCAATATGGGTAACTAACTCAGTGGTACCATTAGGCATGTGAACAAATAGTGGAGCAGAACATGAAACAAGATTTAACAGGCTGTCAAAAACAAACGTAATATGGTCAGTGACACCCGTATCCAAAATCCATTGAGTAGAAAAAGAAATAGCAGGTAAACTACAAGCTACTGTACCTGCAAGATTCACACTGGAATCTGTTGGAGGAGGCTTATTCAGCAAGCCCAAGATCTAATTATATTGTTCAACTGTGAAAACAGGAACATTGGGAGCAACAGAGAGTGAAGAATGTTGAGTGTGTAAAAGTTATATTATTTACACCCTTTTTAACCCATATTTCTGCTGCATTCAAGCATTATTTATTGCATTAGGTCAGTTTACAGCAAAACATCACAATTATATTAAAAGGCATAGTTTCTACTAAAAATGACTGCTTTTGCAGGTTGCGGCTATAGCAGACGGAAAGGGCAGGCGCTGGGCAGTGAAGCAGAAAAGCTGGAACTGGACGAGCAGTCAAGGAGGATGATGCTGCCATGGTTGCCGCCGTGACAGCAGAGGACGACAGCAGTTTTGTGGAGAAGATGCAAAGTGGACCTCGACAGATAGAGAAAATTCAACCCGTCTGTCGTGTGAAATCACCATATTTTTCCAAGCCCTAGATCAGAAGATATTCCAAGCCCAAAGTTCAAGGAGAGATAATCCCAAGAAAGAAGGAGGACGACTTAAAGAGAGATTCTCTAAAGATTTAGTCTTTATTAGAGTTGTACTTTAATTTAAAGTTGTAATCCTTGCTAAATTAGATAACTTGAGCCCAAAGCTTATATAAGGGCATATATCTTAACCTAGAGGCATAATCGATTACCCTAGCTTCCTTCCCAAAACTCTAGCCGTTTTCCTTCCCACAACATGTTCTAAATTCCCCCTAGGGACACGAGTTGATTTGTAAAGTAGTTGCAAGGGTTGTTTTTGTTTTAGGAATTTTCAGTTCAATAAAATAAACTTCAAGTTCTCTTATTTTGGTTATTAATATCTTGCAAGAGCATCGAGAGAGCATTGTGAGGTTATCTATTTACTTAGCATCGGGAGAGTTAAGTATACGAAAGAAATAAGAGCAAGTTCTCTAGTTTATAGTTGAACTATCTCGGACCTAGGGATAGGACGAGGTTAAGTGGCTAAAGAAGAATTCATCCACATCGGTGTTCATCCTTCGATTCACGCCGGGAGGTATCATCAAGACGTGATCATTGACAGATTTGGACCTAGGGATAGGCCAAGGCACATCTGGGATTCTTACCAAACTTGAAGTACTGAGTTGATTGTTCGCTGCCGCGACAAGCAACGGACTGCTGCCACGACAGGTGCTGCCGCGACAGGAACGACGACAGCACTGGATTTCCTAGACTCAGCAATGCCTGCACTACTGAGCAATTCAATACCAGCCCATTCTGTCTATCTTGATTTTCCTTCTCTTTTATTTACGTTTACTTTATTATTTTCGTGACAACTTCTCAAATATTTTCTTTACCTTCGTGCAGTGAATTAAGGTGAAGCTATTAGCCCAATCCCTGTGGAGACGATATCCGATACTTCGTATCACTTTACTACTTGCGTCGTGTATACTTGCACTACAATTGCGATAGACTATTTCACAGGCAACAAGTTTTTGGTGCCATTGCCGGGGATTGGCAACATAACTCTACCTTTTCTTTTACTGCACTTTTCGTTTTTTTATTCTAATTTTTCTAGTTTACTTGGATTGTCCAACCTATACCTTTCACAAGGTCTTTTGTTTTCGTATGCGCAGATCTCAACGAGGGAAGGAACCGGAATACCAGTTAGATCCTGAACCAGAACGAACGTTCAATATCAAGAAAAGAGTCCGCTACCTCGTTGAAAGGAACGAATACCTAGAGCGACAACTCAAAGCTATGGTAAACGAAAGACAAGAAGAAAGAAGGGACGACCCAAGAAATCCCCAGGATGCTGTAGATCCTGCCGGGAATGGAGGAAACGGTCATGCTGCCGACTTTCCTGCCGCTGCCGCACGCCGGTCCTGTCGAGACTACATGCTGAATGAGCATGTAGAACTAGAAACCACGCTACCGGACATTGAAGTTGACAACTTTGAGCTAAAACCTGTCATGTTTAGCATGATCAACAATGCCGGTCAATTCAGTGGTGCTGTTACAGAGGATGCTAGGGAGCATCTCAAAACATTCCAGGAAATCTGTGGTTCGTTTAGACTACCAGGAGTTAATCCGGAGATACTGAGGCTTCAGTTATTTCCCCATTCATTGAGGGATTACGTAACAAAATTTGGGCAGATTTGTCTCGTGAATTTTTATCTCGTTTTAAACCTTCACATTTATATGAGCGATTACGTAACAAAATTTCTACTTTTCAACAGGAAGATGACAAGCTGATGCACGAGGCCTGGGATAGATTCACTACTCTTCTACGGAACTGCCCCATGCATGGATTCCCCGTCTGGAACCAGGTAACCAAGTTTTATAATGCTGCCAACTTACAAACTCGTATTCGAATTGATTCAGCAGTAAACAGATTACTATTGGACAAAGACCCGGATGAGGCAATGCAAGTATTGAAAAATCTGGCCAAGAATGAAGAGCAGTTTCCGACAGCAAGAAGAGGGGGTAAACGGGTCCTAGCTGTTAAGGATTATGAGGCCGACAGCACGATGAAATCACAGGTGGCATACCTTACTAAGGCAATGAAAAAGCTCTTGAACGAGGATGCACAACATGGATTTGCTGTCGAGGAGGTATGTGACATTTGTGAGGGAAATCACAGTTCAGAGGAATGTCCAATACAGTTAGAAGAGGGAAAGTATGTTGGAAATTACAATAAGCCGAATTACAACTCCAACAACTACAATCCCAACTGGAGAAAGAATCCCAAGTTTTCTTGGAGTAATCCTAATAATGCCCTGAATCCTCAAGCACACAACAATCAGAATCAGGGAGGACCTTGATTGTTGACTCGACAGCAGCCGCAGCAAAAGCAGCAATAGCCACCAACTGCCACAAACAGTATACTGGAACAGACTCTGGCTACGTTTATGTCTCAGACAGGTACTTATATTTAGAATATGAATCAGTTTGTCAAGAAAATAGAGACATTCATGGATAAAACAGAGATGAGGATGAAGAATCATGAAGCCACTCTGAAATCCTTGGAGACACAAATGGGTCAGGTTTCCCAGCATATCAACCCAAGGCAGACTGGAGGATTCCCTAGCAATACTGAAAATGCTAGATAGCCCACATATGAGCAGTGTAAAGCCATTACTACTAGGAGTGGGAAGAAACTACCAGGGCTAGAGAAAGAAGTTGAAACAGTGAAGAAACCAGCCTTGGACAAACCTGCCGAGGAAGCTGCCCCGACAGGTAACAAACAACCTGCTGTCGATAAGCCTGTCACGACAGCAGAAGCGACAGAGGAGAAAAATGATGAACCCAAACCTCCTCAAATTCCTATGCAGTGGGAAGGACGTATTGCTGATTATCGTCCCCCACCTCATTTTCCTCAACGGTTACAGCAAGCGAAGCAAGAATCTCAGCTCAAAAAGATTTATGATATTTTTAAGCAGGTTCATATTAATATTCCGCTGTTAGATGCCGTAAGGGAGATGCCCGGTTACGCCAAATCTCTCAAGGATGTCATGTCAAAGAAATCTAAACTTGGGGAATTTGAAACGGTTAAGATGACAGAAGGATGCATGAGTATTCTTCATAGGCAGCCACCCCAGAAAAAGAAGGATCCGGGGAGCTTCATCATACCTTGTGTAATCAGAGATAAATATGTGGGTAAGGCACTTTGTGATCTTGGTGCTAGTATTAATTTAATGCCAAAATCTGTTTTTCAGAAATTAGGTATTGGAAAAGCTCAGCCCACGACAGTAATTCTGCAGCTGACAGACCGCTCTTATGTTCATCCGGAAGGAAAAATCGAAGATATTCTGGTAAGAGTGGATAAATTTATATTTCCTGCTGACTTTCTTGTGTTAGATTGTGAAGCAGATGAAAACGCACCAATCATCCTTGGGCGACCCTTCTTAGCCACGGGAAGATCACTGATTGATGTGGAAAAAGGAGAACTCACCATGAGAGTGAACGATCAAGAAATTAAGTTGAATGTTCTCCAAGCTATGAAGCATGCTGATGCAGATGAGGAATGCAATGTTATCACTGAAGTTACCTTTGATCAACCCTGCATCAGGTCGGGCTGTCACGACATAAAAATTGGTCACTGCCTCGGCAGCCACTTACAGGACTGTCACGACAGCACCGACGACAGCAACTCCTCAGAATCCGAAATATCAGATACTGAAGATCAGGAGGAGGTAAACTGGATAGGCGATCGTCCAGGTAAGTTATTCGAACCTTTAAATTATACTTCGAATAACCGTGCAATCCAAAAGCCATCAACTGTTGAGCCCCCTGCTTTAGAACTGAAGCCCCTGCCAGGGCAGCTAAAATATGCTTTTCTTGGTTTAAATGATACGTTGCCCGTAATCATCTCTTTCAAGTTGATGCAGGAACATGAACAACAGTTAATAGGGATGCTGCAGCAGCACAAAAAGGCATTTGGATGGACGATAGCTGATATTCAAGGCATTAGTCCGGCATTATGTATGCATAAAATCCTCTTAGAGGAAGATCATAAGCCGACTATAGATGCTCAAAGGCGGCTAAACCATGCGATGAAAGAGGTGGTGCGTAAAGAGATAATCAAGTGGTTAGATGCTGGTATAATTTACGCCATCTCCGACAGCAAGTGGGTGAGCCCGATGCAATGCGTTCCCAAGAAAGGAGGAATGACCGTGGTGACCAACGAAAACAATGAGCTAATCCCAACCAGGACTGTGACCGGTTGGAGGGTTTGTATGGACTATCGGAAGCTTAACAAAGCTACCCGAAAAGACCACTTTCCTTTACCCTTTATTGATCAAATGCTTGATAGATTAGCGGGTAAATGTAACGCCCCGGTTTTGGGCTCAGAAGTTTTGGGCGTTGACCGGTTCGGTCAAAGTGCTGATCGAATATATAAGAGTGAATTTAGGAAAGCCTAGTTCGGGTTGCATTAAAAATATGGAAAAATGTTCTAAAATCATCTTTTAATATATAAAAGTGAATTGTGAAATCAATTTTGGAAAATGAGGTTTGGAAGGGTGACATTTTGGGTTAGTGACCAAAATGTAATTTTTTTGAAAATTGCGTGACTGTTTTAAAAAGGATTGAAACTTTGAATCTTTAAGGAGCTATTTACCCAATGGGAGTTTCTCCAGATTTTCTAAATATATTAAATGATTAATTAAATGTTTTTAAACTAAAGAAAAGTGGAGGGAAGATATTTTCCTAATTCTAACTAACTTTTCTCTCAACCATTTTCTCTCATCTTTTCTCTCAAACCAAACAAATTCTCTCCAGATTTCCTCCTCTGATTTTGTCACTCAAATCACTCATTTCAACTCTCATTTGATTCCTAATCATCTCATCAACAAAACCTCTCAATTTACAAGTTGTTTCATCAAGCTTTTTGGCTCCAAAAAGGAGAAACTCAAGTTTGGAGGTAAGAACGTCTCTCTCCTCTAAACTATCAGTTCTTTACTGAAATTCCCAAGTTCTCAATCCTTGATTTGTGTTTTGTTAAAGGCTTTTCAATTGAAATCTTGATTTTGGCTTAAAATGCAAGATTTGGCGATTTTGGTGAAATTTTCGTGTGATCTGTTTGGGCAGTGTTTTGAAGTGTCAAAATGATGTTAAATGAATGCTAAATTGATTAGAAGTTGAGGTTTAATTAATGCAATCCCGGATAGGTTGAATTTCCTAAGTTTTGCTTGAGTTTTTGGTTGTTTTTGGAGTGTTTTTGGTGATCTGTTATACCTGGAAGTATAAGGACGTGTTTGTGATCATTTTGGATGTTAATTGATGTTTAAAAATGGTTAGAAATGATGGATCTTGGCTGGGTTAAGTTTTGGAAATGTTTGGAGGTGTTTTCAGTTGTGTTTGGTAGCCGAATTGTTGGTTGTGTGATGAGCAGCGAGTTTGGTTGTGTGGCTGCTGTTCTTAATGCATAATGATGCATTAATGTGCTGTTTTTGTGTGCTTGAAACAGGGGAGTTTGATCCGTGAGCTTTAGAGGTGTTGCGGAAGGTTTCGGATGCTTGGAAGGCTTGGTGGCTAGCCTTGTTTTGTGTATCGGTGAGTGAAGTTGGGTTTTCAGCTTTTAAACCAAGGTTTGAAGGTTTTTGGGAGCTTAGTGTAAGTCTAAACAACTTTGCTAAGCTCAAGAGTAAGTAAATGGTTTTTCGCTCTTGAATTATGATTGTGAAATTGGCTTTTAAGCAATTGTGGTTGATGATTGGAATGCATGTGTTTTGCATGGTTTAAATCTGTTTTGAAAGCATATTTTAGCATGGTTTAATGCTGGTTTTGAAAGCCATGTGTGAGGGATACTCAAGGTAAAAGATCCTTGGTTTTATACATTGGAAATGTGGATTTGATGCATGGTGTTGCATGTTGTTCAATGGCTTTATTTAATGCTTTAAAACAGTGAATTGATGTTGGTAAATGATGGTTTTTGCATATTGGTTATGCATGTGAATCATTTGATTAATGTGGTAATGGTTTTGCATATTGGTTATGCATGTGAAACATTGGACTAATGTGGTAAGGTGGTTATATTGGCAAGTGGTGTAAGTGGTTCTTGGTTCTTTGATCGGATATAGTTAGCCGGCTATAGGATTGGGTGCACCGTGAATTAAGTCGCCTTGGAGGTGGAGTGGTCAAGAGTGGACCGGTAAACTCCCTTCAAGTATCCTAACGAGATGGTTGAGGTCATAATGGAGGTGTTGCCCATTTGAGGACCGTGGTTGAGCAAAGGTTATATGGTGTTTAAAAGTCCATATGTGAGAACCTTGTGCTTGTTGAGATCACAATGGCGGTGTTAAGTCCATGTGTGGATCTTGTGTAGGGTGTCCCAGATCTCGTTAGTGATGTTATACAACTACCAATCGGTGAATGCAAAGGTTGTATGGTGTTTAAAAGTCCATACATGGGAACCTTGTGCATGTCAAGGTTGTATGGTGTTTGAAAGTCCATACATGGGAACCTTGGGTAAAAGTTGAGGTTGTATGGTGTTGAAAGTCCATACATGGGAACCTCGGGAAAGCTAAGGTTGTATGGTGATTAAAAGTCCATACAAGGGAACCTTAGGATGTTGAGGTCAAATGGTGTTTAAAAGTCCATTTGGGAGACCTTGGATTGGTAGGGTGTATGGAGCGTAGGGACAACGCTCGGAATCCGCGTATCCGATTGGGTGTTGAGTTGAAAAGTGAATGTGGTTGATCACTTGAAGGCCAATATGATGTTCTTGATTGTGGTGAAGCATGAGATGCTTGAATTGATGCATAATTGCATGTGAAGCATGAGATGCTTGAAAAGATGCATGGTTGCATGGAAAGTGCATAATGCTTGTGAATGCATGTTTACTTGTTAAGTTGAACAAGTGTTGATTATCATTTGGAAAATGATGCATGTGAGCATGAAATATCTTTAGTGCATTGGAGTCTTGTTAAGACTTGTTTTAAAAGGCATGTGATGATGATGTTGTGGTTCATATATGTTGCCTTTGGTTTAATGCATGTGTTGGTTGGTTAGTGAAATGGTTTTAAAAGATTCTTGCTTGAGTTGGCTTCCAAGTTTAAGAAAGGTATGTTGTGAAATGGGAGTGTTTTCCAAGGTTTTGTTTTAGCTTGCATATGGTGTTTATGCATGGTTTGGCTAAATGGTTGATTTTGTAAGTTGTGCTTTGAAAAGGTTTTCTTAGCATGCTAAGCTAAGGGTTGGTTTTCATGTATGTGCGATGCATGGTTTTGAGCTTATTGTTGAAAAGGAGTTTTCAAACATGGCTTTGGTAAACAAATCGAGTTTGTTTTAAAAGTGATTTATGGCTCGCTGCATTGATGGTGTTTTGGTTTTGAGCTTTCCTCACTAAGAATTATGTGCTTACGCTCCTTTTTGTCCATCAATGCAGATTCTTGAAGTTTGGACAGCGAGGAGCAAGGGATTCAAGAAGGACTCCACTTGAGATGTATGTCTCGGTTAATAGCTATAGTTAATAAAGGCAATGGGGTAGAATCTCTTGGGTTGATGTATGTGTTGGTTTATGTTCGGACAAGTATGGTTTTGTGTTGTTGATGTTGTTGAAACATGGTTTGGCTTATGAGTTTGAATTGGAAGTATGTTGTTCAAATGGTTGCTTGTGTTGGAAGCTTAGCCTTGAAATTGGGGCTTTTCATATATGTTGTGATTTTGTTGAATTGTAGATGCAAGTATGCCTCTTTTATGTTAAATTGCATGTTGGCAAAGTTTGGTGGCTTTTGGAGCATGATTGGATGTTTAATTGCATGTTTAAATAGGCAAAATTCTGCATTTTGTGCAGGGTGTTTCGGAACAGGGTGAACCGTTTCGGAACGGGTGCCTTGAAGCAGCCCAGGCGTCCGAAACGGGTGACACCGTTCCGAAACGGAAAGGCTACTGCCCGACCCCCGTTTCGGTACCCGTTTCGGAACGGCCCCGCGTTTCGAAACGGGCTGTCTCCCGTTTCGGAACGGTTGACCGTTGGGGGCTGACAGTGGCAGTTATGTGTTTCAAAATGTTTGCATTTTGGTCCTGAATCTTGTATGTGCAATTGTATGAGTTTGAGATGTCCGTTTGAGCTGAAATTTGGCCGAGATGCATGAAACATGATTAATTTTAAGTTGGTAACTTAAAATCTGGTTAAGGCCTCAAAGTTTTCAGAATTTACAATTTGGTCCCTAAAGTTGTGTTATGTGCAATTGGGTCCCTGAATGATCTCTGATGGTTGTGATCTTTGAGTATGATGTTTGCGTGATCACATCTAGGGTTAATGAGCATCTAGACAAGATTAAAAAGAAAAAAAAGGGTCGTTAATCAAGGTTGACTTTCGGGTTGACTTTGGTTTTCCCCGTGTAATCTTCTTAATTCGGGCCAACCGTCTAGGCCGGGTTAAGGGGGTTACATTTGGTGGTATCAGAGCTGTGTTGCGAATGCTTGGGGAAAACGGTAAGTTGTGGTAATGTGTGCTTGTTGTTTACCCTGATGTGTGGTTGAATGTTGGTTGAAACACGTGTTTCTGGGCATGATGCTGATGTTTCTGAGCATGTTGCTGATGTTTTCGAGCATGTTTTATGGTTATGAATCATCGTTGAATTAATGAGGATATGTGCTGATGTTGTGAGCTGGTGTTATGCTTGATGAAAGTGCTGTGAGTATGTTATGTTGGTAATATGCTGATGCAAATGGATGCTGTTGGATGTAAGCATGATCAAGGTGTGTAGATTGATATGCTTGATGTTGTGATATCCATGTTGTGTTGACTGTTATGTCATGTAAAGGGGAGGATTCGGGATACCCATTGCCTTATTAATATAGCTATTGTGCTATTTTGGAGTTGGAGTTTGAATCCTTGCTTAATGCTGGTCTAACTGGTTTGTTTGTTTGTTGTGATTGTATGTTTGTTGTTGTTAGTAGTATGGCTAAGTCGATGAAGGAATGGCAGTTGGGTGAGATGGTTGCTGCCTTGGGGCAGGTTGTTAAGGCGTGGAATTCACCCTTTCGTGGAGGTGTTTTGTCTCAGTTTTCTGTGCCTGGGGTTGAGGTGATAAGGCAAGGGAAAGAAGCTGGTTCTGTGGTGAAGAGTTCATCATCTGATGTTCAGGAGGTGTTGGGAACATCTCAGGCTGTGGTAAAAGTAAAGTCAGTGGATGTGCTGGCTGTGGGAAGTGTGGGTTTGCCGAAACAGCGTTTGTTGGATTTGGGTGCTGTGGAATATCATGGTTCTACACCGGAGATGTTTGAGGCCTGGTTGGCCAGTGTGGTTCTGATCTTGGATCAGGAAGGCTGTGATCTTGCTTGTAAGCTGGGGAGTGTTGTTTCTCTGATGTTGGAGGATGCATGTGTCTGGTGGACATCTGTGGCAGTGGCGTCACACATTCATGATATTGATTGGGATTTCTTTGTATCTGCCTTTTATGAAAGGTATCTTGGAGGGAAGTTTCCAAGGGTTGAGCAATGTGACGGTGGTGCTGTTGTGAAGCAAGTGTTGCTTGGGCAGGGAGTGGAAGTTCAGCCACCGGTATGTGACCGTTGTGAAAGACGTCATGTTGGAGGTTGTTGGGGCGCGGGTGCTTGCTGGAACTGTGGTTCCAAAGTTCATGTTAAGCGTGATTGTCCTCTTGGAGTGAAGTCAGCTTTGGTGATAGCCAAAGGATCTCAGAAGGGTCGTGGGCACGGCCAAGGCAAGGTTCGGTAGTGGCAGAAAGAGCAGAAAGTTGTGAAGAGTGTGGGAAAGGAGAATTGCTGGAAATGTGGGTCTGCTGGACACATGAGACGTGATTGTTTGGTGTTGGCTCGGAACAGCCAAGGTTCTTTACCGCAAGGAGGTGGTGGTGGCCCTAGTGTGTTAGCTGGTGCTGCAGTGGTGCGGCAGGAGGTTGATGGTTCCGCAAGGAAGAGAGCTCGTCAGATGAAGCTTCAGGGAGGTGTTGTGTTTTCAGGTAACCTTGTTAGTGATCTTTGCTCTAATTACCTTAGTTTGGTTTCTGTTGGTTTTCCTTGCGTGGTAAGTTTAGTCTTGTTGCTAGCATGTTGGGGTAATGGTTGTAGTTTGGAACATCTTTGGTGTGAGGAGGGCTTGTGAGAATCTTGTGGTTAATAGTTGTTGGTATGGTGGAGTAGTTAAGTTAGAAGTGAGGTAGGAGGTTGTTCTTAGACGGATTCTGAGGATGTTATTGGAGGGTGTGAACTGGCATTCATGCACAGTTAAAATCATTGTTATATGCTATATTATATATGTTGGTCCATGCATACATGTGGCATGACATTAGAGGTTTTGCATACATGTACATCAGGCATTGATAGGGCATGTTGGTGATCATGCATACGATGTTCACACTCACTAATAACTAATCAAATCTGTTAGAGTGGTGGTTGGATGATGGGTTTTTAGAGGTTGTTTTGGTGCTGGGTGAGAGTTAGACGTAATGAAGTATATTAGGCTAGTTGCTAGTAATAGTGAGAGTGGTATGGTTTGATGGTAGAAGGATAGTGTTTGTTGCTTAAAGAGAGTTTAGTGGTTTGGATAGCTAAGCAGAAGGGGTAGCACCTTGATGCTAAGTGTTGTTGTCGTTTAACGGTTGTGTTTCCAGGTGCTGGGGTAGCTTAGCTTTTGGGTTGTTGTGGAAGGGTTATGTTTGTAAGTGCTGGTTCTTAGCAACCTTTGAGGAGTTGAGGAGTTGGTATGTATGGTAGGTTGGGCGATGTCCTGGTAAGACAAGTGTTATGGTTGAAGTTTGAAGTGGAAGGATCATGAAAGATCGAAGGCTTGTGTTGTTTGAAAGGATTCTTATGAGAAGTGGTTGGCTGGTTGTGAGTAAGTGAATTCTTTTTGGAGAACAGCTGGCGGAGCCGAGTTGGGGTTGTGAAGTAAATTTTGGTTTGTGGGTGAGTAGGCCTGGTGAGTCGTTTTGGTAATGTTAGCGGCAGATGTGAAGGAATGTCAGCTTTGTTGAGGAGTTTGGGTAAGCAGTGGATGCTTAAGAATTTTTGCTTGTTGGGAAGATTCTTGGAAGGGGTTTGAGAGTTGCAAGAGTTTTGGAAGCAGAGAAGTTTGTATGGTGGTTGAATTGGATTGGTTAGAGTCCCTGTGTAAACCAGTCTTGGAAGTTGTGTGTTACAGTAATGTGTGCTGTGAAAGTTAAAGTTCTTCATGATTGAAGTTGGGGCTGTGTACAATCCGATATGTGGAAGGTTAAGTTGTGGCCATCTTTGAGTGTTCTGGGTTTGTGAACAGCATGTGGTGGTGTTGGGTTTGATGGAGTTTTGGTGTGGAAAGTGTTCAGTGTTGGTTGAGGTTTTTGTGTTGCCTTGTGTGTGTTTTGAGAAAGTTGTTGTTCTCTTTTCGCCGGTTGAAATTTCGAGGACGAAATTTCCTAAGGGGGGGAGAGTTGTAACGCCCCGGTTTTGGGCTCAGAAGTTTTGGGCGTTGACCGGTTCGGTCAAAGTGCTGATCGAATATATAAGAGTGAATTTAGGAAAGCTTAGTTCGGGTTGCATTAAAAATATGGAAAAATGTTCTAAAATCATCTTTTAATATATAAAAGTGAACTGTGAAATCAATTTTGGAAAATGAGGTTTGGAAGGGTGACATTTTGGGTTAGTGACCAAAATGTAATTTTTTTGAAAATTGCGTGACTGTTTTAAAAAGGATTGAAACTTTGAATCTTTAAGGAGCTATTTACCCAATGGGAGTTTCTCCAGATTTTCTAAATATATTAAATGATTAATTAAATGTTTTTAAACTAAAGAAAAGTGGAGGGAAGATATTTTCCTAATTCTAACTAACTTTTCTCTCAACCATTTTCTCTCATCTTTTCTCTCAAACCAAACACATTCTCTCCAGATTTCCTCCTCTGATTTTGTCACTCAAATCACTCATTTCAACTCTCATTTGATTCCTAATCATCTCATCAACAAAACCTCTCAATTTACAAGTTGTTTCATCAAGCTTTTTGGCTCCAAAAAAGAGAAACTCAAGTTTGGAGGTAAGAACGTCTCTCTCCTCTAAACTATCAGTTCTTTACTGAAATTCCCAAGTTCTCAATCCTTGATTTGTGTTTTGTTAAAGGCTTTTCAATTGAAATCTTGATTTTGGCTTAAAATGCAAGATTTGGCGATTTTGGTGAAATTTTCGTGTGATCTGTTTGGGCAGTGTTTTGAAGTGTCAAAATGATGTTAAATGAATGCTAAATTGATTAGAAGTTGAGGTTTAATTAATGCAATCCCAGATAGGTTGAATTTCCTAAGTTTTGCTTGAGTTTTTGGTTGTTTTTGGAGTGTTTTTGGTGATCTGTTATACCTGGAAGTATAAGGACGTGTTTGTGATCATTTTGGATGTTAATTGATGTTTAAAAATGGTTAGAAGTGATGGATCTTGGCTGGGTTAAGTTTTGGAAATGTTTGGAGGTGTTTTCGGTTGTGTTTGGTAGCCGAATTATTGGTTGTGTGATGAGCAGCGAGTTTGGTTGTGTGGCTGCTGTTCTTAATGCATAATGATGCATTAATGTGCTGTTTTTGTGTGCTTGAAACATGGGAGTTTGATCCGTGAGCTTTAGAGGTGTTGCGGAAGGTTTCAGATGCTTGGAAGGCTTGGTGGCTAGCCTTGTTTTGTGTATCGGTGAGTGAAGTTGGGTTTTCAGCTTTTAAACCAAGGTTTGAAGGTTTTTGGGAGCTTAGTGTAAGTCTAAAAAACTTTGCTAAGCTCAAGAGTAAGTAAATGGTTTTTCGCTCTTGAATTATGATTGTGAAATTGGCTTTTAAGCAATTGTGGTTGATGATTGGAATGTATGTGTTTTGCATGGTTTAAATCTGTTTTGAAAGCATATTTTAGCATGGTTTAATGCTGGTTTTGAAAGCCATGTGTGAGGGATACTCAAGGTAAAAGATCCTTGGTTTTATACATTGGAAATGTGGATTTGATGCATGGTGTTGCATGTTGTTCAATGGCTTTATTTAATGCTTTAAAACAGTGAATTGATGTTGGTAAATGATGGTTTTTGCATATTGGTTATGCATGTGAATCATTTGATTAATGTGGTAATGGTTTTGCATATTGGTTATGCATGTGAAACATTGGACTAATGTGGTAAGGTGGTTATATTGGCAAGTGGTGTAAGTGGTTCTTGGTTCTTTGATCGGATATAGTTAGCCGGCTATAGGATTGGGTGCACCGTGAATTAAGTCGCCTTGGAGGTGGAGTGGTCAAGAGTGGACCGGTAAACTCCCTTCAAGTATCCTAACGAGATGGTTGAGGTCATAATGGAGGTGTTGCCCATTTGAGGACCTTGGTTGAGCAAAGGTTATATGGTGTTTAAAAGTCCATATGTGAGAACCTTGTGCTTGTTGAGATCACAATGGCGGTGTTAAGTCCATGTGTGGATCTTGTGTAGGGTGTCCCGGATCTCGTTAGTGATGTTATACAACTACCAATCGGTGAATGCAAAGGTTGTATGGTGTTTAAAAGTCCATACATGGGAACCTTGTGCATGTCAAGGTTGTATGGTGTTTGAAAGTCCATACATGGGAACCTTGGGTAAAAGTTGAGGTTGTATGGTGTTGAAAGTCCATACATGGGAACCTCGGGAAAGCTAAGGTTGTATGGTGATTAAAAGTCCATACAAGGGAACCTTAGGATGTTGAGGTCAAATGGTGTTTAAAAGTCCATTTGGGAGACCTTGGATTGGTAGGGTGTATGGAGCGTAGGGACAACGCTCGGAATCCGCGTATCCGATTGGGTGTTGAGTTGAAAAGTGAATGTGGTTGATCACTTGAAGGCCAATATGATGTTCTTGATTGTGGTGAAGCATGAGATGCTTGAATTGATGCATAATTGCATGTGAAGCATGAGATGCTTGAAAAGATGCATGGTTGCATGGAAAGTGCATAATGCTTGTGAATGCATGTTTACTTGTTAAGTTGAACAAGTGTTGATTATCATTTGGAAAATGATGCATGTGAGCATGAAATATCTTTAGTGCATTGGAGTCTTGTTAAGACTTGTTTTAAAAGGCATGTGATGATGATGTTGTGGTTCATATATGTTGCCTTTGGTTTAATGCATGTGTTGGTTGGTTAGTGAAATGGTTTTAAAAGATTCTTGCTTGAGTTGGCTTCCAAGTTTAAGAAAGGTATGTTGTGAAATGGGAGTGTTTTCCAAGGTTTTGTTTTAGCTTGCATATGGTGTTTATGCATGGTTTGGCTAAATGGTTGATTTTGTAAGTTGTGCTTTGAAAAGGTTTTCTTAGCATGCTAAGCTAAGGGTTGGTTTTCATGTATGTGCGATGCATGGTTTTGAGCTTATTGTTGAAAAGGAGTTTTCAAACATGGCTTTGGTAAACAAATCGAGTTTGTTTTAAAAGTGATTTATGGCTCGCTGCATTGATGGTGTTTTGGTTTTGAGCTTTCCTCACTAAGAATTATGTGCTTACGCTCCTTTTTGTCCATCAATGCAGATTCTTGAAGTTTGGACAGCGAGGAGCAAGGGATTGAAGAAGGACTCTACTTGAGATGTATGTCTCGGTTAATAGCTATAGTTAATAAAGGCAATGGGGTAGAATCTCTTGGGTTGATGTATGTGTTGGTTTATGTTCGGACAAGTATGGTTTTGTGTTGTTGATGTTGTTGAAACATGGTTTGGCTTATGAGTTTGAATTGGAAGTATGTTGTTCAAATGGTTGCTTGTGTTGGAAGCTTAGCCTTGAAATTGGGGCTTTTCATATATGTTGTGATTTTGTTGAATTGTAGATGCAAGTATGCCTCTTTTATGTTAAATTGCATGTTGGCAAAGTTTGGTGGCTTTTGGAGCATGATTGGATGTTTAATTGCATGTTTAAATAGGCAAAATTCTGCATTTTGTGCAGGGTGTTTCGGAACAGGGTGAACCGTTTCGGAACGGGTGCCTTGAAGCATCCCAGGCGTCCGAAACGGGTGACACCGTTCCGAAACGGAAAGGCTACTGCCCGACCCCCGTTTCGGTACCCGTTTCGGAACGGCCCCGCGTTTCGAAACGGGCTGTCTCCCGTTCCGGAATGGTTGACCGTTGGGGGCTGACAGTGGCAGTTATGTGTTTCAAAATGTTTGCATTTTGGTCCTGAATCTTGTATGTGCAATTGTATGAGTTTGAGATGTCCGTTTGAGCTGAAATTTGGCCGAGATGCATGAAACATAATTAATTTTAAGTTGGTAACTTAAAATCTGGTTAAGGCCTCAAAGTTTTCAGAATTTACAATTTGGTCCCTAAAGTTGTGTTATGTGCAATTGGGTCCCTGAATGATCTCTGATGGTTGTGATCTTTGAGTATGATGTTTGCGTGATCACATCTAGGGTTAATGAGCATCTAGACAAGATTAAAAAGAAAAAAAAGGGTCGTTAATAAAGGTTGACTTTCGGGTTGACTTTGGTTTTCCCCGTGTAATCTTCTTAATTCGGGCCAACCGTCTAGGCCGGGTTAAGGGGGTTACAGTAAACCTTACTATTGTTTTCTTGATGGTTATTTAGGTTATAATCAAATAGCTATCGCACCGGAAGATCAAGAAAAGACGACTTTCACATGCCCGTATGGAACATATGCTTTTAGGAGGATGCCTTTCGGACTATGTAATGCACCCGCCACCTTCCAAAGGTGCATGATGGCCATATTCTCTGATATGGTGGAGGACTTCCTTGAAATTTTTATGGATGATTTTTCAGTCTTTGGGGACGATTTTGAAAGCTGCCTAGGCAATTTACAAAAGGTACTTGAAAGATGTGAAAAAGCAAACCTAGTCTTGAATTGGGAAAAATGCCACTTCATTGTAGATGAAGGGATAGTCCTTGGCCATAAGATTAGCTGCCGTGGCATAGAAGTCGACAGGGCCAAAATAGAAGTAATCGAAAAGCTGCCGCCGCCGACTACAGTCAAGGGTATTAGAAGTTTCTTGGGACATGATGGTTTTTATCGGAGATTCATTGCAAATTTCTCAAAAATCGCCAAGCCCTATTCCATCTCTTGGAGCAGAACCGACCCTTTGACTTTAATGATGAATGTACTGAAGCATTCAAGGTTCTGAAGGAAAAACTGGTAACAACCCCAATAGTACAGCCACCAGACTGGACACAGCCGTTTGAGATCATGTGTGATGCTAGTGACTACGCTGTTGGGGCAGCACTTGGGCAGCGGAGAGACAAATTGTTTCATGTCATATACTATGCCAACAAGACACTAAATGATGCCCAAGTGAACTACACCACCACAGAAAAGGAGTTATTAGCTGTGGTATTCTCCATTGACAAGTTTCGTTCTTACATACTTGGAACGAAGGTCATAGTGCACACAGACCATTCGACCCTCAAGTATCTGTTCGCGAAAAAGGATGCAAAGCTTCGATTGATATGGTGGATCCTGCTACTGCAAGAATTCGACCTTGAAATCAAGGACAAAAAAGGGACAGAAAATCAGGTGGCAGATCACTTGTCAAGATTGGAGAAGGGAAAAATTCTACCAATAGATGAGACAAACATACTGGAGACCTTCCCAGACGAGCAGCTCATTGCTGCCGCAATTACTGTCACGACAGCCATGGCGGCAGGTAAGTATTCTGAACTTCCTTGGTATGCAGATTTCGTTAATTTCTTAGTTAGCGGAATAATTCCTTCTGACCTTAATTATCAAGCCAGGAAGAGGTTCCAAAATGATGTTAAGCATTATTATTGGGACGAACCTCTTCTTTTCAAAATCTGTGCAGATCAGGTTATAAGGAGATGTGTACCACAGGAAGAGCAGAAAGACATATTGCATCACTGCCATGCTTCACAGTATGGAGGACACTTAGGAGGCAACAAAACTGCTGCCAAGGTGCTGCAGTCAGGGTTTTATTGGCCGTCACTATATAAAGATGCTCAAATCTTCTACAAGAGTTGTGAAAGGTGCCAACAGACAGGAAACATCACAAGGAGAAACGAGATGCCGCTGCAGAACATTCTAGAAGTCGAGATCTTCGACGTTTGGGGGATTGATTTTATGAGACCTTTTCCATCTTCATGTGGGAATCTATACATCCTCCTGGCAGTAGATTATGTCTCTAAGTGGGTTGAAGCTATCGCCACTCAAAAGAATGATGCCAAGACAGTTCAAAGATTCTTACACAAGAACATTTTTTTTCTAGGTTTGGCATCCCTTATTAATGATGAAGGGAGACATTTTGACAACAGGGTTATTGCTGCTGCCTTGAAGAAATACGGTGTCAAACATCGGATCGCGACAACATATCACCCACAGACCAATGGACAAGCTGAAATTTCCAACAGGGAAGTCAAGATCATTCTTGAGAAGATGGTTAAGCCAACTAGGAAAGACTGGTCTTTACTCCTCAATGATGCGTTATGGGCATATAGGATAGCTTTCAAAACTCCATTAGGAATGTCTCCATACTGGTTCATTTATGGGAAAACATGTCATCTACCTGTCGAGATAGAGCACAGAGCATACTGGGCGATCAAGACAATGAATATGGACTTCGACAGGGCAGGGCAGAAAAGGCTGTTAGATCTGAATGAAATTGAAGAAATCCGAACAATGGCCTATGACAATGCAAGAATTTACAAGGATAAAACGAAGAAGTGGCACGACAAAAAGTTGCTGCCACGACAGTTCTGCCCAGGGCAGCTCGTATTGCTGTTCAATTCTAGACTGAAACTCTTCCCAGGGAAGTTAAAATCTAGATGGTCTGGCCCTTTCCAAGTCATACAAGTTTTTCCCCATGGTGCCATCACAATCCGATCATTAAAAGATGGGCACCAATTCAAAGTCAACGGACAACGCTTAAAGCATTATCAAGGGACTGAAGCCCCAGGAATACAGGAAGTGGTTACCTTAGGAGATGCCCCACCTGGAATCCCTAATTTAACCTAAATTTCATTTTATTTTATTTTATTATTATTATTCATTAGGAAATAAGATTTATTTTATTCGAATAATGTTTTTATTTTTATTGTTTTTAGGAAATAAAGGAGTCAAGAAGAACAGGAGAAGTGAACTCAGCCCACCATCCATCCATCAGCCCAACAAAGCCCAATTGTTGAAGCCTGTCGTTACAGCTACCGCAACATACGCGGAAAATACAGGTTGTCATCATACTTCCGCGACAGACACGGAAACACGTCACAGACGTGTAACAGACGTGGAAACGTGTGTCAGACGCGTCAGACACGCTAGCGTACAACAGCTGGCCCCATTATTCGCGCATGCCGTTACAACTTCAACGGGCAGCAACTTCCTCTCTATATAACCCCGTTTCATTTTCATTTTCACTCACTTCTGCTTTTCTTACTTGCTCTCTCTCTCTTTAGTTTTTATTTGCTTTCAGTTTATTTTCACAACCCTTGCACAAATATGTCTTCTAGGAAAACCTGACGCAGTGCTGCCTCCAGTTCCACACCAGCAGCAACTCCCCCTCTTTCATTTGCTAACAGAGACATGTGGGAAGAGAGAGGCTTTATTTACACATCAACGGAGGAACATCTAGGCCTCAAACCATTCATAGCCTGAAAGATCAGAGCCTTACATTGGCAAACCTTTGCAGAGCAGCCGGAGGAAATGAATGTCATGCTGGTTCGAGAATTTTATGTTGCCATCAGCAGCAGGACAGCGACATCGGTGTTCGTTCGAGGGAAAGAGGTGCCATTTGAAGCAGAATACATTAATACCCTCTATGGCTTCTACATCGGTATCAATAAAGACGCCCACCAGCAATTCCTGAATACATTAGACACTGCTGCCTACGACGCTGTCATGGCAGAATTGATAGAGGAGGGAACTGAATGGAACACCAGCAAGAAGAATCCAAGGACAGTACGGAGGACCCAGCTGCTGCCGGAGGCAAAGTTGTGGAATGCCATCATAAAGAAGAGGATCATGCCGTCATCCCACAACACCACCGTCGACGAGCCAAGGTTAGCGTTGATACACTCTATTCTACATGAACGACCTATTAATATGGGCAGCTTTATTCGAGAAAGTATTTTGGAGTGTGCGCATAGACCGACGGGTCCCCTCTACCTTCCATACCTCATCACCTCGCTCTGTCGCGGCCATAATGTTCCAGAAGTACGCACTGATGTGATAGAAGAAGGAAGAGGTTGGACTGAAAAGAACATCCTCAGTCTTATAGAGCTGACTGTTGCTACCCCTGTCATCATTCGACCCCGCTGCCGCCACAGCCGAAATGACAGAGCAGCAGCACACTGAACCAGCTGCCGCAGCAGCTGCCCCGACAGACTCTTCTACCCGGATATTAGCTGCCATTCAAAAGCTGGAGTAAAGACAGCTGGCTTAATGACTTTCATCAGGGACTTTGCTGCCTCTACGGTAACTTTTATTCAAAACTCCTTAAATTTCCCTGATGCTGCATTCCCCACTTTTACTGCCCATTATTTTATTGTACCTACACCTGCCCACACACCTACACCCGCTGCCACCCCACGGACACCTTCTGCCGCTTCAACGCCAACACCTGCCCCAACAGCAGCGGGCAACACCCATGCTGAGACTTCTGCCCGTGGGACAAAGAGAAAGACAGCAACGAAAGAACTTGATGCCTTTATTGCCGATCTCTCTTCCTCTTCCGTTTGGGCCGCCAGTGATAATGAACCCTCGATCAAGAGGAATTTGTCAAAAGAGTTCTCACCAATGAAGAGGCAAAAGCGGATGGCAGACAAAGGTAACATGCCAAAAGCCAGCAGCAGCAGAGGTGACGGCAGCACCGGTGGTGATAGCAGCAGCAGCGGTGAGAGCAGCAACAGCTCTGAAATCCAGGTTGTGGAGCAACCGCCTCACATCTCCCCGACCAGGATCCAGCCACCACGGGAGGCCAAAGCAAAGAACACATCTGCCTCCCCCGTGCCCCAACCAGCTCCGAAAGCCAGAGCCCGCCGCCAGATCAGACTCAGCAGCAGCAGCGAAGACAGCGATTAAAATTTAAGTTTCTTATCTTATTATTGCTGTCTGCTATATATTTTTTGATGTACTACCTTATTATTTTTTTCTTCTGTCATTTTGCAATGAGGGCAATGCAACCCTTGAGTTTGGGGGTGGCATCCCTCCATTAATGGAGTGCATCCTAGTTTTAAAACATGTGTCTTTACCTAGTTTATTTTTGTCAAAAAAATGAAAATATTGAAAACTTTGGCTGAAAACTATGACTTGAACTTACCTGCTGTGACAGCCCTGTCGTGGCAGCGACTTTAGGATAGTTTTTAGGAGAAGTTTAGAGCCTTTCTATAGTTCTGAAAAATTAAACACCATTGTGACTGTTATACTGCTTAGACTTCTTTTAGCCAAACGAGAATAGAAAACTTAGCACTTAGAGTAGAAAAGAGACTAGAATCTCAGGAAACCTAGAGGTGCCTACCACTGGCTCTAGGCAGATAACCAGAGAAAAAACTTCTAGAGGTGCCTATCACCGGCTCTAGACAGTTAACTAGAGGTGCTTGAAATACTGACTCTAGTAGAAAAAAGGAGAAATTAGAAAAAAAAGGAAATAACTAGAGGTGCCCGATTCTGGCTCTAGTAAGAAAAAGAAAGAAATCAGTCTCGTAAGAAAAAAAACTCTAAACAAGCTAAAGTATAATATTCTAGTGAAACTAAGAGAGTCTCGGCATATAACTGTTCACAAGCATGCACACACTGCACGAGGACTATAGAGAGATTCCGGACAGATCCTAGATTATCCGACAGGGTGCTGCCATCACAGGGAACGAACGACGGGTAAGGGAAAGTTCACTGTTTGAAAGCCAAAACAAAAATATTTCATTTTTCTTTTAGGTCTTAGTTGCTTGAGGGCAAGCAAAAACTTGAGTTTGGGGGTGTGTTGAGTGTGTAAAAGTTCTATTATTTACACCCCTTTTAACCCATATTTCTGTTGCATTCAAGCATTATTTATTGCATTTAGGTCAGTTTATAGCAAAACATCACAATTATATTAAAAGGCACAGTTTCTACTAAAAATGGTTGTTTTTGCAGGTTGCGGCTATAGCAGACGGAAAGGGCAGGCTCTGGGCAGTGAAGCAGAAAAGCTGGAACTGGACGAGCAGTCAAGGAGGATGATGCTGCCATGGTTGCCACCGTGACAGTAGAGGATGACAGCAGTTTTGTGGAGAAGATGCAAAGTGGACCTCGACAGATAGAGAAAATTCAGCCCGTCTGTCGTGTGAAATCACCATATTTTTCCAAGCCCTAGATCAGAAGATATTCCAAGCCCAAAGTTCAAGGAGAGATAATCCCAAGAAAGAAGGAGGACGACTTAAAGAGAGATTCTCTAAATATTTAGTCTTTATTAGAGTTGTACTTTAATTTAAAGTTGTAATCCTTGCTAAATTAGATAACTTGAGCCCAAAGCTTATATAAGAGCATATATCTTAACCTAGAGGCATAACCGATTACCCTAGCTTCCTTCCCAAAACTCTAGCCGTTTTCCTTCCCACAACATGTTCTAAATTCCCCCTAGGGCCACAGGTTGATTTGTAAAGTAGTTGCAAGGGTTGTTTTTGTTTTAGGAATTTTCAGTTCAATAAAATAAACTTCAAGTTCTCTTATTTTGGTTATTAATATCTTGCAAGAGCATCGGGAGAGCATTGTGAGGTTATCTATTTACTTAGCATCGGGAGAGTTAAGTATACGAAAGAAATAAGAGCAAGTTCTCTAGTTTATAGTTGAACTATCTCGGACCTAGGGATAGGACGAGGTTAAGTGGCTAAAGAAGAATTCATCCACATCAGTGTTCATCCTTCGATTCACGCCGGGAGGTATCATCAAGACGTGATCATCGACAGACTTGGACCTAGGGATAGGACGAGGTTAAGCTGCTGCGACAAGCAACGGACTGCTGCCGCGACAGGTGCTGCTGCGACGGGAACGGACTGCTGCCGCGGCAGGTGCTGCCGCGACGGGAACGGACTGCTGCCGCGGCAGGTGCTGCCGCGACGGGAACGGCGACAGCACTGGATTTCCTAGACTCAGCAATACCTGCACTACTGAGCAATTCAATACCAGCCCATTCTCTCTATCTTGATTTTCCTTCTCTTTTATTTACGTTTACTTTATTATTTTCGTGACAACTTCTCAAATATTTTCTTTACCTTCGTGCAGTGAATTAAGGTGAAGCTATTAGCCCAATCCCTGTGGAGACGATATCTGATACTTCGTATCACTTTACTACTTGCGTCGTGTATACTTGCACTACAATTGCGATAGACTATTTTACAAAGAAGAAGCATTAGCAGTATTCAAAGCCTCAGAAACCTCAGAACCAACTGCTAACGCTGCCTGGGAAGTCCTTTTCTTGGTAAACTTGAAGTCGGAGGGAAAACCGATCAGACGATAACAATTTTCACGACGATGCCCCTTCTTCTTGCAATAGTCACAAACTCCAGAAAAACGGCGCACATCTGCACCTCTAGATGTATTGGAGAAAAGGGCCGAGACATCACCAAACGAGCCACCAGAAAGTTGGAGATGATGAGATTCCTCTTGTACGATCATAGAGTAGGCTTGATTCACCGTCCGCAAAGGTTTCATGAGCAAAATCTGACTCCGCACATCAGAATAGGTTTCGTTAAAGCCCATCAGGAATTGAAAGAGTCTCTGCTGAACCACATGAGTTGCATTCTGTTGAGCGACATCGCACTCACATGTTGAAAAAGGAACTAAAGCATTGTATTCATCCCATAAGAGTTTGAGTCGAGTAAAATAAACTGAGACAGACGAGTCACCTTGAACGAGTGTTGCAATCGATCGATGAAGAAAGAAAACCCTAGAACCGTCAATTTTGTCGAATCGTTCCTTCAAATTTTTCCAAATAGCCGCCGCGTTAGACGCAAAAACTATCCCAGCCGAGAGATCTTGGCTCACCATGTTGAGAAGCCAGGAGAGCACAATAGCATTGCACCTTTCCCACTGCGAATGAAGCTCCGATTCATAACTCTCCTTTTTGCAATCACCATCAATGAAGCCGAGTTTGTTCTTCGCCAGCAACGCAATCCGCATCGATCTGCTCCAAACGTTGTTATTCTCATTTCCGACGAGCTAATGTGACACCAGATTTACTCCCGGCGTGCCGGACGGATGTAGAAAAAGGGGATGATTGGAATCGAGCGTGGTTGGCATCGTGAAACAAAGGGGAAAAGGGGATGACGAAACGAAAGAAAAGGGATTTTAACCAAAGGTCAACAAAACACAAAATGGAAAAGGAAATCGGGCTAGAATGCAGGAGCCCAAAAACAGAGGAAACCGGGCTTTAAGACCTAGCTCGCGATACCATGTAAAAAATGAATATGGATAATACTTCTATTGTATTATTTCCAAAAGGATTGAATTACACTAATTACAAAGGAATGTATATATACATGTATGAAAGGACTAACTAACAAAATAACAGAAAATAGTTACAAATAAACAGCTTCTAACTAACTTGCTAATTTCCAACAGTTTTTGAAACAACCTGCTTTTGGACAGCACTCAACAACACCAAATGCGAAACTAAAATTACTAATTTTTATGTTCTAAAAATCACGACAGGAGTACAAAATTTGTTAATATCCTTAATATATGAATCCGAAGATAAACTATTATTTCCTCTTCATTAAAGGCTTGCTCTATACACAACAAACAACTTTTCCAACTTTTTTCTTCAAGGATTGAAATGGGAAAGAATACATTGAAAAAAAGAAAATGGTTTCAAGATCTTCTCAAATCAGATAAGAAAATTTTGAGGATTTTTTGTATTGTTCTCTTTATTAAAGTATTTTGTTTTATTCTCATGTTTTTTCCTGATTTTTAATCATTGTGTGGGTGTGTTTTTACTTTTTCGCAGTATAAATTTATTGTTAGAAAATGTAACCTTATCCGTAATTGAATTATATTATAATGTTTTGATGTGTAGATATTATTGTATATCTTCTATCAATAATGCATGCTGAATGCTTTAATATTCTACACTTGGCATGATTTTTAGTTTTGACCTACAAATGCTTTACTGTTTTTTATATCTCAAAATCAAATTGGTAAAAAGGAAACCCTCTAATTGAAGTATGCTATAAAGTCCAAACATCCTCTTTTTTTTATATTCATATGTAATAACATGTGTTTTGCTGAGGTAGATCATTAATTAAAACGGAGAAACACCTAAAGGCAGGCTGATGAAACAGTAACTTGAATGTAGATACTAATTAAAATCATTTCTATTCTTAATTTGTAGACCGTATTGTATTCATTGTATCCTCTTTAGGGTAAAATTAATTTAGGGTAATTTAGTCGTATTGTATTGTGAACATAAAAATAGATTAATTAGTGACTTGAATCTCTGTCGCCAATACATGTGATTACAAAATGCTTGATTTTTGTTATTGTTTCAATTTGTATTCATTGTAATGTTATTTCCTTGCTTATTTTCATCAGTCTGCCTTTAGGTGTGCTTTGAATAATTTTTTTTGAATAGTGCTTTGGGTACTCGACTGAATTTCAGCACTTCATATCATCCTCAGATCGATGGTCAGTCAGAGAGAGTACAAGTGTTGGAAGACATGTTGAGATGTTGCATTATTGAATTTCAGGGTTCGTGGGAGAAACACCTAATGTTAGTAGAGTTTGCATATAATAACAATTATCAAGCGAGCATTCAGATGGCACCTTACGAAGCTCTGCATGATAGAAAATGTAGAACACATGTTTGTTGGGCCGAAGCGGGACAGAAATTGATACCTTTGCCTGATATGCTTAAGGGTACTACCGAGAAAGTACAATTGATTTGTGACCATTTGAAGACAGCTTCAGATAGACAGAAATCTTATGCAGATTTGAAAAGAAGAGAAATAGAGTATGTCGTGAGCGACAAAGTGTTCTTGAAAGTCTCACCTTAGAAGAAGGTGATGAGGTTTGGTAGGAAAGGCAAGTTGAGCCCGAGATTCATTGGTTCGTATGAGATAGTTGAGAAAGTGGGTCCCATTGCCTATAGATTGAGACTGTCGGCCGAACTAGAGAAGATTCACGATGTGTTTCATGTTTCGATGCTTCAGAGGTATATATCAGATCCGTCACATGTCATGCCAGTTGAGGAGATAGAATTGAATCCGGATTTGACCTACGATGAAGAACAGTTGAGATTTTGGCTTCGGACAACAAAGTGTTGCGAGGAAGAACCATTGAGTTGGATAAGATTAAGTGGCGACACCGAGGGGATGGAAGAAGCCACTTGGGAGAGGAAGGATGACATGAGAAAGCAGTTTTCGCATCTCTTTCCGCCAGGTAAATTTCGGGTTCGAAATTCCTTAAGTGGGGGAGAGTTGTAACGTCCCGAGTTTAGAGCCGGGAGATATCAGATTAGTTAAACCAAGTTAGGTTAAAATAAAATGAAGACAAAATATTTTTAACACACCTAAAAGTGTTTTAAAAGATAAAAGGGCAAAAAGGGGATTTTTAATAAAAGAAATAAGGAAAAGGGGGATTTTTGAAAGCCATTGTCTTCTCCAAATCTCTTTCATGTTCAAAAACCTCCCAAAAACCCTTTTCACTATTCCATTGGTTTCAACCTCTCAAACCAAGTGATTTCTTCAAGGTAAATGGTTCCTTAACTTAGTTTCATCTTCCTTGAGTCTTAAATGCTAAGATTTTTGCAAAACTCGTGGATTTAAATTTGTCTTGGTTTTTAAAGTTTGGTTTGAAATGAAAGGAGGTTTATGGGTTTTTCGTTTGGGTTGTTTATGGCTGAGTTGAGAGTTTTTTTAACTTTGTTTTATCGCTAAAATAACATAAAAATGGTGGGTTGTTATAGTAAACCCGAAATGGGTATTGTGGGTGATTTTGGGAGATGAAAATCTTGAGTTTTTGGATGGGTTTTTGGTCCAAATGACAACTGAAGGTTTGATAACTTTAGATTGATGTTTAGGGATGTTAAAAGGTCGATTTTTTATGGTAAATTCGTTGGGTATGGCTGCAAGTAGTTTGGGACTGAAATTGTTATGTTTCGGGTGAGATTTAGGCTTGAATCGATGTGTGTTGTTATAAGATTGTTGAGTTCCAGGTTTTTGCTGTGTTTGTGAGTGTATTTGTGTTCTAATGTTCGATTTTAGGTTGCTCAAAACTGAGGAAATTGGATTCGAGCTTTGTGGATGGAAATCTGGGTAGTTCGGAGGCTTGATTCGGCATCTTGGACATCGGTTGTGTGTTGGCTGGTGAGTGGATCGATTTTAAAAGCCTTAACGTGGTTGAGGGAATGTTTTGGGAGTTTGGATTGAGCTTGAAAAGCCAATCCAAGCTCAAGAGTAAGTTTTAAAGGTTTATGCAATTAATCCGTGTTTTATGATTTTTGATGCAATGTGAACATGTCATGTTGATAATGTGTTAGTTTGCATCGTTATACATGTTGAGACTTATGACTTGTGTCTATATTTGCATTGTGAGTACATGCTTTGCATGGAAGTTTGGACATGGTAAGTGGTTCGAGCATCGGTAGTGCTTGTGGTTGTGAATGAGTATATTGACACGTGTTGAGTTGTTACCAGATATAATTGATCGATCAATAGGATTAGAGTGCATTCGAGGTAAAATTTGCGCGTGGCCTTAGTGTTGTTAGATTCCACTAAGGAGGAGTACGGTGATGTGAGATTCTACCATAAGGTATGTTTTTACTAGACGGGTGAGTGTGGTGATGTGAGATTCCATCGGAAGTGTCTAGTGGCTTTGAGAAACTATATGCATATCCGAGTAAAAACGATGAAGGTCAATATACTCATGATGCTTTAATTCTCATGTTAAGCATGTTGTTGATTTCTTCTTTTATGCTTATGCATTGTGGTTACTTTTCTTGCGTTATGAGAATGAGCATGTCGTAAGCCTATGGCTTGTGGTTGCATTCGGTAAATGCACGCAAAGGTAAATGCATGTGGTTATGTGTTCAAGCATGTGGAAATGATTTGGAAATGGTTTTGGTTTTCAAGAAAACTATGTTTTAAAACTGCATTGTTGTAGCTACCATTTTGAGCACCGCTCACTAAGCTTAAACGCTTAAGCTCTCTTTTCCAACAATGCGAGACCTTAGACCTTCGGAGCAGCTCAAAGAACAATAGAGAATCCAAGGGAGTTTGGTTTGCTCAAGTATGAGTTCAGACTTCAATAATTATATTAAGCAATGGGATAGAACCTTTATGTTTTGAGGTGTTGTTGGCATGTCTCTTGCTTTAGACAAGTTTGCTTAGATGTTTTGGGCTTGTATTACCTTATGCCATATTGATTTATGCTTTTGTTTAGTTTTTGGCCTTGTTGGTGAATGCTATGTATAGGGGTGTAAATGAACAGAGTGTTCGATGAACCGTTCGTATAGCGTTTGTTTATTAAGCTAAATAAACGAGTATGAACAAAATTTTTATGTTCGTTTAATAAACGAACGAACACGAACAAAGGTGTGTTCGACTAGTTTATGTTCACGAACAAGCTCGTTTATAGGCTGGTTTATGCGCTCATGTATAAGCTCGTTTATAGGCTCGTTTATAGTCTCGTTTATAAGCTTGTTTATAGGCTCTTTTACATGCTTGTTTATAAGCTCGTTTATAGAATGAAAATGTTTGTGGATGTATCTAAATACTACTTTTTGTTGTTGCTAAGGATATTATATTAAGTTCATGTTTAAATGTAAGTTTTTATTTGTTGCTTTTTATTTATTTATTTATTGTTAGTTTAGTTAACATTTCTTAAAATATAAACAAACATGTTCGCGAACGAATAAATGAGCACGCTCGTGAACACTTAAACGAACATGTTCGCGAATACTTAAACGAACATGTTCGTGAACACTAAACAAACGAACACAGACACAATATTAAAATATTTAAACGAACACGAACTGAACATGAACACCTTTAAAATTAAACAAACGAACACGAACAGAGGCTTGTTCGTTCAAGCTCAGTTCATTTACACCCCTAGCTATGTATGCTTGTTTCTCTAGGAATCTTATCATGTTGGTCGTTGCCTTGTTAAGTGTTTAAATTTGCACTATAAGCATATCCATGGATGCCTTGTATTGTATGTGTGGTTGTATGTTGCTTGAATGGTCATTAAATGCCTTTTGTGTTGAGTCCTTGTGCTTTTAGCAGCTTGAATCTGTTTTGCATTGCAGGGCGTATCGATACGCTCAAGGGCGGTATCGATACGGTCCCTTGTTTTGGGCAAGGCGTAACGGTACGCGGGGGCGTACCGATATGAAAAATGCTCTCTGGAAATATGAGAAATTGACGAGATTTTGGCGTATCGATACGAGTCCTGAGAGTATCGGTATGATCTTCGTAGTTGACCAAGGGAAGTTGACCGTTGAGGGCGTATCGATACTCACCTTGTGGGTATCGATACGGCTTCCCTAGGTTTGACTTTTGGGTGTTGACCAAGTCAAGGCGTATCGATACGGTCCTCTAGCGTACCGATACGACCTGTTGTAAAAGTTAAAAAGGGTTATCTAAATTTTCTGTTATCCTTGTGTGTTTTCCGCTACGTGTTCCTTCATATAAGACATAATTAATGCATCTAGACGAGATAACTTTAAAAGAAATTTTCTAGGGTTGATAATCGGAGTGGAACCTTAAAGGGTTTCGCTTCGGTTTTCCCCGTGTAACCCATTCGACGCGGTCTGGCGGCTAGGCCGGGTCGAGGGGGTTACAGATCATGAACGAATGTTTTCATCACTCCAGAAAACAATTGAACTTTAGTTTGAATGGGGGCATCACCTTGCATGAGAAGGTAAAAAAGGAAAAAAAGAAGAAACACATGCGTTGAAGAGTTCTAAGTGAGTCGTGTTGTCAAGAAAGATCCACCTATAAGATGAAAGAGCTCAGAAGCGTGAAAAGAGAGAGAATTGCACTTGATAAACAAATGATGCCATCAGATTGGGGCAGTCCACGTAGGCCAATGATTTAAGGCCCTTAGTATTAATAGGCGCGGGAAGAAGAGATTAAAGCGCCAACATCATTCGAAGATATTCAAGGTGGAAATAAGCTTTCACATGCAAGAAATTCAAGATGTCCTACAGGGGCAAGAATTTGAGAATTCACAAGAAGCAATGAAGATGCTTGATAAGGGGCATATGAAGACTTGAAGCTTTCAAGACCACACAAGGAAGCCTTTCACTCAACATTGATGTATCAACCACAATGATGGTGGATCTTGAGTCATTTGCCTATGAAGATTGAATGTTTTCGATGAAGCAAGGAGATATAAAAAATGAGAATGGCGAAGGCAATTTGTCCTTCCAGCCAGGAGTACAAGATCATTAGATTAAGTGAGCTAGTTTGCAAAGTTCGAATGTTCGAATGTTTACCATGAGTCGAAAAATACTGTGAGGAAGTATAACTGCTTATTTGGATTGAGTGAGCAAACGTGTGAAAAAAAGAATTCTAAGAAAAAGAATTCAAAAGGCAAAAGAAATGAGACACGCATTCATGTTTTAGGCATCCATAGAGGCATGCACATCATAATTGCATTGAAAATCGTATTTTTTAGCTACACGAAGGACCTTTCAGCAAAAGAACTCGCTTATTCACCCAAGCGTAAGGTGGATGAAACCCTTTTTGGAATCTTCTTATGTATTCGAGCACAAGGAGAATAGAGCCCGCTTATTCATCCAAGCATAAGGAGGATGAAATTTTTTCAGAAGATTCACCTATCCGTTCAGGTGAAAAGGGAAAGTCTGCTTATTCATCCAAGCATAAGGAGGATACTTTTTTTTAGGAGATTCGCTTATCCGTTTAGGCGTAAGGAGAATTGAGTTCACTTATTCATCCAAAAATAAGGAGGATGAAATTTTTTCAGAGATTCGCTTATCCGTTCAAGTGTAAGGAGAATGGAACCCATCTTAGCTATTCGAGCAAAAGGAGAATAAAATGAGCCTATCCGTTCAGGCGTTTGGAGAATGGAACCCGCTCATCTATTCGGCCATCTGGAGAATAGAACATGCCTATTCGTTCGAGCATCAAGAGAATGGAGCCAATCGGAAAATCGGTGAAAATAAGTGCTTTTTGGTCTTTGCTTTATCCCTGTTACACAGAGATAAGCAATGAGGGGCAGTTGTTGTCACTATATTTTCACCCACCATTACCAAATAATTAAAATAAAAAAACTTTTTTTCTTAAAAAAATAAAGACCCCTTCTAAAATAAAAGAACTCAAAAAGCTCATCCCAAAAGGACCATTTTTTAAAACTCATTTCAAATAAATAAATAAATAAATAAATAAATAAATAAATGATAAGCCCACCTTGAAATGCAAATGCCCACATTTAAAAACCCATTTGAGTAAAGAATAATAAAAAAATAAAAAATAATAGGTGTAGAAAAAAGGGGAAACAAAAAATCACAGCAAAAAAATAATAAATAAAAACATAACAAAAAACAACAAAAAATAGCAAAGAAAAACAACAAAAAATAAAAGAAAAAAAATAAAGGGGAACTAGCGCGCGTCACGCGCGCAGGCTGGTTCCCAAAAACCCCTTGTTCGACGCGACTGTTGGTGACCGTCCGCCGTCTCCAGGCCACGGCTGCCGTCACCGTTGGTGTCGGTCGACATGTCTCGTCGTCGCCGACCCAACGACACCAACGCCGCTCGCCGCCGTTCACTGTAGCTGCCGGAATCTAAAAAAACTGAGGAGAAGTGGTCAAAACCTAGGCTTGAATCAAGGGAAAATTTGATCCTGAATTTGAACCAAATCGGGATATTCTTGAGGGGTTTTTCCGAGGATCAAGCTTTGTGTCGGATTCAGTCTTCAATTTGGGTATTAAATCCCGATTTGGCTTAAATTGTAAGCTGAAAATTCATAAACCCCCTAAACCCCATTATTCAACACACACTTGGAAGAGCAAAAAAACAAAGCTTAAAAAATCCAAAAATCCTTTAAAAATTTCTTTGAGTTTGTTGGAATTTTTGGAGTGAAGTTCAAGTTCGGGGCAATTTTCCGGAGGTGTTTGGGAGGCAATTCGAGAAGGATCACATATGAGTTCTTCGTTTTTCGGTAAAATTCTTCTCTTCTCTTTTCTTTAAAATTTGTTTTAGTAAATTCTATACTTGTTCTTGGTTGAATCTTGTTTTCTTGTTTGGTGTTTGTTTTTGTTTGTTGTTAAGTTGTGTTTGTTGAAGTTGGAAAATCGTTTCGTGGATTTGGTAATATTTTGTTCTTTTTTGCTTATTTTTTAGTTTAATCTTTAAAATTCTTGCATGCTTAAAAATGTTGTTTTATGAGCTTTGATCTTTAGAAATGAAATATTGAACCTTAAAAGTTTTTTTTTTAGATTTAGGAATAAAAATGAATTAAAGTTGTTTTAAATAAAAAACTAAAATCAAGGGGTTTAATTAGAAGATAATAAATCATGGGTGAAAAAAATAATAAAAAGGGCTTAATTTGTTAGGAAAAAATAAAGAAGATTTTGGAAATATAATTTTTAATAATATAAAGGAAGCTTAGGAAAAAGTAAATAAGGGTACTTTAGGAAAAAAATAATAAGTTTTTTTAAAAAAGCAAAGAGAAAATAAAGATAATTTTTAAAGGCTTAAATAATAGAATTAAGAGAATTAAAGTTTAGAAGAAGAAAAAACAAACATAAAGAAAATCTTTTCAAAATAAGGTTTTTTAAGTTATCTTTTAAATAAAGCTTTTAAAAAATAAATAATAATAATAATAATAATAATAATAATAATAATTTTTGAAGTCTTTTAAGAAAAAAATCTTTTTGGAAATAAAAAGAATATAAAATAAAAAAACCAAAATGTAAAAAAGGCAAAAAGAAGGGTCTTGGTTTTAAAAGTAAAAAGAAAAGAAATAAAAATTTTTTTTTTTATAAGGAAACAATAAAAAGTAAAAACACAAAAGAAAATTCAAGTTTTTTGTTTGTTCTTTAGAATTAGGTCAAAACTTAGGACTAGGTTCTAAAAGCTTAGATAGAGACGTGTTTGTAGAAAGAATCTCTTCACAAAAATTAAGATACACTTAAACAAACTTAAACCCTCAATTAGGAATAAAAGACTTGAACTATTTTAGGGTCTAAAAAAACTCAAACATAGAATAAATAAAAAATGCTCAACACATTAAATTTCCATGTTGTTTGAAAAAGTGAAATTAATTTAATGCGGTGACTTATCAAACGAGAATGACGGGTTAGCGCCAAAAATGTTGGCGGTGATTAAAGTTCATCTCTCAGGCGATAAGGCCGTTAAAATAGTTTGATATTCATTAAACGGAAAAAACAAAGTCGAACCTTCGTGAACTTGCAAATTCTAGTTTTAGAAACGATTTTAAAATCAATTAGGTACCAATTTTGGGCGTCGTGGGGTGCTAACCCTTCCCCACGCGTAACCGACCCCTGAACCTATTTTTCTGATCTTTCGTAGATCAAAACCGTTGTTTTATTAAAACAAAATATTTTATTAAAATAACCCCGTTTTAAAGTGATCCAATCACACTTTTTAAAAAGGTTGATGGCAACTCCGTATTTTTTTTTAATTTTCCAAAAATTCGAAGCCCTCCTTAAAAAAGGGTTGCGACAACACCTAACTAAATTGCTTACTCGATTACTATAAAACTGTGTAAATTCATGTCTTGTTCGATTGACTCTAAATAAAATAGTTATTGGCTTGATGGAAGTCGAATTTCATGTTTACTTGCTTCGTGCTGAGAAGCACTTAGAATTTGTCTTTTATTTGATTATTACGGAAATATCTATTATGATAAGTATATTATGTTAAAAATAAGTCATGCTTGAAAACTTACACGATAAGTAGTGTATATATATATATATATATATATATATATATATATATGAAATGCTATATTTGAAAGATTTAAGGATTGTTTCGACTAAATTCAACTGTCTTATACTGTTTTTGAACTTTTAAATGTAAATACATGATTTATGGAAAAATTTGAATAAAATACAAGTATGCATATACTATTTTGAACTTTTAAATGTAAATACACGATTTATGAAAAGATTTGAATGAAATACAAGTATGCATATACTATTTAGAACTTATAAATGTATATACATGATTTATGAACATATTTGAAAAAAATAGAAGCATGCATATACTGTTTTTGAACTTATAAATGTATATACATGATTTATGGACAGATTTGAATGAAATACAAGTATGCATATATTATTTAGAACTTATAAATGTATATACATGATTTATGAACATATTTGAAAGAAAAAATAAAAGCATGCATATACTGTTTTTGAACTTATAAATGTATATACATGATTTATGGACAGATTTGAATGAAATACAAGTATGCATACACTATTTAGAACTTATAAATGTATATACATGATTTATGAACAGATTTGAAAAAAATAAAAGCATGCATATACTGTTTTTGAACTTAAAAATGTATATACATGATTTATGGACAGCTTTGAATGAAATACAAGTATGCATATACTATTTAGAACTTATAAATGTATATACATGATTTATGAACATATTTGAAAAAAAAAGCATGCATATACTGTTTTTGAACTTATAAATGTATATACATGATTTATGGACAGATTTGAATGGAATACAAGTATGCATATACTATTTTGAACTTATAAATATATATACATGATTTTATGGACAGATTTGAATGAAATACAAGTATGCATATACTATTTTGAACTTATAAATCTATATACATGATTTATGGACAGATTAGAATGAAATACAAGCATGCATATACTATTTTCAACTTATAAATGTATATACATGATTTATGAACAGATTTGAATAAATATACAAAAATATACTCATAAATTGGTGATACTATGGAGGCTTTAAATAAAACATGTACAAGTGAAAATAGGTTACTTGAATCATGAGGCTTTGATAAAAAGAAACCAAGAAAGCTTATAAGCTAAATAAGAATCATTGTAGTATCCCTAAACTAGGCCTAGAAGAAGGTTACCACTTTTGATTCCTAATGAGTTACTCTAATATGCAATAAGGTAATCACTTTGAAGACTTAGGACCGAAATGAATAAAAAATAAAGACACTCGATGTGCAAAGGCCTAAAATGAGTAATATTTTGATGTTGGAGTTCATGCTAAATTTTCATGAATCCAAGGTTGTATACACTTGTCACACCATTTGATGACTAGGTGGAAGGGGTAGTATCGGCTATGAACAAATCAAGGAGGAGTCATCTTCTTGCTTGGTGATAACTGAAGCAAGTCTTGAGAGAGAGTGAGAGAAAACAGAAATTTCTTGAATGCATGAAAATCTAGACACAAGTTAGTTAAATCTTTTGAAGAACATTTCGATGGATCTAAGAGGAAGGTAAATTGCCCTTCCTTTCATTCATACAATTTGAATCACCATGATGCTTTATAAGATTTAGGTTCGTTTTGAATGATACTTGTTGCGTGTAAAATAGTCTATCGCAATTTTAGTGCAAGTATACACGACGCAAGTAGTAAAGTGATACGGAAGTATCGGATATCGTCTCCACAGGGACTGAGCTAATATCTTCACCTTGAATCACTGCACGAAAGTAAAGAAAATATTTGAGAAAGTTGTCACGAAAATAATAAAGAAAACTTAAATAAAAGAGTAGAGAAATCAAGATAGAGAGAATGGGCTGGTATTGAATTGCTCAGTAGTGCAGGTATTGCTAAGTCCAGGAAATCCAGTTCTGTCGTCGTCCCCGTCGCGGCAGCAGTCCGTTGGTTATCGCGGCAGCGATTACCCAACTCAGTACTTCAAGTTTGGCAAGAATCTCTGCTGTGCCTTGGCCTATCCCTAGGTCCAAGTCTGTCGATGATCACGTCTTTGATGATACCTACCGGCGTGAATCGAAGGATGAACACCGATGTTGATGAATTCTTCTTTAGCCACTTAACCTCGTCCTATCCCTAGGTCCGAGATAGTTCAACTATAAACTAGAGAACTCGCACTTATTCCTTTCGTATACTTAACTCTCCCGATGTTAAGTAAATAGATAACCCCGCAATGCTCTCCCGATGCTCTTGCAAGATGTTAATAACCAGAATAAGAGAACTTGAAGTTTATTTTATTGAACTGAAAATTCCTAAAACAAAAGCAACCCTTGCAACTACTTTACAAAACAACCCGTGGCCCTAAGGGGAATTTAGAACATGTTGAGAGGATGAAAACGGCTAGGGTTTTGGGAAGAAGGCTAGAGAATGGTGAATATCCTCCCTAGGTCGAAATACATGCCCTTATATAGGCTTTGGGTCCAATTTTTCTAATTTAGCAATGATTACAACTTTAAATTAAAGTACAACTCTAATAAAGACTAAATCTTTAGAGAATCTATCTTTAAGTCATCCTCCTTCTTGCTTGGGATTTTCTCTCCTTGAACTTTGGGCTTGGTATATCTTCTGATCTAGGGCTTGGAAAAATATAGTGGTTTTACACGACAGACAGGCTGAATTTTCTCTATCTGTCGAGGTCCACTTTGCTTCTTCTCCTCAAAACTGTTGTCGTCCTCTGCTGTCACGGCGGCAACCATGGCAGCATCGTCCTCCTTGACTGCTCGTCCAGTTCCAGCTCTTCTGCTTTACTGCCCAGCGCCTGCCCTTTCCACCTGCTACAGCAGCAACCTGCAAAAGCAACCGATTTCAGTAGAAACTGTGCCTTTTACTATATTTGTGATGTTTAACTGTAAACTGACCTAAATGTAATAAATAATGCTTGAATGCAGCAAAAATATGGGTTAAATATGGGGTAAATAATAGAACTTTTAGACACTCAACACACCCCCAAACTCAAGTTTTTGCTTGCCCTCAAGCAACTAAGACCTAAAAGAAAAATGAAATATTTTTGTTTTGGCTTAAAACAATGAACTTTCCCTTACCCTTCATTCGTTCCTTGTGGCGGCAGCACCCTGTTGGATAATCTAGAATCTGTCTGGAGTCTCCCTATAGTCCTCGTGCAGTGTGTGCATGCTTGTGAACAGTTATATGCCAAGACTCTCTTAGTTTCACTAGAATATTTCAGCTCTTAACCCGAATTTTTATGCCAAAGTTTATCTCTTTTTTTAAGGCATTTCTTATGCTCATTTGATTTTTAAAGCTAAAGTTTCACTAGAGCCGGTTTCGGGCACCTCTAGCTAACTTCCTAGAGCCGGTTTCGGGCACCTCTAGGGCTGTTGAGTCTATTTTTATTTTTTTTAAAACTTCTTTCCTAGAGCCAGTGTTAGGCACCTCTAGGGCTATTCAAGTGCTAAGCTTCCTATTCTAGTTGACTAAAAGAGTTCTAAGAAGTATAACAGTCACAATGGTGTTTAAGTTTTCAGAACTATAGAAAGGCTCTAAACTTTTCCTAAAACTATCCTAAAGGCACTGCCACGATAGAGCTGTCACGGCAGGTAAGTTCAGTTCACAGACTTAAGCCAAAATTTTCAATTTTTCTTTTTTTTTGACTAAAAATAAACTAAGTAAAAGACACCATTAAAACTAAATTAGACTCCATTGATGGAGGGATGCCACCCCCAAACTCGAGGGTTGCATTGCCCCCAATGCAAAATGACAGATAAAAATAAAATAAAGTAGTACATCACAAAATATATAAGCAGGCAGCAAAAAGAAGTTAAGAACTTAAATTTTAATCGCTGCCTTCGCTGCTGCTGCTGAGTCTGATCTGGCGGCGGGCTCTAGCTTTCGGAGCTGGCTGGGGTACGGGGGAGGCACATGTGTTCTTTGCTTTGGCCTCCCGTGGTGGCTGGATCCTGGTTGGGGAGATGTGAGGAGGTTTCTCCACAACCTGGACGTCAGAATTGCTGCTGATGTCCTCACCGATGTTGTTGTCACTGTTGCTGCCACCGCTGGCTTTTGGCATATTATCTTTGTTTGCCATTCACTTCTGCCTTTTGACCGATGAAAACTCCTTCGAGAGATTCCTCGTGATGGAGGGTTCATTGTCGCTGGCGGCCCAAACGGAGGAGGACGAGAGACCGGCAATGAAGGCGTCAAGTTCTTCTGTCGTCGTTTTTCTCTTTGTCTCTCGGGCAGAAGTCTCTGCTGCAGGGTTGCTGCCAGCGGCTGTCGTGGCAAGTGTTGGTGTAGATGCTGCAGGAGGTGTTTGTGGTGTGGCAGCAGGTGTGGGAGTGTGGGCAGGTGTAGTGACAGTAAAGTGATGTGCAGGGAAGGTGGGGAAGATAGTATCAGGGAAATTTAAAGTAGTATGGATAAAATTTACCGTAGAAACAGCAAAATCCCTGATGAAGGTCATCAGCCCAAGCTGTCGTTCTTCCATCTTCTAAATGGCAGCTAAGATCTGGGAGGAGGAGTCTGTCGGGGTGGCTGCTGCGGCAGCTGGTTCAGTCTCTGGCTGCCCTGTTGTGTCTGCTGTTGTGGCAGCTGGATCAAATGATGACAGAGGGGTGGCAGCGGTCAGCTCCATGAGGCTTAGTACGTTCTTTTCTGTCCAACCTTTCCCTTGGACTCGATGGTCATTGGTCACTTCCGGTACGTCATGGCTACGGCAGAGTGAGGTGATGAGGTATGGGAGGTAAAGGGGACCCGTCGGTCTGTGCGCGCACTCCAAAATGCTCTCACGAATATAGCTGCCCACATTAATGGGCCGTTCATGTAAAATGGAGTGTATCAAAGCTAACCTCGGCTGGTCGACCGTGGTATTGTGGGATGACGGCATGATCCTCTTTTTTATGAAGGCATTCCATAACTTCGCCTCCGGCAGCAGCTGGGTCCGCTTTACTGTCCGTGGATTCTTCTGGCTGGTGTTTCATTGAGTCCCCTCATCTGTCAATTCTATCATGACAGCGTCATAGGCAGCAGGGTCTAGTGTGTTGAGGAACTACTGGTGGGCATTGTCATTGTTGCCGATGTAGAATCCATACAATGTGTTAATGTACTCAACTTCAAACGGCACCTCTTTCCCTCGAACAATCACCGCTGTCGCCGTCCTGCTGCTGATGGCATCATAAAATTCTCGAACCAACGTGACGTTCATTTCTTCAGGCTGTTCCGCAAAAGTTTGCCACTGTAAAGCTCGAACCTTTCGGGCTATGAATGGCTTGAGGCCCAGATTTTCCTCCTCTGATTTGTAAATGAAACCCCTATCTTCCCACATATCTCTGATTGCAAAGGAGCGTGGGGTGGTTGCTGTCGGTGTGGAACTGGAAGCAGCATTCCTACGGGTTTGCCTGGAAGACATTGTTGCAAGGGTTGTGGAAATAAAAATGAAAGCAAGTAAAAACTAGAGGAAGCAAGTAAGAAGAGTAGAAGTGAGTGAAAATGAAAAATGAAACGGGGTTATATATAGAAGGATTTGCTGCCCGTTGAAGCTCTAACGACAGGCGCGAATAACGGGGCCAGCTGTTATGCGTTAGCGTGTCTGACGCGTCTATCACACATTTTTGCGTCTGTTATGCGTCTGTGACGTGTTTCCGCGTCTGTCGTGACAGCGTGATGACAGCCTGTATTTTTCGCGTCTGTCGCGGCAGTTGTAACGACAGGCTTCAAAAATTGGGCTTTCTTGGGTTGGTGGATGAATGGTGGGCTGAGTTCACTTCTCCTGTTCTTCTTGACTCCTTTATTTCCTAAAAAAATAAAAATAAAAACATTATTCGAATAAAATAAATCTTATTTCCTAATAAATAATACTTAATAATAAAACTAAAAAAATATAAAAAATAAAAATTAGGTTAGATCAGGGATGCCAGGTGGGGCATCTCCTAAGGTAACCACTTCCTGCATTCCTGGGGCTTCAGTCCCCTGATAATGCTTTTGGCGTTGTTCGTTGACTTTGAATTGGTGCCCGTCTTTTAATGATCGGATTGTGATGGCACCATGGGGAAAAACGTGTACGACTTGGAACGGGCCATACCATCTAGATTTCAGCTTCCCTGGAAAGAGTTTCAGTCTAGAATTGAAGAGCAATACAAGCTACCCTGGGCAGAACTGTCGTGGCAGCAACTTTTTGTCATGCCACTTCTTAGTTTAATCCTTGTAGATTCTTGCATTGTCATAGGCCATTGTCCGGATTTCTTAAATTTCGTTTAGATCTAACAGCCTTTTCTGCCCTGCCTTGTCCAAGTCCATATTCACTGCCTTGATCGCCCAGTATGCTCTGTGCTCTATCTCGACAGGTAGATGACATGTTTTCCCATTAATCAATCTGTATGGAGACATTCCCAATGGAGTTTTAAAAGCTGTCCTATAAGCACATAACGCGTCATTGATGAGTAAAGACCAATCTTTCTTAGTTGGTTTAACCATCTTCTCAAGAATGTTCTTAACATCCCTATTAGATATTTCAGCTTGTCCATTGGTCTGTGGGTGATATGCTGTTGCGATCCGATGCTTGACACCATATTTCTTCAAGGCAGCAGCAATAACCCTGTTGTCGAAATGTCTCCCTTCATCACTGATAACCGCCTTAGGGATGCCAAACCTAGAGAAAATATTTTTGTGTAAAAACCTTTGGACTGTCTTGGCATCATTCTTCTGAGTGGCGATAGCTTCAACCCACTTAGAGACATAATCTACTGCCAGGAGGATGTATAGATTCCCACATGAAGATGGAAAAGGTCCCATAAAATCAATCCCCCAAACGTCGAAGATCTCGACCTCTAGAATGTTTTGCAGCGGCATCTCGTTTCTCCTTGAGATGTTTCCTGTCCTTTGGCACCTGTCACAACTCTTGTAGAAGATTTGTGCATCTTTATACAGTGACGGCCAATAAAACCCTGACTGCAGCACCTTGGCAGCAGTTTTGTTGCCTCCTAAGTGACCTCCATACCGTGAAGCATGGCAGTGATGAAGTATGTCTTCTTGCTCTTCTTTTGGTACACATCTCCTTATAACCTGATCTGCACAGATTTTGAAAAGAAGAGGTTCGTCCCAATAATAATGCTTAACATCATTTTGGAACCTCTTCCTGGCTTGATAATTAAGATCAGAAGGAATTATTCCGCTAACTAAGAAATTAATGAAATCAGCATACCAGGGGAGTTTAGAAGACTTACCTGCCGCCATGGCTGTCGCGGCAGTGACTGCGGCAGCAAAGAGCTGCTCGTCTGGGAAGGTCTCCAGTATGTTTGTCTCATCAGTTGGTAGACTCTGTCCCTTCTCCAACCTTGACAAGTGATCTGCTACTTGATTTTCTGTCCCCTTTTTGTCCTTGATTTCAAGGTCGAATTCTTGCAATAGCAGGATCCACCGTATCAATCGAGGCTTTGCATCCTTTTTCGCGAACAGATACTTTAAAACAGAGTGGTTTGTGTGCACTATGATCTTCGTTCCAAGTATATAAGAACAGAACTTGTCAATGGAGAAAACCACAGCTAATAACTCCTTCTCTGTGGTGGTGTAGTTCACTTGGGCGTCATTCAGTGTCTTGCTGGCATAGTATATGACATGAAAAATTTTATCTCTTCGCTGCCCAAGTGCTGCCCCGACAGCATAGTCACTAGCATCACACATAATCTCAAATGGTTGTGTCCAGTCTGGTGGCTGTACTATTAGGGCTGTTACCAGCTTTTCCTTTAGAACCTTGAATGCTTCAGTACATTCTTCGTTAAAGTAGAAGGGTCGGTTCTGCTCCAGAAGATGGCATAGGGGCTTGGTGATTTTTGAAAAATTCGCAATGAACCTTCGATAAAAACCAGCATGTCCTAAGAAACTTCTGATTCCCTTGACTGTGGTGGGCGGCGGCAGCTTTTCGATCACTTCTATCTTAGCCCTGTCGACTTCTATGCCACGGTAGCTAATCTTATGGCCAAGGACTATCCCTTCATCCACCATAAAGTGGCATTTTCCCAATTTAAGACTAAGTTTGCTTTTTCACATCTTTCGAGTACCTTTTGTAGGTTGCCTAAGCAGCTTTCAAAATCGTCCCCAAAGACTGAAAAATCATCCATAAAAATTTCAAGGAAGTCCTCCACCATATCGGAGAATATGGCCATCATGCACCTTTGGAAGGTGGCAGGTGCATTGCATAGTCCAAAAGGCATCCTCCTAGAAGCATACGTTCCGTAGGGGCATGTGAAGGTCGTCTTTTCTTGATCTTCCAGTGTGATAGCTATTTGATTATACCCTGAATAACCATCAAGAAAACAATAGTAAGGTTTACCCGCTAATCTATCAAGCATTTGATCAATAAAGGGTAAAGGAAAGTGGTCCTTTCGGGTAGCTTTGTTAAGCTTTCGATAGTCCATACAAACCCTCCAACCGGTCACAGTCCTGGTTGAGATTAACTCGTTGTTTTCGTTGGTCACCACGGTCATTCCTCCTTTCTTGGGAACGCATTGCACCGGGCTCACCCATTTGCTGTCGGAGATGGCATAAATTATACCAGCATCTAACCACTTGATTATCTCTTTACGCACCACCTCTTTCATCGCATGGTTTAGCCGTCTTTGAGCATCTATAGTCGGCTTATGATCATCCTCTAGAAGGATTTTATGCATACATAACGCCGGACTAATGCCTTGAATATCAGCTATCGTCCATCCAATTGCCTTTTTGTGCTGTTGCATCATCCCTATTAACTGATGTTCCTGTTCCTGCATCAACTTGGAAGAGATGATTACGGGTAACGTATCATTTGAACCAAGAAAAGCATACTTTAGCTGCCCTGGCAGGGGCTTTAGTTCTAAAACAGGGGGCTCAACAGTTGATAGCCTTTGGATTGCATGGTTATCTGAAGTATAATTTAAAGGTTCGAATAACTTACCTGGACGATCGCCTATCCAGTTTACCTCCTCCTGATCTTCAGTATCAGATGTATCGGATTCTGAGGGGTTGCTGTCGTCGGTGTTGTCCTGACAGTCCTGTAAGTGGCTGCCGAGGCAGTGACCAATTTTTATGTCGTGACAGCCCGACCTGATGCAGGGTTGGTCAAGGGTAACTTTAGTGATAACCTTGCATTCCTCATCTGCATCAACATGCTTCATAGCTTGGAGAACATTCAACTTTATTTCTTGATCGTTTACTCTCATGGTGAGTTCTCCTTTCTCCACATCAATTAGTGATCTTCCCGTGGCTAAGAAGGGTCGCCCCAGGATGATTGGTGCGTTTTCATATGCTTCACAATCTAAAACAAGAAAGTCAGCAGGAAAAATAAATTTATCCACTCTTACCAGAATATCTTCGATTTTTCCTTCCGGATGAACGTAAGAGCGGTCTGCCAGCTGCAGAATTACTGTTGTGGGCCGAGCTTTTCCAATACCTAATTTCTGAAAAACACATTTTGGCATTAAATTAATACTAGCACCAAGATCACCAAGTGCCTTACCCACATATTTATCTCCGATTACACAGGGTATGATGAAGCTCCCCGGATCCTTCTTTTTCTAGGGTGGTTGCCTATGAAGAATACTCATGCATCCTTCTGTCATCTTAACTGTTTCAAATTCCCCAAGTTTAGATTTCTTTGGCATGACATCCTTTAGAAATTTGGCGTAACCGGGCATCTCCCTCACGACATCTAACAGTGGGATGTTGATATGAACCTGCTTAAAAATATCATAAATCTTTTTAAGCTGTGATTCTTGCTTCAATTGTTGTAACCGTTGAGGAAAAGGTGGTGGGGGACGATAATCAGCAATACGTCCTTCCCACTGCATACGAATCTGAGGAGGTTTGGGTTCATCATTTTTCTCCTTTGTTGCTTCTGCTGTCGTAACAGGTTCATCGGCAGCAGGCTGTTTGTTACCTGTCGGGGCAGCTTCCTCGGCAGGTCTGTCCAAGGCTGGTTTCTTCACTGTTTCAACTTCTTTTGCTGGCCCTGGTAGTTTCTTCCCACTTCTAGTAGTAATGGCTTTACACTGCTAGGAAATCCTTCAGTCTGCCTTGGGTTGATATGCTGGGAAACCTGACCCATTTGTGTCTCCAACGATTTCAGAGTAGCTTCATGATTTGTCATCCGCATCTCTGTTTTATCCATGAATGTCTCCGTCTTCTTGACAAACTGATTCATGTTCTCAATATAAGTTCCTATCTAAGACATAAAAGTGGCCAGAGTCTGTTCCAGTATACTGTTTGTGGCAGCTGGTGGCTGTTGTTGCTGCTGCTGCGGCTACAGTTGCTGTCGAGTCAGCAATCTAGGTCCTCCCTGATTCTGATTGTTGTGTGCTTGAGGATTCAGTGCATTATTAGGATTACTCCAAGAAAACTTGGATCCTTTCTCCAGCTGGGATTGTAGTTGTTGGAGTTGTAATTCGGTTTATGGTTTCCAACATACTTTCCCTCTTCTAACTAATAGGACACTCATCTGAACTATGATTTCCTTCACAAATGTCGCATACATCTTCAGTAGCGTATACAGGCTGTGAATCTTCGTTCAAGAGCTTTTTCATTGCTTTAGTGAGATATGCCACCTGTGTTTTCAGTGTGCTGTCGGCCTCATAATCCTTTACAGGTAGAACCTGTTTACCCCCTCTTCTTGCTGTCGGAAACTGCTCCTCATTCTTAGCTAGATTTTTCAATACTTGCATTGCCTCATTCGGGTCTTTGTCCAATAGTAATCCATTTGCTGCTGAATCAATTCGAATACGAGTTTGTAAGTTGGCAGCATTATAAAACTTAGTTACCTGGTTCCAGATGGGGAATCCATGCATTGGGCAGTTTCGTATAAGAGTGGTAAATCTGTCCCAGGCCTCGTGCATCGGCTCGTCATCTTCCTGTTGAAAAGTAGCAATTTCATTACGTAATCGCTCTGATAAGTGTGAAGGATTAAAACGAGATAAAAATTCACGAGACAAATTTGCCCAAGTTCTAATTGAACCCGGCGTAAGTTTATTCTATCAAGTCTTTGCTCTGTCCCTCAATGAATGAGGAAATAACCGAAGCTTCAGTATCTCCGGATTAACTCCTGGTAGTCTAAATGAACCACAGATTTCCTGGAACGTTTTGAGATGCTCCCTAGCATCCTCTGTAACAGCATCACTGAACTGACCGACATTGTTGATCATGCTAAACATGACAGGTTTCAGCTCAAAGTTGTCAACTTCAACATCCGGCAGCGTGGTTTCCAGTTCTACATGATCGTTCAACATGTAGTCACGACAGGACCGTCGTCCGGCAGCGACAGTAGGGTTGCCGAAAGGCGGTATAACCGCTCCATCTCCAACAGGAGAGTCGTTTCCTTGGTGAGCCATTGTCTCTAACTGTTGCTCAAGGTACTCGTTCCTGGCTAGTATGTAACGAAGTCGGTTTCTTGAGATTGAATGAACGTTCAATTTCCGGATCTAATGGATACTCAGGATCTTCTCCTCGTCTCGATCTGCGCATAAACAGGAAACCTTGTGAAAAGCAAGAGTTGGACAAACCAAAGAAAAACAGAAAAATAAAATAAAAACGAAAAGTGCAGTAAAAGAAAAGGTAGAGTTATGTTGCCAGTCCCCGGTAACGGCGCCAAAAACTTGTTGCGTGTAAAATTGTCTATCGCAATTGTAGTGCAAGTATACACGACGCAAGTAGTAAAGTGATACGGAAGTATTGGATATCGTCTCCACAGGGACTGGGCTAATAGCTTCACCTTGAATCACTGCACGAAAGTAAAGAAAATATTTGAGAAAGTTGTCACGAAAATAATAAAGAAAACTTAAATAAAAGAGTAGAGAAATCAAGATAGAGAGAATGGGCTGGTATTGAATTGCTCAGTAGTGCAGGTATTGCTAAGTCCAGGAAATCCAGTTCTGTCGTCGTCCCCGTCGCAGCAGCACCTGTCGCGGCAGCAGTCCGTTGGTTATCGCGGCAGCGATTACCCAACTCAGTACTTCAAGTTTGACAAGAATCCATGTTGTGCCTTGGCCTATCCCTAGGTCCAAGTCTGTCGATGATCACGTCTTTGATGATACCTCCCGGCGTGAATCGAAGGATGAACACCGATGTTGATGAATTCTTCTTTAGCCACTTAACCTCTTCCTATCCCTAGGTTCAAAATAGTTCAACTATAAACTAGAGAACTCGCACTTATTCCTTTCGTATACTTAACTCTCCCGATGTTAAGCAAATAGATAACCCCGCAATGCTCTCCCGATGCTCTTGCAAGATGTTAATAACCAGAATAAGAGAACTTGAAGTTTATTTTATTGAACTGAAAATTCCTAAAACAAAAGCAACCCTTGCAACTACTTTACAAAACAACCCGTGGCCCTAAGGGGAATTTAGAACATGTTGAAAGGATGAAAACGGCTAGGGTTTTGGGAAGAAGGCTAGAGAATGGTGAATATCCTCCCTAGGTCGAAATACATGCCCTTATATAGGCTTTGGGTCCAAGTTTTCTAATTTAGCAAGGATTACAACTTTAAATTAAAGTACAACTCTAATAAAGACTAAATCTTTAGAGAATCTATCTTTAAGTCGTCATCCTTCTTGCTTGAGATTTTCTCTCCTTGAACTTTGGGCTTGGTATATCTTCTGATCTAGGGCTTGGAAAATATAGTGGTTTTACACGACAGACGGGCTGAATTTTCTCTATCTGTTGAGGTCCACTTTGCTTCTTCTCCTCAAAACTACTGTCGTCCTCTGCTGTCACGGCGGCAACCATGGCAGCATCGTCCTTCTTGACTGGTCGTCCAGTTCCAGCTCTTTTGCTTTACTGCCCAGCGCCTGCCCTTTCCGTCTGCTACAGCAGCAACCTGCAAAAGCAACCGATTTCAGTAGAAACTGTGCCTTTTACTATATTTGTGATGTTTAACTGTAAACTGACCTAAATGTAATAAATAATGCTTGAATGCAACAGAAATATGAGTTAAATATGGGGTAAATAATAGAACTTTTAGACACTCAACAATACTTGTGGAAGTACTCTTGTTTAGGGATTTTGTAAGATAGCTGATTTGGTTGAATTGTTTGAAATTGAGTAATAGAGTGGTTTGAAGATTTTAATAGTTTCGAATGGTATACATGCATGATTGAATCTGCTTGAATTTTTGGAGAATTAGATCCATGATTATAGATATAGGTTCAATCAAATATATATATATGGGTATACATTGATTCTTGCTATGATTTTTGAGAGTTGAAATGTGAAATGCGAAAGGATATGAATTGCTTGTGATATTAAACAAGAAGAATATGGTATAAATAAGATTAAGGGCAGATTTGAATTTCAAGAACACTAAAAGATTGTTTCGAAAGTATATGAACTTGAGAAAGACAATTTTGAGGTATTAAAATATATATGCAAGTGTAGTGGATTAGTTTGGCATAGAAATCAGCATTAAAGGACTATTTTTTAATATAAAAAAGTACACGTATATAATTTAGATTGTTTTGTGTTATTAACATGTGTACATATGTTTTTTCAGACTGCTTTAACGAAGAAAATGGACAGATTTAATGTTTTAAATACAGAGGATTCATCTAAAGTAAATAGGGGCTGCTTTGAGACTGTTTTAAAGAATCTTTTGTGGCTAAATTGAATTGGTTGTAAACATGGGAATTAAGGAGTTGTTTTGCTAATAATAGAGGCAGTAAAGAGTTAAGACTATCGAGTGAACTGTTTTGAAATATATTACATGTAAACAAGTGTGATTGGACTGTTTTGAATGAGGAATGGAAAATATGGATTGTTTTGATGTAGTTAAGGGGCTGTTTTGAATAAATGAAAATCAGGGGATTGTTTTATATATGTAGAGGGACTGTTTATACCAGTTGTGGGCTGTTTCAAATACTTAACAACCTAATGGACAGTTTTGTATAATTATAAGTATGTGGTAGACTGTTTCGAATGTATGCTTATGATCTTATAGAAATTGAATTGAAATATATATATATGCATATGTGTGCGATTATTATTGATGATTTGTTATTTACTTAGAGATGCATATCATAATAAGGAAGTGTGGATTCAGGTATCCCGTAACTTTAGGGTATAAGGTGAGTGTAGTTAAAGTCTCGGGATAAGCTTAAAACTTTCTCGAACAATCTTTATTGAATTAATTAAATTGTTTTTACTTGTTAGAGCTATGATACGCTGATATTTGGTTTGGATGTTGAGGTGAGTACTTTATTGTGAAGTACCATATGATATGTTAATCTAGGTAAAAATGCAAATTAAGGTTGGAAACTATACATATGAGTGGTTGAGCATGATTGATACGATATGTTATAAACCGTGTTGTGTCATGAAAAGTATTGAAGTAATGCTTAGCTTAACATGAACAAAATATGTTACATGACTTGAGTTTGAGGTTGTGTACGATGAGAATTCTATTTGTATGATTCTTTTACTTGCTTGATAAGTAAATCAATAATAAGTTGATAATTGAATAAAATATCATGAATCTAGAATCATAAATGGATTGATTATGTTTTGATATGACTATAACAAATACATGAAATTTAAGAGAATTATACATAATATGTTATGAGATGTTAACTAGATTCGATAGCCACATTTGAATAGAATTATTGATTCGTAACAAAAAGTATAAGACTTGATCATGCTTAACTCATGTGAAATTAATAACTTGTTTATGAAGAAAGTTAAGTATGATACCTATCATAGTGAATTTGGCTATGATGCCATTTGATTGAAGGAAAAGAAATAATGAGATTCACATGAGGTGAATATGTAAATACCCTATATTGAGTGAATCGAAAGATCGATATGAACCAAGAGGGGGTGAATTGGATTTTTAAAGTTTGTGTGGTGGAAATTGCAAATTAAAAAGATTGACAAGGGATTTTAGAGTGGTTCAAGTTCCAAATGAACTCTACATCCACTACCTTAGCTTCACTAAGGATTTGCAACAATTCCACTAATTGTTCTTCCCCTTTTCTAGGCTAAGGAGGCAACCCTTACAATTTTAGTTAAATTTTCTATCCAAAATTTAACTCAATCCTCACAACAAGGTAACAAAGAATTTGATGGCTAATAGAGTATCTCTCAATACAAATTGTAGCCCAATTACAAGCACTCAACCCAATTGAAAAAGATAAGAATGAAAATTACAATTGGGGTTTCTAGACAATAAGGGATTTTAGCACAAATGCTTGAATTTGATGTATGGATATTTGCTTTTGGATCAATAGTTGTTGCTGGAGCTTTTAGAGGTCCCTTTTATACCTTCTCATTGATTTCTAGCCGTTGTGGTTGTTGCACTCATCAATAGAGTCGTTGGGGATGTTATCTCACCTCCATAAATGCAGTCTGCAACAACCCGTTTCGAAACGCGGGGTACCTGTTTCGGAACGAACTAAAGTAGAAAGAGTCGTTGGGTGCATTTAAGAGCCTGTTTCGAAACGTGTTAAAGCCGTTTCGAAACACTTTTGTACTGGAAAGGGTCGTTTCGAAACAGCCTAAGCCCGTTTCGAAACACCCTAACCAATTCTAAAAATCAGTTAAAAACCTTTACAACGGTCATATTTTCAAATCAGGATGAAGAACCGTTTCGAAACACATGGACTCGTTTCGAAACAGTTTTGCTACTGTAAAGGGTTGTTTCGAAACTTATTGAGCCCGTTTCGAAACACCCTATTAATCTTTGAAAAATTAGTTAAAAAATATTACAACCGTTATAGTTTTCAAGTCAAGAATGAAGAACAGTTTCGAAACGCGTGAAGCCGTTTTGATACGGTTTCAAGTGTTCTAAAGTCGTTTCGATACGCGTTTCGGAACAGGGGTTGGCAGTGATGAAAACGTTTCGAAACGCCTTAGACCGTTTTGAAACAGGAACTTGAAAATCACTGTTTCGGCTTTAAACACTTAGAAAAATATTTGAAAACTTTGTTTTTAACTTTGGCATAATCTTAAAATCATATGGGGATGTTTTGAGGACTTAAAAATTCGTTTTGACATTTTCAATTTAGTCCTTAGGTTTTTAGTTATATCAAAATCAAAATATTGGTTTCACAATCTCCCCCTTTTTGATATAACAAAACCAAAGTTAGAATTTTTGAGAGTTTTGAAAATTTTGAAAATATTCTAACTCCCCCTTAATTTAAGATAGGTTTTTAAAGTTTTAAAAATGTTTAACTTTTAAATTCAAGTTTTAAAGCTTAAAAACCTTTTAAACATTTAAAAACGAATTTTAGTTTGTGGCTCTTAAATTTCTTCTCCCCCTTTTTGTTAGATCAAAAATGATAATTAAGGCTCATAGAGAAGACAAAGGATTAGTACCAATAAGCATTAACTAACAAGCAACAATAATATAAATTCATAAAATGAAAATATCCAAAACATAAATCATCATGAAGTTCAAAATATAATCCCAAACAAAAGATCAAAAGCATAGGTTCCTAAAACATAATAAAACATAAAGATGCAATCTTAAACCTAAAATGCATAAATAATATGATAGGATATGATATGAAAGTCCTAAGCCTCGTCATCACCATCATCATCGGAAGTCTCATCGTCGCTCTTGACTTGAGAACGGTGAAACTTCGTCCATTGCCCATAAAGAGTAGAGAATGACAAATCCAAGTTTGAGTGGGAAGTCTCAAGAGATAGGAGGCGATCCTCGACATTTTTCAAGCGAGTGTCGATGGCACCAAAACCCGAAGCGATGGTAGTATCCATGGCATTGAACCGTTCGGTAATGAGAGCCGTAAGAGCTTCATTGTTTCCAACTTGAACTTGCGGTGGAGGTGCAACGGGAGGAGGATGAGCTTCTCTATCAACACGTTCCCAAACATCATTCACATATTTAAACCCGGACTTGCGAAGAGAGGACTCACCAATCTTGCACTTGCGAGGTTCCGGAGAGTCGTAGGTGCAATCGATACCAAGGTGGCTAAAGATGTAGCTCAAGATTGTGCCATAAGTAAAAGACTTCAACTCATTGGTGTCAATAAGCTTAACATTATTGACCATCTCGGCAAAAATAATCTTGGCAACATTAGGGCGCTCACCTCTATGGAAACATTCAAGCCAAAAGTGATCAACTTGACGGATATGAGAGTATTTACCTCCGGAAGGGCGAAGGAACCATGATACCATCAAGTGAAGAAAACGATCGTGCACGTCCAAAGTAAGTGCCAGACCGGTGAAAGTGTCGAAGTGACGTTCATCCTCAAGACCTATATTCTTAAGGGAAAAGGTGGACTCCAATAGTGCAATATCAACAGTAAACTTTTTCCCTAATATGAAAGATTCAATTCCTACAACCTCGGTTTTGGTTTCATCATGAATAAGACGAGCATTAGAGTAAAAGATGAGTAGCATATGTTTGTAGCGAATATCCGGAATGCTCAACAAAGGAAGAAGATTCCATTCACTCAAACGCTCGAGGTAACGGAATAGGAATCGCTCGGAGTTGAGGAAATCAAGATCAATGACACGTTCACGACGAACTTCGAAATCCTTGACATAAGTGAAGCGAGCTCGCATCTCGGTAGTTCGAAGGGATTTCTGAAAAAGTAGAGCTAGATTCAGACGAATGCTCGAATCACCGGTTTGAACGGCCTTACGCTTTTTGTTAGCTTGATCCGACATCTAAAAACATTAATCAAGCATATTTTAAAATTAAGTGTATGCATCGATTTTTAAAATCAATCCAATAATAAATCCCACTTAGGTTTTAAAAAAAAATTTAAAAAAACAGTAAAAGAAAAATACGACTGAAAAATTTTATATTCGAATAAAAATTTTTGAGATTTTGAATTTTTTTTACAAAATATGGAAAACCCAAACATAAAAACATATAGTTTATACAAAAATAAAATTTTCTAACCTAAGATTCGAACATAAATTGAAAGAAAAAGAAAAAGGGAAAAAATACCTTAATTTGGGATTTTGGATGATTTGATGAAAATCCTTGCACAATGTTGATGAAACTTGCTTAGACTTGAGTTTTAGAGTAAAACCCCTCAAGATTTGATTGAAAACAAGGAGGTTTAGAGGGTATTTATAGGGAGAAAGTCGGTTTAGGGTTTTTAGGGTTTTTAAGAGTTTGATGTAAAAGTGGATTTTAACATTAAAAGCCCTAAATAAAGCTATCTGCGATACCGTTTCGGAACGGTCTAGACCGTTCCAAAACGAGAGCACTAGGGTTTGACCGTTTTGAGACCTTCAGCTGACCGTTTCGATACGGTGTTGACCGTATCGAAGCCCTGTTGACCCGTATCAAAACACGTTTCGATACACCCCTTGGCAGTAGCAAAAACGTTTCGAAACACTTTGGAGGCATTTCGAAACGCCCTTCTCTCAGACATGAATTTAAGGTATCCGTTTCGAAACAGGTTCACCCGTTTCGATACACCTGGGCCTGGAAGTGCATATGGGGCTCTAAAAGTGCAGAAAAATGATTTTTTCTTAGGCCTAACATGCATAAATGACATGAATGAGCAGACAAAACATATGCAAACATAAACATACTCCCCCTAGCTATAAGCATGGATGAAATTAGGAGTCTAAACATATAAACATGGCATTTCACAAGATCAAGCAAATTTAAGCACAAAAGAGGTCCTAAAAGGTCAAGATAGGCTAGCCAGACCTAACTCTCTCCTAAGGGACCAAAAACGCTCTTTGTCTAAGGTTTTGTAAATATGTCCGCTAATTGATTTAAGGTGTCTACATACTCTATAACCACATCTTTCTTAAGGACATGATCTCTAATGAAATGATGCCTTATTTCTATGTGTTTGGTTCTAGAGTGTTGGATGGGATTTTTTGTTAGACATATTGCACTAGTGTTGTCACATTTTAGGGGTATGGTTTCAACTTTAATTCTATAATCTAAGAGTTGTTGCTTCATCCAAAGGACTTGAGCACAACAACTCCCTAAGGATATGTACTCGGCTTCGGTGGTAGATAAGGCTACACTATTTTGTTTCTTAGAGAACCAAGATATGAGCATACTACCTAGGAATTGACAAGTTCCCGAAGTACTTTTCCTATCGATTTTGCAACCCCCATAATCCGCATCCGAATAAGCGTGAAGGTTGAAGGTAGAGTCTCTAGGGTACCAAAGACCTAAACAAGGAGTATCTCTAAGGTACCTAAAGATTCTCTTAACGGCCATAAGGTGAGACTCTCTAGGACTAGCTTGAAACCTAGCACACAAGCAAACACTAAATAAGATATTCGGTCTACTTGCGGTAAGGTAAAGCAATGATCCAATCATAGATCGGTAAAGCTTAGAGTCAACACACTTACCTCCTTCATCTTTGTCAAGCTTTGTAGATGAGCTCATAGGTGTGGCTTGAGGCTTTGCATTCTCCAAGCCAAACTTCTTGAGCATATCCTTTATGTACTTTGCTTGATTGATGAAAGTGTCATCCTTCTTTTGCTTGATTTGGAGTCCCAAAAAGAATGAGAGCTCCCCCATCATGCTCATCTCAAATTCACCTTGCATTAACTTAGCAAACTCTTGACAATGACATTCATTAGTAGAACCGAAAATAATATCATCAACATAAATTTGAACTACTAAGATGTCATTTTTATATATTTTTATAAAAAGTGTAGTGTCCACCTTACCTTTTTCAAATCCTTTTTCAATTAAAAAGTTTGAAAGTTTTTCATACCAAGCTCTAGGAGCTTGTTTTAAACCATAAAGAGCTTAGGTGAGTTTGAAAACATGATTTAGAAATTTTGAGTCTTCAAAACCCGGTGGTTGTTCCGCATACACTTCTTCATTTATAAAATCATTTAAAATTGCACTTTTAACATCCATTTGAAAAAGCTTGAAATTATGATAACATGCATATGCAAGCAACATCCTAATGGCTTCCATTCTAGCTACGGGTGCATAGGTTTCATCAAAATATATTCCCTCTTCTTGAGTGTAACCTTGTGCTACTAGTCTAGCTTTATTTCTTACAATGTTACCACTCTCATCTAGCTTGTTCCTAAAGACCCATTTAGTTCCTAAGGTAGATTGATTACTAGGCCTATCAACTAATGTCCAAACGTTACTTCTCTCAAATTGATTTAACTCTTCTTGCATGGCCATAATCCAAAAGTCATCTTTCAATGCTTTTTTAATATTCTTAGGCTCTATGCATGAGATAAATGCAACATGATTCATTAATCTAAGAGAAGATCGAGTGGTTACCCCCTTGGATGGATCACCCAAGATTTCACCATCTTTGACATAGTTCAACTCCCTTGGGTAGCTCACTTCCTTTTCCTCAAGAGCCAAGTCCTTCAAGGCTTCAAGAGGTGGATCTTGTGTGTCCTCTTCTTTTGTTGGAATCTCATCCTCCTTTGAAGTTTGTCCTCCATCAAGGGCATTTATGATTCCTACATCATCATCATCACAAGAATCCTTCCTAGGAAGGAGATTATCATCGAATACAAAATGAATAGATTCTTCTACTACTAAAGTTCTTTTGTTAAATACTCGATAGGCTTTAGAGGTTAAAGAGTAACCTATGAAAATAGTTTCATCACTTTTTGCATCAAATTTACCTAAGTTGTCTTTTCAATTATTAAAACAAAACACTTGCAACCAAAAGGGTGAAAATAGCTAATGTTAGGCTTTTTAGATTTTAAAATCTCATAAGGTGTTTTCTTTAAAATTGGCCTAATCATTACTCGATTTACAATATAGCAAGCGGTGTTTGTGGCTTCCACCCAAAAATATTTAGGTAAATTGTTTTCACAAAGCATAGTTCTAGCCATTTCTTGCAAAGTTCTATTTTTCCTCTCAACTACCCCATTTTGTTGAGGAGTTCGAGGAGCCGAAAAATTGTGGCTAATACCATTTTCATTCAAAAATTCTTCAAACCCTAAATTTTGAAACTCAGTTCCATGATCACTTCTAATATGTGAAATTTTAAGTTCAAGATCATTTTGGGTTAGTTTTGAAAATGTGATGAATTTTTCCAAAGCCTCATCTTTAGTACTTAAAAATAGTACCCAAGGAAATCTAGAAAAATCATCAACAAGTACAAAAGCATAAGACTTACCACCCAAGCTCATAGTCCTAATTGGCCCAAATAAATCCATATGGATAAGTTGTAAACATCTACTAGTAGAAACATCATTAATGGATTTAAAGGAAGACTTATGTTGTTTACCCTTAGAGCATGCATCACAAATTTTATCATTTGAAAATTTTATCTTGGGTAAACCTCTAACTAGATTAAGGGAGACTAGTTTTTCTAAAACACTTATGCTAGCATGTCCTAGTTTCCTATGCCGCAACCATGCATCATTTTCATTTTGTGCAACTAAGCATGCATGAGAAGTATGAATGTCATCTAGATGCACCATGTATATGTTCCCTATGCGATGACCTATGAGCATAATATTATTAGATTTAATGTCTACAATTTTGCATCCATTTTTATCAAATAAAACATTAAATCCTTTATCACACAATTGACTTATGCTCAATAAATTGTGTTTAAGACCATCGACATACAAGACATTTCCAATGAGAATAGTAGAGTGATTACCTATGGAGCCAATACCTTTAATGTGGCCTTTGGAGTTGTCACCAAATGTCACTACTCCTCCACTTTTTGGCTTTAGATCCATGAATCTACTCTTGTCTCCGGTCATATGCCTTGAGCATCCACTATCAAGGTACCATGAGTTTTGACTTTGTGCTTTGGCCTTGTAGCAATGCTCCCCCTACAAACAAAGATATTAAGCTTTTGTTTTTGGTACCCAAATCATTTTGGGTCCATGAGTGTTAGCTCCCCAAACCTTGGTTCCCTTAGGAATCCAAGATGACATAGCAATAATATTATTAGATTTTACAAGTTCCTTAGGAACCCATACACTTCTAATTCTTTTAGCTCTACTATGTCTAGGATAGCTACCTTGTTTGTAGTAGTTAGTCTTTTTCTTAGGTTGGTGTGTTCTTGAGGATTCACCTATTTCATGCTTGACACTACCAACATTTTTCAAAGACTTTTTGAGCTCATTTAGCTCATCCAACACCTTTTGGTGTTCACTATTACATTGAGGCAAAAGATTATTAAGGTCAACATTTTCATCTTGAAAGAATTTTAGTTCATCTTTTAACCCTAATATCTTTTTCTCAAATTTTGAATTAGCTTGAGTGAGTGAGTCATTTTTCTCATTTAGTTCCAAAATAATCTTTTTGTTCCTAATGACCGACTCTTTATATTTTTCAACTAATTCATCATAGACCTCTTGTAACTCATCATATGCATCATTCAATTCATCATATGTAAAAACTAAAGTAGATGAGTTAGAGGTTACCATGGAGGAATCTTTCTCAAGTGCCATGAGGCAAAGGTTATCCACTTCTTGTTCGTCATCCTCCGATGACTCCTCATCACTCCAAGTAGCAAGCTTGGCTTTGAGCTTCTTCTTCTTCTCAAAGCCCTTCTTCTTGAGTTGAGGGCACTCCGAACGTATGTGGCCGGGTTGTTTGCACTCAAAGCAAATGATTGGATCCCTTGCTTCTTCTTTGTTCTTGCTTTTGAAGTCCATCTTTCTTTGGATTTTTCTTCCCCGGTTGGACCTCATAAAACGTGAGAATCGTTTGGCTATCATAGCCAATTCTTCTAGTTCATCCTCCTCACTAGAAGAGCTCTCTTCATGTAGTGAAGCTTTAAGAGCTATTCCCATCTTCTTCTTCTTCTCAACCTCAAGCTTTTCTACTCTTTTCTCTTCTTTCTTCTTCTCTTCTTCCCTTCCTTGCTTCATAATCTCATGAGTAAGGAGAGAACCCACAAGCTCATCAAGCTTTAAAGTCTTTAAATTCTTAGCTTCAATGATGGCGGTTCTCTTCCCATCCCAAGATTCGGGAAGTGAATAGAGTAGCTTCCGGACAAGCTTGTCTTCCGGTATGATTTCTCCAAAACCCTTGAGCCCATTGACAATAGTGGAGAACCGATCAAACATCTTGGACACCGTCTCATCGGGCTCCATCTTGAAATTCTCATAACTAAGATTGGGAATTCCAATCTTAGTTTCTTTAACATCGTTGGTGCCCTCGTAGGTAGTCTCAAGAGTGTCCCACACTTCTTTGGCACTCTCGATGGATGAAACCTTAGAATAGATGTCCGGACCGAATGAACAAAAGAGCATGTGGAGAGCTTTGTCATTTACTTGAATCTTTTTCATTTCTTCTTCACTCATCTCCATCTTTTTTTTCAAGACCATCTTGCCTTCACCATCTTGCTTCAATGGAATATAAGGTCCATCTTCAATGACCTCCCACAATAAGTAGTCATTTGACTTGATGAAGAAACGCATTCTATTCTTCCAAAAAGAATAGTTATCACCATTAAAGAAGGGAGGCTTTGTAGTGGATTGAGACTCATACATGCCCGAACCGGAGGTTGAAGCCATCTTTTGATATTTGATGATCACACTCTTCCAAGGAACTCCTCTTGTGGTTGTTAATCCTCAAAGAGGTAGGCTCTGATACCAATTGTTGAGTGGATCGAAAGATCGATATGAACCAAGAGGGGGTGAATTGGATTTTTAAAGTTTGTGTGGTGGAAATTGCAAATTAAAAAGATTGACAAGGGATTTTAGAGTGGTTCAAGTTCCAAATGAACTCTACATCCACTACCTTAGCTTCACTAAGGATTTGCAACAATTCTACTAATTGTTCTTCCCCTTTTCTAGGCTAAGGAGGCAACCCTTACAATTTCAGTTAAATTTTCTATCCAAAATTTAACCCAATCCTCACAACAAGGTAACAAAGAATTTGATGGCTAATAGAGTATCTCTCAATACAAATTGTAGCCCAATTACAAGAACTCAACCCAATTGAAAAAGATAAAAATGAAAATTACAATTGGGGTTTCTAGACAATAAGGGATTTTAGCACAAATGCTTGAATTTGATGTATGGATATTTGCTTTTGGATCAATAGTTGTTGCTGGAGCTTTTAGAGGTCCCTTTTATACCTTCTCATTGATTTCTAGCCGTTGTGGTTGTTGCACTCATCAATAGAGTCGTTGGGGATGTTATCTCACCTCCATAAATGCAGTCTGCAACAACCCGTTTCGAAACGCGGGGTACCTGTTTCGGAACGAACTAAAGTAGAAAGAGTCGTTGGGTGCATTTAAGAGCCTGTTTCGAAACGTGTTAAAGCCGTTTCGAAACACTTTTGCACTGGAAAGGGTTGTTTCGAAACAGCCTAAGCCCGTTTCGAAACACCCTAACCAATTCTAAAAATCAGTTAAAAACCATTACAACGGTCATATTTTCAAATCGGGATGAAGAACCGTTTCGAAACACATGGACTCGTTTCGAAACAGTTTTGCTACTGTAAAGGGTTGTTTCGAAACTAATTGAGCCCGTTTCGAAACACCCTATTAATCTTTGAAAAATTAGTTAAAAAATATTACAACTATTATAGTTTTCAAGTCAAGAATGAAGAACAGTTTCGAAACGCATGAAGCCATTTCGATACGGTTTCAAGTGTTCTTAAGACGTTTCGATACGCGTTTCGGAACAGGGGTTGGCAGTGATGAAAACGTTTCGAAACGCCTTAGACCGTTTCGAAATAGGAACTTAAAAATCACTGTTTCGGCTTTAAACACTTAGAAAAATATTTGAAAACTTTGTTTTTAACTTTGGCATAATCTTAAAATCATATGGGGATGTTTTGAGGACTTAAAAATTCGTTTTGACATTTTCAATTTAGTCCTTAGGTTTTTAGTTATATCAAAATTAAAATATTGGTTTCACACCCTAAATAAAGGGGGGTAATCAGACATCAAAATGATAATATGTTATGGAGCAATGCTCACCTTGTGATAAAAGGAAGTTGATAAATGTTAAAGCCTTGGTCTTGAGTCAATCTTAGATATAGTTGGCATGCCATAGAGTCAATAGAGCTTATGTTTGAGGTGGACTACAGTCCTAGACTACGGTCCTTATTTGGCGACATTAGGAGGGAAGTTGTGTGGTCACTTGGCGACAGTAGGAGGGATTGACTGGTACTGCGTGTACCATTTTGGCGATAGTTTGGTTGGGGATTCATGTACCTAGGCTGTTATTTGATTCTCAAGGCTATGTTATTAAGAACTCATAAAATTTATTATCAAATTAAGGAAGTATTGAGGTACCTTGCATGATAAGTAATGCATATATTTTTATATATATAGTACATGTTTATGGAAGAATACGAAAATTGTAAATGGAATATGGTTTCAATAGAGTTTATGATATATCTTTACTTAAGAAATGTTAATCGATCAAACCTATAAACAAATACCTGAATTTGAATGTCTTGTTCTATGCTGCTTGGTTGCTTATTCAAGATACTGTTATGCATGATCGAAAGATTTAATTAAAAGAAAAATAGGAATGATGACCTATGAACAAAGTAACTCTTGTTTGTAATTTGTTATGTGTGATATCTTGTGTGATCGTAAATCTATGTATTGTTGCGTTATGTTTAAATAAGATAGTCAAGAAAGAATATAAGATAAGAAAAGGAACAATGGTAATAACTTGTGTAATAAGAAAAATGATTTCTCTGAATTTTAAGAAATCTTTTGGATGGCTAATTATGTTTGAATAAAGTACCATAACCATGTAGTTAGTTCGAATGTTGTATGTTTGGGATTTAATTGAAAATCCATATTCATAAGATAATTCTTTTTACGATCACCTCAACATTTAAATGATTGGTGTTTGATATGCTAGGTGGATATCTAAAAGATAAGAGAAATTTTATGAAAAATAAGCCGACCTAATGTATTCCTTGATAACTTGCTCAATAAGTAAGGTTCTCTAGCGAGATATTTGTATACCAAATTGATTTAAGAAGATTACCGTAGTTATAATTGGTAGGTAAAAAGGGGCTTGTATGCGAATAAGTTGGTCAATTCAATGGTTTTGATGAGCTCAGAAACAATGTCACAATCGAACCTTATGGCTAGAATGAATTGGTTTTTTTCATGCTTGATATACTTAGAATGGATAACCTCTAAGAAATATGAGAGTTTTAATCTTAGAGCTTTTGATGCATACCTTTGATTATCTAAGCTACCTCTCTAAGCGATTGCTTACTTTATTTCTTTTTCCTCGGTTACATTTCAGTGTGATGCATTTTTTAATTTTCTTAAGCTTGGACGAGTTCACAAGGACCAAAGTACGATTTGATTTTATATTTATTAAAACTCCTAGAGGGTGGCATGTAGATGATAAGTTGCATAATGCATTTAGATTCAAATTTGGTTACATATATGTGTATAAGGTTTGAAAAGCTCTTAAAGTTTGTAAAGGGCCTTTAATTATCTTTTAGTGGTTGCTTGCTTTATATGATTTATTAGCTAGTTTGATTGTATGGTTGTTAAATTATCCATATGGGCCTTAAGATGATAGAACACACTGATGTCGTTTTCTTGTGCAAGTGAGTATTTTACACTTGGTGATCATGGTTTCTAGTAGGTAATCTAATGTTTGATTGATGCTTGAATATGATAACTTAAATATGAAGGGTGATATGTTGATTAGTTGAGTACTTTGCTTATGATGAAAATTATGCATGAATGTAGGTGTGCTTAGTTGAAATGTTCGAAAATTAATGGAATAGCTACAATAAGTTACACGAGAGTTATATAGGTTACTTTGGTAAATTGGTTATAATATGGTTATGTTTGATTGTGTAATTAAACCTTATCTTAAACTTACTTCATGATAATAATAAGTCATTCCTTTAAATTTTTAGATCACCCTTGCTTATCCAAAAAGACTGAAGAATTGAAATAAGAATAATTGTTTTCCTATTGTACTAAACTGATTTTGTTGGGTCTGTAATGACAGATTTTGTTGGTTTTTACCAAAAGTTTCAACTTAAACCAATCCAACATGTTCCTAACATAAATACATCATACTTAAACATTATTCCTCAAACTTATGCAGCAGTTTTGCATTCAAGCATGGCTAGTTGCATTAAAGGAAATCTAGAGGCATGCAACCTAGCAAATAACCCACTCAAGAGTCAAAACCCAAACCAACACTTCAAACACCAATTAAAGGCCTTTTACAAGTATAAAAGCATATAGCAAACATGCTCAAAGGGTGTTCATACACATCACCGTAACAAAACTTGAAATCCCCCATTGCCCTTATTACTCTAGTCCATAACCGAAACTTACCCCCAAAGCAAAGTCTCTTACAATCCCCTTGCAAGTTGCTGTCTCCAAACATTTAGTCATCCGCATTGATGGACAAAAGAGAGCATAAGCATAAAAGCTTAGTGAGGAGTGCTCAAAACCAAATACACCATCAATGCATTAAAACCGGTTTCCAAAACCCCATTGAAATATTTTTTCAATAAACTTAAGTATCACTTAAAAACCAACATGCCATCCAAATCCATGCACTTTTCTCATTTGAAAACAGCATGAAAACCTCATGCACATGTGTTAACAAACCAACAGAAAAACTCATTTTCTAAACTCAATTTAAGGCTTCCCAAGCATTTTCATATATGCTAAGCTTAAAGAGTAAAAACATGCATTTTCAATAATCTGCAACATAACACATTTCCAATTACATCAATACTCATATTGGCTAACAAGTGATTAACCACAAGATCATTTCTCAAAAACCACATCAGATACACGGATTACCAAGTGTTGTCCCAAACACTTCATACACTCTATCGGCATCTCAAGGCTTACACACGGGAGCTACCCTCCACCGTTGTGACACCCGTGGTTGAGTATTCGGTACAATCACAACCCCTCAACACCACTCATCGGTAGATGTATAACCCACTAACGAGAGACGGGACACAATACAAGGTTCACACACGGGAGCTATCCTCCACCGTTGCGACACCTTAACATTCCTCGATCGTTAGGGTACTTGGATGGAGTATTCGGTACAATCACAACCCCTCAGCATCCAAGGTGACTTGTTTATAGTGCACTTAATCCGATAGCCGGCTAACTATATCTGATTTCATTTATAAACAATTTTTCATAACATCACTTGCCAATATGAACCATATTTCATCACATATTTCACTGTTTTCAAAGCATCATTTATCAACCTCATTCTCAAGCATCAAATCATGCTTAAAATAACAAGTATAAACGTATACTTACAAGGATCACTTACCATGTGCATCCTTCAACATTATATCATCAAAAACAACAATTCATTTGCCTCAAATCATGTTTTAACAGTGACAATATGCATTTTAAAACAAGTGCATCAACAAACTCATAATAGCACAATCCGAGGGAGAAAATCACTTTACTTACTTCCGAACTTATTAAAGCGTTTCAACCTTACACTAAGTTCCCAAAACCACCTTTTAAGCATTGCAAATCTGGAAATCTCATTTCCACTCACTGACTCGCGAAACCTCAATCGTCGACGCGAAATCAAGCGTCCGAAGCTCCCAGATCTTCATCATTTTCTTCCAAAGGATTCTCCCTTGTTTATATCACACAAGAACAGAGGATTAATGCATATCGATGCATTACAACCACCAGAAAAAACCAAAAACCCGTAACTCTGCCCAAAGGCACCAAAATACCCATTTGAAATAACTGAAATCACCTTCAATTGATCACCAAACTCAACCCAGCCATTAACAAACACTTCCATCACATTCTAACCATAAATCAACATCCTAATATCATCCTTATACTTCCAGTAACTCAGATTTCACATTTCTAAGCCAAAACCCAAAACTAACAACCTAGACAATTAGAGATCTCAATGATTTCAGGATTATTACGATCAAAGCTCATTATTAACATTATTTAACCTCCAAATCAACCTTAACATCATTCTTAAATCAACCAAAACAGTGCCCAAACAAAAATCACATTTAATCTCATCTTTTAACAAGATTCATGCATTTTTACCAAATCAATCATTAGAACATTAATTAAAAACATAAATCAAGAGTCAAATACTTTGGAATTTCATTAGAGAACATTGATTAGAGGAGTAGCACGAAATTACCTCCAATCCTTACTTTTCTTCTAATTTGGCAAGTTTTCACTTCAAGAAACTTGAGGGAAATCAAGAGAAATCTTAAGGAAAGAGTTGGAAATCAAGTAAGAAAAAGAAAGAGGAAGAAATCTGGAAAAGAGAGAGTGATTGGCTGAAGAGAAAATGAGAAATGAAAGAGTTACGTCAAATTTTGTTTAACAAATTAATCACCTCTCTTTTAATTAATAAATTCACTCTTTAATCTTTAATTAAACATTTAAAACACATGCCAAATTAGAGAAAAGGCTTAATTGCCATAAAGCTCCCTAAAGATTCTAACAATTTGACTCTCCTTTGAAAAATCATACTTTTTCAACAGTTTTAAAACTTTGTATTTTTGTCACTACCCAAAATGTACACGTTCCAAAACATTTTATTAAATTGATCTTACCAAACCCATCTATATCATTCTAGATGATTTTAGAATTTTTTACCATATTTTTATCTTATCCCGAACCATGACTTCCCTGAACCGTCCTTAAAGACCTGAATCTCCAACTCTACGTTCGACCAACCTAAACCGATGCCTAAAACATCTAGGCCCAAAACCGAGGAGTTACATGATGTGCTGAAATTCAACCGCGTACCCAACGCTTGGTGTAGATACTTCTAAAACCTCAATGTAAACCTCAGATCTCTATCCGACACTATAGACTTAGGCACACCATGCAAACGCACAATCTCAGCAATATACAATTCCGCTAGCTTATCCAACGTATACGCAGTATGCACAACCAAGAAATGCGCTCACTTCGTAAGACGATCTACAATCACCCAAATGGAGTTCTTCTTTGATGGTGTCAAAGGCAAACCGGACACAAAATTCATCGTAATCCTTTCCCAATTCCATTCTGGTATCCTCAAAGGATGCAACAAACCGGAAGGGAACTGATGCTCAATTTTCACACGCTGACATACCATACCCTTGCTCACAAAGTCTGCAACATCCTTTTTCAACCCAACCCAATAGTACTTATCCTTCAAACCATGATACATCTTTTTACTACCAGGATGCATAGAAAAAGGAATGCTATGAGCTTTAGTCAAAATAGTGTGCCTCATCTCAACATCTTCTGCCACAACTATCCGACTTTTAAAACATAAAAACCATCATCATTGAAACAAAAATCAGTTGCATTACCATCAACTATATCCTAAACATAAGGCACCAAACACTCATCAAGCAACTGCTTATCCTTAATTAACTGAATTAAGGAAGGTTTCACTTGTAACTCGACTATCAACCCACCATCACGCGATATACTCAACTGAGCAAACATCGCTCTCAACTCAACAACCACTTTTCTACTCAAAGCATCACCCACAACATTGGCCTTTCCCGGATGATACTCTAACGTCAGATCATAATCCTTAAGCAACTACAACCATCTTCGTTGCCTAAGATTAAACTCTCTCCGGGACATTAGATACTTCAAACTCTTATGATCTGTGTAAACCACGCACTTCTCACCGTAAAGGTAGTGCCTCCAAATCTTCAAGGCAAACACAACTGCAGCAAGCTCTAGATCATGAGTAGGATTGTTGCGCTCATGCACCTTCAATTGCCTATATGCATACGCCACAACCTTCCCACCTCCCATCAACACACAACCCGATTCTGGTTGAATCAAGATAGGGGCTTGCGTCAAAGCTTCCTTCAACCTCTCGAAAGCTTACTATCTAACATTTGCCCATTCATAGCGAACATTCTTTTGCAACAATTTAGTCAACGGTGCAGCAATCTTAGAGAAACCCTCAACAAACCTTTGGTAATATCCAGCCAAACCAAGGAAACTACGCACTCTAGTCACCGATTTAGGCATTTTCCAATTCATTACCACCTTAATCTAGTGTGGGTCAACCCGAATACCCTCGGCCGACACTTCATGTCCAAGAAAGACAACTTCCCCGAGCCAGAACTCGCACTTGCTTAGCTTAGCACAAAGCTGATTTTCCGACAACACTTGCAACACAATTCGCAAATTCTTATCGTGATCTTCCTCAGTACGAGAGTACACGAGAATATCATCAATAAACACTACCATGAATTGGTCCAAAAACTCATGGAACACGTGATTCATCATGTCCATGAATGCATTCGGTGCGTTTGTCAACCCAAATGGCATCACTAAGAACTCATAATGCTTGTACCTTATCCAAAAAGCTGTCTTAGGTACATCTACATCCTTGACCTTCAGTTGATATCCAGACCTCAAATCAAGGTACTTGTTCTTAATCGTCAACTTGTTCAGTTCCCGATAATCTATACACATACGCATCGTGCCATCCTTCTTCTTTACAAACAAGACCGATGCACCCCAAAGGTGAAACACTTGGCCTTATGAACCATCGATCTAGAAACTCCTAAAGTTGCGTTTTCATTTCCTTCAACTCCTGAGGTGCCACCCGATAAGGAGCAATAGACAATGGAGTCGTATTTTCATACAACTCAATGCCAAACTCAACTTCTTTGTTCGATGGCAAACCAGGCAACTCTTCCAGAAAGACACCCGGAAACTCACATACCGTTTGTATGTCTCGTACTCGCACTTTCTTTGTACCAGGTTTCATCAAATAAGCTAGGAAAGCTTCACAACCCAACTCCATCATACGACTCACCTCAAGAGCCGAAATTGCATTAGAAAAGAATTTCACATTCTCGCCTACGATTACCACTTCGTAGTCATCAGAAGGTTTCAAGGTAACTCGCTTAACATCAAAATCAACTACAGCCCTATGCTCGATCAACCAATCCATCCCAAGGATTACATCAAAACCATAGAAAGGCAACTCCATCAAATCAGTTGAAAACACATGGCCTTGAACAAATAAAGGACATCTTCTATACAACTTTCTTGTAACAACAGTTTCACCAAAAGAGCTTGTTACTTGCAGTCCTACATCTAGCATCTCAACAGGGATATCAAGCAATTGTGCATGCTCACTCAAGATGTATGAATGCGTAGATCCAGAATCAATTAAAGCTAACAAGGACAAGGATTGCAAAGTGAAAGTACATGTGATCACGTCGGTGTCGTTACGTCCCTCACGATGTGCATACACCCTCGCAGGACCACCACCCTCAGGTTGGACAGCAACAACATGAGCTACACCTCTCTGTTCATCCTCCCTTCGTTGGAAATTACCACGATCGCGCCCACGACCTCTCTGTGGTGCAACAATAGGTGACCGACCCTGACCACATCCAGCTAACAAAAGACACTCATGTCTCATATGTTCAGCTGATCCACGATTCCAACAAGAATTAATCGTCCCAGCCACAGGAGCATGTGCTTCTCGAGCCACATGAGGACAATCTCGCCTCAAATGCTCTCGCGACCCACAAGACCAACAAGTATTCTGTTTAAATCTCACTCTATTACCCTGAGCTGGCGCACCTCGCCCAAAAGTACCCCGCCTCGCCTCAGGCCGATATCTACGATCACAGTTTCTCTTATATTGTCCACCACTAGGACCCAAATCCGCAGCTCTCTTTCCCGAGCTAGAACCACTCCTGCGAGAGGTCAAACCCAAACTCTACTCGATATCTTTGGCTCGCGTCACCAGCACATCAAAATCAGTATAATCGAAAGCTAGCATGAAATTCTTCACTTCCTGCACCAAGCCATAACGGAAGTGATCACATCGATGCCTATCACTTGGCACCAATTCTGGAGCATATTGGCTCAGACATGCGAACTGGACCTCGTACTCAGCCACTGTCATGTTTCCTTGCACCAAGGACATGAACTCACGCTTCTTTCCATCCAAGTATCTAACTCCTAGATACTTCTTCTTAAAGCCAGCTTGGAAGAACTCCCAATCCACCTCATTGGGCTCCATAGTCACGGTCACAGTCGTCCACCAAATGTATGCATCACCATGCAATAAAGAGACAACATATCCCAGCTTACGTGCATTATTATACCCCATCTGATCTAAAATCCAGATCGTACTATCCATCCAAGCCTCAGATGCTTCAGGAGACAATCCAAGATACTCTACGCTTCCTAAACTTCGCAAGCGTTCCAACGGCAAACCCAAATGCCCAGACCCAGGTGCTTGCACTCCAACAACAGCAGCCTGCAATGCTCCAGTCATCGCCTGTACCAAAGGCATCAAATCCCCCAACACTGGACCAACATGTCCGTGTTGTACTTGCTCCTCACCCCAAGCTGTTGGCGATAGAGGTAAATTTGCACTAGGTAGAACCTCGTTCTCCTAAATCCTTTTCTCACTAGCAGGAGCAATCGATCCTAAATGTAGTTCTCTCCTCGGTCCTAATGTGCCATTATAATTAAGGCATGAATATAAAACAAAACAAGAAATCAGGCCAGCATCTAGCAAGGATCCAAGACTTCGAACTCAATTAAAAACACTTCACTACAGTAATAAAGCAATGGGCATCCCAGTTTCCCCCAACATAGCATAAAGCATTCAACGTACATATCTCACAATCATCGTGCATTACAAACAATAAGATTCAGCCCACAACATCATCATATATAATGTTCATGCTTATATCACAATCATCATACACAACATCATTATCATTCGATCAACATTAACATGCTTATAACATTCACCGTGCAAAGAAAACATCACCAATACATACAATCTCATCACTTCGCCATACCATTAACTTACCATCATCCCATTCTTTCGTAACATGGCTTTGATACCACCAAATGTAACCCTTTCGACCTGGCCTATGCGAACGACAGAACCGAACGAGTCACACGGGGAATATTGAAGTAAACCGGGAAGGTTTATTTCAATAAACGACCCTATTTTTATCTTGTCTAGATGCTCATTACAACCCTAAGTGTTTAATTTTACAACGGATCAAACATAACATCAATCGAAAATCATTTGCATGCAAAAACGACTTTTAGGGACCAAATTTTAAACTTGTAAAATTACAAGGATTTTCCCCAAATTTGGATTACCACCTTTAAATTAATTATGTCACATGTTTCTCTGACAAAACTAAACTCAGTATAATCATTCAAACTTAATTCATTGCATCCACAACATCCAGGGACCATAACATAAAGATTTAGATCATTCAAAGATAACTTTCAACCAATTTAACTACCATCGTATCGATACCCTTCGAGAGGGTATCGGTACGCCCTCTTCGGATGCAATATTCAAAATTCAAATTACAAAGGCCGTATCGATACCCTTCGAGCGCGCGTATCGGTACCCCTTTCCTATTTAGCAAGCCCGTATCGATACCCTAAGTAGGGTATCGATACCCTGCAGTATGCAATTACATTAAAGGCTGGTTTTACCTATTTAAACCCACATAAAAGCAATCCAACATACTTTCGATCACATCTAATGAAATCTAAGCACCATTCTCAAAGCATACATAGCAGGTTCAGCTACAAGACATGGAAATTAACATCTATGTAATCTAGAGGCATGCTTCCTATAAAATCAAAGCATCCAAAAGATCAAATCAAAAAACAAGGCTTAAACCATCAATTAGAGGTCATTTACAAGTTCAAAACCAATAACCAAATATGCACATAAAGGGAGTACGTACACTTCTCCCAAATAGACTATGGTACTCCCATTATCCTTATTACTCTAGTTCATAAAACGAAACATATGTTCAAAAGTGAAGTCTCCTTAGATCCCCTTGCAAGTTTCTGCCTCCAAACACTTAGTTATCTGCATTGATGAGCAAAAGAGAGCGTAAGCATACAAGCTTATTGAGGAATGTTCAAACCCAAAAATACCATCAATGCTTGAAAACCATTTTTAAGCCTTTTTGTAAATCAGCATGCCTTTAATGAAATCCATGCACTTTATTAACAAAATCAGCATGTTATTCATCATGCAAAAAGTATCACATACTTCAACAGCAACATCATTTTCTCATGCTCATCTTAAACATTTTCATGCATAACTACCATATGAAAAGTTTCAAGATTAAATCATGCTTTTCCATACTATGCATCCATATACATTTCATAGCATTACAACAATTATATTGGCTTACAAGTGATCAACAATATACTCATTTATCAAAACATATCGGATACACGGATTCCCAAGTGTTTTCCCAACACTTTATACATTCTCACCGGAATCTTAAGGTTTACACACGGAAGCTACCCTCCACCGTTGTGATACCTGTGGTGGAGTATTCGGTACCTTACAACCCCTCAATACCACTCATCGGTAGATGTATAACCCCACTAATGAGAGACGGGACACAACTCAATTTCCTCAATCGTTAGGGTACTTGGATGGAGTTTTCGGTACATTTACAACCCCTCAACATCCAAGGCGACTTGTTTATAGTGCACTCAATCCTATAGACGGCTAACTATATCCGATTTCATTTGTAAACCACTCTGCACAACATCACTTGCCAATATAATCCTCATTTAGTTCAAACTTCACTGTTTTCAAGCAATCACAATAAGCTATATTCCAAGCATTAAACCATGCTTCATTAAACATGTATAAGCATATACATACAAGGATCACTTACCTAGTACATCTTTTAAACACATGGCATATGTAATCACTAATTTTGTCCGAACATCGGACCCCTTTAAGTTTGTGTTGTTAATGGGCTTATATTGGGTTAAAAAAGAAAAAAAAGAGAAAAAAAAAGAAGGAAAAAATATATGTCATATTATTTATTATTATTCATTAGTATTATTATTTACTGTTATCATACATATTATTACCATACTATTATTAGTATTATTTATTTTATATATATATACACGCATGTGACATAATAGATATATGTGTGTTTGTTTGCATATAATTGAGTAATGTGTGAATGTGTGCATGTATATATTTGGTATCTATATTTGCTACTGTCATTGTAATTATCTTATTATTATTATTATCATTATTATTATTATTATTATTATTTGTTTTTATTAGTATTGATATTATTTTTACTGTCTTTATTACTATTATTATTATTATTATTTAGCATTAGTACGATTATTATTATTTTTATTATTGATATTGGTTATTATTATTATTATTATTATTATTATTATTATTATTATTATTATTATTACTAAAAAGAAAATGGATAATCAATATAAATAAGAGCCCAACAGTTTTTAAAAGAAGTCCATTTACAAATAAGAAGCCCGAAATAATAATAATAAATACAAGGCCCGTTTGGGCCCAACCAAATAAAGAAACCCTAACAGCCACGTATTATTTTGTGCAGCCAACTTTTGACTGTTAGATCAGGCGCTGATCTAACGGCCCGGATCGAGCCTCAGGAAGGAAACCCTAGCAAGCCATTTTCTGTCGCGCGCCGCACAAGCTCTTGGCCGTCGGATTAGGGATATGATCAACGGTCCAGATCTAATCCCAGATGAAAACCCTAGAAGCCGCCCCTTATCCCTAGCGTCGCTCCCCTTGTAACCGTTAGATCGGAATCCATCCAACGGCCCCGGATCGACGCGGAAGCTTCCAGAAACCCGCACACGTCTCCCACGCACAACGTTTGTCGCCCCACGCGCCTGAGCCCTCTGACCCTTCAACTGCCACGATCACGCCGTCTGCCATGATCACGTTGTGCCTCTCCCAACCGAGCAAACCTGACATGCACAGACGAAGAAATACAGAGCATTAGAGGCTCGAAATAGCAAAACAAAAAACAAAACAAAAAAAGCAAAAGACACAGAATCAGAAATGGCAGATGGAATACGACAAGGCAGAGAAAGATTATTTTCATTCTCCTTTTGACTTGCATGCAACCTTCGGGTGATATAAGAGAAAAACCGAAACACGAGAGAAATCAGTGAGCATTGAGAGGGAGAGAGCAGAGAGATCGAGAGCAAAAAAATTTGTAAAAACAAAAAAGATTTCAAAATAAATAAAAAGAGAAGAAGCTTTTGAGGTACTTTCCGGTTCATATTCATTGCATGCATCAAAATCAACCCAAAAAAGAAGAAAAAAACAAAATTAAAGGGAAGAGTCGGAATCCGTTACCCTACTATCGGTTGGTGCTTCCCGCCGGTGATAATCTCCGAAGCCTTCTACGGCCTTAGGGAGTGAGCCGACGCCAAGAATGTCCTTTCGCTTTGAGAGATCTGTTGGTTTCTGGTAACGGTAGGGTAAGGGTTTTTGTTCAAAGTGATTTTGAAAGAAAGGGAGATTCGGGCTCGTGTCTGAGGTTTTGAAAAGGGTGTTTCTTTTCTCGGTTTTTTGGAGGTCATTGGTGCCGATTAACGGCTGACGCCGCCGAAAAAGCCCTCTATTTTCCGAGTTTTAAACCCTAATCGGGTGAGAAAGGAAAGGGGATGGGTGTTTCAGTTCGTTTTTTGCCAAAACAATCAAAAGGGGGAAAGGGAATAATACCATGTTTTTTATATCATTTCACATTTTTTAAATGGGTTTTTCATGTTTTAATCCCTCCGCGCTGTTGAAATCGCCCAACAAGGGCTTTCTTCTTTTTAAATAGCATCCCCTGTCCCCGTAATTTTCTTTGATTTTACAATCCAGCCCCGTTTTTGTATTCAATCGTCTTCGAGTGGGTTAATTCCCACTTTGGTCCCCTTAGATTCCCGTGCTTTGTTAATTTGGTCCCTAATCGAGGATTTATTTGGTTTTTTTATGGTTAAATCATACATTTGGTCCCTGCCGTTTAAGGCATTTTTTAATTTCCCCTGAGTTTGTTCTCATAATTTCGAATGGGGTAAATCTCTTTTTAGTCTTCAAACTTTTAATTTCTATTTGATTTAGCCCCCTAAAACAGTGGTAAACTACCCTAATTAATCCCATTAATCTATGCATGCTTTGTTTTCATTTTGCTTGTTGATCATGTTGTCTTTCTATGATCTTATCTTTTTTATGTAGATACATTAGAGCATATATTAAATCCATGTGGTTGCTTGTTATGTGTTTTTTATTATATCTAAGATTGCATGGTAGTGAATGAGCATACGTATATGACATATAGTTTTCACGTAGCCTTGCTCGCGTATTAAGATTTTGTAAAGTTGTGCATCTTCACTTGTGGGTTATATGGTTTCGTGCATGATTTTTGTTAATCACATAAATTATGTAGAATTTTGAATTTTGCATACTTACCTTATTTTTACGAATATCGGTTATGTTGTCTATGTTACAATATGCTTTTAGCTATATGTCTCTGCCTTTTTATTTGAGCATGCATTTAATTATCTCGTTTATGAATTTAGAAGTTGCATCCGAGTTTTAAAATATAATGTGAATGTTTTTTATTCGGAAGCGAACGAGGCCAGTACCAGTCGTAGTGGTGGTGGTTCGGACGTTCCTTCTCGAATACAGAGACTTTTAAAATTCAATCACCCGTATAACCAAATTTCGATACGAATCGTCACTTTAATTCGCAAAATTTAATATTAACTAAGCGGTAATGTTTTTGGTACCGATTTTAGGGCACGACGGGGGTGCTCATCCTTCCACGCATGTAACCGACTCTTGAACCCATTTTTTAGAAAGAATCTCTGGTTTAAGTTTTCGGTGTCCGGTCCACCATTTTTAAATGGCCTGTGGCAACTCCTCTATTTTTCGAAATCCGATTAAATTTTCAAAATCCAAATTAAATCCCGGTTCCTCCGAGTGACACCGGTATTTTCTAAAATTTAGTCGCAACAGCATCATAAACAGTAAATCTCTTACTTGAAAACATGCTTAAAATTGTATGTAAACACATATAAAGTCAAGTGCATAAATAAGCCCAATAATAGCACAATCCGAGGGAGAAAATCACTTTACTTACTTCTGAACTTAGTAAAGCGTTTCAAGCTTACACTAAGTTCCCAAAACCACTTTAAAAGTGTTTCAAAGCTGGAAATCCCATTTCCATTCATCGACTCGTGAAACCTCAATCGCCAAAGCGAAAGTCAAGCGTTTGGAGCCCCCGGATCTTCACCGATTGCTTCCAAAGTATCCTCCCTTGTTTATACCACACAAGAACATAGGATTAATGCATCTCAATGCATTAAAACCACCAGCAATCACTAAAAACCCGCAGCTCTGCCCAAAAGTACTTAAAAGCCTATCTGAAACAACTGAAAACTCAATCGATCTTACTCCAAACTTAACCCAGCCACAATCAATCACTTCTAATTACTTTTAACCATCAATCAACATCCAAAAACACTCTAATTTCCTCTAATAACACCCAACAACATCAGATTCACATTTCCAAGCCAAAAACTCATAACTAACAACCTAAACTTTTAGAGATCCAACATAATACGGGATTATTATGATTGAGCCATTATTTCAACATCATTTAATATCCAAAAAAACTTTGAAATCAATCTAAAATCAACCAAAATAGTGCCCAAACGAAAATCTTGGAAAATCATCAGACAAAGCCATTTTTAGCCAATTTCCTTTTAATCACCTATAAAAAAGTTAATAAACATACTTAGAAGGCACAAGATTTGGGAATTTCATTAAAGAACCTTGATTAGAGGAGTTAAACTAAATCTTACCTATAACCTTGCCTTTTCTCCTCAAATGACAAGATTTTGATGAAATCTTCAAGTAAACTCAATGTTATTTGATAGGAAATTCAAAGAACTCTTTAGCTATTCAAAAAGAATTAGAAAAGATGGAAAAACTCTCTGGATTTTAGAAAAGAAAGAGTGTTTGGCTGAGTGCAAAATGAGAGAAGTTAGTTACGTAAAACTCTTCTCTTGTTTTAATTAAAATCCCTTTTTAATTTGAAACCTTAATAAAAATCTTTTTACTAAAATAATTAAAATGTTCAATTTGAGAGAAAAGGCCCACAAAAAGATATAAGCTCCTAAAAGATTCTAAGTCTTGTCCTCATTTCATTTTAGTCCTTAAAATCAAACTTTGCAATTTTTACAAAATTTTCACTTTCCAAAATCTCGATTTTCCAATACTCATTTTCTAAAATTGATTTTACCAACCTTCAATATACATTTTAAAAATATTTTAGCAATTTTTCTCATAATTTTATCTCATTCCGGACTACATTTTCCCTGAATCGCTTCTATAAGCTAGAATCTCAAATTCTAGGTTCGACTAACCTAAACCAATGCCTAAAACATCTAGGTCCAAATCAGGGGCGTTACAACTAGAAGTTGGCCGGAGTTGCAGCGGTGAACGAAAAGGTTAGCAAGACGATCAGAAGTGTCGCCGGGCGGAAGCCGGCGTCGTCTCTAGCGGCCGACAAACGAGCCGGAGTGGATAGGTGACCCTGGAGTAAGATCGAAGGGAGAAATATTGAAGAAAGTTGCATGTGTTTTTGAAAAATCAGATGTTTTGATCGAAAAAACAAGAAGTGGAAAAGGTTTCATGTTTATATGGATCAAATGGTTAAAAAATGAAGAACGTGGCATGAACTTGGGTGGAATGAATGTTTTTGATCTGTTTTAGGAGTGCTTTTTTGTATTAGGTGTTTGAGTTGAGAGAATCTGGGAGAAGAGTGAGAGAAGAGGGTGATTGGAGATTTGAGGGAATGGCCAAGTGAACTCGGTCATGGGGGTTTTATACCCTAAGTCAAACGGTGTCGTTTTAGCACCGGGTTGACCCTCTTGACCTACGCTTTGGATTCGGGTCAGGCAAGGATTCGCGCCCTTCTTTCAAATTTTCATGTTTTTGGCTTAAAACTTTGCATTCCTTTCAATTCAGTCCTTAATTTGAATAAAATCAACAGTTCAAGTTTGAATTCTTTCAATTACATCCTAATTTCATTTTTGATTTAATTTTTATTGCTCTAATTTATATGAATGTTGCATAATTTTTAAATTGAGCATATAGTTTTCCTCTTTAGTCAATTTAGTCATTTAATTAGTGTTAATAATTAGAGCCTTTAACCATTTAAGCACTTTGGTTTAGAATTTAATAATTAAATAGGAAATGACATTATAGTAAATTAGTGTACACTAAATGAAAACTTTGAGATTCGAACTTGGATGGTGCTCCACTTGCTTGCAATGGGGTGTTGTCACAAATTGGTCCTAAGGTACATTTAATATACATTACAACCTATAATTGAATAAGTCGCCTAGTTAATTAAATAGAGCCTTAATTAGGTTAGAACTTTAATTAATTAGAATGACAATCTTAATTAGGGAATATTGTATGAGTTTAGGGGTTCAAAGATGGACGGTATTCAAGAAATTGGTAGAGTCACATAATGGTCTTTAAATTAATATTATTCGTAGTTTAATTAATCAAACTAAATAGAGCCTAATTAAGTTTAGTACTTAAAATGAACAAGACGATAAAAAATTCATGCATCGAAAACCTTTTATGTTGGAAATACATTTATTGGATATGAATAGGGGTGCTTCTTAACATGGCGCTTTTAATCTCATATTCGATTTTAAAATGTATTTCCTTATAAAAAGGAATATCTTCATTTGGACTTAAAATTCGTTTAATAATTAATGGATAAATTATATTCAAATGTTATTCTTAAATGCCAAAATGCCATGTAAAATTAAAAGGTACCCATAACGGGCGTTTGTAGGGGTGCTAATCCTTCCCCATACGTAACCGACTCTCGAACCTAAATTTTAAAAACAAATAATCTCTGGTTGTTTTTATGATGTCCGGTCTACCAAAATGATCGGTGGCAACTCCAAATTTGTTTTCAAAAATAAAATAAAGGAAAATTCAATTAAACATGAAAAACCTAAGTTTTCAAGGCCAAATTTAAAATGAACAAAAACCCTAACTTTTCAGAATCTTAATTGTCAGGCTATTTTTACACTCGGTTCAAATATGGTCACAAAAGACATTAAGCCCAAAAAACACATAGGAGGCCCACAAAGGCTCCCTTGAGCCCTCCAAAGGCCTAAACTCTCGACCCAAAAGCGAAACCGTGCTCCGGGCTACACAGACCCTCGGATTCCAAAATTCGGGTAGTTACAGGCGCTCAATTTTCAAAGTTAATGGACAAGACTTGAAGGCCTAACAAGGAACACCGGTTTATCGTGACAAATCTTCAGTAATGTTAATAAATTCCTAGGCATCCAGTTCTATCATTTTACTTTATGCACTTTTAATTTTCTGTATTTTTATTTTTGAACTTTGTCTTATTATTTCGGTTTTTCTTCTTTTATTTTCTTTTCGTTTAATATTATTAGGTTTATGTTTTTATAATCTATCTTGTTTTTCTTTGGTAGTTATTAAGCAAGAGACAAGTTGGACAAGCCCTCAACAGATTTAGGAACAAAGACTCTTCGGGGCCAACTAGGATAACTCGGATTAGGGAATTTTGGTGGCCACATATGATGCAGGGAGAGAATATACTTGATTACATTTTATTCTTTTGTTTACTTAATACTTATAACCATACCTTTTCCATCACTTTAACCTACCCCACTTTCCTATGGCCGCCACACATTGTTTCCCTATTTCTCACGTCGCCTACCCTTCCACTTTCTCACTTAGCGAGGTTGTCAGCATTTATTGTTGATGTTTCCCTTTTCTTTACATCTTTGCATCTTCTTCTTACATCCTTCATATCCCACATAAAGGAAACAAAACCCTTTTCCCAGTTACTACACTACCTAATACTTTTTCCCTAAAACCCTACACAAGCTTTATCTTATATTTCTCAGCCTCTCCTCTGAAACCATGCTTCGACAACTGTTTGTAACCCGTCGTAGCCAACAGTCTCCTCAAACACAAAGAAACCCTACTCCCAAATCTTCACCTTCACTTCCACCATCCCCTAATTCAAACTTTGTTGCTTCCAGCGATACAACTCTTACGGAGATGGATGATCTCGACCACTGCATGTATTCCTTGGATGATCTGTTCCAGGGACATTATAGACACATGTGCAAACAAGAACTCCTTTTGGAGGAGGGATTGAAGTTCACCCCCAACAACCGCCACAAGTTTGATGTCGCCATATACGTGTTAATAACCACACAAGGTTTGGAGGATTTCAGTCGACAGCCAGGGCTGGCCAACATGATAAAAATTGGGTTTATGTTCGAGGGAGAAACGTGGAATTTTAACCCCTTAGCTCGGTTTAGATGTTTAACCCGAATTAGGAGAATTACACGGGGAAAACCAAAGTCAACTCGTTAAAGTCAACCTCGATTAGCAACTTTTTTTTCTTTTAACTTGACTCGATGCATAATTAAGTTCTACTATGTTTACTCGTGCAACAAATATATTTTCATTTAAACCAAACTTCAATTGTACTTTCATTTGCAAACAACCCAATATAAGGTTAAATTACATATTAATGTTACCAATCTTTAATTAGGTTCATTACATGCTTGCAGGTGAAATATCAACATCATACGGTCATTTAAACATCCACAATTGCAAATCATATAAACAGGGACTGAAATGTAAACATTCAAAACTGAAAGATCATGCCATTTTGACTAACTTAACGACCCCGTTTCGAAACAGTCACCCCTTGTTTCGAAACCATGCATCACAGTAGCATTTGGTCTCAGAACGGCCTTACCTGTTTCGGAACCAAATCCTCAATATGATTTCCCCTGCATTCAGACAAAACAGAGCCGAATCGAAACGACCCTGAGTTTCGATACAGATTCAAATTATAACTAAAAGTCTCGAAACGGACTAGTAGTGTTTTGAAACTTTGAGACTAAATTTGCAAGTTGTATCGAAACAGCTGCTACTGTTTTGAAACACATGCAAGATCTGCATCAAAACAGCAACATTTAAACATCTTAAAACACACCATATGGCCACCAATCATCAGGCAATCATAGATAAACTTCAACAACATATTTAACCAGCACATATAAAAATCAACGAAGGCATCTAGCATCATGAATTGCAAAACAATGTTTACTATAAAGGCATGCACCCTATAAGTAATCCACATAGAGTATCAAAAGCCAAATAGCAAAGCATAACAACATTTAAAGGCCCAATATAAGTCTTATAAGGCAAAACACACTTTCCAAACCAGGGAGTTTAAAAAATCCTTTCCCAAATACCGAGGTACTCTCCCCATTGCCAATTCTACCTTGTTAAAAGTGTCAAAACCCATACTTATAAATCGAGTGATGTCTTGGGTGAAATCCCTTGCTATTTTGCTGCCCAAATGCTCACTTATCTACATTGTTGGAAAGGAGAGCGTAAGCATATTTGCTTTGTGAGGGGAAGCTCAATTTAAACAACAACAATGCACTTTTCAAACCAATGATTCCTTTAAAACGTAACCACATCATACTCAACTTTCTCATGCTTTTGAAACCACAATTAAAGCATCTTTTATAAACAACATGTATCATTAACTCATGCATATCTCAATGCTAAACCAAACCAAAGTTTCACATGCTTAAATCTCATAAAGCATAATAATCATGTATAAGAGTCTTTATACAAAAGTATTTTAAAACCATGATACATGTTCAATTCATATATTGACATTTCAAGTGAACCGGATGGAATCTACCCCTATCCTTGGATAGCACTACCCCTATTCATTCATGATCAGATATACGGATACATTGATGGCACTACCCCCATCAAGTCACATGGTGAAACAACCCTCACCATTATCTCACTTCGGTTGGGATGCCATTACCCGCATTGCCCGTTTGTGATAGCACTACCCCTATCACACGTATCACAATAGCACTACCCCTATTATGAAACCGAAGAATTTATCTCACGCGCGAATTTTGTATACTATAGTGCACTTCAAATCCTATTAGTCGACCAACATATCCTATAATATAAATCTCATCACTAAGCCAATATACCATTTAAATCCATGCTAACTCACTGCTTTCAATGCATTATTAAAATCATCACATATCCCTTCTCAAAACATGGATCAAATATAACATAATATATCTCATCAAGAATATACCTCTTGAAACATAATCAAATCATTTCATGGGATATAATTCAGCAAAATCATGCTTATAAAACATGCATAACAGTGAGTAACAACATAATTCAAAACATGAGCATGATAATCCACATGGACTTTAAACCGAAAACCGAGAGCTTTAGTAACCATACTTACTTTTGAGATTAGCTAAGTGTTTCATGCTTACACTAACCTCCCAAAACCTTGTTTCTAAGCTTACAAAAACGTTCAAACCACATCCACTCACCGATACAACTTCGCCTCACTTGTCGAAGCTTTTTTCCGAGGCTTCGAAACTCCAAATGTGTTTTCCAACAATCAAGCAATGTCTTGCCCTGCTTCTAAACCAAGGAAAACAGAGGATTAATGCACACTCTTGCATCAAAACCCCCACTCAAATCCAACATTTGCCAACCAATTAACAACCGATACAAACCGAAAACACCGAAAAAATCACTCTTAACCGTTCCCAATCATTACCCGGCAGAATCAACCATCAATCATCATCCATTTACAACCTAAAACACTTCCCCAACCTTTATAAACCATCAGCTATCAAGAAACTACAACAACAACCCCTAAAACTCAAGATTTCATCATTAAAATCTAGCAATCTAACTAGTTTCGAGATTACTTAACAAAATCCATCAAGTTAACATTATTAACCATTAGGAACACATTAATAATCAGCCATTAACTCAGCAACTAACATCAATTTCAAAGATCCACCATAAATCTAAAAGAAACCTCAATTAAACACAATTTCATCAATTAACATATAAAAACCCATTAAAACAATATGTAAAAGACTAATTACTTGGGAATTTCAGTAAAGAACATATCATTAGAGGAGAAGAATGAACCTACCTCTAATGATGAGCTCTTCCTCCATTTTTGAAAAGAAAACCAAAGAAATCCAAGGAGAAAATAAGAGATTCAATAGAGAATTAATAGAAAATAAGTAAATCTTTGAAATCCAAATCAAATTTAGAGTTTACCTTTGAAATTTTGTTGTTTGGATGAAGGAATTTTGATAGAAAAAAGTGAGAGAAGAAAAACTACGTCAAATCTTTGTAAAAAGAATGAAAAACCGTTTCAACTTCCCTCTATCTTTTTAATATAATTTATTTTAGTTAAAATTGTAAAGTAGGAGGAAAAGTCCTTATTAGCCTTTGGTAATATTGCGCCTTAAAGATTCAAAGTATTAGCCTTTTATGTTTTTTCCATTAAATCAAACTTTACCATTTTTACATTTTGGTCACTAAACCAAAATGTATGATTTCCAAAATTGTTTTCTTTAAATTACCTTTACCAAAATTAATTATATATATAATTATGATTTTAGGAAATTTTTACTTATTTTTATCCGACCAAAACCTTTCAATTTAATTATTTCCTGAAACTAGACTAGACCATTAAACAGGTTCGAACCGAACCGCCTAACCAAACCCGGCTAACACCTAGGCCCAAAAACTGGAGCGTTACAAATCTCCCCCACTTAAGAAATTTCGTCCTCGAAATTTACTTGGTGGAAAGAGATAGGGAAACTGGTTTTTCATATCCTCCTTCCTTTCCCACGTCACTTCCTCGACACCTCGGTGTCTCTAAAACACCTTCACCAATTCAATGGTCTTTTTCCGAAGCACCTTACTATCCAAATCCAAGATCTCTATCGGTTCCTCCTCATAAGATAAATCCAAATTCAACTCCATTTCCTCAACCGAAAACACATGCGAAAGATCCGAAAGATACCTCTGAAGCATAGATACATGGAAAACATCATGTATCTTCTCCAGCTCATGCGGTAACCGCAATCCATACGCAACAGAACCAATCCTCTCAAGCACCTCATAATGTTCGATAAACCTCGGGCTCAACTTGCCCTTTCGTCCGAACCTCATCACCTTCTTCCAAGGCAAAACTTTCAAGAAGACCTTCTCACCAACCTCAAACTCAATTTCCTTACGCTTCAAATCTGCGTAAGATTTCTGATGATCCGAAGCCTCCTTTAGACGGTCACAAATGAGTTTCACCTTATCGGTTGTACCTTTGAGCATATCCGGCAAAGAAACCAACTTTTGCCCCGCTTCCGCCCAACACACGGGTGTACGACACTTTCGACCATACAAAGCCTCGTATGGTGCCATTTGTATGGTCGCCTAATAGCTAATGTTATAGGCGAACTCTACAATGGCAACAACTTGTCCCACGAACCTTGGAAATCGATCACACAACACCGGAGCATATCCTTCAACACTTGGATAACCCGCTCCGACTGACCATCCGTCTGAGGATGATAAGACGTGCTAAAGCTCAACCTCATGCCCAAAGATCGATTCAAACACTATCAGAACCTCGATATGAACCGTGGATCCCTATCTAAGACTATAGACCTAGGAACACCGTGCAACCGCACAACTTCTGCAACATAAAGCTCCGCCAGCCTATCCAGGGTAAACATAGTATGCACGGGCAAGAAATGTGCACACTTCGTCAACCGATCCACAATCACCCACACGGAATTCTTCTTTGACGGTGTCAAAGGCAAACCCGACACAAAATCCATCATGATCCTCTCCCATTTCCACTATGGAATCCTCAAAGGCTGCAACAAACCGAATAGAAACTGATGTTCAGCTTTCACACGCTGACACACCAAACACTTGCTAACAAACTCTGCCACATCCTTTTTTTCTAGCCCACCCAATAGTACTCATCTCGCAACCCTCGATACATCTTAGTACTACTAGGATGCATGGCAAAAGGACTATTGTGCGCTTCCGTCAAGATAGTGCGCCTTAACTCAACGTCCCCTTGTACGACTACCCGACCTTTAAAACACAAGACACCATCGTCACTGAAACTGTAATTCCCAGGATTACCCTCCGCTATGTCTGAAACATGTGGAACCAAGGAATCATCAAGCAACTACTTTTCCTTGATCAACTCAACCAAAGATGGTTTCACCTGAAGCTCGGCCACCAAGCCACCATCACGAGACAAACTCAGACGAGCAAACATCGCTCTCAACTCCACTGCAACCTTTCGGCTTAAAGCATCGGCCACCACATTGGCCTTCCCCAGGTGATACTCGATTGTAAGATCGTAATCCTTCAGCAACTCCAACCATCAACGTTGCCGAAGATTCAGCTTCTTCTGAGACATAAGATACTTGAGACTCTTGTGATCCGTGTACACCGTACATCTCTCGCCGTAAAGATAATGCCTCCATACCTTTAGAGCAAACACTACAGCCGCAAGTTCGAGATCGTGAGTAGGATAATTATGCTCATGCACCTTCAATTGCCTCGACGCATAAGCAACTACTCTACCCTCCTGCATCAGCACACATCCTAAACCCACATAGGATGCATCACTATACACCACAAACTCTTTTCCTGATTCAGGTTGAATCAAGATTGGAGCTTGTACCAAAGCTTTCTTCAACATTTGAAAAGCTTGTTGTCTTGCCTTCGTCCACTCAAACTTAACATCTTTTTGAAGCAACTTCGTCAACGGAGCAGCTATCTTAGAAAATCCATCCACGAACTGAAGGTAATACCCAGCCAAGTCCAGAAAACTGCGAACCTCCGTCACTGATTTCGGTTGTTTCCAACCCACAACTGCCTCAATTTTCTGAGGATCCACGCGGATACCCTTAGCCGATACCACATGACCAAGAAACACTACCTCCCTGATCTAGAACTCACATTTACTCAACTTTTCATAGATCTGATTATCCAACAGAGTCTGCAGTACTATCCCAAAATGCTTATCGTGGTTCTCCTCGGTACGAGAGTACACAAGGATATCACTGATAAACACCACCACAAACTAATCAAGGTACTCGTGGAACACCCGGTTCATCATGTCCATGAATGCGGTCGGCGCATTGGTCAAAACAAAAGGCTTCACCATGAACTCATAATGCACATACCTCGTATGAAAAGCCGTCTTCGGTATGTCTTTATCCTTCACCTTAAGCTGATAATACCTCAACCTTAGATCTATCTTCGAAAACACAGCAGCACCACGAAACTGATCAAAAAGATCACCAATCCGAGGTAAAGGGTATTTGTTCTTTATTGTAAACTTATTCAGTTGCCGATAGTCTATACACATCCGCATCATCCCATCCTTCTTCTTAACAAACAAAACTGGAACTCCCCAAGGCGAGATACTCGGCCTAATAAAACCACGATCTAGCAACTATTGAAGCTGCGTCTTTAACTCCTTTAACTCCTTTGGTGCCATTCGATATGGAGCAATGGATACTGGAGCCGTATCCGCATACGTCTCTATGCAGAACTCGACCTCCCTATCTAGTGGCAACCCAGACAACTCTTCCGGAAACAGCCTAAAAATCACAAACTATTTGAATATCTTGCGGACGTGCTTCCTTTATATTTGGGTTCATCACATACGCCAAATAAGCTTGGAAACCACCATTCATCAACTTGTGAGCTTCCATCGCTGAAACAACATTGGACAAGAACTTTAAGTTCTCACCCACCACCACGACTTTAAAATCACCGGCAAGCTTCAACGAAACACGCTTGGTCTCACAATCAACCACAGCTTTATGTTACGACAACCAATTCATCCCAAGGATAACATTGAAACCATAGAAAGGTAACTCCATCACATCAATAGGAAATACATGCCCTTGAACCATCAAAGGACATCTTCTATACAACTTCCTAACAACTACGGTTTCACCAAATGAACTTGTAACTTGCATACCCACATCAAGAAACTCTAACGGCACATCAAGCAACCGAGCATGCTCATGCAAAATGTATGAATGTGTAGAACCAGAATCTATCAAAGCAACCAATGACAAGGATTGCAAGGAGAATGTACCTGCGATCACATACGTGTCATTCCGGCCCTCACGGTGAGAATAGACTCGAGCAGGTCCACCACCCTCTGGCTACACCGCGACCACATGAGCCACATTCCTCTGACCATCTTCCTGTCGTTGAAAATTGCCTCGGTCGTGCCCACGGCCCCTCTGAGGCTCTATAGCACGAGCTGGTGCTTGCCTTGCCAACTGTGGACAATCACGCTTCACATGACCCTAAGCCTCACATTGCCAACATGTTCCGAGATTACCCCAACACTCCCTCGTGCGATTCCTCCCACAATAGTTACACGTAGGAACACGTGTAGCAACATTCTAGCCATACTTACCTCAGCCTGATCCACCACCACCGCCTCGGCGGTGGTCTCGCTGATAGCTCATATCCCGTGATCTCTTACCCCGATCACGTCCACCATCATAATTAGCAGCTCTCTTCCCGGAGCTAGAACTCCACGAGCATAACGTCAATCCTAGACTCTGCATGATATCCTTGGCTCGAGTAACCAGCACGTCAAAATCAGTATACTCAGCCGCAAGCATATAGGTCTTTACTTCCTTCACCAACCCATAGTGAAACCGATCACATCTCTTCCGCTCATCCGATACCAGCTCAGGGGCGTACTGGCTCAATCAGACGAACTACACCTCATAATCCGCAACGGTCATATTGCCCTGCATCAACACTATGAATTCCCTCTTCTTCTCATCCAAACAATGAACACCCAGATACTTCTTCTTAAAAGCATTTACGAAGAATGCCCAGGTAACCTCGTCATGCTCCATACTCTCTATGATGGTCATCCACCATGTATACGCATCTCCATGAAGCAAAGAGACAACGTAGCCCAACTTCTGCATATTATCGCAACTCATCTACCCCCAAAATCCTCTTGGTACTTTCGAACCAAACCTCAGAACCCGCAGAAGATAGACCTCTAAACTCTGTTCCGCCCAAACTACGCAAACGCTCTAAGGGTAAAACATCATTGGCACCATGTTGAGGTGCGGCCACGTGTATGCCTGCTATAGCTACCTAAAAGGCCCCGGCAATAGCCTGAATCAAAGGTGTCATGTCATGAGCAGCTTGCCCTTGCGCTACCTGAGGTCCAACACTCTCAACACCAGCTCCTGCTCCAGCTCCACCCCCACCAGGAGGAGGAGGAGGCAAATTCTCAGCATCTTCATCTACCTCATTCTCAACTAAATTCCGGATATTACCTCTAAGCTCTCGTCTTGGTCCCATGATATGATAAACAGTTCTACCATGCAAATAAAATAGCAAAAATAGTTAGGCTTAGAAATAGCAAGAACCCAAGTCAATCATTCCGTCTTTTAAAACAAAAACTATTTTCTTTACTGGTAGTGTTGGCAATGGGTACCCTAGTCACATATATCAATTCATCACATAATCATCATACATCACAAACTATCAATCAAATCATGATACAATCATTCACCGTGCATAGCATCAAATACAGCATGTTATCAACCATAAGTCAACATACATTCCAATCTTTCGAAACCTGGCTCTGATACCAAAAAATGTAACCCCCTTAACTCGGTCTAGACGTTTAACCCGAATTAAGAGAATTACACATGGAAAACTAAATTCAACTCGTTAAAGTCAACCTCGATTAGAAACTTTTTTTTCTTTTAACTTGTCTAGATGCATAATTAAGTTCTATTGTGTTTACTCGCGCAACGAATATATTTTCATTTAAAACGAACCTCAAATGTACTTTCATTTGCAAACAACCCGATATAAGGTTAAATTACAAATTAATGTTACCAACCTTTAATTAGGTTCATTACATGCTTGCAGGTGAAATATCAGCATCATACGATCATTTAAACATCCACAATTGCAAATCATATAAATAGGGACTAAAATGTAAACATTCAAAACTGAAAGTATATGCTATTTTAACTAACTTAACGACCCCGTTTCGAAACAGTGACCCCCTGTTTCGAAACCATGCATCACAATAGCATTTGGTCTCGGAACGGCCTTACCCCTTTCGGAACCAAATCCCCACTTTGATTTCCCCTACATTCAGACAAAATAGAGCCGTGTCGAAACGACCCCGAGTTTCGATACGAGTTCAAATTATAACTAAAAGTTTCGAAACGCTCTAGTAGTGTTCTGAAACTTTGTGACCAAATTTGTAAGTTTTATCGAAACAACTGCTACTGTTTCGAAACACATACCAGATCTACACCAAAACAACAACATTTAAACATCTTAAAACACACCATATGGCCACCAATCATCAGGAAATCATAGATAAACTTCAACAACATATTTATGCAACACATATAGACATCAACGAAGGCATCTAGCATCATGAATTGCAAAACATGTTTACTCTAAAGGCATGCACCCTATAAGCAATCCACGTAGAGTATCAAAAGCCAAAGAGCAAAGCATAACAACATTTAAAGGCCCAATACAAGTCTTATAAGGCAAAACACACTTTCCAAACCAGAGAGTTTAAACAATCCTTTCCCAAATACTGAGGTACCCTCCCCATTGCCAATTCTACCTTGTTAAAAGTGCCAAATCCCATACTTATAAATCGAGTGATGTCTTGGGTGAAATCCCTTGCTATTTTGCTGCCCAAATGCTCACTTATATGCATTGTTGGAAAGGAGAGCGTAATTATATTTGCTTAGTTAGGGAAAGCTCAATTTAAACAACATCAATGTACTTTTCAAACCAATGATTCCTTTAAAACTTAACCACATCATGCTCAACTTTCTCATGCTTTTGAAACCACAATTAAAGAATCTTTTATAAACCACATATATCATTACCTCATGCATATCTCAATGCAAAACCAAACCAAAGCTTCACATGCTTAAATTTCATAAAGCATAATCATCATGTATAAGAGTCTTTATACAAAAGTATTTTAAAACCATGATACATATTCAATTCATATATTGGCATTTCAAGTGAACCGGATGGAATCTACCCCCATCCTTGGATAGCACTACCTCTATCCATTTATGATCGGATATACGGATACCTTGATGGCACTACCCCCATCAAGTCTCATGGTGAAACAACCCTCACCATTATCTCACTTCGGCCGGAATGCCACTACCCGCATTGCATGTTGGTGATAGCACTACCCCTATCACTCCTATCACAATAGCACTACCCCTATTGTGAAACCGAAGAATTTATCTCACGCGCGAATTTTGTATATTATAGTGCACTTCACATCCTATTGGTCGACCAACATATTCGATAATAGAAATCTCATCATTAAGCCAATATACCATTTAAATCCATGTTAACTCACTACTTTCAATGCATTATTAAAATCATCACATATCCCTTCTCAAAACATGCCTCAAATATAGCATAATTATCTCATCAAGAATATACCTCTTGAAACATAATCAAATCATTTCATGGGATATAATTCAGCAAAACCATGCTTATAAAACATGCATAACAGCGAGTAACAACATAATTCAAAACATGAGCATGATAATCCACATGGACTTTAAACCGAAAACCGAGAGCTTTAATAACCATACTTCCGAGATTAGCTAAGCATTTCAAGCTTACACTAACCTCCCAAAACCTTGTTTCCAAGCTTACAAAAACGTTCAAACCACTTCCACTCACCGATACAACTTCGCCTCACTTGTCGAAGCTTTTTTCCAAGCCTTCTAAACTCCAAATGTGCCTTCCAGCGATTAAGCAATGTCTTGCCCTGCTTCTAACCAAGGAAAAACAGAGGATTAATGCATACTCTTGCATCAAAACCCCCAGCAACACAAACCCCCACTCAAATCCAACATTCGCCAAGCAATTAACAACCGATACAAACTGAAAATACCAAGAAAACTACTCTAAATCGTTCCCAATCATTTCCCAGCAGAATCAACCATCAATCCTCATCCATTAACAACCTAAAACACTTCCCCAACCTCTATAAACCTCTAGTTATTAAGAAATCACAACAACAGCCCTTAAAACTCAAGATTTCATCACTAACATCTAGCAATCTAACTAGTTTCAGGATTACTTAAAAAAATCCATCAAGTTAACATTATTAACCATTAGCAACACATTAATAATCAGCCATTAACTCAACAACTAACATCAATTTCGAAGATCTATCATAAATCTTCAAGAAACCTCAATTAACATATGTAAAAGACTAATTACATGGGAATTTCAGTAAAGAACATGTCATTAGAGGAGAAGAACGAACCTACCTCTAATGATGAGCTCTTCCTCCATTTTTGAAAAGAAAACCCAAGAGAAAATAAGTGATTCAATAGAGAATCAATAGAAAATAAGTAAATCTTTGAAATCCAAATCAGAATTAGAGTTTACCTTTGAAATCTTGCTATTTGGATGAAGGAATTTTGAGAGAAAAGGTGAGAGAAGAAAAACTACCTCAAATCTTTGTAAGAAGAATGAAAAACCGTTTAAACTTCCCTCCATCTTTTTAATATAATTTATTTTAGTTAAAATTGTAAAATAGGAGGAAAAGTCCTTATTAGAGTTTGGTAATATTTCTCCTTAAAGATTCAAAGTATTAGCCTTTTACGTTTTTGCCATTAAATCAAACTTTACCATTTTTACATTTTGGTCACTAAACCAAAATGTCTAATTTCCAAAATTGTTTTCTTTAAATTACCTTTACCAAAATTAATTATATATATAATTATGATTTTAGGAAATTTTTACTTATTTTTATCCGACCAAAACCTTTCAATTTAATTATTTCCCGAAACTAGACTAGACCGCTAATTCGAACCGCCTAACCAAACCCGGCTAACACTTAGGTCCAAAAACTGGGGTGTTACATGAATGCTCGGCGCCCGTGACTGCTTGCCACTACAACTTGAAGGTGCTCGGTGACAACCATAAGGACTTTTTGGCCAACGCCACCATCAAGACATATGCTCAAGTTCTGCGCGACCTCAGTGTCCCTCGAACCACCTGGGTACAGACAAAGTCAAATGCTAGGGCAATCGGTTGGGAGCGGCTCAAGCCAGACTCCAAGTTTTGGATGCACTTCATCAACAACTGCATCCTACCAACAAGAAATCGTGTCACCGCCTCACGCCGACAATTGATGCTCCTCCACTCCCTAATCAATGGAAGGATGCTTAACCCATTTGAACTGATTCATGAGTCAATCATGGACAGGGTGGCCTCGAAGTAGAAGTATAAGGACCTGCCTTTCCCTAACCTTATCACAACCCTTTTATCAGAGGGCCAGCATGGATGAATGGGGAGATGATCAGATCCTCAAACGACTAACTAGCTAGCTCCCCCTGCAAGTACAATAAATGAAAGGCCTTGGAGGTCACGCTAGCACATCTGTCGCCCTGACCATCACTCAGAACCCTACTTCTCCCATCTTTGAGGCCATCGCCAGTTTTCTTGGACCTTACTTCAAATAAGTCCAAGAAAGAGATATTGTTGAGCGATCACTTTTCAACGAGCTCTTCCCAAACTTTAGGGTAGAATTCCCATTGCTATCTCACCAGCTTCTCAACGCTCCTGCCGCCACTGCACAACCAACTGAGCGACAAGAAGCCTATCCACTCACACACCCTACCCCGCCCAGCCACAAAGAAAACGGCATCAGATATTGATGCCGGTGCCTCCACCCGCCTTGCCAAGAAGAAAAGTCCTCTTGGGAAAAAAGGCGAGGGCATTTTCATTCGGGAACCTCCCCTAAAAACATTCTGGGTTAGTTTTTCTTTTCTTTTTAATTTTTGTTTTCATATTGCATTTGCATATTTTCTTTTCTTTTTGCATTGAGGACAATGCTCCTCTTAAGTTTAAGAGAGTACTATCCCATATATATTGGGTAAAATTAAAAAGAAACATAGAACTATAAATAACATAATCTTTTTTTAAAGGTTACCTTTGCTAGGGTTACATTAATTTTGAAATTGTTGATGCGTTGATCATGATTTCCTATAATGACTGTATGTTTAAAGTTTTGCAATGTGTTAAGAGCTTTTCGTGTTTTGAAATTAGTATTGAAACTCCTGTAGTTTTTATCTCACATGTTGCATGCTTTCTAAAAACTTAAGAAACCTTAGGGAAATTGTAGGTCGACTCTCTGATGCTAAAGCATGAATTGATGTAAATGAACTGAATGCTCAATGTAGCAATAAAGAGCATAATCTAAACTCCCAGAAAAATCGAGAAAATAATGAAAAAAATAATTGAAAACTCGATGCCATAGGCAAATTATTGAGGAACACTCTTCTATGCATCTTGCTAGCTTAATACACTAGGTGAGTTGTGTTTGCTCCATTTAACTTTCCCTTGTAGGAACACTAGTACTAGCATAAGAGTGAATGAAAGTCTTCACAGGATGACTCTGCTCGTAGGGCTCGAGGATGGGTTGTTTACTCCACTCCATCTCAGGTCTGAAGAGTAGGTATGATAAGTTGAAGCCTCAGTGATACAATTTAATGAACTTAAAAAGAATTAAGGGAGTACAATATTATGTAAAAGAAAAAGAAAATGCTAAGGCAATAAAAGAGAGCAATCCTTCAATTTTTATAAGGCTATTAAGTGATGATTGCGTGCGACACAACACTCATTGCACCTACAGTAGAATTGATCATTGGAACAAAATTGTTAGCTCTGATGCACTGCATTTCTTTAAAATAGCTAAGGAATGAATTGATACTGCATCATATCTTGGAACTTTTGAAACCATAGCTTAGTTGGAACCTTGGGAACGATAGGTTGTTTTCTTTAGTTTAGTTTAGTTTAGTTTGCATCACTTGAGGAAAAGCAATAGTTCAAGTTTGGGGTATTTGATGACTGTTTACATAACCTATTTTGCATACCCTTTTTACTTAGCTTTTGCATGTGTTTAAGCCCATATAGTTGCATTTAGGAAAAGTTTGCATATAGTTAACGGGTTGCACTGTCTGTGCTTAATTGTATATACTTTGGTACTTTTAATGGGAAATGTAGTGTTTTGTGGTGCTTGCGCATGAACCATTGGAGCAGGAAGGATAGCATATCTCTCGGTATGAGCTAATGAGGCAAGAAGAGTTAGAGATGAATCTAAATTTGGCTTACGCGGATTCTCAATAGATACGGAAGTCATTGAAGGAAGCGGGAAAGCAAGATCCTCTTAAAGAGGGTTCGTGCGCTTTAGGGTTACAAAACCCTAGCTTTCTCGCCTATATAAAGGAGACTTGGGCCACAAACAAAGCAGATCTCAATCTTAGATGACAACCCTTAGTCTTCAACTATCGAAGAACCACCGGAGTCGAAGTTCTAGAGGAGTCTCCACACGACAGAAGCCATCAAGAGAGGCTGGAGGAGTGCGAGACTTGCAGCAACAGTTAGAAATCCTGAAGGTGATCGTCGAGGATGCTTGACTTTTTTCTATCCCTTGCTTGATAAACTGTCATGTTTTAATTGTTTTATTACAGATGTTTTAGGCTCAAACATGAGCTAAATACTTTTAGTTGGGTTTATTTCTTTTTAGGATATTATGTTTTGAATACTTTGTTTTAATGCAATAGTTCTTTTCTTTTATCTATTTTGTTCATCGTTCTTCATGCGTAGTTATTGTAAGATCTATTGAAAGATGCCTTTTAACTATTGATCTGTGGCTTAATATCGAGAGAGTTAGGTTAAACAAACGTGAATAGTAAGGCTAAGTTGTTAATTTAGTCTTAATCCGGCTTAGACATAAGTTTAGGGTTTCAACGACTAATAAGGGAAACTTGAATGGATAATAGAGTTGTTAGGGTTCACGCAGACATGTATTACCTTAGCTTCATTGTTATCAACTTCTAGGCATTGAGAGAGTAAGAAGTTAATTAGAAAACCCTGTCGAATATATAAAGATCTTAATTGGTTTACGCAGACATGTATCGTCAGTCGTTATAGCAATTGAATAAGTAATCAAGCATAATTCCTAGGCAATAAACCCAGCTTCCATAACCATCTAAATCTTTGCTGAAGCATTTGTTTGTCTTGATATTAGTTATTTTACTTTATTTGCATTTAGTTTTAATAAATCGTCATCAAACCAATACTTGCTCCACCATTCTTAAGTACGATCACTTCGTATTTATTGATTCAATCCTCGTGGGTTCGACACTCTACTCTATCACTTTATTACTTGATCGACGAGTATACTTGCTCTGAAGTGCATATTTGTTTCGCAAGCATCACCGCATAAGTGTCTAGTTGGTTAGAAACAAGGAAATTAAAGCTTATGTTCAAGGGAAGGTTTTGTATTTATCCATGCCCTTTAAATTTTCATGTTTTATTTTTCTTTTTATATACATTATTGATTGACATAGTCTCCAAGTTTCTCGTGTGTTTTGTTGTAATTTTCTTATCTCTAATGAAATTGGGTTGTTGTTTAAAAAACAATAATAATCAGATGAAAAGATGCACTTCAAAATTCAAATCATGTTGTAAATCTTTACTTAATAAAGTATCTCATGCGTTGTGGTTATAGACGGACGTATGATTGTATGTCAGTGGTGTAAATTATTAGAAATATAAGAGTGCGAAATTATAAAATTTTAGGAGTTCGAAATTAGATTATCAATAGAAAATATTTAAACTATAAGTGAATTTAAAACTTTTAGGGGTGTCACAGCCCCTTCCAGCACCCGGGTCCATCCCTCGTTGTGGCAAATGCTGGGGTCTGTTGCAGATGTAATTACGGTGAAGCATACTCAACACATGAGCAAAACTTATATGAATTTTGCAGCTACCGCTTGGTACATTTTAATGGCTATTTTCATCTCTTCTGGAAGTTGAATGCCTTGATAGAGAATGCAAAGATGAATCCAAAGAGCACACATATTCCAACTACTATGACTGCAACGAGTTCCACGAATTCATCTCTAAAGTCGAAATGGTTTCTCACGAAATGCCCCACCGTCTCACCGGACTCGAATTTGTCATCTATGTCCCCGTATTGTGAAGCGATAAGTCCGTATAAGGACCAAGAAATGGGGCATGCCCAATAGTACCATCTCCACCATATAGGAATCCTCTGTCATATCAACAATTTCAATCATGAACATGCATAGTTTTATTCTCTGTATTAACAAAAGAAGTGAAAGGGTTACCGGTTCTTACCGTTCGGGGTATGATGAATCCCGAGAATAGATTCCATATTGAAAATAAGGAAGATGAAGCTATGGCAGCAATGTTCTGGTTTGAAGTAACAGCAACAGCCATCATCCCATAGAAGGTGAAGTACAACAAGGTGAAATACATAAAGAAGAGATACCAGAAGAACTTGGCAGCTGTCCATTCGAATCCGATCATGGCATACACTATAACTCCATAAATGAGAGTTTGAATTAATACGTAGGGCAGCTCGATTACGACCTGCGGAATAATTGGTAAGTATCATCAACTAGTTAGTTGCCTAGCAACTTGAATTCCATGGAGAAAGTACCTGTGCAAATGCATATGGCAGTGCTGAATATATCCTAGCTCCTCTTTCTCTATAAAAAACAGTTCTCTCAACTGTCACAACTGGTTGAACATATGCAGTATTTTGAAACCCGATAAAGAGAACAGCAGCATACATAGAACCCATTGAATTGAAAACATCTTGTTGCTTTGTTCTGCATTTGGATGGATTTGAAGATTTTTTTAAAAAAAATGGGAAATTGTTTGACAATTCACTATTTGCATTAAATATTCATATACCTTTTGGAACCTATATCCCAGTATATTGTCCCAAACAATAGAGCAATAGCAGTTGTGAATAAAAATCTCACTGCAGTGTACTGCGGGTTTCGCCAGTAAGACCAGTACTGCTTCCATAGGCAAGCCATGCATTGAGTGAGAAAAGATTGTGAATATGTGGTCTGGAAGTACAAATCCCTGGAACCGGGAGCAGGGCTGCTTAGTTCCTTCACCAATGCCTTGTTTCTCCTGTACCATAATTTTTTAGTGTCGTCGATTGTATAACAACAAAATTATGCATTATTCGTAATTCGTGAATTGTCAAGGCTTTCTGGTGATCCTACCTGCATAGCTCTGAGTTCTTGTATATGTCAGTGAAGTTGACACCAAGGGCTTCTTCTTGTGCTGCTGAAGTAACCTCTAACATCCAAGTTGCTGGATTGTAACCATCCATTATCTTTGGGATTCCATTTATTTCCTTCAAGAAGAAAGATCTCAGGAATTTTGTTAGGAAGAAAAATACATAAATATCGTGCACTCGCGAGACTCACCTCAAAAAACTTTATCAGGTAGCAAGAATGGCGGCCTAATGGACCCATATATATTTCTTCACCTCCTCTTTTCAACAAAAGTAGCTGTTTTTTGTTGGTTATGTAATTGTATCAGTTCTAATAAGCCAAAAGATTTAAATGGCAGCCAATGCCTGGATGTGACTCTCACCTCGTCAAATGCATCAAATATATCGATGCTCGGTTGGTGGATGGTACACACCACTGTTCGTCCGGTATCGACAGTGTTCTTAACTGTTCTCATCACTATGGCTGCAGCCCTGGCATCGAGACCCGAGGTAGGCTCATCCATGAATATTATGGATGGGTTGGCAACAAGTTCAACTGCAATTGTTAGCCTCTTACGCTGCTCGATTGAAAGACCATTCACCCCAGGCAATCCTACAAGTGCTTCCCCTAATGAGGTTAGCTCCACAAGCTCCATGACTTCCTCAATGAACATCTGTAACACATCAAATTTGATTCGAAACAATCACCGCTTGCATGTCGAAGAAAAGTTGTGTTAACATCTGTAGCACATATTGTATTGTGTACAGAATATAAGACAACACAAGTAATTATCAACATACCATCCTAGTCTCAGAATCGACCTCTGGGGGTAATCTAAGCCATGCAGAGAAAAGCAAGGACTCATAGACTGTAACATGTGGGGAATGGATGTCTGTTTGCTCACAGTATCCGGATATGCGAGCAAATGTTTCCTGCTTCTTTGGATACCCTGAGATCTTGATGGTTCCCTCAACATAACCACCAGATTTTCTTCCAGCCAACACATCCATTAGAGTGGTCTTGCCAGCACCACTGATACCCATAAGAGCTGTTAAGACTCCAGGCCTGAAAGCACCGCTTACTCCCTTCAAAAGTTCCAACCGATCCCCGGAAATACCTTGATCTTTCATTTCCTGCAAGCATTAGAAATTTGAAGTATAGGAACTCCACTTTGCCTATGTTTCCTGATAAAAATGAAGATACCTGTGGCATGTCTACAGCATATTTGATTTCATCAAAGCTCATAGACAGGGGTTCAAAAGGAAGAATCATTCCCCTATCCCTGTTCTGATTAGCATAATTGACACTCCCAGCTTTTGCAGATAGTGATCTCGAAGATGCACTTCTTCGGCTTCTGTTCCCTTTCTCTGTATTATTCTTGCGTTAATTGTATCATAGCATGAGTAATAATACACTGTAACATAGCTAACTGTTGTTTAATTTGACAAATGACCTAACAGAGGAACCTTTTGAATCACCTCTTGATGATAGCTCAGCATTCTCTCCTGTCTTGCTAGGAACTTTCTCAGCTAGAGTTTCTTTACTTATTACAGCTTGAGGATTTCCAAATGCTGAATCAAATTTATCTATCAGAAAATAAGCTTCATATTTGAAAACTGACCAATCTAATGGGATAAACTTACGGTCCAGATACTTTAATGCCAATGTGAAAATGAAATCGAATAGGAAACAGTATCCGATCAAAGCCCCTACTCCGATCCAGTACCAACGTGCTTCAGGGGAAATTCCACGAGACTTCAAGATCGAAACTCCTAATGGTTCAGTAGAGTTGGGAGGAACCTACAATACAAATATTTCAGTATTTGCAGCTGATCAAAATTAACAAAGTTAAGAAATTGTTGCTTACATGTGCCCAACTCTTCCCTAGAAATTCATTTACAGCCATGGCATTCTGGCCATACATCAATGGTGAGATCCAGTAGCCCCATATCCACCATTTCTTTATATCATCTGATGCAGCATAATATGGTAATCACCATCAAATTTCAATATACACCATCTAAAAGATCATGGTAACAACTATAACAATTTGTCCATTGAACTTTCATTCTTGCATCACCTCGGGTTATGACGAATCCTCCCATAACAAGAATCGCAAGTAAAGCAAATGAACCGAAAGTATTTGCAACAAGTATGGTTCTTCCTAGTCCTCCCATTAATCGGAATAGTGCCGATGCCATTTGGTTAATACATAGGAGAACTAAATAATGCTTGAAAAACCTGTCAATGAGAGCTTAATTAGACTGTGACTAACAGTATAACACAATGCATAGACCTTAACAGACACATGTGTAGTAAGTTTCTCACCTTCCGATGTTCGGGTCAAAGCCGATGACATAATAACTCATTAAAACCCAGATGGTGGCAACTAAGATGCTGATTAGAATCTTAAGAATCCATGCAGGTGTAGAATACGCCCATGAAGGATAGAAGAGAAGGTCCCTTTGCTTGTAGAAGACTGGAAGTTTCAAGATAGTCATCCCAAGCTCGGCGAATCCATTGAGCATTATTGTAACTAGAATAAAGTACAGAGCTCCCATAAACATCCAACCATCTGTTATTGCATCTCGGTGCATCTCTGTCCTTAGAAAAACCGTCACGGTTATGAGCCCTACCAAAATAAGCTGAGAAGTTCATCAAGAACGGAACAATCAGTTCAGTCTCCAGTGTTGAAAGCTTATTTTAGAACATGTTATGTTTACTCACTTGAAACATTTTGAAAGCATAGGTGAAGAAGTTCCTCTTCATTAGAAGAAGTTCCCTGGAGAAACAAGCTTTCAAGAGTTCCTTCTTCGAAACACCATACTTGTGTTTCGATAGAGCGGCCGGATGGCTTTTGGACTTGTCAAATGGAATTGCAAGATCATCCCCTAGCTTTTGGCCAATGTGGAAAGCCTGAAATGCTTCAGCAAATTCATTGGCAGTGATAAAACTGTAAGGCTCGTCTGTACGCGCCCAATACTGCTCTTGATCTTTCCTTGATGTCACCTGTTGCACCCCCAAAACAAACAATTATGGCTATATTCGAACAGTATCCGAGAGTTTTTGATAGTAATTAATTAAACACAAGTTGTGGTTGGCATCAGAATTACTTCTTGTAAGAAGTCAGCAACTCCTTTTCTTTCAGGACACTTGAACCCCATGTGTTCGAAGAAGTCGAGCACGTTTTCACGAGGACCTTGATATACAATCTTTCCATCTGAAAGAAGAATTACATCGTCAAACAGTTGGTATGTCTCCGGAGCCGGCTGGAGGAGAGAGATGAGAGCTGTTCCGTTGAGAATGTGAATGGACTGTCTCAATGAATTCATTATTTGGAATGTTGTTGAACTGTCCAAACCAGTGGATATCTCATCCATGAAAAGTGCCCTTGCTGGTCCAACCAACATCTCACCTGTATAATTTTAGTGGGAAAAAACGTATTAAAATCATGATCCATTGGTCCATAATTCTGGGAATATTCAATAGATGTTTTCTGCCAAGTACACAAGATTGACCTATTGTGAGTCGCCTTTTCTGTCCACCGGAGATGCCTCGTATCATTACATCGCCCACCATGGTATCTGCACAAGCTTCAAGCCCCAATATCTGCAACCTTCAAATATTAGATACTTAAAAGACTGAATAGATTCTTTATGTTGGGTCTCCATAGCTTGTATATGAACTTTGTACCTTAAGAACATAATCTGTAACAACACTGGCCTCTTGTCCCTCTAGTGCTGCTGCCTGCAAAATTTTAACAGTACCAAGTCATTTTACAACAAAAGCGGGTGGTTCTAGACATACGCAATAGGAGTCACCGTACAAGTCCCAAGAAACGTAGAAGATTAATTATGTACTAGTGATAAAGCATATGTAGAAAGTAAAATAATGTTGTACTTCATGGATTTTGAGTTCTATTAGACTCGTTTTTTATTCAGAAGTCAGTCTAAAACATACACAACAAACAACTTAACAAACACTTACTTTTTTTAAAATTGGAAGCTTAATTTTAATAAATTACACAGAATTCCTTAAATCTTTGAGCGAACCCGGCTGCATCCTCTATTAAAATGAACAACTACAAAAGTACATTGTATATATTTACATAGTATATATATTGGGTCTCTCTACTAAGTTATCTTACCTTCATATAGATATCAATATCAGGATCAGGCCTGATATTTGCTTCTTTCTCTCTACGAGACAATTCTGCTAACATCTCTGCAAATTCCCAAATTTAAAAAAAAAAAAACATTTAGCTAAAGAGTCAAAGAGTCTGTTTGTTTCACTCGATTCTTAAAATTAATTTCAGAAAAATAAATTATATTTTTTGGAAACTATTTTCATTTTCATGCTGTGTACAACATATTCTTTAAGATTTTCCAAAAAGTATTCATTATAAATACTAAAATATAATAAATAATATTATACATTATAAAATTTAATATTATTATTTTTAAAATATTAAATAATTTAGTAAATAAAAATTGGATGTAAAAGTAGAGGAATATTTAGTTAGACCATAACGAGGTCCAACCCCTTGGCATCTTGCTGAAAAGGCTAATGTTTCTCTGACCGTCATTTCTCTGATGTGAAGATCATATTGGCTTACATAAGCTGATGTTCTCTGTGCTACAAATTCTTCCATTCCATGTCCATTATAACTCACTCTGCCTGAAAACTACACTTCCATATGTCAGACTCATTTCCAATCAACTCTGAACTCACCATAAACACAAATACAATTGCTTTCTTACCTTCAAATCTTTACTCACTTTCCCAGCCAAAGCCAACAGTAAAGTTGTCTTGCCTGAGCTTGGGGCACCCAAAAGCAATGCCATTCTAAACAAGTTTGATTTAAAGATATCAGTGGTGCCAACATTTCAAGACATTTTGACCCAAATACCAACAAGGACAGATGCATGGTTTTATGTTAGTAGTGTAAATTTTTATACTTAATAAAAAATTATATGGAGATTTGAAAATTTCAGGGGTGTGAGTAGGGAAGGGCACGGGTCGGGTCTCTAAACCTAAACCCAACCCGGCCCGAAAATAAGTACCCTAAACTCGAACTCAGCCCGATCCAAAAATAAGTACCCTAAACTCGACCGACCCGGTCAGAAAATTATGCACATCAACCTGACCTGATTCGATCTATATAAAAAAAATCAATTTTAGAGACTTAATTGTAAAAAATGATTTTAGGGACCCAATTATAAAAAATCAATTTTAAGGACTTAATTGTAAAAAAATCACTTTTAAGGAATTAATTATAAAAAATATAAAGATGGCGCATTATTGCAAATATCCCTAAAAAAGTATTTTAAGAAAAATACACTATTAGGCCCGAATCTGGTCGAATATTTTTACTCTAAACCCGGACACGGCCCGACTCAATTTTTTTTTCACAAAACACCAACTCGGTTGAGCTGAGTCAGAACCCCATCCGGCAGGGTGAAATGTACATCCCTAGATGTGAGATTAGAACATGAATAAAAAATACAAATTTCCAGAAGTGTGACTGCTCCGCTAGCACCCCTTGATCCATCCCTAGAAACCAGTACTGCTCTTACCTTTGAGGTTTTATAACTCCGCTAACATCATTAAGAATTGGTAATGACTTCTTTCTAGTGCGAAGAATCTTGAGGTTGCTCAACAATCCCTTCATAAAAACAATTGGTAACATAAAGATCAATACAAAACAATGCATGGTTTGTGATTTAACAAAGAGTACCTCCACAATATTTGCAGAGAAGTTGAACATGTTGGGCAATGCTCTACTTCCAACATAAGTTTCTGCTTCAACATTTAGATGCTCAAACCGGACCTCAATGCTTGGCATATCAAGTCCAACTCTGTGGTTTCAATAAAATTTGGCAGTAAAGTGTTATGAAAATAAAAGTATAACACCATAAATTGTATTTATTATTTTATAACTTTTCACAATAAGAAGACTCAACAGGTGAAAACCAAAAAGTTACCTATCAATGCGTTGTTTAAGGTTCAGCAAGAAGCTCTGGTTATCCTCTTCTGCAATTTTGACCAGCCTTTGGACCAGATTCCTTCTCTCGACCAACCCAAGGCTGTTTACATCAACCTCTCTCGACTGGCCTCCTCCTTCATTGAGTATTCCTTTCCTTAAACTCAGATAGGTCGGCAGTTTCTGAATAGCCGCCCATATCAAGGCTTCTTCATCGTCTTCTTCACGATCAGAAGACGTGGAGAAAGCTTCCCCCCTGCCATTTCTGTTCCTCCAAATGCTGCAACTTTCAGTACCCGCACTGCTCAATCTATCCATTTTTGGCCAATGCAAAACTGGGTTTTCAATAATTAAACAAAGGCTTCAGCTTTGAAAGAAAGTTCATTGATGATTTCGTACAAAGAAACTTAATCAAATTAATGGGTTTTAGAACTGGAAAGCGGATAGCAACTCCTCGTGATCATGAAATGCATGTATTTGTTTCTGGAGTTGAGTGCCTATGAGTTATAAATATATTGGATTTGATGTCAAGAGAAAAACAATACTGACATTAAATAAACAAATAAATGGGTGTAAGATTTAATTATTTAAAAAATTGCGGTGAAAAAATGTTTTTTTTTTAAAAAATTTATGCGTAAATCCAAAACATATTGATTTGAACCATGTTTAAATTCATTAATATGAAAGAAATATGAAAATTCTTTTGGTTGTACTCTCGACAGGGTTTTGTCTTAATTAATTCGGGCTGATCTGAACGTACACCTAGTTTTGGTAGGTGAGTCTATCAACGGAGATTTTTTTGCATACACAAAGCTTTGAACTCGAAACCTACTTAAGTGATATCAAGTTGCTTACCACTTGGACCAACCTTGTTGGTTATGATAACTTATTATATATAGCGGAGATTTTCTGCATACACAAAGCTTCGAACTCGAAACCTATTTAAGTGATATCAAGTTGCTTATCACTTGGACCAACCTCGTTGGTTATGATAGCTTATTATTATATATATATATATATATATATATATATATATATATAGGGATAGGATTATGGGTGATAATGAGTCTGACCGTCTCGAGAGCTACTCGGACTCAGCTTGGTCAAATCTCGGTTCGAGTGAGCTCGAGCTCGGCTCGAGACCTTAACAAACCAAGCTGAGCCGACCTAAGCTCGTGTAACACCCGGGTTTGGGGGTCGGGTGAAAATAATATTAAAATAATGTCTCGGGTTTCGGTTTCAAGATTTAAAATAATAAAATACTCTTATGGGCTTCGTGTTTGCAAAATGATCAAAATTTATGTTGGGTCTATCTCCTAAGTCCAATTCCATGGATTTTAGGAGGTGAGAGTTTTTAGCCATTTCATTAATGGCATAATGGTAATTATGTTTTTGGTGAATTAAAATAAAACAAAAGATGAAGACATGTGCTCATCTTCTTCCTCACTCTCATTTCAAAACTCGCGACAAGGAGAGCTCTCTTCTCCATTTTCACTATTCCATCACCTTACATCTTCATCTTTGGTGCTTTTCGAAAGGTAACCTCGTTTTTGACTTGGCCTTGTCTTCCTCTTCATTTTGGTGCCATTAGTTTTCATTGAAACTATGTATTTTGCATTTTGGGTTTTCAAAGTTTTTATCAAAGGTTGAAGCTTTATGAACTTTTAACAAAGCTTTTGATTATTTATTGTTAGATAAGTTGTTTACAACCCATAAGGTCCAACATATGTGAATTTTAAAGAGTTTTACAATGATTTTCGGATTTGGGTTTTAATGGGGTTTTGAAGGGTTTAAAGGTTAGTTTTGGGTGTGTTTGATGTTGGAAATTGAGGGCTGATGTTAGTGTAATAGTTAGGGGTTGTTTTGGAAGCATTTAAGTGTGTTAAAGAGGTTGAAATCTTGAGTTTTGGATTGGGTTTGATGGTTGCTCGGGATTGAGGTTTTGGGAGTTGTTCATAGCTTGAAATCATGTGTTTTATGCTTGAGTAGTGTTCCGGGTTTGCTACATTGTTTTATGAACTGATTTGAGGTTGTTTTGATTGTGTTGAGTTGATTAGAAGCAAGAAATTGTGTTGGTGAAGCATCGGGAACGAATCTGGAATCGTTGGAAGCTTGATCGGCTAGTGTGTTGAGCTTGGAATAGTCGGTGAGTGGTTAAATGTTTTTAAATGGTTTTCGAGTATTTGGTTCAAGCATGTGGGCTAGGTTGGGCTTGGTAGACCCACCTAGAGTTGGGATTAGAGTGGTAGCCTAATCCCAAGCTTTAGATAAAGACTTTGGTTGAACTCTAATTGTTGTTTATGCCTCATGTTTACTTGTGTGATGATGGCTATGTATAATGTGTTATACATGTTGTTGAGGCATGGTTTGATGCATGGATATATGCATGTGGTTTGGATTGTGAATTGTGCATGATGGTGATCATGGTGAGTACGTGCTAAGCACGGAAGTTTATATGAAATGATGTTGTGATTTGTGTTTAGTATTGGCACTAGTATGCTTGGGTACAATGATCGATCATTAGGATGTTAGTGTGCACACGTGAGTCAAATGCGCGCGTGGTCTTGGTGATGGTAGTCATCAAGATGGAGTACGGGTTCGCTCGGAAAATCTTCTTATTTATGATAGTCGATGATGAGTGTAATCCCATCGACGAGGCGTGAGGATGAGTGGAATCCCCTCCGCATGAACGGTGATGAGTGTAATCCCACTGTAAGGTAATGGTTGTTGTTGGATGTGAGTTCCAACGTGTTATCCGCGTATTCGAGTCATATCTAGGTGCCAATATGAGATTATACGCGTGCCAATATGATTTGAGATGTGTTGTCAATATGGATTAATATATGTGTTTACATATGATGTGGATTTGATCTTGTTGAGCATGGCATAATATTGGATATATGTTCATGCATCATGTGTATTTTGGCTCATGTGGATTGAAGGTAAGATCATGCATTCTACCTTGGTTTTGCTCGTGCTTGGACCCTGCATTGTCGAGGTTTGTTTTAATGAGCTTACACTCACTAAGCTTTATGCTTACGCTCTCTTTTGTTCGACAATGTAGATCCGTAGTTCTTGGGTTGCTTGTGCAAGGAGAGGGCCTCCAAGTGTGCTTTGTGGTGCTATCTTAGCTTTCAAGTATGAACTTTTTAGTATTGAGATGTAATGGTCAAGCAATGGGATATGCGATGTTGATTTGTGCTTTTGATGTATGTTGTTGGTTGTTTAGGAGCATGTTTAGACTTCTTAATATGTTGATGTTGGTATGGCTTGTTGATGCCATGTTTGGATTGTATGACATGTTTAAGTTGCTTACAATGAATGTTTTATGTATGGATGTTTAAGGCATGAACCTTTTAAGTGCAATATATGTCTTCTTTTGGTAAATGCATGAATCCTTTGAATGTATGATTCTTGTTCATTTTGGATGCCTCGTATGCTGAAGTATTGGTTTTTAAATGTTGTATGTATGTTTGTATGTGGCTAGGGAAGTCTCAAATTGCATCTAGAGTTGTGTTTTGGAGTCTTTGGCTGCAAACTTGAGTGTTGCAGTGCAAGGCGTATCGATACGCCCAAGGGCCGTATCGATACGGTCCTTTACTTTGGGACTCAAGTTTGGCCTAACGTACTGATACACGAGGGCGTATCGATACGTCAAATCCTCTCTGGAAATCTGAGTTTTTGACGAGATTTTGGCGTATCGGTACGGGTCTAGGGTGTATCGATACGGTCTTGTATCGTTGACCGTGAGATGTTGACCAGTCAGGGCGTATCGATACGGTCAACCTGTGTACCGATACGGTCTCCCTGGTTTGACCTTGGTTTGTTGACCTAGTCAAGGCGTATCGATACCCTCTCTTAGTGTATCGATACGGCCTGCTGTTTAAGATTAAAATGGGTTGTTTTAAGTTGGGCTGTTGGATGTTTACCTCAATGTTTCTTCCGCTGTTGCTTTTCTCACATATGGTTTAATACCTCATCTAGAATAGATAATTTAAATGAAAAAGTTTTCCTTGGGTCGGTAACCGAAGTGGAGCCTTAACGGGTTTCGCCTCGGTTATTCCCGTGTAGCCCACTCGGATCGGTCAAGCGTCCGGACCGGGACGAGGGGGTTACACTTGTTGGTATCAGAGCCTAAGGTTTCTGAGACCTTGGGCAGGTAAGTGAGGTAAGTTAAGTTCTTGTATTTAATTGCACGGTGTTTGCTTGCCATGTAAGCATGTTTGCTTGTTTATCAAGTATGCCTTGTTGTATGCTTGTTTGAGCACGAATGTGTGTTGTTTTGTTTGAAGCATGTTGAGTAGAGTCCTATTGCTACTATTACATCGGAAAAATGATTTTTAAAGTGAGGGAACATACTTGAGCCACTTGGAACCCTTGCCTTGCTAACCCTATCTTTTTGTGCTTTGTTGTTATTGTTGTAGTTGTTGTTTGTGAGCGCGTATGTCGAGGCCTAGAGGTAGACCAAGGATGGTTCGTCAGGAACCTCGGGTTGCGGCTCCTGTTAATGAGCCGGTGGTTGGAGTTGAGGCTCATGTGGGAGAGCCTGCTGCTGGAGTTAGAGCTCCTCCACCACCACCACCTCAGCCGGGAGTGGGAGGCGAGGCTGGAGCTGAGGGAGCAGGACCTCAGGTTGGTCAAGGTGGCCAAGGTCCTGCCGAAATAGATATGGCTCCGCTTGTACAAGCTATAGCGGGAGCATTTCAGGCCGCAATTGCCAGAGCTCAGGCTGCAGCTCAGCCTAGAGGTGATGATACTAGTTTACCGTTAGAGAGGCTCTGTAGCCTAGGAGCAGAAGTGTTCAAAGGGTCTACACCTGAGAGATCTGAGTTGTGGTTGGAGAAGACAGTCCGCATCTTAGCTCAGATGGGTTGTGTGGGTGCTCGCAAATTGGGCTGTGTGATTTCGTTGCTTCAGGGTGATGCCTACTCATGGTGGGTCACTATTACTATTGGGGTTCCTGAGGCTGAGATTGGATGAGATTTCTTTGAGTCTGCTTTCCGGAAGAGGTACTTGGGGCCGAGATATCTTGATGAGAAGAAACGAGAGTTCATGGCTCTTGTTCAGGGAGATTCATCAGTGACTGACTACGAGATCCGTTTTGTTCGTTTGAGTCAGTACGCTTCAGAGTTGGTTCCTACTGAGAGGGACCGTTGTAACCGTTTCAGATATGGGCTTCACGAGGAAGTCAAGAGGTATACCTTAGCTTCAGATTATTCAGATTTTGATGTCTTGGTTGCTAGAGCCAAGGACATTGAGCATAGCTTGGGGCTGACCAAGCGTTCAGGAGGATCTAGTTCTGGAAAGAGACATAATAACTTTGACCGTGGAGATGCCAAGAGGCATAGAGGCGGTGGACAGCAGTTTGACCATAGGCGTGGCGGTGGCCACCATGGTAGAGGCCACCAGGGCCATAGAGTTGGAGGGCGTTTTCCCGAGTGTACTCGGTGTGGGAGACAGCATTCTGGAGAGTGTTGGGGTAACTTCCATGCTTGTTGGAACTGTGGTTTGAGGGACCACTTCAGGAGGGAGTGTCCGCATCAGGCGGCACAAGCACCGAATCTTGCTCAGGCTCCTGCAAGAGCGATAGATTATCAGAGAGGCCGTGGGCGCGGTCGTGGCTACTTCCAGCCTAGGGCTGATGCACCTAGGATAGAGGCACAGAGGAACCTTGCTCATGTTGTGGTAGTACAGCCAGAGGCAGGTGGACTAGCGAGAGTCTACGCTCAGAGAGAGGCCGGGAATGACACGGATGTGATAGAAGGTAATTTTGAGTTACAGTCTATGTCTTTGCTTTCCTTGGTTGGTTTCCTTGCTCATGTTGTGGTAGTACAGTCAGAGGCAGGTGGACCAACGAGAGTCTACGCTCAGAGAGAGGTCGGGAATGACATAGATGTGATAGCAGGTAATTTTGAGTTACAGTCTATATCTTGAGTGAGCATGCAAAGAAGTTAGACATACCTGTTGAGATCTTAGATGTAGGTATGCATGTGACTAGTTCCTTTGGTGAGACAGTTGTAGTTAGACAGATGTATAGGAGGTGTTCGTTGAAGATTCAGGGTCATGTGTTTCCTGTTGATATGATGGAGCTTCCATTTTATGGCTTTGATATTATTCTGGGTATGGACTGGTTAGTTGAGCACAGAGCTAGTGTAGACTTTGAGACGAAGAGAATTGCTTTGAAGCTTTCTGATGACTACGAGGTAGTAGTAGTAGTAGGCGAGAACATTAAGTTCTTGTCGAATGTTGTGTCAGCTTTAGAGGCTCATAGGTTGATGGATTCCAGTTGTGGGGCTTATTTAGCTTATGTGATGAATCCGAATATGAGTGAGGTCAGACCGAAGGACATTAGAACAATTTGTGATTTTCCGGATGTATTTCTAGAAAAGTTACCAGGTTTGCCCCTGACAGGGATGTGGAGTTTGTGATTGAGACTGTTTCAGGGTCTACTCCAGTTTCTATAGCTCCGTATCGTATGGCTCCAAAAGAGTTGAAAGAATTGAAGAGTCAGCTTCAGGAGTTGTCGGACCGTGGTTTCATTAGGCCTAGTAGTTTGCCTTGGGGTGCTCCTGTGTTGTTTGTAAAGAAGAAAGATGGCAGCATGCGAATGTGTATTGACTACAGGCAGTTGAATCAGTTGACCGTGAAGAACAAGTATCCGTTGCCTCGTATAGATGATCTGTTTGATTAGTTGAGGGGTGCTTCAGTGTTCTCAAAGATAGATTTGAGGTCAGGGTACTATCAGTTGAAAGTAAAAGAGTGTGATGTTCCGAAAACAACTTTTAGGACTAGATATGGTCACTATGAGTTCCTTGCGATGTCGTTTGGGCTCACGAATGCACCTGCAACATTCATGGATATGGTGAACAGAATTTTCCGAGACTATCTAGACCGTTTTGTAGTTTTTTTCATAAATGATATCCTTGTGTACTCGAAATTAGAAGAAGAGCATGATGAGCACTTGAGACTTGTTTTACAGAGATTGATGAGCAATCAGTTGTATGTTAAGCTTAGTAAATGTGAGTTATGGATTCGAGAAGTTGTGTTTCTTGGCCATGTTGTGTCAGCTGAAGGTATCCGCGTTGATCCGATGAAGATTGAGGCTATTGTTGAGTGGAAACAACCTAAGTCAGTGACTGAGATTAGGAGTTTCCTAGGATTAGCCGGTTACTATAGGAGATTTGTTGATGGTTTCTCTAGATTAGCTGCTCCTTTGACTAAATTATTGCAAAAGGGAGTTAATTTTGAGTGGTCAGATGCGAGACAGAAGGCTTTTGAGAAATTGAAAGAGGCTTTGACGAATGCTCCAGTGTTAGTGCAACCAGTTTCAGGTAAAGAATTTATGATCTATAGTGATGCTTCCTACATAGGTTTGGGTTGTGTTCTGATGCAAGAAAGAAGAGTTGTTGCCTATGCTTCGAGACAGTTGAAGGTGCATGAGAAGAACTATCCTACTCACGATATTGAGTTAGCCGTAGTTGTGTTCGCATTGAAGATTTGGCGTCACTACTTGTATGGTGAGAAGTGCATAGTTTACACCGATCATAAGAGCTTGAAGTATTTGATGACTCAGAGAGAGTTGAACTTGAGACAGAGAAGATGGCTTGAGCTGTTGAAAGACTATGATTTGACTATCGAGTACCATTCGGGTAAAGCAAATGTAGTAGCCGATGCTTTGAGTAGAAAAGTTGCAGTTGAGTTGCGAGCTATGTTTGCTAGATTGAGTGTATCCGGTGATGGTGGTTTGATCACAGAGTAGCAAGTGAAGCCTTCTTTGATTCAGTTGATTAGAGAGAAACAGTTGCAAGATGTATCTTTAGTTCCTCATGTTCAGGACATAGCCGAAGGTAGACTGACCGAGTATAGTTTCAGTGGTGAGAATGTGTTGTGTTTTAGAGACAGAGTTGTAGTACCTGAAGATGTTGAGTTGAGACGTCCGATTCTGAGTGAAGCACATTCGAGTCCTTTTTCGATGCATCCGAGTAGTACCAAGATGTACCGTGATTTGAAGAATGATTATTTCTGGGTTGGTTTGAAGAAGGATGTAGCCGAGTATGTGAGCCGTTGCATGGTTTGTCAGAGAGTGAAGGCATAACATCAGGTTCCTTCAGGTTTGTTACAGCCTTTGAAGATTCCATAAAAGAAATGAGAGAGAATCACTATGGACTTTGTGTCGGGGTTACCGTTGTCTCCTTCGAAGAAGAATTCTGTTTGGGTGATTGTTGATAGATTCACTAAATGTGCTCACTTCTTAGCAGTGAACACTACAGATTCTTTAGACAAGTTGGCGAATTTGTACATTCGCGAGATTGTGAGACTTCATGGAGTTCCAAAGTCTATCGTATCAGACAGAGATCCGAGATTTACATCGCGGTTCTGGAGTTGTTTGCATAGTGCTTTGGGTAGTCGTTTGCATTTCAGTACTTCTTATCATCCGCAGTCCGATGGACAGTCAGAGCGAGTGATACAGATATTAGAGGATATGCTTCGTTGTTGTGTAATTGACTTCCACGATTCTTGGGAGAAGCACTTGCCTTTAGTTGAGTTTGCTTACAACAACAATTACTAGGCTAGTATACAGATAGCTCCTTATGAGGCTTTGTATGGTAGACGATGTAGAACTCCGATCTGTTGGGCTGAAACGGGTCAGAAGTTGTTACCTATGCCAGATTTTCTTAAGGGGACTACCGACAAAGTGAAGTTGATCTGTGACCGTTTGAAAGCAGCTTTCGATCATCAGAAATCCTATGCAGATTTGAAGAGAAAAGAGATTGAGTTCTCAGTGGGTGAGAAGTTGAGTCCGAGGTTTATTGGTCCGTATGAGATAGTTGAGAGGATTGGGCCGGTAGCTTACCGTTTGAGATTGCCTTCTGAGTTAGAGAAGATCCATGATGTGTTTCATGTGTCGATGCTGAGGAGATATAGATCAGATCTGTCTCATGTTATGCCTGTTGAAGAGATAGAGTTGAATCCGGATTTGTCTTAAAATAAAGAACCAGTTGAGATATTTGTTTCTGATAGCAAGGTGTTGCGTGGCAAGACCATAGAGTTGGTCAAGGTGTTGTGGAGACATAGAGGTGTGGAAGAGGCCACGTGGGAGAGGAAAGCAGATATGCTTGAGCAGTTTCCGTACTTGTTTCTGTCAGGTAATTTCGGAGACGAAATTCCTTAAGTGGGGGAGAGTTGCAACACTCAGGTTTGGGGGTCGGGTGAAAATAATATTAAAATAATGTCTCGGGTTTCGGTTTCAAGATTTAAAATAATAAAATACTCTTATGGGCTTCGTGTTTGCAAAATGATCAAAATTTATGTTGGGCCTATCTCCTAAGTCCAATTTCATGGATTTTAGGAGGTGAGAGGTTTTAGCCATTTCATTAATGGCATAATGGTAATTATGTTTTTGGTTAATTAAAATAAAACAAAAGATGAAGACATGTGCTCATCTTCTTCCTCACTCTCATTTCAAAACCCACGACAAGGATAGCTCTCTTCTTCATTTTCACTATTCCATCACCTTACATCTTCATCTTTGGTGCTTTTCGAAAGGTAACCTCGTTTTTTACTTGGCCTTGTATTCCTCTTCATTTTGGTGCCATTAGTTTTCATTGAAACTATGTATTTTGCATTTTGGGTTTTCAAAGTTTTTATCAAAGGTTGAAGCTTTATGAACTTTTAACAAAGCTTTTGATTATTTATTGTTAGATAAGTTGTTTACAACCCATAAGGTCCAACATATGTGAATTTTAAAGAGTTTTACAATGATTTTCGGATTTGGGTTTTAATGGGGGTTTTGAAGGGTTTAAAGGTTAGTTTTGGGTGTGTTTGATGTTGGAAATTGAGAGATGATGTTAGTGTAATAGTTATGGGTTGTTTTGGAAGCATTTAAGTGTGTTAAAGAGGTTAAAATCTTGAGTTTTGGATTGGGTTTGATGGCTGCTCGGGATTGAGGTTTAGGGAGTTGTTCATAGCTTGAAATCATGTGTTTTATGCTTGAGTAGTGTTCCGGGTTTGCTACATTGTTGTGTGAACTGATTTGAGGTTGTTTTGATTGTGTTGAGTTGATTAGAAGCAAAAAATTGTGTTGGTGAAGCATCGGGAACGAATCTGGAATCGTTGGAAGCTTGATCGGCTAGTGTGTTGAGCTTGGAATAGTCAGTGAGTGGTTAAATGTTTTTAAATGGTTTTCGAGTATTTGGTTCAAGCATGTGGACTAGGTTGGGCTTGGTAGATCCACCTAGAGTTGGGATAGAGTGGTAGCTTAATCCCAAGCTTTAGATAGAGACTTTAGTTGAACTCTAATTGTTGTTTATGCCTCATGTTTACTTGTGTGATGATGGCTATGTATAATGTGTTATACATGTTGTTGAGGCATGGTTTGATGCATGGATATATGCATGTGGTTTGGATTGTGAATTGTGCATGATGGTGATCATGGTGAGTACGTGCTAAGCACGGAAGTTGATATGAAATGATGTTGTGATTTGTGTCTAGTATTGGCACTAGTATGCTTGGGTACAATGATCGATCATTAGGATGTTAGTGTGCACACGTGAGTCAAATGTGTGCGTGGTCTTGGTGATGGTAGTCATCAAGATAGAGTACGGGTTCGCCCGGAAAATCTTCTTATATATGATAGTCGATGATGAGTGTAATCCCATCGGCGAGGCGTGAGGATGAGTGGAATCCCCTCCGCATGAACGGTGATGAGTGTAATCCCACCGTAAGGTAATGGTTGTTGTTGGATGTGAGTTCCAACGTGTTATCCGCGTATTCGAGTCATATCTAGGTGCCAATATGAGATTATACGTGTGACAATATAATTTGAGATATGTTGTCAATATGGATTAATATATGTGTTTACATATGATGTGGATTTGATCTTGTTGAGCATGGCATAATATTAGATATATGTTCATGCATCATGTGTATTTTAGCTCATGTGGATTGAAGGTAAGATCATGCATTCTACCTTGGTTGTGCTCGTGCTTGGACCCTGCATTGTCGAGGTTTGTTTTAATGAGCTTACCCTCACTAAGCTTTATGCTTACGCTCTCTTTTGTTCGACAATGCAGATTCGTAGTTCGTGGGTTGCTTGTGCAAGGAGAGGGCCTCCAAGTATGCTTTGTGGTGCTATCTTAGCTTTCAAGTATGGACTTTTTAGTTATGAGATGTAATGGTCAAGCAATGGGATATGTGATGTTGATTTGTGTTTTTGATGTATGTTGTTGGTTGTTTAGGAGCATGTTTAGACTTCTTAATATGTTGATGTTATTATGGCTTGTTGATGTCATGTTTGGATTGTATGACATGTTTAAGTTGCTTACCATGAATGTTTTATGTATGGATGTTTAAGGCATGAACCTTTTAAGTGCAATATATGTCTTCTTTTGGTAAATGCATGAATCCTTTGAATGTATGATTCTTGTTCGTTTTGGATGCCTCGTATGCTGAAGTATTGGTTGTTAAATGTTGTATGTGGCTAGGGAAGTCTCAAATTGCATCTAGAGTTGTGTTTTGGAGTCTTTGGCTGCAAACTTGAGTGTTGCAGTGTAGGGCGTATCGATACGCCCAAGGGCCGTATCGATACGGTCCTTCACTTTAGGACTCAAGTTTGGCCTAGCGTGCCGATAAACAAGGGCGTATCGATACGCCAAATCTTCTCTGGAAATCTGAGTTTTTGACGAGATTTTGGCATATCGGTATTGGTCTAGGGTGTATCGATACGGTCTTGTATCGTTGACCGTGAGAAATTGACCAGTCAGGGCGTATCGGTACGGCCAACCTGTGTACCGATACGGTCTCCCTGGTTTGACCTTGGGCTGTTGACCTAGTCAAGGCGTATCGATACCCTCTCTTAGTGTATCGATACGGCCTGATGTTTAAGATTAAAATGGGCTGTTTTAAGTTGGGCTGTTGGATGTTTACCTCAATGTTTCTTCCGCTATTGCTTTTCTCACATAGGGTTTAATACCTCATCTAGAAAATATAATTTAAATAAAAAAGTTTTCATTGGGTCGGTAACCGAAGTGGAGCCTTAACGGGTTTTGCCTCGGTTATCCCCGTGTAGCCCACTCGGATCGGTCAAGCGTCCGGACCGGGACGAGGGGGTTACAGCTCGGCTCGAAAAGCTCGTGAAAAGACTTGGAATAATTATATATATGCACTAAAAGTAATTTATTTAGCAAAAGAAAAGCAATAAAATAAATTAGAGAAAATCTACTAAAAGCAAATTAACTAAAATAAATTGGGCGTTTTTCTTATTTGGTTGTTGTTTGATTTTGTATTTTCTTTGATTATGTGTTTGTATTGTAAGAATATTTCTTGGTTATTTAGATTAATCTAATTTTTTGGCACACTTTTCTCCTTTTCGCGACATTGAATTTCGTGTCGGTGTTAGTTATGAAATGAGCATTTAACGAGGCCCCATCTTTTATAAAAAAAAACTATAGCAAAATTGTATATTTCGAGCCGAGCCCAATAGTATTGTTTTTGAGCCGAGCTCGAGCCTAAAATTTTGAGCTCGACGAGCCTCGAACCGAGCCCAATTATACTGCTTCCGAGTCGATCCGAGCCTGACCAGGCTTGGGCTCAGCTCGTTATCACCCCTAGATAGGATGCAGTTACACAGTGTAAAAGTTTTCAACTTTTACATGTTTTTTGGATCGTTGGATGAGTAAAATGGATGGCTGAGATTAACAGTGGGTTATGTGAAGATTATCACTCAGAAAAAAAGTAAGGAGTTAATCTGAGTCATCTATTTCCCCAATCCAACGATCCAAAAAACGTGTAAAACTAAGAGTTTTACATTTAGTGTAAGTGGATCCTAACCTATATATATATATAATTTCCTTTTCGAGTTTAATTTGTACACATGTATCATATTTTAAAAGCTAGAATTGCATGCTTTACAATATATTATCTTATTATTATATATTTAAAATAAATTTCAAAAGAGAAATAATTGCATAAATACTATAAAAGGTACATTAGTAATTGCTATTTAAAGTGATTTCATTAAACTCTAAACCATGATATCCAAATATAAATATTAAAAAGAGTACGTTAGTGGTTGCAATTTAAATTTATTTCCTTAACTTATAAGTTATGACACTCAAATAAATATTAAAAAATATATTAACTTGCAATTTAAAGTAAGTTCATTAAACAACATGCTATTGTATTTTCGCCATACACAAAGCTTCGAACTTAAAACTTACTTAAGTAATATTAAGTTGCTTATCATTTGGACCAACCTCGTTGGTGATAATAAGCCTGACCGGCTCACAAGCTATTTGAGCCTGGCTCGGTCAAAGTTCGGTTCGAGTGAACTCGAGCTCGGTTCGAGACCTTAACAAACAAAGATGAGCCGACCTAAGCTCGGCTCGGAAAGCTCGTAAAAGACTCAGAATAATTATATATATATATGTGTGTGTATGTGCACTAAAAGTAATCTGTTTAGCAAAAGAAAAGCAATAAAATAAATTGGGAAAATCTACTAAAAGCAAATTAACTAAAATAAATTTGGCATTTTTCTTATTTGGTTGTTGTTTGATTTTGTATTTTTTTATTGTGTTTGTATTGTAAGAATATTTCTTTGTTATTTGGATTAATATAATTTTTGGGCACTCTTTTCCCCATTTCACGACATTGAATTTCGTTTCAGTGTTGGCTATGAAAGGAGTTTTTAACGAGGCCCCATCTTTTATAAAAAAAAAGTATAGCAAAATTGTCTATTTCGAGCCGAGCCCAATAGTATTTTTTCTAAGCCGAGCTCGAGCCTAAAATTTCGAGCTCGACGAGCCGAGCCCAATTATAATGTTTCCGAGCCGATCCAAGCCTGGCCAGGCTCGGGCTCAACTCATTGTCACCCCTAGATAGGATCCAGTTACACAGTGTAAAAGTTTTTGACTTTTACATGTTTTTTGGATCGTTGGATGAGTAAAGTGGATGACTGAGATTAACAGTGGGTTATGTGAATATTATCACTTGGGGAAAAAAGTAAGGAGTTAATCTGAGTCATCCATTTCCCCGTTCAAACGATCCAAAAAACGTGTAAAACTAAAAATCTTACATTCAGTGTAAGTGGATCCTAACCCATATATATATATATGTATAATTTCCTTTTCGAGTTTAATTTGTACACAAGTATCATATTTTAAAAGCTAAAATTGCATGCTTTACAAAATTAAATATATTAAAAAGAATATATTAGTGCATGTAATTTAAAAAGAATATATTAGTGCATGTAATTTAAATTTAATTCCTTAACCTACAAGTTATGACACTCAAATAAATACCAAAAAATATATTATCTTGCAATTTAAAGTGGGCTCATTAAACAACAAGTTATTGCACTTTCGGCATACAAAAAGTTTCGAACTCGAAACCTACTTAAGTGACATTAAGTTGCTTACTATTTGGACCAACCTCGTTGCTTATGATGCCTTATTATATATATATATATATATAGGGATAGGATTATGGGTGATAATAGGCCTGACCGGCTCGCGAGCTACTCGGGCTCGGCTCGGTCAAAGCTCGGTTCGAGTGAGCTCGAGCTCGGCTCGAGACCTTAACAAACAAAGACGAGCCGACCGAAGCTCGGCTCGAAAAGCTCATGAAAAGACTGAATAATTATATATATATATATATATATATATATATATATATATATATATATATATATATATATATATATATATATATATGCACTAAAAGTAATCTTTTTAGCAAAAGAAAAGCAATAAAATAAATTAGGGAAAATATACTAAAAGCAAATTAACTAAAATAAATTGCGCATTTTTCTTATTTGGTTTTTGTTTGATTTTGTATTTTCTTTGATATGTGTTTGTATTGTAAGAATAATTCTTGGTTATTTGGATTAATCTAATTTTTGGGCACTCTTTTTCCCTTTTTGCAACATTGAATTTCCTTTCAGTGTTGGTTATGAAAAGGGCTTTTAACGAGGCCTCATCTTTTATTAAAAGAAACACTATAGCAAAATTGTCTATTTCGAGTCGAGCCGAGCCCAATAGTATTGGTTTTGGATCGAGCTCGAGCCTAAAATTTCAAGCTCGACGAGCCTCGAGCCCAACTATACTGTTTCTGAGTCGATCTGAGCCTGGCCAGGCTCGGGCTCAACTCATTATCACCCCTATATAGGAGTAAAATGGATCGTTGGACGGCTGAGATTAACAGTGTGTTATGTGAAGATTATCACTTAAAAAAAGTAAAGAGTTAATCTGAGCCATCTATTTTCCCAATCCAACGATCCAAAAAACGTGTAAAACTAAAAATTTTACATTCAGTGTAAATGAATCCTAACCCATACATGTATCATATTTTAAAAGCTAAAATTGCATGCTTTACAAAATTAAATATATTATCTTATTATTATATATTTAAAATAAATTTTAAAAGAGAAATAATTTTATAAATACTATAAAAGGTGCATTAGTACTTGCAATTTAAAGTGATTTTATTAAACTCTAAACCATGATACCAAATATAAATATTAAAAGGAATACATTAGTGCTTGCAATTTAAATTTAATTCCTTAACCTATAAGTTATGACACTCAAATAAATATTAAAAGTGGGTTCATTAAATAACAAGCTATTGCACTAAAACTACATTATTGTTTGCACTTTAAAGTGAATTCATTAAACTATGAGTTATGACATTTAAAATACATTAGCCATTGCATTTTAAAGCGAAATCATAAACTACGAGCTAGGACACCCAATATAAATATTATAAAAAAATACATTAATATTTAGAATTTAAATTGAATTCGTTAAACTACAATCTATGACATTAAAATCAAATTGGTAATTATAATTTAAAGTGAATTTATTAATTAAGCTAAAAACTATGACTCTAAAAATACAATAGTGTGTGTAATTTAAATTAAATTCATTAAAAGCTACGACACTCAATATAAATATCGCAAAAAATATATATATTAGTGCTTACAATTTAAGCTACAAATTATTTCATCTCTCATTAATTTCATTTCATAGCCAAATAAAGTGTGTAGTTCACCATCCTCACCACTTTCTCCATCTTGCATATTTTATAGATCAATAATATTTAATACGCCATGTCATTTTTTGTATTTCATAAAATGTACATCATCTGAACTTACATGTTTTAAATTAAAATTGTGTATCATCGTTGTGCACACAATAATCTTTTTTCTTAACTATAACTAAGCATATAATTTAAAATAATCCCATTTTTAATACAACAAAAGTTAGCCCAATTACCCTATGTAACGATGAATATGAATGATTGAATATATCTTTTTATTGAATATAAATCTACCACTTCAAAAGTTAAACAAATGATATTGTTGTTCTCTATATAGTTCGAGAATATCTTTCATTTTAAAATATATAAAATTAAAAAGATAATATTTTTTCATATATCATAATACATGAAACAATCAAATGAATAATTTATACCTTATTTGAAAATAAGTAAATAAATAAAATTTACCATTTGATGGTGTCCTTATTTTAAAATAAGTAAATAAAATAAGTAAATAAATAAATAAAATAAGTAAATAAATACTTAATTTATATCCAGTATCATGTGTTGTCCTTCTCATCCAACTACAATAATTGTGAATCGCATATTAAAATCATATACAACCATAATTAGGGTTGAACTTATATTGGAGCCAATGGGGGCTTGTCCCCCTAAAATTTAGTAAATTAATATTTTATATATGACATTCAATTTGGGTTGCCAAGATCCACCTTTGACTATAATATTCTGAGTTGGTAGGGCTCTTTTTCTTCATATGTAAAGAATTTGTTCATCTGATAGAAGAATATAAGAAATGTGTACCATTAATTGTACCTCTTCAAAAAAAAATAAAGAAATATCTTCTAAGTTGTAAGTACTGTTCAAAAAATAAAGAAATATCTCCTAAATGTGATATTATAATTTTTAAATTTTATCTTAAAATACTAAATATAATTACAACAATTGTTCTTTTAACTCAATATCGGAACAAATACTTTCTCTAACATAAATGTAAAATTTTTACTTATTATTGCTTTAAATCTTTGAGATATCTCTCAACACTTAGAAACTGATGCATCAAGACCCAACATATACAAATGATACCCAACATTTCATGAAAAAAATATCCCTTGATCTTTTATAATTTGTACCATGTTTCTAAAACTTTCAACAAATTTGTGGATACAAATTTTTGACATCTTAAAATTAATCATGTAACAAATTTATGGATGTTAATGTAACACCCTGTTTTTCTAAATAAAATATTAAAAAAAAAGAATGGTGCTTGTACGAGGGTTTGAACCCTTGACCTAAGGTTAGAGAGTGCAAGTCTTAACCGTTTGGGCTAAGGTAATATCTGGCCATAATTTACCTCAACTTATTTTTTTTAAGTTATTCATTTCTGTTGTATCGAAAATAATAATAATAATTAAGTTGAATAAACCATCCACCTATCGAGAGAATGCTTTAGATCTGGAATTTTGGAATACCAAGAGCCCTCTTACCTAACCCCACCGTCACCATGTCCGATCTCAGCCACCGCTCGCCGGTGTCGTGCACCGCCGTCACCTCCACGTCCGCCGTCGAGCCCCGACCAAAACCCCTCTAACCACTCGAACCATCCGCCACGATCACCGTCCGCCGCACCACCGTCGAGAATTGAAGGTTAAAGGTTCGTCGAACCTATGTTTTGGTAACCCGTTTGATCGTCGTTGATTCCGGCCGCCACGACACCGTCCGCCGCACCACCACCCATCGTCGAGTTCCTTGCGTTGAGCCAAGCAAAACCCAGTCATCGGAGAGCCCATCCACCGTCGTTTAAATCATCATCGGAGCTTCGTCGTTCCTAAGCGTCCTTACTCCGTTTTGGTAAAATATGGTAAGGTTCCGACCCATTTCTAGAAAATTTTTAAGTTAGAGGATGTTTGAGTTGTGAAATCGGGGAAAACGGTACCTTTCAGGCCATTTTTGGCCGCGCGTGGTGGTCACGCTCCGTCTTGGGCGAATTCCGGTCGCCTGAGACGGTAGCCCCCGAACCGAACTGGTCGAACCGACCCAGGACCGATCTAAACCTTAAACCTGCCCAGCCCAGTAGTAAACCAAGACCCGTACCCGACCTAACCCGTTGACCCGAACCCGACCCGAGTTTGACCCGTTGACCGAGTCAACTCGCCCGAGTCAACCCAGTGAGTCAACTCGCCCGAGTCAACTCACTAAGTCAGTCGTTGGACCAGTGACGTCAGCATGACGTCAGCGTTGACCTTGACCGCTGATGTCAGCGTTGACTTTGACCTGAAATGTCAAATTTTTCAAAAAGTCATATTTTATGTTTTTCGACGTTCTGAGTCCGATTTTGAAGCCCGTTTCGCAAAATTCAAACCCGAAAGCCTCCGAATCTGACCTTGAACCTGAGTGTGCCTTTATATTTAATTATTTGGTTAAGAGCTTGTGAGTAAGGTCTGGTATTGGAATTTGTGTAATTGAAGGTATTCTCGGTTTCTTCGATACATGAGGTTGAGGAATGTCAAATTCGGGTTCGAGGGTGATCGAATGTCGTATCATGAATCGACTGATGTAGCTTGGAGTTAAGGTAATACACTACTACCTCTAGTATGCTTTATGAACATGTTGATATTCGGCTAATGCATGCATAAATATGATGAGGGGTCTGCTTAAGTCAAATCAGATATGAAATTGAGTAAGATAACCTAGATAAGATCGAAATGCTCAAATGAGAAAGTTAATGAATGTAAGGATATGGAGTTCAATAAATAATTAATAAGGCATCTAATCTCCAAATCTAATTATTAGTGCCAAATGATCAAATGTTAAAAATATTTGGGTATAAATTACGAAAATGCCCTTAAGGTATGAGAATGTCTAAAATACCTTTGAAATTGAAAGTGATCTAGAAATCTACACTAGATATGGTAACAAGATTTAAACCTTCGAGATTGTAAGGTGTTAGGTTTCCTTGAATTTGGAATGAATCTCCGAGTATAGATTTACGAGAAACTATCCATACCCTTGAATTAATCAAGTGGCTCAAAATACTGAATTGATCGTAATGACTGAAAGTATTGGAAATACTGTTACAGTTAAATTAATCGGAATGATCGTATTGACCAAAAAGGCTGAAGTTTCCTCGGACATCGAGGTTTGCAAATTAACTGGAAGGATAAATAAACCCTTGAGTTCTGAAATGAATGAAGTGGTTGGCGGTACCGAAATTTCTTGAATGGCTGAAACACCCACGAGTACTTAAACGATTGAAATATTATAAATGGTTCAATTGACAGGAATGAAGGATATCCCGAGCTTGAAAATGATTGAAATACCCCCATTTTGTCTAGAATAAGTAAATTGCCTCTGCTAAAATTCTAGAAATGACAATAAAGCTGAAAATGAGTGAAATGCCTTAAAGGGTTGAAGCATGACTCATGGACGTCAATCACTCATGATATTAATATAAGGTTGGAAGTTTTTCCGCAGGGAACATAAGTTCGACTACTCCGTGGCAAGTCCTGTGGTGAAATATGAAAGCAATCGTTCAGATATACAATACAGCCGGATACATTAGAAGGGTTGGTTAGTACTACAAGGTTGGGATATGTTAGTTCGAATGGTCTTGGAGGCTCGATAAACTTCTGAAAATCTTAAATATGGTAGATCGTTGTTTCATCATTATTGGGTTAAATTACAAAATCACCTCTGGTAGTTAAATGGCCAAAATGCCCTTGTTGGCCAAAGTAATCAAAATAGCCTTGAATGTATATGATATCGTGAAAGATCTTGTCATGGAAATCTCTGAATGTCTGGTTGGAAACCTGATGAGCAAATAGAATTTCTGAGCCACTGTTTACGCCTTGTTGGTATAAATTATCAAAATGTCCGTGTATGATAAATGACCATAATGTCATTGTAGGCTTAAATGGCTAAATCACTCATGATATGCCAAAGCTCTCAAAGATCTTGATGTATCATCTCTTAAATATCTGGTTTGAACTGTTAGTACAAACCCCTCTTTTAATAGGGGTCTCGTTTCAAAAATCCGTTCAATTGTCAAAAGTTTAATGTGTTCTCTTCCGTAAATGACAAGTATCTCTGAGGAAATAAACTATTCCACCTAGTGTGTTCCATGTGTGCTACACGACTGTTTTTGCATACCGATTTACATGTTATAATACCGATCACGTGCACATGATTGACATACTTGAACTCACATGAACATGACATGTTTTATAAATTAAGCATGACCGTAATATATTTCTGGTATATGCCTATGCACCCGATATGACAAACATGCTATATGGATAATGTGTTACTAAAAATACATTTATTGATTAATGAACTATTGATGATCTGATTCACTGGGGTACTTGGGACATGATATGAAGTTATCGTCGGCTTAGCCTTGATCCAGCTGGTAAGTCCGCCCGTTTTCGGATCCTAAGCTTCGGCTAGGTCCGCCCGTTTTCGGATCCTAGGCTTCGGCCAGGTCCGCCAGTTTTCGGTTCCTATGTTTCGGCAAGGGCCGCCTGTATTCTAAGTTATATCCTTAGGATGGTACCCACGCCCAATGGGCACGAGTTAATGCATGTACATGATACCGCACTGGGGAAACTATATACTGGAGTATGGTTGAAGGGTAAATAAAGAATTAAAATGAACATTACGGCTACTTGAAACAAATATATTTAAAATAAAAAGGTTTACTGCATTGTTACATTTCATGCATTAACGTTGCAATGTTGGAACACACTAGACCCTAAACTCTCTGTTTCCACCTCCGTATGTTACCAGTCTATATAATTCCCGTCTAATTTACGATGTTTGAATAAAGAACAAATATCGTTATTCTCGAGTACGATGCTACCTCGAAATAGTAGAACAGAAAATGGAGACTGTTACTACATGGAACATCATGAAAATGTTATGCCTACCATATATCTGCATGAGCTTATAGCATCTTTTGGTAGTTCTGTATTACTGAGCTTTTCCAAGCTCACGTTGTTTTTACCATTGCAGGTTGAAGGAATATATCATGGAATAATGTTTGTCATCAGTGTTCGGAGTTCTCTCGGCGTTGCCTTTGGAGTACGGTACAGTATAGTTAGTGGGCATGTATGTCATGTATTGTTTTATGATAGTGTCTGTAAAACACGTTGTGAAATTTCTGTCATGTATTTAATCGACTCCCTGAAATGGTATTTTAAACAGAAGTTGATTTTACAGTTTAATAAATGTTTTGAGAAAAATAAATGTTTTATGTGTATTTTTATTGTGGGTCGCTCTTTTGACCCTAATGTGACTTCTTAGGATTCGTCGTAACGTATAGGCGGGTCTGGGGGGTTACAGTTAAAATTCTCTCAAATCCAAAAATCACCTTACTATTTTAAAATAATGCACAGTTATTTTAATAAATGTATTCCAACAATATAATTGCACGGAAAAGTCGTAACACTTAACAACTAGGGATGTCAATTGAGTTGAATAGCTCGCAAATAACTAGAACTTGATTCTGTAAAAATTCGGTCAACGATCAACTAGAATTAAGTCAACTCAAATTCAAGTTCGACTTCAGATTTTAACAAGTCGAGTTGAGTAAGGTCCACCTTGATTAGTTAAATTCACAAGCAACTCGTTATTATTATATATGTTTTTTATGATTTTTTGGTGGCTGCCATAAAAAATAATGTTCCAATAAGTTTAAACGCTAGTTAAAAACACTAAAAATGTTTAGTGATTCCTAGGTAATTTACTCATAAAATATTTGATTTTAAATTTCTAAAACCTCTTGTATTTCCCGAGAATTAAAAACTTTAATTTGTATTAATATGAAATTAAATTATAATAATTAATCTTTATTTTTTTATTAAAGTATTTTTTTCTTTTATTTTTACTTTATGTATAAAAGTAGAAAAAGAGAAAATTCTTTAGTTTCTATATAAAAAGATACAATTGAAGTTAAAACCCCGAAATCACTAAGGTATTCTATCATTTGTTGTTTATCGAATATTGTTGAGAAACTAAAAATGGTCACACACTTGAATATTAACTTCATCTCTAACTCGATCATGATAGGTTCGTTTGTTTATCTCCTCTGTCCTTACGTTTTTTTTTTTGTATGTTTATATTAAGCTTTAATAGTATCACTAGGTTTTACCTATATTTAAAAAGAAACAAGGTAAAACTTTTGACGAGTTTAACGAGCAATGAATCTAGTCGAGCAACGAGATTTTTTAATGAGCACGAGTCGAATAATTTTTTATCAAACTTAACAAACAACGAATCAAATTAAACAATAAAATTTTTTAACAATCACAAATCAAACATTACATAACTAACTATCGACTCATTCAATAATCACCCATTAACGATCTAAACTTGTTCACATATTGCATGGTTTTGGAATATCATATTTTTACTTTTTTTTTTTGAGATTTCCTCTTGCGAGAGGAAAGCTCCGCCGAATGGTGGGGAGCTTATTCTATATCGTTTACTTTAATTATTATTACTAACAAAGAGACAAAAGTGTTCTAGATAATAAAGACTTTTGATTAATAATTTGACCAAAGTTGAATAGATGGAGAACTATATGTATCATAGAATTCGTATATTTTTTGAGTTTTTTATGTGTAAACCAAAAATTTTATGTCACGTATTTGAATAATTTATAATTCATAAATTTATATATGATGATTATCTAATTGAATTGTATTTGATATTTTATTTAATTTATAATTAATTTTAACTATTTTATAATGTAAAAATAGGTGTTTTATATTTAAAAATAATATAGATAAATTGTTAATTATTTTTTTTTGAAAAAATATTTATGAAAAAACTTTAAAAATTTATTTAATGTTTAAAATTCATAAAATAAAACTATTTTGTCGAAATAAATACAAATTTTCAAAAAACAAAGTTAATATGAGAAAATTGAAAATCAAGATAAATCGAACAAAAAATTCAATAAACCCCTAAAATAACTTACTAAATTGAACCGAACTAAACCGTCTACATCCCTAGATTTAATATAGCTCGTTATTATAAAATTGGTTTTGTCATTACCTTACAAAAACAAAAGGCCATTTGAGGACAATTTTTTTTTCGGTGTCTTTTTTATGTCCCAACACTAAAAAAATTAAATTCTAAGCTTTAATTCTAAATTATAAATACTAAACCATAAATCTAAACCCTAAAAAATGCACCATGCCCATTATTTTTTAAACCCTAAACTCTAACCTTAAACCCTCAACCTAACTTTTTATGGGCGAGACATAAATAGGAGTACCGAAAAAAATATATGATTTCTATTCCCATTTTGATATGGATGATTTTATTCCCTAATCTTCTTTAACTATTCGAAAGGCAAGAGCCCTAGGGAGTGTGCACAAATTCTTGTAGAATTTTTTAAATTAATTATACATTTGGTCTACTGATGAGCTTAGATTTATATTGGTGGTTTTAAATTCTTAAACAGGGTGAAGTACTCATGATCCATTGTTAAAACAATTCCATTTGTTGTTAGGAATAATGTCAAAATTGTGCCTAATGTTTGACTGATTTTGTCATTTTGGTTCCTATTTTTTGAAGTAATTTAGACCTTAATGTTTTATTTTGGGCCAAAATGACTCTTCTACGAATGAAAATTGTTAGTCAACTAACGATAAATGACTGGAAATGACGTGGCAAACCTATGACAGTGCACATTGCGATAACAATGTCATGTAGGCAAATATGTTGACTTTACAAAATGATATGTCAGTTAAAAAATAATTTTAAAAATTATATAGAATATTTTTTTTCATCTAGCGTGTCATTCTGCTAAGTCATTTCAAGTTGTTTATTGTCAGTTAACTAACAGTTTTCATTCACAAATGGGCTATTTTGACCCAATACAAAATGTTAATGGTTAAATTGCTTCAAAAAGAATATGGCCAAAATGACTATTCAATCAAACGTTAGAGACATTTTTTAGCATTATGCCTTATTGTTAATGCTCAAATATAACTCATTTCATAATGCCATTTAATTTTATTATAAATAATTTTAAATTGTTTTTGGAAATGGTTCTCTCACTATTTAGCCTATAAATAGTGGGAAAATATTACTAAGCAAACACAATTTTTGCTTTGAAACACTCACTTTGCTTTTTATAAACTTTATATGCGTGTTGTTTTGAGAGAAAAAGTAATATCACCATTGGGTGTACAAACTTTAAAGAGTCGTGCTAACTTCAGGAACTATTCGTACATTATAACGATTACATCAGGGCGAATTTACTTTCAGGATAGTAAATTATTATGACACAATTATCGTTCTATTTAGTTATTTTATTTAATATTTTTCAGTCAATACTAATACCTCGTTTTACATCAATATATTTTTATTAATTTAGAAGCAAAATTCTTTACTGTTGTAAAACATGTTCGAGTTTTATTGTTGATGAAAACAAAAATTTGAACAGCCGTTTGATTTTACTATCAATGATGGTCGGCTGGAAAAGATCATAGGCCACAAAAAGGAAGATATTGTCAATGGTAATAATACTCTATCATTTAATGCAATTTAATTTAACTATTAATAATCATTTCGGGAAAATATATGATGCACTGATAGTGGAAATATTTTGTTCCCACAAGCTCTTTAATTTTAAGAGTTAAAAATACTGTTTAGGGGTTTAAGTTTAGGGAGTTTAGAATTTAGGGTATGTGGTTAGAATTTAGGGTTTATGGCTATGATTTAGGGTTTAGAGGTTAGGGTTTAAGTTTTAAGGTAATATGTTAGGGATTTAGATTTTTATCGATAACTTCTAAATTCTAACCTTAAACTCTAAATTCAAACAACAATCCCTGAATTCTAAGCACATAAACATAAAACCCTAAATTATAAACCCTATATTAAATCCTAGCCCCTAAAATTAGGGCGCTTGTGAAAACCAAATATTTTCACCGTCAGTGCAAGATATAATTACCCTTCCTATAATATTATATCCTTTAAAGCAATTTGATAGACATTTGACTTCTTGAGTCGTTATTTAACTTTTAAAGAAGGATTACTACCATTAATATTACTAAGCATTTCACTATAAAATTGTTTTTAAAACATTTAGTGATGTGTTTAACTGATGAAACATGCATTTGACTCGTCTCTGTAAGATATTAATATTTTGAATAAGACAATGAGCAAAACTGTGAAACGTTTCCATAAGCATTTAAATATTGTGATATACGTTTATAAAACATTTATAATAATGGGTTGGCCTTGTGATCACCTTGGAAGTCAATCCTTCCTAATATTATATGAGTGAGACTTTGTTTAACCATTGGTTTACGAGTCACTGTCCGACTAATCCAGATCGGGTAAGTTAGGATATTTGTATAATTTGTGTTGCTTTTCGAGTCAAGTTTGGGAGCTGGTACTCACAGAGTAGATGGAATGGCGAAGGGAATGGCGAGCTCAAGGTGGGCAAAGGGAAGAACAACAAGCAGTCACTTTATTCGTGGAAAATATCCCAAAGGCAATGCAATGGCAAGGGTTGTGGTTTGCATTTGCAAGACATGGATATGTTGTTGATGCTTTCATAGCTAATAGATTGAGTAGAGGTGGCAAAAAGTTTGGTTTTGTGAGATTTGGTAATCGAACAGATGCTTTAAGAAGACAATTCAAGTGATCAAGTTGGCTACAAATGTTTTGCGGATCCAAGAGGATTGAAAGGAGCAGTTTATATGTATTTTAGAAAACATTCTTCTTGTAAAAGTCAAAGTTGGAGGATTATTCTCAATCTCAAGTTCAAATGGATTTTGGATAGGCTCGGTCATTTGAGGAACCGTTTTCTTTGGAGGAGATTATAGAGGCAATATGTTTGTCGATTTTATAGCCTTAACTTGACGATTCTAAAACTCGAAACGACAACCATATGATATAATTAACTTGGTGAAGTACTTTGCACGGTCGAGGGGTCAATCCAAGCAGTGGTTTTTGGGGCATGAGGATGGCGTATGTGCTGAGCTATCTGAACTTATGGCGATAAAAACTATCCTGGAAGTCTTTCTAGAAACATAGTGGTTTGGGAGAGCTGAGTTAATTTTAGAGTCTGATTTCGAGTATTGTGATTAATTGGGCTAACAATCCATCTCAGAGATCATGGAGCTGGTGATCGAGTTTCGCAGAAATAGACTCACAGTGCAGCAAGATTGGTTTGGTTCAGTTTGTCTATAACTACAGCTCTTTGAAAAGTATGACGGTATGGTGTGCAAAGGACGGTTTAAGCAGACATGATGCCTTCAAGGCTTGGTGGTGTGAATTGTGGAGGATGCGTGCACATTGAGTAGTATGAGATTTGGTGGTGAATTACAGTAAGAGAAAAGGGTTGTAGGCCAAGTGGAAGAATCTGTAAAGTAAGGCACTTCCTCTGTTATGAACTTATGTGTGTGGTGTTTTGAGCTTTTGTCTTGTGAGTTTCAATTTATGTGAAGTATGACTTTTTGTTTTCCCTGTATGTGTAGTACTCTTTTCTCCCATTTAGGATTAAAGGAGTTTTTAATAAGACTCACATGTTAGGTTTCTAAATTATCAATAATATATTTTACCGAGAAAAAAAAACATTTATAATAAATGTTTTGGCAATGCTTTTATAAAACGTTTCATTGAAGTTTCATGGTTATTTTATTATCATCTATTTTTAAATGCTCACTGACTGTCTTGTTCCATCTGAGTATTGTTTCAGATATCTTAATAAATTTGAGTCTACCATAATATTTAAAACAATAAAAAAAAACAAGTGAGGGGATGTTTTATTATTTTAAATAATTCATGGGAATTAACGTTTGTATTTATCTCGTAATAAGTATTTTTTGCCAATTACTATATCGAAAGGAAAATTGCACGTTACAAAAAATATGCTCAGAAAAGAACTTGAAAACGTTCAAATTTGGGTCATGCACGTGAGGAGAAAATGTGCAAACAAACAAAATTTATGTTGGGACATAGAGGGCTCACGTAAGAAAAGATTGCGACCAAGAAATTAGGTTAAAAGTTTTATTTTTAACTTGTTTCATGTTTCATGTTTCGTGGAGCTTGCGAATAAAGTAGGAAATAGAAGGCTGAATTTTGGTGCGAGTCAAACCCCTGTTCTAAACAGGATAAATCCACGAGCTGGTAAATACAAGCCGGATCAAGCTATAGAATTAAAGTATTAACTTTATGATATTGTGAATCTTGTATTTATAACTATAGAAAATTGTTACATGCTATGTGTCACGGTCCGCGAGTCGGCAACTGAGGCATGTGCGCAACAGAGTGCTCAAGATATTTTTTGTAAAATTTTGAGCCTGCCTAGAAGACCACTCGACTTAGTCCGACTGTTGGAGAATAATAAAAAGCCTGAACACATTGAGCCTAGTAAATTAATAGATGACATCTTACCAAAGAATATTCAAGAGGATCAGAATATCCATCAATGTGAATGCGAACCTAAGGAAAGAATTCTAAGGTAATATAATTTTCTTAGTTAGCTTAGATTTGGTATGTGGCTTTCGACTTGAGTTGTTGTTGTAAAATGATCTCGTCCGTTCATTGTAAGGGGATTCAACTATAAATAGAGGTATCCCCGCCTCTTTGTATTCATCCACTCCGCTCATTGAGTAATACAAGGCATTTAATCTAGAAAGCTCTCTCTTGTTCTTTGCGTTCTTTCAATAGTTCTTGTTTGTTTTTCTCGTTTGTTGGCTTCCGCTTAGAATGATTCTTTGTTCGAGTGCCTTGGAAGGGTTTGATATTTTGAAGAAGAATTTCAGGCTCACGTAGTCGTTTGTCACATTAACATCGACTAAGGATGCGCGGTTCGCTAGGTCGAGACTCTAGCCTTGTGACAAGTGGTATCAGAGCAAGTGGTTCGAGTGAAGGCACAGATTGAGATAGCCATGTTGATAAGGCCAAGAAGGCGAGTTCGAAGAAGAGAATGTCGATGCTTCAGGAAAAGTCACCCAAATCGAGACATCGATGGAGGATGTAAAAGGAAACCTTGACAACATGGAAGGTCGTCTAGATGAGATGGAGTCCATAGTACACGATATCAAGGAGGACACCTAGTTTGCTCTCAACATGACTGTCGAGAAGATGGATCAGAAAGGGGTGTCTTTCATGTGGAGCGTGCAGCTTTGAGGAAAAAGATGCAAGGTGAGATCAAGTAGCTCGAGATGAAGTTACAGTTGTGTATGACTGTCGTAAACAATGGTGGTGGGACTACGGAACCCAAGCGGGTAGGCGTCCCGAATCCAAAGGAGTTCATAGGGACGAGGTCAACCCATGATGTGGAGAACTTTCTTTGGGGGCATGGAGCTGTACTTTAGAGTTGTAGGCATTGAAGATGATGCCACAAAGGTAACCACTCCTTCAATTTATTTAATTGAAGTCGCTCTTCTTTGGTGGCGATGTAGGTGCTTGGATGAGAAACGAGGGAGCACAAAGTTTGAAACTTAGGGACATCTTCAAACAAAATTCATGTAGTAGTTCTAATTAGAGCATGCTAAAAGGGATGCCCGAATCAAGATAAGGCACATCAAGCAAGAGGGTACAGTCCAAAAGTATGTCCGAGAGTTCACGGAATTCATGCTTGAGATTTTAGACCTGAGTGAAAAGGATGTGCTTCTTAACTTCATGGATGGGTTGTAGCGATGGGCCATAATCGAGTTGGAGCGGAGGGGAGTGATGGAACTTTCCAAAGCCTTAACCATAGCAGAGTCCTTGATTGAAGTATGACGTAAGAGGCCTGATTTATCCAAGCCAAAGCCAAAGTACAAGGGAAATAGTGGGGGAGACGAAGATGAGGGATGATCAAGTAGTGATGAGGAGACTTCAAATGGCGTGGGGAAGCTATCGGGTGGGAATGGCAAGCCCAGATACAATCATCAAATAAGGGACAAGAGGAAGCCATTGATGTATTACTTTTGTAACGGCCCGTACATAATGAGGGATTTTCCAAAGAAGGAGAAACTCTGCCATTGTTCAAGTGGAAGATGAGCCATAGAAGGAGACACTAAGACTTGGTGCGATTTCCAGTGTTAGAGCAGTCAAGCCAAGGGTGGAAAAGGTGCAACTAAAGTGCTACCAATGCAAGTGGCCACACAGGTTGCGAGAGGCACAAAAAGTTTCGAGGAAGTTCCAATTGTTGGAAAGGCATGGAAAGTTGTGCTACAGATTAGTGAATTTCATTTTATTTTGGGACTAAGCTTCCTTGACCATATAGATGCTCTCATCGTTCCTTTTGCAGACGTTGTCTGTATTTTGGATCCTAAACAACAATACGTTGGGCCGTGTATTGAGACAAAGAGAGAGGAACCAAGATGTTGAATTCCATTTAGCTTGTCGAGGATGCTCCAAGCTAAGGAGACATCGCTTTGGAAACTACTGTTGGGGAAACTACCTTGGAGGGGCAAGAGTTGCCCGAGCCACTTGGTGACATGAATCCCATTGGAGAACCACTTTTGGATGAGGTAAAAAGGGCGTTGGACTTCGTGAGAGTATAAGGGCCAATGGTGTGGGGTATCAAACATCTTGGAGAAAGATGGGTTGATGCAATTTAGAGTGAATACTGTAAAGTGTTCATTAGTTCTATATTTTGTGCGCATTCCATCTCATATTATTGTTGTTTTTAAGTACATTTTAGGCATAATTAGGTTCATGCATTGCATATTATAGTATTCTTTACTTTGCCATGCTTTTATTGATTACCTTTTATTTGGTAAGGAAAAGATGTTGTTTTAGTTTAGTTTTAGTTTCAGGTATTAGAAGCTGGTAGAAGGAGAGAGGAGCTATTGTTGAGGCAGCAGACCAAGGATCTATACTGACGCAGTTCTAGACAGAGATAGCCGCAGCCGAGTAGCCGCCGCCGCCATACCTGCCGCCCAGGGCAACAAGCTGGGGAATTGGAAAAGTGGAGTGCGATCTGTAGAGCAGAAAATCCTAATTCCAACGATGCCATCCACTCAATATTTTGATGCCTGGAGCAGCGGACATAGCCGTCAAAGGAGGAGATCAAGATAACTTGCGGTACAAGGCAATGAGAAGGAGTCCACATTCAACTCAAAGAAGTTAGAATTAAAGGTTGCATTTAATGCAAAAGCTACTTTGAAGACTTCTACTCCAATGAGGACTTGGCATAGCTAATTCCTATATATAATTGACATATACTGTAATTAAAGAGAACTTAGGTATTCCTTTAGGCATAGTTTAGGTTTTCTTACCGCCAATTATGTTCTAAATTTTCTTTTGGGTTTGGGTTATGTTGTAAACTAGTGCGAGAACGGTTGTTTAGGAATTAAGTTTGTTTTTGCAATAAAACTTCAAGGTTTGCTTATTCCATGCTCTTTATTGTTTTCAATTAAGTTCGAAAGATTAGTTGTTAACTATCTATTTGTTCGGTGTCGAGAGAGTCGAACTCACGAAAGGGATAAGTACGATTCTCACTCTAATCAAGTGTTGATCAATCCAGCATAGACATAGGTTAAGATTTAAGGCGGCTAAAGAAGAACGAACCAATGTTGCTGTCTTTGGAAGATTCACACCGTGACAGGTATCATCTGTAGTGGGCAACAACAACATTCTGACTTAGACATAAGCGGGATCAATATCGAAGTGTTCTGCCGAGCCTTAAAGGACTACCAAGTTTGCCGCCGATCCATCTGTCTGTTCCACTGCCGAGGCAGCGAAAGCGTCAAAGCATCCAATCTACCATCCTCCGCCGAGGCAGCAAAGTCTGTCAGCACAAAGCAACTTAACCTATTCAACGTAGTTTCACACTACTAAGCAGCATAACTTGACCCATTCCATCACTCTGATCTTTTATATTATTTACTTGTATTTTTTTTACTTTTCTTTATAAACTAAAATTCACTTGTGGATTTAATTTTCTTTGTGTAGGAATTGCAATTCGAGTTAAGCTGTCCAATCCCTGTGGGAGACGATATCTTTTATACTATAACTTGACAAGAGTGTGCACTTGCGCTCATATTTAGAGAAAACCCAAATACTTTACAAGTTTTTTTTGCGCCGTTGTCTGGGATTGGCAACAGTAAATTCATTTTTATATTTCTGCACTTTTATTTTTATTTGCATTTAATTATTAATTATATTCGAAAAAAGAGAATTTTACAGTTTTCTTTGCTAGTGCATGACCAGAACAAACCCAAAGGGCGAAATCATTTACATAGACGAGATCGAACGAAGAGCAAGGAAACTTAAGAAAGAAGTAAGAGAAGCCCTCGAGAAAGCCAAGGAAGAGGGAAAAGCATAAGCAGCCATGCATAACGGCCAAGAAGACAACCCTACCATCGATGCTTGAAACAGCATGAATGGGCAGCAAGACCCGCTGCCAAAGAGCAGCAACAAATTCCACCTAGGCAGCAACCCCTTGTTCCGCCCAAGAAGCCACAATATGTTCGAACCACCAGGGACTACTTGGAGCACTATTTTAGAGGGTTTGATCTGACTTTGACACAACCTGAAATTGAAGCGGATCCCTTTGAGTTAAAGCCCGTGATATTAAATATGATCAACACATTGGGGCAATTTGGAGGAACTGCCACAGAAGATGCTCGGCAACACTTGAGAGGATTTCTAGACATATGCAGAGCTTTCAAGATACATGGAGTCCACCAAGACGTGCTAAAGCTGAGGTTATTCCCCTATTCACTGAGGGGTAGAGCGAAGCAGTGGTTGAACAACCAGCCGACAGGTTCATTCAGCACATGGACGGAGTTGTGCAAAGACTTCTTGGATCGTTTCAGCCCATCTAATGTCACAGACAGACTACAAAACGAGATCACAGCTTTTCGACAAGGGGATGACGAGCCAATGTATGAAGCATAGGAGCGGTACCAACAGATGCTCAATAACTGCCAGCTTCATGGTTTTTCCTGCTTGGACGCAGGTGTCGATGTTTTACAATGGGGTGAACTACCCAACTCGAATGATGCTCGACACCTCAGCCAATGAAATCGTCTTGGATAGACCACTTGAGGAGGCATTACAAATCCTGAACAAAATTTCCAAAAACGACTACAAGTTCTCTACAGCCCGCCACGGCAGCATAAGGCGGCCAGCTGTTGTGAATGAAGTAGAGGCCACATAATCTGTTAATGCCTGCCTGGACAAGCTGACACAGCTAGTGATGAGTATGGCCAAAGAAAAATATATGATGCCAACGTTGTAGAGCCTTTTTGTGATGAGTGTAGGGGCAACCACGATTCCTCTGAGTGCAGTGAATCCGCAAACTTCATGGGAACCTATGAGAGGAATAGCAGACCCAACACCAACACATACAACCCTGGCTGGAAGAAGCATCCGAACTTCTCCTAGAGTAATCCAAACACAGCTGCCAATCCAACTTAGCAACCAGTAGGATACTAACAGAACATGTCAAGACAGCCGCCTCAACAACAACATACTACGAGCAATAACTCACTCGAAAATACTTTACATACTTTTATGTCTCGAACCGATGATTTTATTGTTCATACTAATAAATTTATTGATAAAACCGAGTCATTTATGGACAGGACCGAGATGAGGATGAATAACCAGGAAGCTGCGATAAAGAACCTGGAGACCCAGTTTGGGCAATTCACGGAGATCATAAGCAACATGACAATGGGTGCAGCATCCAAAAGTACAGAGGCCGCTGCTAAACCCACATATGAGCAGTGTAAAGCCATATCAACTAGAAGTGGGAAACAGTTGGATGAACCCAGAATAGAAAAGTAGTAGATGAACAGCCAGCACAAAAAGAACTGCATGCCGCGGCAGCATCAATACTAGCCACCCCGACAGATAAGACTGACAGCAGCCCTGAGGCAGATGATCTTTCATAGATCAAGTTCCCATGCAAGGAGCGTATAGAGGACATCAACCTGCCGCCACCTTTCCCCCAACGATTAAAGCAATAGAAGCAGGAGCACCAGTTCCGGAAATTACTGGATATTCTGAAACATGTGCACATAAATATCCCTCTCATCAAAGCCATCCAGAACATGCCCAACTATGCAAAATACCTAAGGGACATAGTTTCTAAGAGGAAGAGAATTGGGGAGTTCGAAACAGTTGTTGTCACTGAGGAATGTACGACAATGTTACACAACAAGCTGCCACCCAAGCAGACAGATCTGGGCAGTTTCGTTATACCATGCAGAATCGGCAACAACCATACAACGAGAGCCATGTGCGACTTAGGAGCCAACATCAACCTGATGCCCAAGGCAGCTTTCGACAAGCTAGGTATTGTGCAAGCCAAACCTACATCCTTTATACTGAAACTTGCTGATCACTCATTCGTACAACCGGAGGGTAAGATCGAAGACATCTTAGTTCGAGTGGGCAGCCTTATTTTTCCAGTAGACTTCCTCATCTTAGACTGTGAGGCTGATGAAAATGCCCCTATCATCCTTGGGTGACCATTCATGGCCACGGATAGAACGTTAATAGATGTGGAGCATGAGAAGCTGATAATGATGGTAGACAATCAAAGCATCAAGCTAAATGTTTTACAACCTCCATAAAAGGAAAAAGCATGATGCTCAGATGCACATGCTTCTAAGGTCAGCACTGAGACATGGCAAGACAATAGCCGTCACGGCAGGCAGCAGGGCAGACAGAAGAACCCCAAAGAACAAGAGGACCCCTCATGAGGGAAAACATCACATCACCTCAGGAAGTGGTTATGTCTGGGAGATGCACCCCAATGCACTCCCAACATAACTTAATTAATATTATTTTTTCTTTATTTTTATGTTTTAGGAATAGAATTTAATTTATTGCAATTAATTTTCTTTCTTTTAGGATTAGATTTTAAATTAGTTAAATTTACTCTCCACATTTTTATTTTTTAGAATTTTTTTTATTTTTAGTACTTAATTATTTTTATTTCAGGTTTTAGGAATAAAAGAGCCGGACCAAGAAGAAGGCCCAACAAGGAGCCCGTCCACCATCCCGCCAAGACAGCTAAGAGCGGCCCAGGGCAGAAATCGCGTAATGGCTAGTTGACCGCTAACGACTAGCTGTCAACAGCTACAGAAGTAATGGGTAGAAAACCCGTAATGTGCGCGAAGTAATTTGCTCGTTCGACATTTAATGCCGCCACGACATCTCTTGGCACCATCTATATAAACCCTACTTCTCCCATTCATTTACTTTACTTTCATCTCCTTGTTAACCTATTCTTGAGTCCACTGCTTTCTTTCTCATTATATTTTTTTAGTTTCAGATTACAAAAAGCCGTCTCACACATGGCATCAGTATCACAATCCAAACCCATCTTCCAACGCTTTTTATCCCATGAAGATGCCAAATGATACAGAACTCAGTTCGCAAAGAAAGCCATATGGGCGGAACAAGGGTTCCATTACTCACAACAGACAAGGAATCTCGGCCTTGCGCCCGCCATGTTCGAGAAAATCCACAGCAAGGGTTGGAAGATATTCGCACGATAGCTGGAGGCGGCAAACATCAAGATGGTCAGAGAATTCTATGCCCACCACCCCCGCCCAGAGATACCTTTCGTATTTGTCGAAGGAGAGCTTGTCAAATTAAACGCTACCGTCATCAACAGCTTCTACGGGTTAGAGATGGACGACAACTCAAACGAAGAATGGAAGTAGTCAATGAAGGCTGCCGACTATGACAGAATAAAGGCCCGGCTGTGCGAACCCAATACGCCTTGGTTGGCGGGAAAACATGGCGGTTCCGTAGAACACCGCCGACTACTGCCCGAGCCGATGCTGTGGAATACATTCATCAAACGGCGTCTGCTGCTCACCTCCTATAATTCCACCGTGAACCGGTCGCGTCTCGCTCTCATTCACTCCATCATGATGAACATGCTGATCAATGTTGGAGAAATAATCTGCAAGGAGATCCACAATTGCTTCCGGAAATCAAAGGGTCAGCTTTACTTCCCATCTCTCATCACAGTCTTTTGTGCCAACTTCAATGTTCCCTCAGATCCAAACGACGAGCTGACAGCCGCCAAAGAGGGCTGGACCAGAAAGGTCTGTCTGTAGATGATGCAGGCCCAAGAGACAGAATCAATCACTCCGAGCCAGCCCTCCGCCGCCCAGCCAGCTACACCGGCAGCCCCAGGCAGTACTAACACTGCCTAAAACAATGAAGTCATTGCCTTGCTCCGCACTCTTATTGACAGAAACAAACGGATAGAGCAGCAACAATTGACATTCATGAAGTACGTGAGGGAGGTCCAAGAGGCCTTTGTGGCCTATCTTCTTTAGAAATTCCCCAATAAAGGCCCCTCTCTACCCACATTCCCTGCAGACTTAGCTGTCGCAGCTGAACCTCGAGAAGGAACACCATCAAAAGTAGATGCCCGCCACGCCGCCTTCCACCACCAGATGCCATCTCCGAAACACTATTCATCATACTCTGCCACCTCTGCTTCTAACACGATGGCAGACACTCCCGAGAGGCATCAAAAACATTTTTCTCCAGCTTGTACAACAGAAACGGTAGCCAACACCTCCCCGTCCAATGAGGTGGAGCAGCAGACGACAACAGCAGCAACACCCATGGTGACAGAGAACCCTCCAGCAGAACCAATAGAGGAGGCAACCAGGAAGAGAAAGCGGCACATCATCTCCGCCGAGTCAAAGGAAGAGGAGTCAGAATCCGAGCCGGAACAAAGTGAAGCTTCTTGCCCCACCCCTAAGAGAATCCAGCCGCCGCGGACAACAAAAAAAATCACCCGCCAAGTCTGTTGCCCGGACATTTTCCAGCCGTCGCCTTGTCATCCAATCTTCATCATCCTCTTCTTCCGTAAAGACCCAAGCTTCTTCTCAGCACTCATCCAACTTCTAGAGTTGTTTCTTTTCTTTTCTTTATTTTATTGTTTATTTTTATGTTTTAATTATCTTACTTGTATTTATTTTTCTTTTTTTAATGTTGTATTTTATTTAGTGCATTGAGGGCAATGCCCGTCTCGAGTTGGGGGGGAGGGGTTAGCACTCATTTTTGTTTAGGTATAACTAGTGCATACTAGGTTTCATAATGTACTTGCCTAAAAAAATTAATCGAAAAGAAATTTTTTTGTTAGAACTTGTGCCTATGATAGGATAGCCGACTTTAAAACTTTTCGCACCAATTAAAAAGAATTTAATTTTATGGGAAAGCATGAAGTAAACTTAGAATTTTTCTATAATTGCCAAAAATTAAAAACACTATTGTTACTTATTGAGTTTGTTTGAATTTCTAATAAACATTGTCTGCTAGAATTATTTTCAAAATTCTAACATAGTTTCAGGAAGCTGCCGCGGCAGGCAACAAACAGAAAAAGAAGCACTGCCACGGCAGGAAAGAAATTTTTATGTTGTTTACCCCTAGAGGTGTCCGAAACCGGCTCTAGGAAGAATCGTGTGCAAGGACACTTCGCTGCTATCAAAATCCGTGAATATGAAAATCTTTGAAGTGACAGACAAATTAGCATGAGTGAATGAAAGTCATCACGGGATGACTCTACTCAATGGGTTCGGGGTTTTGTAGTTTGCTCCTATCTTAATTTCAGACCTAGAAGAGTAGTTGTGACGAGCTGAAGCCCTTATCTCCATGATTATTAACTGTGCTTAATTATGCTGCCTCGGTAGCAACCTTATATTACCATAACAACATCTTTGTTTACATAGAATATTCATCAGATTTAGCCTGTACACAGTTTCTGCACACACTTCACTGGCATTATAGTTTAATTCTGAGGTAATTCATGCTATTCCCCTCTTACTAATCTAATGATAGGTGCCACGGCCTTGAGGTGTTAAATCAAGTTTAAAACAGGTTTTTCTTTCTGATCAGTTCAAAGGGCAAGTATGTTTAGGTTTGCATTACTTGAGGACAAGTAATAGTTCGAGTTTGAGGGTGTGTAAAGTGTTCATTAGTTCTATATTTTGTGCGCATTTCATCTCATATTATTGTTGTTCTTAAGTACATTTTAGGCATAATTAGGTTCATGCATTGCATATTACAGTATTATTTACTTTGTTATGCTTTTATTGATTACCTTTTATTTGGTAAGGAAAAGATGTTGTTTTAGTTTAGTTATAGTTTTAGGTACTAGAAGCTGGTAGAAGGAGAGAGGAGCTTAGGAGTTGATGTTGAGGCAGCAGACCAATGAGCTATACTGACGCAGTTCCAAACAGAGATAGCCACTGCCGAGTAGCAGCCGCCGCCATACCTGCCACCCAGGGCAGCAAGCTGAGGAATTGGAAAAGTGGAGTGCGATCTGTAGAGCAGAAAATCTTGATTCCAATGATGCCATCCACTAAATATTTTGATGCCTGGAGCAACGAACAGAGCCGTCAAACGAGGAGATCAAGATAACTTGCGGTGCAAGACAATGAGAAAGAGTCCACATTCAACTCAAAGAAGTTAGAATTAAAGGTTGCATTTAATGCAAAAGCTACTTTGAAGACTTCTACTCCAATGAGGACTTGGCCTAGCTAATGCCTATATATACTTGACATTTATTGTAATTAAAGAGAACTTAGGTTTTCCTTTAGGCATAATTTAGGTTTTCTTGCCGCCAATTATGTTCTAAATTCTCTTTTGGGTTTGAGTTATGTTGTAAACTAGTGTGAGAACAATTGTTTAGGAATTAAGTTTGTTTTTGCAATAAAACTTCAAGGTTTTCTTATTCTATGCTCTTCATAATTTTCAATTAAGTTCGAAAGATTAGTTGTTAACTATCTATTTGTTCAGTGTCGAGAGAGTCGAACTCACAAAAGGGATAAGTACGATCCTCACTCTAATCAAGTGTTGATCAATCCTGCCTAAACATAGGTTAGGTTTTAAGACGGCTAAAGAAGAACGAACCAAGGTTGCTGTCTTTACAAGATTCACGCATAGACGAGTATCATCTGTAGTGGGCAACAACAACATTCTGACTTAGACATAAGCGGGATCAATATTGAAGTGTTCTGCTGAGCCTTGAAGGACTGCCGAGTTTGCTGCTGAGCCATCCGTCTGTTCTATTGCCGAGGCATCGAAAGCGTCAAAGCAGACAATCTGCCATCCTCCGCCGAGGCAGCAAAGTCTGGCAACACAAAGCAACTTAACCTATTCAACGTAGTTTCACACTACTAAGCAACATAACCTAACTCATTCCATCACTCTGATCTTTTATATTATTTACTTGTGTTTTATTTACTTTTCTTTATAAACTAAAATTCACTTGTGCATTTAATTTTCTTTGTGCAGGAATTGCAATTCGAGTTAAGCTATCCAATCCCTGTGGGAGACGATATCTTTTATACTATAACTTGAGAAGAGTGTGCACTTGCGCTCATATTTAGAGAAAACCCAAACGCTCTACAAATGCTGTTGAAAGTAATTCGAGGAAGGGACATCTCAAACATTTTGATAGCGTTTTAGTATGATTTGCCGCTTTTGTTGGGTGTAGGGTGAGGAAAATCTAACCCATTAGGAAGTTCAAATACTTGGAGAGGACACAAGAGGCCTTTTAGAGTTATGCGAGACCGTCAAGTGTTTAATGTTGTGGCGTCCAAGCCTTTTTTAAGGATCGAAAGGGTCCAAGCCAAGGCAAATCACAACTAGTAAGAGGGAGCTCTTACAATCGAGATGTATGCAATGATAGTGAACGAGATGATGTTACAAGACGATATAGGCCGAGACAAGCAATCCTTGTGAAAGAACATGACTACCCAATTCTGGTTGGGAGCAAGCTGAGGCGCCGAAGGAGATCTAACCAAACCAAGCTCTTTTCGAGTCAGTGATGAGGGCATCACTGGACTGGGTGGGGGAGAGTGTCACGACCCACGAGTTAGCAACCAAGACTCATGTGCAATAGAGTTCCCAAGAGGTTATTTGCAAAATCTTGGGCCTGCCTAGAAGACCACATGACTTGGCCCGATCGTTGGAGAATGATAGAAAGCCTGAACACATTAAGCCTAGTAAATTAATAGATGATATCTTACCATGGAGTATTCTAGAGGATCAGAATATCCATCAATGTGAATGCGAACCTAAGGAAAGAATTCCAAGATGATATAGTTTCCTTAGTTAGCTTAGATTTGGTAGGTGGCTTTTGATCTGAGTTGTTGTTGTAAATCGATCTCGTATATTCATTGTAAGAGGATTCAACTATAAATAGAGGTATCCCATCCTCATTTGTATTCACCACTCATTGAGTAATACAAGGCATTTACTCTAGAAAGCTCTCTCTTGTTCATCGCGTTCTTTCAATACTTTTTATTTGCTTTTCTCATTTGTTAGCTTCCACTTAGAACGATTCTTCGTTCGAGTGCCTTGGAAGAGCTTGATCTTCTAAAGAGGGGTATCATTCTGACTTATTCGTTTGTCACAGGAACATCGACTAAGGTTACGCGATTCGCTAGGTCGAGACTCTAGTCCTGTGACATGTCACTGTTATGGTACTATAGTTTCTTCTGAGAAGTACATATTTATAAAGACAATAAGATATGGTGACGTCAAATGAAAACTCCAAATCCTGATCTAATCTTCGCAATCCGTTGAAGAAAAATGGAAAGCTAAATATAAAAACTTTTCTATTATCAGAAAATTTATTATTGTTAGTAAAATTTTCAAAGTCTAATCCTGCGAAATTTACTCTAATTCTAGAGTTAACATGTTTCTTAATAGTTGTTAATTCGAAAGTGATTGTTGTCGTAATTTCGAGGTCATTATGATTAAAAATAACGATAATGAGATTAAAGTCACAGGTATGGTAAGATGAACAAGTTTACTTGACAATGACGACTCTACTTGTGATGTTAGATTATTTAGACTTGTCGTCTGTCAATTCATGTTTTAGATTGTCACATGAATTTATTTTGAGCCTTTAAGCTAGTCTGTAAACTTGGTGAGCATGTTTTAGACTAGGGTAAAGACTAAAGCTAGAATGAATTATCACTATGAGTAATGCGCCTCAGATTATGTATACTTTATAAAGATATTATTGCAAGTAAAAATATCAAGCATATTTTTTTATTAAGAGACCATAATAAGAAAAGAAAGTTTCTTAAATGATTAATTGGAAAGTAGTGTGATAGTATGAAAGTGCATGTCTAGGATTAGTTCTATGAAAAACTTGGCATTTGAGTGTGCCTTGTGCACCACCTCTCTTTTTTGGAACTTATATGGTGCAAATTTTTACTATGCTCATTATTCCAACTTATAAATACTATGATAAAATAACACTCATTAACTTAGTGAAGAAGTCAAGAGTATAATTCAAAAATCGTGTTAGATAAATATTTTTATCATAGTATATGAGAATTTTTTGTGGTCTCTTTAAGTCAAATAAACTTTGACTAAAATAAATGAGAATATGATAGACATTAGTTCTATTAAAATATGTTTGTAGCTATTAATCTCTTTGAGTTTTACTCCTAAGTAGAGAAAAGAAAAGAGATGGTCTATCTCAAAAGTTGTGCTGAATTCTCTTGTAATAGACTTGAGATAATTTCCTATTGTTAGAAAAATTTAAAAACTCCTCTTAAACATTTGTATAATTTCTTATAAATAACTAATAAAATTGAAATTCCTTTTGATTGAGAAAAAGAGAGTGAAATATAATGAATTTCTTAATCATTTAAGATTATGCATACTAATCTTAATGATTAGTAACTTCTCAACACTTTGAGAATATAATCATGTGTAAACAAGATTTGAGTGTGTTAAAACACAATTTTATGTTTAAAACTCATAGCAAACTTTACTCTAGTATGATTGAGTACATGTGTAAGAGAATTTGTTTACATGTTGTCCAAAGACACTTATGAATTTATTTCTATCCTAAATATGTTAGAAATGTGAGGGTGTCTTAAAATGATGACTAAAGTTGGAGATGAATCTAGTTGACCCGCTTACCAAAAGGTTAAGCCGAAAATTGATAAAGAGTTCTTCAAGGGGGTGATATTAAAACTCATTGGTTGATGATTTCATGGTAGATACCCAACTTAGTTATCTAAGTTAGACATGGTCAAATGAAGCTATAGAAATACTCATAGTGTACATTTCTACCTTCCTATCCCTATGACGTATAATGTACATGCACAAGATGAGCTTTTTGCTCTAAATAAATTTATAGCTCAAGTTCTGGGTGGTCTTAGTGAGAAAGATTTGACGAATCTACCATGTTTTAGATGAATATCTACTCTTAGTAAGTTTATAACCCAGTGTTGAGTGGGTGGTCCTTTCGCGAAGGACTAGATGAACTTGCCTCTATAAAGGATGAGTTTTCTTAACTATAAATGATATCAATCCCAAGAGTTTGGTTAGTTCTACTTGAGAAGAACTTATTGAATTCACCGCTTAAAGATGTTGAGTTTTTATTCTTAATAATTTTTTATCCTTGAGTTTGGATGGTTCATTTAAAATGAACTTGAAGAAATTCACCTTATTTGTTGTGAGGTTCAGCTGTTGAAAAAGCTCTTAATTATTTCATAGCCTTGATTTGGGTGGTTTATATTGAGATAAACTTAATGAAATAACCTACGTAAGTGAGAAAAACTAGCCACTTTCTATAAAAAATGTTGGTCCGTTTTTCTAGTACGGTTACTAAAATCCTGAGAAAAGAGAGCTATATATATATACCTACGTACGTGACAAAAACTAGCCACCTTCTATAAAAAAAATGTTGGGCCATTTTTTTAGTACGGTTACTAGAATCTTGAGGAAAAAGAGCTATATATATATACTTTATTGACACATCGAGGACTTCGGTGGATGAAAGAGTTAGTTGTGTGTTATGAGTTTACCTTAATCTTATAAAATTCAAGATTTATTTGCTTATCTAAGAGAAGAATTACTCATCATCACTATTTACTAGTTCTAGATACGTTCACTAGTGCTTAAGCAACTAATTTTGATATTGCTCTTCTCGTGTTTCAACTCCAATACTCTCATTTTTATGAAAAAATTCTTTCACATTAGTGGGGGAATGTTGTTAATGCTCAAAATGTAACTCATTTCATAATGTCATTTAATTTTATTATAAATAGTTTTAAAATGTGCTTTGGAAATAGCGTTTTTGTCCTCACTATTTAGCCTATAAATAGTGGAAAAATATCCCTAAGCAAACTTGATTTTTTCTTTGAAACGCTCTCTTTGGTTTTCATAAACATTTTTAGTGTTGTTTTGAGTTTTGAGAGAAAAGTACTACCACCAAAGTCTACTCTATCTTTCTTGTGTACGAAATTTGGTTGGGCGTGCTAATCTCAGGGGCCGTTCATCCATTGTAGCGATTACACACATCAGGGAGAATTCGCTTTCTAAGGCAGTAGATTACCACGACACGACTATCGTTTTGTTTGATTATTTTAGTTAATATTTTACAATCAATGTTAATGTCTCGTCTTGCAGCGGTATATTTTCCAACACCATTTTCGTTAGACCTATAGTACGAGAATTTTATTATTGGTGCAAAGGAGGGGTGCTTTGATAACATGTTTAGATTGTAATTCATTAATGCCTTGATAACATGTGTTCGACGTGGATTTTTCAACACCCGTTTGGGTGACAACACCATTTGGGGAGAAGCTTGAAATTTTAGCTTTTTTGAAATTCCTGTTTGGGACCAAATCAGACATAAAAACGTCTATTTGAAGCGCTCTCCATAACTATTCGATATTGCTTCTCCGTTTGGCAACTAAAAACTCGTTGGAAAAGCATTGCCGAACGTAGGGGCGGACTTTTTGGGAGGTTTAAGTGGACCCAGTCCCTTCCAATTGTTGCTTTATAAAATAAATAGAGATAAAAAATTATAATATATAATTTCTTCTAAAGCAATCATTTTTAGTCCCCGCCTATCATGAAAAATAACTAATATTTTAATTTTTAAATCAATCAGCTGTGGAATAAAAAATTAATATGCTGACAAAATTAAAGGGAAAGATAAGAATAGATAACAAAACTATAAACCTTTCACATTCTCTTTATAAACAATATTTTATTCATTCTTAATAATAAAACTAAATAAATCTCCAACCCTTCATCGTTCCTATTTAAAGCATTGCAAGAAAAAAATACATTGTAAAACTTTATTGGTTTAGAGTTTCATCTCCATCTTCCTTATCAAATATCTATCACAGGTATTTAATTAATTTCTTTTATCAATTTTGATTATTATAGTGAGTATTCAAGTTTAAGCAAAAAGTGTAATTTCAAAAAATAATTATACAAGGTTTAATTATTAAATTAAATTCTAAATTAAACAATTTATGAAGATTAAGAGATAATTTCCATATAATTCTACTTTCAGTAAAGTATTCTATTTTCTTTTGTAGTAAAGAAAGTCCATTATCAAGGTCATTAGAAGTTTAATCAGTTTCAATAAAAGTGTTTCAAAATTTGGTGGTAGGATTTTTTTTGTGTCAATATATTAAGTATCATTGGCTTGATCAATTATCATTGTTTTGCAAATATATTTTTACTGGATCATCTTGATTAGGTTCTGTCTTTGCCATGTTTAATCTTAATAAAAAATGATAAAATTTGTTGTCTGTTAGTAATATAATTGTTATTTTTTTATTCTTAATTTTTGTTTTAATGATTGATTGAGTAATATATTTGTTATTTTTCTTTTTAATTTGTTGATTGTTGATATTATAGGTCAAAATATGTCAAAGAGAAAATAAATAACATCATATTTTTTACCAAACAAAAAGGATAAAATTCCTAAAGATCACGTACAACCTACTGTACCAGTTGAGCCAAGTGATGAAGTTTAACACGATGTTGGTGGTACCACTAATGAGCATACTCCTCAAGATTCCAGAATGATTGATAAAAGTATCGATATTAATTCTTTAATGTGAGATCCTGGTTTGCGTAAACAAATTGAGAATTATGATTCAAAGGAAAAAGATTTAATTAGGATGTCATATTTAGATTTTGGACCATATCAGCCTAGACAAGATTCATACCCATACTCTGGTCTACCCAAACCACGTAGATTCTAAAAAAATTAGTTTGAGAAATTTTCTTGGTTAGAGTATTCTCCGACAAAAGACAATGCCTATTTTTATTGTTTCCTTTTTACAAAAAAAAAATCAATCGGAAGGTGTAGTTCAGATACATTCAATGTTAAGGGATTCAAGAATTGGAGAAAAGTTAATAATGGCAAAGATTGTGCATTTTTATGTCACATGGGAAAGGATTCTAATTCAACTCATAACTTTGCTACTAAATGTTTTTATAATCTCAAAAACCAATCATGCCACCTTGAGAAGATATTAGAGAAGCAAAGTGCATAAGAGATTCAACGAAATTGATTGCGACTTACAACAAAAATAGATGTAATTAGGTGGTTAACATTTCAAGCCTGTGCATTTAAAGGGCATGACAAACGCTCTAACTCGAAGAATAAGGGATTTTTTTTTGAAAATTCTTAAACATTTAGCATCATATAATAAAGAAGTCAATAAAGTTGTTTTAGAAAATGTCCCCAAAAATTCCAAATACACTTCTCCGAAAATCCAAAAAAAATCTAAATGTATTTGCTAGAAAAGTGCAAAATACAATTCGTGGGGAGATTGGTGATGCAAAATTTTATCTAATTATGGATTAATCTAGAGACGTTTTTAAAAGAGAACAAATGGCCATAGTGGTTAGATTTGTTGATAGAAGTGAATTTGTAAGAGAACGCTTCTTGAATTTAATCCATGTGAAAGACACAACTTCATTAACTTTAAAATCTGAGATTTGTGCAATCTTATCACATCATAATCTTAATTTTGAAGACATAAGATGTCAAGGATATGACGGTGCTAGTAATATGCATGGAGAGTGAAACGAATTGCAAGCATTATTTACGAAGGATTGTCCCTATGCTTATTATGTTCACTGCTTGGCTCACCGACTGCAATTAGAACTTGTTGCTGCAGCAAGGGAAGTACCTCAGGTTCATACTTTCTTTCAAAATTTGATTTTTATTGTCAATGTTGTTACAAGTTCTTCTAAACATCATGATTTTCAATAATAATAAAATAATTATATTATTTTAGTTGCAACCATTTTATTCAGGCAACACGCACACTGAATATCTTTCCCGCAGGGCGTAGCGAATGCTAGATACCAAGGTTAGCTCGGTTGCTAGCCCATGGCGAGGGGGTTAATTATAGATGATGTGACATATTTATATATCAATTTTTAATAAATAAATACAATGCATGGTTTCGTAGGGGATCGAACTTGAAACCTTTAGGGAGAGAGTGCAATGTCTATCCACTAAGCTAGACAAAAAATTTAATATTATTTTGAAAGTAAAATATTATTTAGGTTAAATTGTAATTAAAATTAATTTTATTTATTTTAATAGTATGTATTAATTATAACAATAATTAATATAACAATAATTTAATTAATTTTATATGGTTTCCTATACGAAATACGTTTGTTGAAGAAAATAAATAAAAATAATTGAGTTGGTTTTAAAATATAAACATATGAACATTAAGATTTACACCTAAATTATTGATAGAATTATCCTTTATGTGAGAATTATTTACTATACTGACAATGCAAATTGTACCTCCACAAGAAAAGTTAAAACAAATATCAAGTGTAAAATTTCTCACAAGGTAAAATTTTTCTATCACATATTATGCCAAGATTACATATTAGTCTTTTTACTTTAATTTGTTTACTTTAAGTTTATGTACTTTTTATTCAAAAAATATGTACTTTTTAAATTTTGAAATTTAGATCTTGACATGAATGATAGTCTTTAAATATGTTAAGTAAAACTTTTGATTTTTATTCTTTTGTTCAATCATTTTTAGTCATTGTAATTTAATCATATTGTCGTTGTCCCGTTTGGATTAGGATTGAAGTTTTAAAATTTCAAAAATATAAGGACTAAAATTGATCAAAATAGAATGACTAAAACAACAATTTACACATAGTGTAGAGAGTAATAAAATTATTTTACCTTTTGATAAACTAATTTATGCCTTTATGGTAACTTCAATTTTTTATAATTGTTATTATTACTATAATTATAAAAATAAATTTATTATTGTGACAATATATAACTTGTCATTAAGTTTATTTTTTTATTGGTGACAAAATTTATCACAACAAAAGTAAAATTTTAAGTGACAAACAATTGCATTGTCACAACAAATATCAAATTATAGTGACCACTTTATATATCGTCACTATCACGTGTCAAAGTTTTAGTAGTAATGAAATTTGTGTCACAGTTATAGACTTATAGTGAGAATTTAATTGTGAAAAATGTAATCGTCACAATTACTACTATAATAGTGACCAAATAAAAATACATCACAATTACTTATGCTAATAGTGTCGCACAAAAAATATGTCACAAAAGTTTAATATTTGTGACAAAATTACTGCTAGTCACTGCCAATTAGTCACTAAAAGTATATATTCTTGTAGTGAGAACATTTAAAGAAAATTGAAGAGCTTGAGATAGAAAAAAAAAATGTTAATCAAATTGGAACATTGCAACGTCCAGGAGATACTAGATGGAGCTCCCATTATAAATTCATATGTAGTATGCTCAGAATGTAGAGTGTTACTCGTATTGTTGTCACTAACATAGCTATCTAAGGTACAACTTTTGTTCAACGAGGAGATGTTTTGAATGCAATCAAGTTGTTGATGTCATATGAATTCGTGTTTATTTTACATGTGGTTAAAGAGATTATGGCTATTACTGATGAACTTTGTCATGCACTGCAACAAAAGTCCCAGGTCATTGTAAATGCTATGCACATAGTTTTCATTACAAAGATGCTTATTCAAAATTTAAGAGATGGTGGTTGAAAAAATTTCTTAGACATTGTTCAATTATTTTGTGAGCGGCATAGTATTACAATTCGTGACATGGATGCTCCTTATTTTGATGTGCTTAAATCTCTTCAACAACAAGGAAGACAAAATCAAATAGTGACAACATTACATCATTATCGAGTAGACATTTTTACAGCTGCTATATATCAACAAGTGCAAAAGTTGAACAATAGATTTAGTAAACAATCGTCAGAGCTTCTCATTTTAGGTGCATCATTGAACCCTAGAGATGGTTATAATTCATTCAACATGGAAAATATTTGTAATTTAGCCAAGAATTTTTATCCTACTAATTTTTTAGAACAAGAGAAAAACTATTTGAAGTATGAACTGCAACATTATTTACTAGATGTTCCACTTCATTCAGAGTTGAAAAAATTGTCTACTCTTGGTGATTTATGTCGAGGACTAGTAGCTACGGAAAAAGCAAAAATGTATCTTTTGGTGTATAGGCTACTTCGCTTAGTACTGACTCTTCTTGCATCTACTGCTACATCAGAGCGAGTTTTTTCTGCCATGAAAATTGTGAAAACAAATCTTCGTAGCAGAATGGAAGATGAATTTTTAAGAGATTATTTATTGGTTTATATTGAAAAGGAGATTGCAGAGACACTTAGTACTGTTGAGATCATTGATACTTTTTATTTGATCAAAGAGATGCGAGCCCAACTCAAATGAAATTTAATAAGGTATGTATTTTTTAAGATTAATTTTAATAGCTATTGCTCTTATCTTTTTTATTTGTTTCTATTGAACTTGTGATAAATCACGTGACATATATATTTTTCATCGTTGCTTTTCAGTTTTGCTTTGTGGGGTGTTGGGGTTGTTTTTTCTGGTGGATTTCAGCTTCTTGCTCTTCGTGGCTGATTGATTGGTTTCTTAAGTTTCTCCCTAGCACGCGATTCTCTTTTTGTGTTTGCGTATTGATGTTGTTCGAATATGTGTTTCATTGTTGTCTTGTTGATGATCTGTCTAGAGTCTTATGTTTAGCTTTTCATTTTGAGTTCTAATGATAGATTTATTTCTTTTGCATCATGGTTGTGTTGTTGTATTGAGTTGTTTTTGGATGTTGTATCTCCTCCTTTGAGGATTGTTCGTGTATTAATTTTATTTAAGCACTCTTTTCCTTCTTCTAATGTCCAACATTTAACTTCGGCTAAATATTGGTTACGAATGAGGTTTTTAATGAGGCCATCTTCTTTGCAAAAAATGTTAATTTTGTTATAGTTCAATTCATTTTTTTAATTATATTTTGGTCCTTTTATAATAAATTTTTAGTTCCGACCCGGGCCGAACGAGCCCTTAGTCTTATTTGTGCCTTTGGTTGTTGGATTCTATTCAATATGTCGATTGCTTATTTGCATGTTGTAATGAAGTTAAGAGTGTTAACATATGTTTGATAAGTGTTGAAGTCTTTGTAGACCAGATGTTTAACTTTAAAAATATGTTTTTGCCAATTTGCAGTAGGGTGTATCGATACCAAAGCCTATTCTTGAGTAAATTTCTTGTTAAGTCTTTCAGTTATGCTTTGCTTATAATATGACCTCAATGTTTACATTATTTACAATTAAGTCCTTGATTTAAATTAAATACTTATATGACTTTATAAATATTTAATCTAGTCTGATTACGAATTGAACTTAATTCCTAACAGTAAATGTGACACCGTCGATTCGATTTTCGACTAGACCAAATTGAAGGTATCACAATCTAGAAATTCCCTTCGTTTCCATTTTAAGCCACCAAACATTGATATAAGAACAAATTAATAAAAATACAGTTTGTTTTTCCTTATTCACAAATAACTTTAGTACAAAAGGTAAAGTTGACTAGTTTTTGAAACTTCCTCAAATAACTTGACATGAGAAGATTATTGTATTTTCTTCCTTTACTTTTTATGTGTTTCGTTATCGTCATACGCATCAAAATCACAAGGCAAGTACCTAAAGAAGGTGCCCATGTTTTATCTTTAGTGGCAACTATCCCTTGAACATTTGGTCCAATTTTATTTCCTATTCACGATCAATGCTTACCATTCAGAATCTCTGAGATTTGAGCACCACTAACATATAATTCGATAGTTTAAGTAGTTATTAATAATATTGTAAATAAGAAAAACAAAAACAAAAACAAAAATTATAATTTATTTTAAATAAATATTCTTAATTGAATATTGTAGTTTATACCTATTCTAATGAAATATTTTTAAATATTTTTTAAATTAATTAATTCAAAATTATAATGATCCTAAAACTCCATCTTCCAGGATAATTCAATTAGAATAGTAAGTTTATAAGAATAAAAACTAATTTTAATTCAATTAGATAGGACTCGTTGATATAGTTTAAAATTTAATAATTTTTTTGATTAAATAGGGATATTTACATTTCTAAGAAAAATAACGAGATTGAAACTCATATGAGATGAGACACCATAAATATTTATAGCCACTTGGTTAATTAATGGAATTTTCATGGATCATAAACCTAGCCCGACCCAAATTGTCAAGTTATCTCTCTTTGTGATATTATTATTATTATTATTATTATTATTATTATTATTATTATTATTATTATTATTATTATTATATTGTGAATAAAATAACAAGAACAATGAACAAGAATAAAAGAACAAAGAGATGAGAGAAAGAAGAAGATTTGTATTATTCTCAAATATAGACTTGTGTACAATGCCTTCAGTAAATCATCTATTTATAGGCATAAGAAGTACATAATACATTAAACTCTAATTAATGTACATAATATTCCTAATGGTAAAGTAAGTCAAATCTCATTGATAAAGTTCTTATTATGATAGACATCCACATAGATAAATATTCATAACACTTCCGCTTGGATGTCCATGAAGATAATGTGCCTCGTTAAAACTTTACTAAGATAAAAACCCAATGGGAAAAAATCTTTAGTGAAGGAAAAAGAGTACACACATCTTTGATACGCATAACATGTTGCCTCATTAAAAACTTTACCAGGAAAACCCATTAGGACAAACCCTCGGTTAAGGGAAAAAGAGTGCAACACATATTTACTCCCCTCATGAAAACATCACATAAGATATTTGAATCTTCATAATTCAATCTTAAATACTATTTTTCTAAAGATCGTGAGGGATGAAACTTTAGAGTAATATGTTCCATGATGTATCCACCTTTCGATTGAGATATACATCTTACATTATCTCTACACAAGATAGCTTTCTATCATATCTTGTGAAAGTAAATCACATATTTTCTGGATATGTTGGGTCAATGGTCTTAGCCAAACATTTTGGGTTGCCTCGTGCACAACAATTATTTCTACAAGATTTGAGGAGACATCGACGAATGCTTGAAGATCTAAAGGTAATGATCTTTTTATATCCATGGATATTTCTTGACTAATTAATATATGGTGCATCAAGACCAAGAAAATATATAATTATCTTTATTCACACTCAACAATCTTACAATATATATGTTTTATCCATATTGAATCTTCTATAAGATTCTTTCAACTTATGTCCATTCATAGACAAAAACGCATATTTAAGTGCTCGATCTTTAGGTCGAGACAAAATCACATCTCAAGATTTTTTTTTCTCAAATACTTTCATTAAATACTTTGAAAGCTCTTCATGAGTTTCCAATTTGAAGATCTTCAAGAGTGCTAATGATATAATGAATCTTGATCCAAACTTCTTTATAAAATACATAAGGAAATATGATCATTCTTATAGTATTTCCTCAATTAGTACCCACTAAGGGGATTATACCAAATGCACCAAAATATGAATATTCAAGAGGACATGTCTAAATAAATTTCTTCGGAAATTTCCAAATCCGTCACGGATAACTTTCCTTTTATAGGGATCCACAAAATGATTAGACGCGTATAAAATGTTCCATAACTGCCAAAGTAATTGCATCCACCATGAAATAATTAAAATTCTTCATAAATTATAATTCAAGCCGTATTTACGACTACTTATTTGTGCCTCGCTTGCATTACACCTTTAGGTGTTTGGACTGTTGGTCCAAATACTTCTCTTTTAGAAGTTCAAAGCGTCTTTCTATATTGGTCAATTCAATATCTATACTTTTGGATAGATTTCTATACAAGATCCTCATTTTTTCTTTACTTCTATAGAATTATTCTATTTAAAACTATTTGTAAAATCGTTGCCGACAACTTTTCAACTTTTTGGTTCCATTCTCGTAGTGACATAAATCATTGAGATCTCTTCAAGATTTCAATCTTTATTTAAGGTACCTGAAACTCTTCTAGAGTTTTATTATTAGTTATGTTTTGGGTCTCTTCAGGAGCATCTGCCTCCAATATATGACCATCTCATATTACTTTCTATTTACGAGAATTTTGATCATTCGAACCATTTCAACTATCATGCTTCAGACATGATTTACATTCTCTCGCTCTAACATGTAATTTAAACTTAGAGCATTTCAGCTGGTATATGAGACTTAATTACTCTCATTAGGTCAGTAAATATGTCTGGAAATTGACATGCAATAACATGAATTATCTTATGAACTTCTAGTTCATATACGAGGATCTAGATAATGATAATTTATTTTCCTCTATCCAGCTGATTATTATCTCACATGATGTTGAGAAAAATCATGTCATAAATGATTCTCCAATTAATGTTTAAGAATTTAAACATAAAAGAAGACTCGTACTCAATATATATTCTCAACTCTTTTTATTTACCCATTTTGTGCGTTGTGGTGGAGCAATTCATATCGCACATTCAAAAATCATAAAATGGGAAATGTATGGTTTTTGACCAAAAACCAATCATAACGGGAAGTTTATTATAACTCGTTGGCTTGATGCGTATAAATGTTGCTATATGGAAACACCATATAAATAATAACTCTTTTGTTCTCATAGTTTGGCTATTAAATAGGAGGCATCCAATTTGAAATTTTGCTAAACTATATTTTCATAACCAATAGGCTTTGTAACAACTGATATAGCCTAAAATATAAACCCACTAGATTTTGCAAGACGAATATTCTAACTGCATAATTCGAATCCTTTTATAATCAAGCTCACAAACTTCTGGTTGTAAGTTGATAAAACAATGTAGATGCATCTACTAAAATCATATAAAATTTTCCACATTTGCGGATATATGGGCCCATATTTCGTTCAGATATGCAAGACATGCAGTCTCAACTTCAGCACAAGAACTTCACGTTCTAATTCTTTTGGTAAGTGGGATCAACTATATCCTTTGAGAACAAACAACACAAGAACTTCAAGTTCTTTTAGCAAGTGGAATTTAATCAATTCCATTAAGCAACACAAGAACTTCATGTTCTTTAATAAGTGTAATTTAATCAATTCCTTTGAGAATAAGCTCCAAAATAACTACAGGTTTTTTTAATACATGTGCATGTAAATCTCAATAATTTCTACACCATTATTGATCAGGATGGTCTAACCGATCATGCCAACTATATATGTGTGTATATATCTCTGAATTTGTAAACTTCTTGTTTACCATTACATGTAATTCAATCTCACTCGTACATGTCCAGTGCGACCATCAAAATTGTTCCTTCAAATAGGAATATATTTAGCTCTTTCGGAGCTTTCAATTGAAATTATCTTTTGGTAGCAATATATAGCTCTTCTAGAGCTTTCAACTGACTTTTTGGCTACTAAAACTTATATCCATATTGACTTATTTTAAATGTCAATTGATAACATATGCTATCTATAATTCCCAAAAGGATATTTTGCGAACTCATATTGCTCTCTTAAAAGTTCTACTTATAGTGGTGACGATATTATTACCATTAGCGGTAATTATTGCAATATTCGCAATTTTGCACTTTCCATAACGTGCTTTCTCTTAAGAATTTATTGCTCTTCTAGAGCATCAATATTTTAAGTACTTTGAGATATAATACTCACATTATTCTCTTGCATTTAAATGAGAAAATATATCTTATGCTTGTGTTGAGCATAAACTGTCACCATAAATTGTATTTGACAAGTAATCATGTTAAACAAAATAAATAAATATCATAATATATAAATATAAAACGTAAATAATTAATGTGTGTAAAATAAATAAACATAAAGCAAAATAAATAAAAATTAAATAAATAAATAATTCTCTTCAAAGTTATGAGAATAATTAGAAGATGATTTATTCCTTTCGAGGTTATAAGAAAATCAACAACGTCCAAATGAGTTAGACCAACAATGTCCAAATAAAGTTGGACCAGTATCATCTTCGTCATGTTTCGCAAACAAAATTTGCTTCTATTTTCTTTCCTTTACCATTCAATAATTCTTGATTTTTCAACGTACAACACGTACGAGACCAATGGTTTATAACATCATATTGGTAATAAGAAGAGTTTTACTTCAATAGAATGATCTTTATCACTCTTGTCATCATTATAACCTCACTACCGGTGGGTAGAAGTATTCTTAAAATGACCATATTTTTCATGTCTATATTCATAGCCTCGACCACGATCACAACTTGTAATGTAGTTTTTATTCCTTCCATAATATAATCTCACATTCACTTCAGGGGATGGAGTAGAGCCATTGGGCCTTTGAAACCTTTTTCACATATCCTTATCACAGAGAACAAAGATTTAATCCTCGTACGCGGCATTGTTAAACCTGTCCACAAGGTCCTTTAAAAAACTCCTTTGAGACCAGTAGCCTCGCAGAACGGGATGTCCAGGCAATATACTTGGATTATATCGAAATTATGTCTCTAATTGAATAATAATTTACCATGTTTGCATTCACTTCAGGGAATGAAACAATTCTAATAATCGCATGGAATAAACATCATGCTTGCATTCACTTCAGAGAATGCCCCATCATTGATAATCGCATGGAATAAACATCATGCTTTGCATTCACTTCAGGGAATGCCTCTCATAAAACTTTTTGGATCAAGAAGAATTTTTGTAACTTGAAATTGGGAGAAGTCTATGGTCGAGTTTTTCGACGAAGAAGAAATATTGCTTTCGAGCAAATATAGACTTTATAATAATCTTTTTATAGATTGAAATTCACCATGATTTATCGCACATTAAAATTATAATTTAAAGAGACAAAAAAAGTTTACCGATATTGATTTTCCTCTTGAGAACAATGGAGATATAGCAAACGACCAAAACAACTTCTCATAATCTCTTTACGACATTGTCTCTTACCACACCATTTAAACATATCATGTAATGTAACCCCCTCGTCCCGGTCTGGACAGATGACCGATCCGAGTGGGCCACACGGGGAAAACCGAAGCGAAACCCGTTAAGGTTCCCCCTCGGTTAGCAACCCTATTTTTTTTTCTTTTCTAGATGCCTTTATTAAATACTATGTGATAGGACACGCAGCGAACAAACACGGATACGAAACCCACAAGACATGCAATTAAACAACCAAATTTAACTTTTTAAGCAGGACGTATCGATACACCTACAGGGGTATCGATACGTACGCCTTGACCAAAGTCAACCCTCTCAGTCAACTCAGGAAAGACCGTATCGATACACCCTTGAGAGTATCGATACGCCCTTCTCGGTCAACATTTCGAGGTCAACGAAATGGAACCGTACCGATACGCTACAACCCCGTATCGATACGACCTAAACCCACCAACTCCTCTGAATTTCAGAGAGTTGGGACCGTATTGATACACCCTTGTGTATCGATACGCTCAGCCTGACTTGAATTTCAGGGAGCTGATATCGTATCGATACACCCTAGTGTATCGATACGCTCCGCCAAAACTGAGTTCTGCAGGCAAGAACGTATCGATACACCCTTGAGCGTATCGATACGCCCTGTTTTAAACTCAGCCTTTTCCCAACATGGTGACCCCAAACTCGACCCTTGATGCATTTTAGACTCGCCTATACACATACAAACATACATGCATCAAAACTACAACCGAGACTTAGCCTACAAGGCATTAAATCTAACAAGGATTATACAATTCAAATAGTCCATGCAATCTCACCAAAAGAACATACTTAACACCAAAAAGGCCCCATACACAAGGTACTCAAGCATAAGGCATACATAAAGGCTCAAAAGGCCCCAAAAGGCACAAGACAACATAAAGCCAACATAAAGGAGTCTAGATACAAGCTCCTAAAACACGTAGCATTTCCCATTGCTAGACTACTACATTATTTAATAAACCATACTTGAGCACACTACCACGCGCTTGGACGCCCTTTTTCCTGCTCCTTGCTAACTCCAAGCTAAAGATCTGCATTGTCGGAAAAAGGAGAGCGTAAGCATAAAGCTTAGTGAGCAGAGCTCTATAACATAACAACAACAATGCAGAGTTCAAAGCTTCCTTTAAAAGTAAAGGCCAACACATACAAGTCATCCAACAACCTAATCCATTTACTAACATACAAGTTCAACCAAAGGTCAACAACATAGACATTTCACTTCAGGGTATGCACAAACATAACCAAACTTACACATACGGTGGGACTACACATCACCGTTTTAACTAGTGGATTTACAATGGGACTACACATCAAAGTATTATCCAACTAGTAACTACCGGTGGGACTACACATCACCGGAGTCTTATAACACTTGCTACCGGCGGGACTACACATCACCGGAGCAACGACAACACACATGTTTTACACAAACACAACTAGCATACAAGTACGGTGGGACTACACATCACCGTTTCAACTAGTGAGTTTCCAATGGGACTACACATCAAAGGAATACCCAACCAGTGACTACCGGTGGGACTACACATCACCAGAGTCTTATACTTTTGCTACCGGCGGGACTACACATCACCGGAGCAACGACAACCATGCAACACAACACACAAATCACCATCACACAACATGTACTCACTATATCATGCACAACCACACAAGCTGCAACAAAATCCACAACTAGGCACCAAATTGCTACAATCAACCTTAACAAACACAAATGGTCTTACTCACCATTTCCGTGCACAACCTGCACCAACTTACTACAAACAACCTTACAAGGCACATCAACAACACCATAATTACCATCACACAAAATCAACGATATAATAAGAAGCAACATGCTTCCTCCCAAAATATTGGAATTTCATACATAACAATTCATCACCACAAGTAATGAAAACAAACAGTAAAAAGGGGAAATTAAAGAGGCAATTCACAACAACTTACTCTTGAATTTAAACTTGACTTTTCAAGCCCAAACAAAACTCTTCAAAACCAACTTTGAACCAAAACGATACTTGAAAACATTTTCACATCCACATGCTTAAACCAACTTTTGAAATCAATTTAAAACATTAACCACTCACCTCACTTCCTTAAGCAAATCAAGCAAAGCCGACTCAAGCCTCCATGACTTCCGATATCGATCCCGAGACTTTACCAACGAAATTCCTTGCTCCTAATCATCTCAACACAAGTAAATTAACCTCAAATCAGTCCACAACACAACATAGCAACCCGGAATGAAATTCAAACATCAAACACTTGTTTTTCAAACCAAGAACAACCACCAAAAAGTCATTCCCGAGCAGCCCTTTAGCACAGTCCAAAACCGATGATTCCAACACATTTAACACTTCCAATTGCTTCCAAAACGACCCCAACCAATACCCTATCATCAACCTTCAATTTCCAACACAAACCACATCCAAAATTTAACTAAAAACCCTCCTAAAAACCCTCCAAAACACAAAATCAGGAAACTTAACAAAACTCTTTAAAAAATCATATATATTGAACCGTTTGGTTCATAAACTTCATATTTGTCACTGTTAAATCAAAATCTCAAGTTAAACACCATAAAACAACCATTTTCATTCAAATCTCCCAAAAATCCAAATTCTAAAACATGGATGAAAATGAAAACTACTTGTACTTTTGAAGAGAGGAAGTTGAGAGCAAGTCAAAAACGTAATTACCTTTCAAAACCGAGCCAAAACGAGGGAGAAAGGAGATGAAATAGTATTTGAAGAGGGAGAGATGTTCTTCACGTTGGAAACAAATAGAAGAGAGGGGAAGAAGATGATGATTCATCTTTATTTTTATAATAGTTTAAACTTTAATGTTCAAAGACCAAAATGCCCTTAAAGAAAAAGGGAAACCACAATAGGTGCCATCCATGACTTTTGGGCTCAATTTAGAATTGGTCCAAATCTTAAAACCCGAGGCCCAAACCATTACTTTATTAAATAAAATATTAGAATCGAAACCCGAGACAATACTAAAATATTATTTTCACCTAGCCCCTAAACCCGGGCGTTACAACTCTCCCCCACTTAAGGAAATTTCGTCCCCGAAATTATCAGACAGGAAGAGCCACTGAAACAAGCTCCTCCACACATTCTTTCTCACACAACGTACTCACCAACTCGGTAGACTCACCACACAACATTAGCTATCTGATACTAAGATCTCAACGGGTCCTTCAATGCATGACCATTATAAATTCAACTCAATCTCTTCAACAACATAACACGGGACAAAATTGACTCACACTTCTGAATCATAGATTCACAGAACACATTACATACCTCCTTTTAACTATGGTGGTAACTGCAACAAGCAAACAACAGGACTAGCCCGATTCACAAACTCATACGGCATTGTTTGAACACTTGACTCATAACTTCCTCTGACTGATCATCTGACTCCAACAGGTAACCAAACACTATTGTAGGCATCTTCAAAAATCTAATCATAACTCGAATCTCTATCTGCCATTATCGATCTCAAGACACTATACAACTCACAATCTTGCTAAGGCACAACTCCGCCATCTTACTCACGGTACAAGTAACGTGAACATGAATAAAGGACCACATACAGTGCACTAACGTTGATTACTCAATTAAGTTCTCACGGAGGAAAATCGAAGGCGAGTTAGACATAAGATCTCTCGAATCTATTACCCACTTTCAATACGAATCTCCCACGGATGTAACAAACTAGAAGAAACGGATGCTCTGCCTTGACACGCTGACAATTTACACACTTACTCTCATACTGAACCACATTATCCATCAACTCAATCCAGGAGTACTCATCTTCAACCTACAATATGTCTTCACACTATTCGGATGTAATACACAAGAACTGCCATGTGCTTCGGCCAAAACAGTACGTCTCAAAACACTATGTTAGTCGACACCACTATTCTATCTCTGAACTGCAAAACTCTGTCATCTCTGAAACTGTATTTTGGAGGTCTTCCTTTCACTAATTCTTGCACGTGAGGTGCCAAGAACCTGTCTTACAACTGTTTCTCTTTAAGTATTCTGACTCAAAGTAGGCTCAACCTAAAACTCGGCCACAGAAACACTATCACTTAACAAATTGAAACCGGCAATTACAGCTCGCAACTCAACTACTATCCTAACAACAATTATAACTCGGAACATCGGTTACTACATTAACTCTCTTCGAAGTTTCTTTCAGTTTCTAAATGGCTCAACGTCTCGTATCTAACACACAAACTGAACGTTCTTCTGTAGCAATCTATCAAAGGGGTAGCTATCTTCAAAAGATCATTTACAAACCTTCGATAGTAACAGCGCTAGACCTAGAAACTATAGATACATGTCACTGACTTTAATTTCTTCCAACTCATATTTTCTTCTGCCCAACTGGGGTTTACACTAATATACTCGACTGATCTACATGACCTAGGGGAACATCTTCCTCAACTCAGAGTCCACACTTGCTCAACTTGGCATACAACTGATTCTCTAAAAGGATCCACAACCTTAACTTCAAGGCTTGTCATGGTCTTCTTCGGTACATGAATATTCCCACGTATCATCCAAGAGAACTACCACAACTAATCCAGGACTTAGGAAAACATTCTGCTCAACATCTCTATAAGAGTAATTAACACACTTAGTCAAACAAACGACATAATCCAAAACTCTAAGTGATCACATCTACCCCAAAAGCTTCATTCGGTACATCAACCTCTCTCACTATCAACTGGTAGTAATCGGATCTCAAATTAACCTTGTAAAGACTGAAACACCCCTCAACTGGTCAACAAATCACTGATGTTTGGAAACGGATACTAACTACTCACTGTCAATTGTCTCAACTGTCTGCAATCTAAACACATTCTCATAGTGTCATCTCTCTTCTTCACAAGTTACACTGTCACACTCTAAAATGATATACTAAACCAAATGAATCTAAGGTCTAACAAACTCGTAGTGGATTCTTCAACACTCTCAAGTCGGTCGAGAATCATAAGGTACAGAGCAAACAAAACAGGAGCAAACTCGGAGACGGTATCAATAACAAACTTTTCTTTTCTAACAAGAGGCAAATCGGGTAATTCTTGCCAACACCTTTAGGAAAAACATCAACTATTCTAACATTCTGCGGTCTAATCCTCACTCAAAAATTAAATCCATCACATCTTTTAGGCAAACCTGTCAACCAAACTCAATCAATCTTTGACCTCTAAGGCCGGGTCAACATTCGATACGAAATCCACATTCTCACCTACCATTACAATCTCATAGTCATCCGTAAGCTTTAAGAAAACTCTCATTGTCTCAAAGTCTATCCTAACTCTAGGTTATACAAGCCAATTCATGCACAGCTTCACATCAAAATCGTAAAAAGCAATTCTATCGCACCAACTGAAAACACGTGCCACTGAACCATCAAAGGACACCCCTTTTACATCTTTCCGACCACAATCGTATCCTCGAAGGAACTAGTAACACTAACACCTATCCTTAGTACTTCACAAGGTAGATTCAACAACTTCGCATGCTCACTCAAAATACACGGACGCGTAGAACCAGAATTAATCAGAAAAACAAGCTCAATGACTGTATCGACGAATTACTTGTTACGACATCGACATCATTCCGAAGCCAACTCTTAGTCCATCACTTCTATTACCAACTCATGTCAAGATCGGTCACATTGTTCTCTCTCAACGGAAACCAGCTCACAGGTACGCTGACCCAACCAAACAAACTGTACCACCAACTATGGTACTGTCGTACTGCCCTGAACTAAGGCGATGAACTCACTCATCATTCACATCCTCTAAAACCTCAGATTCATGATTACAAACTCCAGGCCTACACCTCGGCCTCAACTTCCCAAAGACAACAATACAATAATAAACAAAACACACAAACAAGAATATTCAGGGTTAGCAAGAGCAAGGGTCCAAGGTGCTCAAGTATTCTCTTTTACAAAAATTCTTTCAAATAAGTAATAGTAGCAATGGGAACTCGACACTACGCCTCAACACAACCATCAAGCTTACACATGTTTTCAAACACCATACTATCAAGCAAACATCAAGTATACATGACAAAACATTCACCGAGACATAACAACAACATATCACATCAAATTTACCTCACTTACCTGCCCAAGGTCTCGGTAACCTTAGGCTCTGATACCACTAAATGTAACCCCCTCGTCCCGGTCTGGACAGATGACCGATCCGAGTGGGCCACACGGGGAAAACCGAAGCGAAACCCGTTAAGGTTCCCCCTCGGTTAGCAACCCTATTTTTTTTTCTTTTCTAGATGCCTTTATTAAATCCTATGTGATAGGACACGCAGCGAACAAACACGGATACGAAACCCACAAGACATGCAATTAAACAACCAAATTTAACTTTTTAAGCAGGACGTATCGATACACCTACAGGGGTATCGATACGCCTTGACCAAAGTCAACCCTCTCAGTCAACTCAGGAAAGACCGTATCGATACACCCTTGAGAGTATCGATACGCCCTTCTCGGTCAACATTTCGAGGTCAACGAAATGGAACCGTACCGATACGCTACAACCCCGTATCGATACGACCTAAACCCACCAACTCCTCTGAATTTCAGAGAGTTGGGACCGTATCGATACACCCTTGTGTATCGATACGCTCAGCCTGACTTGAATTTCAGGGAGCTGATATCGTATCGATACACCCTAGTGTATCGATACGCTCCGCCAAAACTGAGTTCTGCAGGCAAGAACGTATCGATACACCCTTGAGCGTATCGATACGCCCTGTTTTAAACTCAGCCTTTTCCCAACATGGTGACCCCAAACTCGACCCTTGATGCATTTTAGACTCGCCTATACACATACAAACATACATGCATCAAAACTACAACCGAGACTTAGCCTACAAGGCATTAAATCTAACAAGGATTATACAATTCAAATAGTCCATGCAATCTCACCAAAAGAACATACTTAACACCAAAAAGGCCCCATACACAAGGTAGTCAAGCATAAGGCATACATAAAGGCTCAAAAGGCCCCAAAAGGCACAAGACAACATAAAGCCAACATAAAGGAGTCTAGATACAAGCTCCTAAAACACGTAGCATTTCCCATTGCTAGACTACTACATTATTTAATAAACCATACTTGAGCACACTACCACGCGCTTGGACGCCCTTTTTCTTGCTCCTTGCTAACTCCAAGCTAAAGATCTGCATTGTCGGAAAAAGGAGAGCGTAAGCATAAAGCTTAGTGAGCAGAGCTCTATAACATAACAACAACAATGCAGAGTTCAAAGCTTCCTTTAAAAGTAAAGGCCAACACATACAAGTCATCCAACAACCTAATCCATTTACTAACATACAAGTTCAACCAAAGGTCAACAACATAGACATTTCACTTCATGGTATGCACAAACATAACCAAACTTACACATACGGTGAGACTACACATCACCGTTTTAACTAGTGGATTTACAATGGGACTACACATCAAAGTATTATCCAACTAGTGACTACCGGTGGGACTACACATCACCGGAGTCTTATAACACTTGCTACCGGCGGGACTACACATCACCGGAGCAACGACAACACACATGTTTTACACAAACACAACTAGCATACAAGTACGGTGGGACTACACATCACCGTTTCAACTAGTGGGTTTCCAATGGGACTACACATCAAAGGAATACCCAACCAGTGACTACCGGTGGGACTACACATCACCAGAGTCTTATACTTTTGCTACCGGCGGGACTACACATCACCGGAGCAACGACAACCATGCAACACAACACACAAATCACCATCACACAACATGTACTCACTATATCATGCACAACCACACAAGCTGCAACAAAATCCACAACTAGGCACCAAATTGCTACAATCAACCTTAACAAACACAAATGGTCTTACTCACCATTTCCGTGCACAACCTGCACCAACTTACTACAAACAACCTTACAAGGCACATCAACAACACCATAATTACCATCACACAAAATCAACGATATAATAAGAAGCAACATGCTTCCTCCCAAAATATTGGAATTTCATACATAACAATTCATCACCACAAGTAATGAAAACAAACAGTAAAAAAGGGAAATTAAAGAGGCAATTCACAACAACTTACTCTTGAATTTAAACTTGACTTTTCAAGCCCAAACAAAACTCTTCAAAACCAACTTTGAACCAAAACGATACTTGAAAACATTTTCACATCCACATGCTTAAACCAACTTTTGAAATCAATTTAAAACATTAACCACTCACCTCACTTCCTTAAGCAAATCAAGCAAAGCCGACTCAAGCCTCCATGACTTCCGATATCGATCCTGAGACTTTACCAACGAAATTCCTTGCTCCTAATCATCTCAACACAAGTAAATTAACCTCAAATCAGTCCACAACACAACATAGCAACCCGGAATGAAATTCAAACATCAAACACTTGTTTTTCAAACCAAGAACAACCACCAAAAAGTCATTCCCGAGCAGCCCTTTAGCACAGTCCAAAACCGATGATTCCAACACATTTAACACTTCCAATTGCTTCCAAAACGACCCCCAACCAATACCCTATCATCAACCTTCAATTTCCAACACAAACCACATCCAAAATTTAACTAAAAACCCTCCTAAAAACCCTCCAAAACACAAAATCAGGAAACTTAACAAAACTCTTTAAAAATCATATATATTGAACCGTTTGGTTCATAAACTTCATATCTGTTACTGTTAAATCAAAATCTCAAGTTAAACACCATAAAACAACCATTTTCATTCAAATCTCCCAAAAATCCAAATTCTAAAACATGGATGAAAATGAAAACTACTTGTACTTTTGAAGAGAGGAAGTTGAGAGCAAGTCAAAAACGTAATTACCTTTCAAAACCGAGCCAAAACGAGGGAGAAAGGAGATGAAATAGTATTTGAAGAGGGAGAGATGTTCTTCACGTTGGAAACAAATAGAAGAGAGGGGAAGAAGATGATGATTCATCTTTATTTTTATAATAGTTTAAACTTTAATGTTCAAAGACCAAAATGCCCTTAAAGAAAAAGGGAAACCACAATAGGTGCCATCCATGACTTTTGGGCTCAATTTAGAATTGGTCCAAATCTTAAAACCCGAGGCCCAAACCATTACTTTATTAAATAAAATATTAGAATCGAAACCCGAGACAATACTAAAATATTATTTTCACCTAGCCCCTAAACCCGGGCGTTACATGTAAAACTCAAAACACATTTAAAACATAACTATTAGCAATAGAATAAAATAAACAAATATTGATATTTAGTTATAAACAAAATAAATAATAAAATATCATAATTAAATTTACAGAAGTGTATAGGGACAGAACTAAATTGATTAAAAACTTTAGGAATCGTGTCATGATTTTCTCTTTTTTATAGCAATAAGTGCATAAGCACAACACTGACGTGTTTTTCATAAAATAAACTTAGGGCCTATTTTTAGTTGTGTTTCGTAACCAAAAATCACTTTTTTAAGTGCTTTTAGTTAAAACAGGTTGTTTTTAGTTGCTTTTAAAACTAGCTTTTCCACCCAAACTAAGAAGCTGGATTTTATAGCTTCTTGGGTGGAAAAGCTAGTTTGAAAATAAAATTACTTTTTTACCCTTATTATTTAATTATAATTTATTGTTAAAATAATGTTTATGCATACATAATTGTAAAATAATATATATTTTATAATATTTATATTGAGAATAAAATTATTTTATTTGTACTTTATTTTATATTTATTATTAATAATAATGTGTAAGTGGTATGTCCGTATATAATCTAGAATGTAATTTATATTTTCAAATTAAATTTTATAAAAGATAATTTTTTATTATAATTGAAATTGATTTATTTCATAAATCATAACATTAATTAAATTGAACAATCACCCAAATTTACTTTTACTTTTTAATATCATGTCTAAAATAGACTTTTTATCTCATGAAAATCACTTTTTGACTTCAATGACAAACACTAACCAGTTTTTCAAAACTACTTTTCAACAGCTAGTTTAAAAATCACTTTTTTCACCACACTTTTTAAAAGCAACCACAAACTAAACTTTAATTCAATCATACTTACCGAAACGATATACAAATTTCATCTTTACTATGTTATTCAATTTTTTATTAGCAACGATTAGGTCATGCATAAAATATTTAGTGCTTTAAAACTTAAATACAACTATCAAATGAAATACCATCGTTAAATACCAGGCAACCATTGATGTAATACAACGTAGCCTTGAATATATAAGAAAGCAACACACGTCCCTCTTTCTTTCGATATCGTATTGAATTTTTTTTTGAGAACCATCAACAAGAACCAACATAATTGAGCAAGCTCGTGTTGATAACGTGTTGTGAATAAAATAACAAGAACAGTGAACAAGAATAAAAGAATAAAGAGATGAGAAAAAGAAGGAGATTTGTATTATTCTCAAATATAGATAATATTCCTAATAATAAAATAAGTCAAATTTCATTGATAAAGTCTCAAATATAGATAATATTCCTAATGATAAAGTAAGTCAAATCTAATTAATAAAGTTCTTGTTACGATAGACATCCACGTTGGCAAATATTGATAACATATTATTATTATTATTATTATTTCAATCACAAGCAAGAAGAAATAATTAGAGGAGGAGGAAAATGGCAGGAACATCAATGGTAGCAGATTCTAGCTCCTGGTCCACCGCCCTCGTTAAGATTTCTCCTTATACTTTCTCCGCCATCGGCATCGCCATCGCCATCGGTGTCTCCGTCCTCGGCGCTGCATGGTACCCCTTTTCTTTCAATTTTCGTTTTGCTTCTAATCTGACCCTAATTTTATGAATTAGGTTTTAAATAGTTCCCTTTTCTATACCTCATATTTGCAGGGGAATTTACATAACTGGGAGTAGTTTAATCGGTGCCGCTATTAAAGCTCCTCGAATCACTTCCAAGAATCTAATTAGGTAATTATTTTTCCTTTTCATTTTTTTATTGAATTGCTCTTAATCCGTGGTTTGATCTGGGACAGCATCTAGTTATTTTTTTTTGTTGAAACCCTAATCTATTAATTAAGTTGTTTCAATTGTTTATTAATAAACTACCCTTAGTAATGCTGCATTCTTTCAGATGTCTTGAATTGAACTAAAATTTGTTGCTAGTCTTTGAAAATCAGATAGCGGAAACTAGGAAGCTTGGCTACTTATCATGTTTTTTTTTTCTTTTTATATATTCCTTGGCCTTGGATTTTTGTATAATGTTTATGATTGGAACTTCAATCCAGCTTTAAGGCTAGAAGAAGGGTTGTTCTCTTAATTGCAATCATGTTAACAAGAATAGCTGAAGTTTTTTTTTTTTTACTGCCTAGGGGAGGGAGAGGGGAAATTCGCTCCTAATGGGTATTGAACCCACAACCTAGGGGAGAGGGGAAGGTGTCAACTAGGAGCCTTTAACTACCTGCTCTAGTGATTGTTGACATAATAGCTGAAGTTTTAGTTTCTTTTGTATAGATACTTTCTATTTGTTTCCGGATACTACCTTGCAAATTTAGAGATGGCCTCCCTGTAATGTCTGATTATAACTTACTCATTCGTGTAATGTCTGTTGGATCTGTTGTAAATTTGAGTGGATGGACTAATGAAATTCAATTTTTATCATTGTTATTATTGAAGTTAATGGAAAACGAGTATTAGTCATGAAATCGGATTCAATAACCAAAGACGACCCACCTTTTTCAAGTGCACATCTTCAAACCTTTTGCAGCTTTGCTGATTATACGTTTGAAATTCTGTATGCCCATCAATAGTAATATTTTTACTCTTATTGCAGTGTTATCTTCTGTGAAGCTGTTGCTATATATGGTGTAATTGTTGCAATTATTTTACAAACAAAGTTAGAGAGTGTTCCATCATCACAGATATATGCGCCCGAGTCTCTTAGAGCAGGATACGCAATCTTTGCTTCAGGAATTATTGTCGGCTTTGCAAATCTTGTTTGCGGGTTCATCTCTATCCTTCTCTTCTTTTAGTCTTTAAATTAAGTTATCTAAACGAACATAATGCTTGTTTCTGTGCGTACTTAAGGTTTTCTATATTGCGACAGATTATGTGTCGGAATAATCGGAAGCAGCTGCGCACTGTCTGATGCGCAAAACTCTTCGCTTTTTGTGAAGATTCTTGTGATTGAGATTTTTGGCAGTGCCCTTGGACTATTTGGAGTGATTGTAGGTATAATCATGTCAGCTCAAGCAACATGGCCTGCAAAATCTGTGTAATTACATGCTCTTTGTAGAAAACCTAGCACAACTCATTTATTCGAGAATTCAATCTGTTTTATGCACCAGTTACCTGAAATGGCCTCTACCTATTTTTTCCCCTTTATTTGTTATCAGTAACCATGCATGTAGAAACTTGCTTGGAATTGTTATCTCTTTTTTGCTCTGATAATGATTTGTTGAACGAGAAATAAAATTTCTTGTGAGAACCATGATTTATGGTTACGTGCTACCGATATTTATCGGTTCTTTTATTTGTTATTTCGTCCCTGCTTGTGTGAAAACTTGCCTGGGAATCTCTTGTTTGGTTTTAGGCTAGATTTGTTGAGTTAGAAATAGAGGAAAACTTGTACCGAAACCAGAGCTGATTGAATTACAATTGCTGCTAATATCTGCAACTCCTGTTGGCATTCTGAACTGGCCGATGGAAAAGAAATGAGATTTAATATATGAAATCAAGGTTGTGGAAAAATGTTCCCTTTTGATGACCTTGATGTGCATCAGACAATATTTTACTGAAAAGATCGCATATCTTACATTCTAACCAAAGTAAATGATCTGGTTTATTTTGTAAGAATTTGCATGTAAGATCATCTAAAAGTATAGAAAAAAATTATTAATTGTATTATGGGACCTACTAATTCGCCTAGTGACTAAGGATGTTCATATTGACTTATGTTGCATGGTTTCAGATTCTGGTACGAGAATATAATATCTTTCAAATTTAATTTTTGGCCTAATGACTAAGAATATTCATATTATCCTATCTTGTATGGGTTTGGATCCTAATATAAGAATATAATATCTCTTTTAATTTTTCTTAATTTACTAAAAAATGTAAAATTTACTATGAAAATATAGAGAAAAAGGTAAACAACATCCGTGGTCACTTAACTATTATTCAGTTTACATTTCCGACCACCCAATTAAAAAAAAGTATAAAGTCAAAAAATAACCCACAACGTTTGAACTTTTGGTCACTTTAGCTCATATTTTTTTAGTGTAAAAATCTCTCAACGTTTCATTTTCGTTTAAAATTCATCCTCTTTAGATGGAAATTATCAGTCAACTATCAGTTAACGTCTTTCGCTGATGTGGCATGTCTACATGGCATGACTTGCTGACTCATCACTATTTTTTTAAATAATTATTTTTAATATTTATTTTATATTATTTTTTAACCAATTAAATAATGATATATGTCGTCATCTGATTAGTTCAAAGGTTTAAAGAAAAATAAAAACATAGAATTAAAGGTGCTATGAATCAACCTCAAGCCTGGTGGATAAGAGGCATAATGCCTAACCACCAAACTTGAATAATTATTTATTTGTTACTAAATATTATATTTATCACATTCATTATTACTTATTTCTATTACTTCCCGTTCACTGTCGATTTTCCCACCGAATTTATTTACAGGTGCTGCCGCCTCAACTCTAGCTAGTTTCACCAAAAATTCTATCTTTCTTTTCTAGTTTTGTCTAAATTGTCCCAAAATATCCGTAATTCCATGGAATTTATTCAGCGGCTCCAAATTCCATAACAAGCTAAAAAAAATATTGAACTTGAAAAGGAATCGAGCTATGAAAAGAAAGTTTTGTTTTTATTTTTTTTATATTTTGCGGAAATGAAGAAAAGATCAAAAGGATGACGAGAAATCATGGCATCGTGATCGTCGGCAAAATTGGCCATATAAGCCAATTTTTTTTAGAGGAATAAGCCATCTCCAATTTTAATTTGGAGAATAGACCAATTGCTACAGGACAACGCCGGGTGCAACAGGTATTTTTGGACCTCGCCAGGTGCAAACAGCGAGGTCCCTAGTGACCAGCTGGGAGAGCCAATGGCCCGGCTCGTGCAGGCTTGATGTGGCTGGTGCAGGCTTGCTGCGGCTTCACGTGAAGGCTGGCCTACCTCGCCCTCTCCTTATGGCGAGGTGCAGGGTGGTCAGACGCTCTGCATGGCCCATGCACTCACGGGCTGCAGGTGGTGCTTGGCCAATTGTTTTTTTTTTACATTATTTGTGTATATATATAGATAGGTGGTGTGAGTTAAAATTTTAGAATTGGTTATTTGTGAAGAGAAGAAGAGAAAATTTTTGGTGAAGGTGAAGAATTTTTTGTATATCTTTTTAAAGATATATTCGAATAGGGTGAGAAAAATTTTGAGTTTAAATTTATCTGTTGTTTTTGTAATTATTAGTGTATGTATATTATTTTGTGTGATTGATGATCTAATGAAATTTATTTTTTATTATTGATGAAGCTGTCCTGGTTGTGATTGTCGTTTCGAACAAAAAGAAGCTAGTTTTTCGAATTTTGAATCTGGTAAGGGCATGTATTTTTTTTAATCTGATTTTTTAAAGTTAGTTTTTTAGCTGTATATATTCGAAATGTTGAAGTTAATATAATTTTTTTGTATATATTCGAATGATAATTGTTTTTTAGTTGTAGAAATAGATAATGCATCTGAAGGAGTTTTGGTGTACCGTGACCATGAGCACATTTCGTCTCATATTCACGAAGAGCAAGTAAGTAAATGTTTTGTAATTTAAAATTTCATATTTACTATGTAATTATTATAACTTGAAATTATAATGAATTAATTATAGGGTGTAGAGCATATGATACGCCGTCGAGGAATGAAGATAAAGGAACCTGATCAGCGTTTAGTGTATTACTTACAGCGAGCTGGTTTTTATAATGCCACCTTTCTACGTGGGTTTAAGATAGTCCTCGGGTTGATTACTGCATTGATTGAACGGTGGAGACTAGAGACCCACCCATTTCATTTTTCATTTGGCGAATGTACAATAACCCTGGAGGATGTTGCGGTACAACTTGGTATTCCAACAAATGGGACACCATTTGTTGGATAAAATAATTACAATACATATGACCTTTGCATGCAGTACCTGGGCAAAGCTCCTCCTCAGAGCTGTGTGGACGGGTTACGCCTCAGAGTATCATGGTTGCAGCAGGAATTTATTGTGACCGATGAATATGGTCATCGAGAACTTGAGTGTACAGCTCGAGCTTATATACTGTAACTTATTGGTGGTGTGTTGATGCCAGATACATCTGGTAATATGATTCACACACAATACTTGCAGTTCTTAGCTAATTTGGACACAGTTGCTACATATAGTTAGGGTCCGCAGTATTGGCATTTTTGTACCATGAAATGTGCAAGGTCACAATTATGCATGGTGAAAAGGCAAATTCAGATATGGGTGGATGTCAAGTCTTACTGCAGTCCTGGGCGTGGTACATGCTGTCTTACCTAACACCCACTTTTTCTGTACCGGTAGATATGGAGTTTCTACTTGCTGGAAGGTAATAATGTGATTGCAGTTGTATATAAATATTTATTGATATAATATTTATATCCAATGACTTCAAAATATAATTTCAATATATCTTTGCAGATGGAGGCATAAGTTGAAGAATGCGGGGGTGGTTCACAACACTGTCAGAGAGACGAGATTAAAGATCCAAACAATAGGAAAAGATCTGGTATCATAATCAATTTATTTTAATATATTATTTGTTCTTATTTAATATAATTTAATTTATTATTTGTTCTTATTTTGTATATTGTATTTTTTATTTTTGAAAGAAAATTTGTATATTTGATTGTGAGTGAATTCATATTAATAATTTTTTTACAGTTTATTTGACAGCCGTACGCGAATGACGACGTCAGGGCTTGCCTACCACCTACTGTGCTCGAATGTACAGCATTCTGGGGTGCGATTGTGCCTTTGATATATTTTTCTATTGTTGAGTTTCATTGTGTTGACAGAGTGTTGAGCCAGTTTAACTTCCATCAACCCATTCCAAGAGCTCCACGTGAACAAATTCACACCGTTCATAGAGGTAGATTCAATGAGAATTGGATTGTGAAGCAAGCCGATTTCATTGATTTGTAGGAGGAAAGATGGACGCGGTGGGCTGATGATTTGAGTCCAATTCAAGCCAGCGATTTTGAATTTAATACAGAATACTATTCATGGTTTTTGGCAAATGGGAAACCGTTCATAGCATCTGTCGAAGATGTAAATAGATGGCTTGAAGATCCGCGGTGCTCAAGACAGGTTCACCTCTCAACCGAGTTTGGTCAGAGCTCTCAACAATCAACAGACGAACCAAACTTGGAAGGAATTTCAGGAGCAACCAACCGAGGTTGGACTTTTTCGTGGGCGCGATCTGACTCCCCCCCGAGACATGTAAGCAGTAATCTTTGGGAGCAACCACCATTGGGTAATGTTTTGGAACAAACCCCATTTTAACAAAGTCATCAAACATTTGGATTTGGTCATGTTCCGCAACAATCACCTTTTAATTTTGCAACTTGTGGTAGCTCATCTTCTCAGCCGGCTTACAATGATGATGAAGGATACGTACCACAATTTCAGTATCCTCAATCATCTGTATATGGGGAAGGTTTTGGTGTTGGTAGCATGACATCTATGTTGTCAACAACTACCATTAGCAGTCTATCATTTCATCCTGAAGAAATGTTTGCTACACCACCTAATCCAAGAGCTCGTAGACAGGTTCAACCCGCTCCGCGGTACTCACAAACAGGCCCTCTCCACTGGCAATTATTACCCACCAGGAGGGGGATGAGACGAAAATAGGGTTTTGTTTTGTTTCTATTTATTTGTAATTTGCGAACCCCGAATATTTAATGTTATATGTATTTCTTTCAATTTCGATTGCATTTTGATATTTATGTTTTTTTTAATTTTCGTATTCAATTTCTAAATTCGAATTCCAATTCCAAATCAAGATTTTAAATTATAGTAAATAATATTATAGAAAAAAATAAAAAATACAAAATAAGAACAAATAATAAATTAAAATAAATTAAATTATATTACCTTAAAGTATATTAAATAAGAACAAATTATATTACCTTTAGATGGTTTCCAATGTAGTGATGTTTAAAGGTCTAAAAGTCAAGTGTTGTGGGTTCATGAGTCAAAAATTAACAGTAACATTTTTCGTTGTTTGGATTAAATGGTTTAAGCTGTTTGAGTTTAATTAAAGGTCACATATTGGAATTCTTCAAAGGTAACAAGTTAAACATTTTTGATAAAAAAAAAATGAAAATTAATAGGCACACAAAGATTTAGGAAAAAAAAACAAATAAAAATTGAAAAGAGGCTATATTTTCTCATTACCATAAAATTAGACATACATTAAACAAAGCATTTAGGTTGACGGTCCGGCACGATAGTTGGAAAGATTTTCTCAGTTCGGACACTTGTTTCTTGAATGACCCGGTTGACTACAAAGAGTACAATGTTTAACTTGAACTTCTCCCTCTCTATCATCTGGATCATCCATATTCGTATTAATACGAGTAGACTTCGGTCGACCCTTCAACTTTCTACGAAGCATTGGATTTGGTAACCATTCTTCGTATATTGGCTCTACCGGCCAATAGTCTTGGTTCGGGATCGTGTTGAAATGAATTCTATATATATTTGCAATATTCTCTAGTTTATAACACTCATCCGCAAAACCGTAAGGGTCAAGTTGAAAATGCAAACAGGTGGCGTGTGCGTGAGAGCAAGGGTATCTAAATGCTTGGAATGCACCACAATCACACCATTTCTGATGAAGTTTGACAATGAACATTTTTTGCTCACCTCGGACTTTAGCTTACACAGAAAATTCCCATCCATGTGGGTCGAATGATCTTACTCGCATAGCGGACACTTTAGCTTGAAGTTCGATCATTTTATCCTGCAGGGTTTTAGACCAATATTGTCCGCTGTTTATTCGAACGTTGGCATCCTGCCCTTTGTCGGACCACACTTTGCCCAATCTAAAGTAAGTCTCCCACACAATACTTGCAATTGGGAGATGGCGTGTTCTTTTAAGAACAGAGTTTATAGCCTCTGCAAGGTTAGTTGTCATTTGACCATAACGCCGACCTTCATCATAGGCTTGTGACCATACTTCCGTGGGGATGTCATTTACAAATTTTATTACATGTTTACCGTGTTGCCTCAACCTTCTGATCCTTTCTTGGAATTTTGGTTGAACTAGTTCATACCCTATTTATAAAAAAAACAAGTTAAATAAAACAACAAGATGAACTCAAAAAAATTAAATTTTTTATAAACAACAAATAACAACGTACCCACGCCTAAAATCTCTCTCTAGATCTGATTGTTTTCGAACCGCATCTTCGCATTCGCTGCAATATGTCGTACACAATATGCTGGATATGCATGTGGAGGTATCCATAAACTCCCACGTCTGTCAGTTACTGATAAGAGCGCAGTTCCTCTATCAGAAATCATGCAAATCCCGTCTTCTTTTACAACATAATTGCGTAGGTGCTTCAAAAAGAATTCCCATCCATTTGCGTCTTTCTTTTCAACTATGGCAAAGGCAATTGGGAATATATTACTGTTTCCATCCTGTGCAACGACCACGAGTAATATATGACCGTACTTCCCATACAACCATGTACCATCCACTTGAATCATGCGTTTGCAGAATGGAAACCCTTGAATGCACACATTGAACGCCCAAAATAACTTACTAAATACTCTTTTACCAGTAATTAATTCGCCTTGTAAGTTGAACATCGACAAAGTCTCGTACTCTACAACGGTCCCCGGGATGAAATGTTGCATTGCTCGTAAAAGAGCTGATAGCTCATTATACGATTTATCCCAATCACCATAGAGTTCCGCCATCGCCTTTTTCTTTGCCATCCACGCCTTGTAGTAAGACGGAACATAACCAAGCTGGGACCGGATAGATGCTACTAACACTGCAATTGAAATTATTGGTTCATGTTCAACCAAAGTCCTGATGTAAGCACATATTATATCAGAGTTTAAATTAATATGGTCCTGTGATAAAGCCATATTGGTACATGTGTACTGCTCAATAAACCGTGACACCTCCCACATTTCAGTCCTCTTCTGGTAAGAAATTCTTACCCACCATGGACAATTGTTCTTCCAATAATAACACCTTACACAATAGGTACTTCTGTTGGATTCAACAACAGAAAATGACGTATGGCGTTTGAGACAATGCTCTTGAACTGCAAGCTTCGCGGCTTTTTTTGTTTCAAATTCAGCCTTTAGTTCCAATTCTCCAAAGTTCGAAGATGATGAAGAACCAAATACGCGAGCTTGATATTCTTGATCTTGCATTGCAGTATAATCAACTTCATACATGCGGGCTGCTGAAGCTTCATAGGCTGGAGGTTCCGGTTGTTGGGGCTGCGGTGCAGCATTACCCCAAACAGCCGGCTGTTCATTTCTCAACCCGAGCCTACTAACAGCCGTGGCCCAAACATCTTCTTCAACATCAATACCATTGCCTTGAGACGCATTTGTCATAACAGCGTCAATATCATCAGCATCGAGTAACTGAACGCCATCTTCTTCACTCATAGGAACAATATTTTCTTCATCATCACTGAAATCTTCAAGCGATTCACCCAACGACCAACTGTGGGTTTGGTGTCCGAATATGTTGATCTCATCTTCTGTAAATATTAAAAAAACATAAGCACAACATTAAAATTTTGGGGTTTCTTATTAAAATTTAAAAATACTATTACCATCTTAATATATCTTCAATCATACAAAAAATATACAAACCCTCTAGAATTAAAAAATTTAGATTAAAAGGAAAAAATCACTTACTTAGTTTTCACTGGCCTTTACGAACTCTTCAATCACCGTCTACGAATATTTCTTCAGAAACTCACAAACTCGTCCCTCTTTGCCGAAAAACTCTCGTATTTTTTTTCTCAACCACTACACACTCATCTCATCTTCCCTAAACCCTCTATATATACACATAAAATAATATTAAAAAATTAATCCCCTTTAATAAATGGCGAGGTGTTGTTCACCTGCATGTCCCATGCTGGCACGTCAGGCAAGTGTATATAGGGTAAAATTAAATAGGGTTTAGGCACGTCAGGCTATTAAAGGGTAAATAGAATTCTAGGTACAGGCTAGGTGTTGTTCACCTGCTATTAAAGGGTAAAATTAAATAGGGTTCGATGGATATCTTAAATTTAAAATTATTGTTTTTAAGTTATGTATAAAATCTGTACCAACATAATGTATACTCTGTTATACTTTTTAAAAGATAAAAAATATTTTTATCAACTTTAAAAATATTAGCTTATTAGGGTGTGCAAAATCAAGTTCGATTAAAATATTTTTAATTTGTGCGAGTAAGTTCGGGTCACTCAAATCTCGACCCTATATTTTTACCAACCGAATGTATAAAATATTTTTATCAACTTTAAAAAAATCATGAAACATGCGAGTACAACATACATGCAAATTAGGGTGTGTAAAATCGAGTTCGATTAACCATTTGTAAATTGTTTCGATTAACCGGTAAGTTCGGGTCACTCAAATATCGACCTTATATCGTAACCATTCAACCAGTTAATAGTTTATTCGGTTAACCGAAATATTCGGTACGATCTGAATAATGATTTTTTTACTTTGTTTATTAAAAAATATAAATTTTAATAATATGTTAGAAATATATATATATATACTTTTAAAATACGACCTATGATCTTAGTATCTTTTTTAAAACACATACAATATTTATAACCCTAAACCCTATATGCCCAATTTTGCCTATACATACTATATAAAAATCATATTATAACCCCAAACTAAACCATATACCCTAATCCCTATACCCGAAACTCAACCCTATCTCTGAACCCTATCTATTTTAAAGCCTGACGTGCCTGCATGGCACATGCAGACACGTCAGGGACGAGCATGGAGCTGAGGAGCTGAGCCGCCCATGCTGCCAAGCCTGCCTCCAACAAGACCACGCCAGGAGGAGGAGGCGAGGTCCTGGGAACGCCGGCTGTAGGTGGCGTGGTCCTCTGGCCACTGTAGTTATTGGCCTAGTTCCCCAAAATTAGGCCAACCGACCCCCATCCCCTAAATAATAAGCCAAATTTTTTTTAGGGGAATAGGCCATCTCCAATTTTAATTTGGAGAATAGGCTTATTCATCTTCAAGTAAGCCATAATAATTGTCATCTTCGGGGTAATAATCATTGCCGTTATCGTTAGGGTCGTCGTAACAATAGCTCAAATTGCTGCCGTAGATATCGTCTTTCGTCAAAATTGAGTCGTCAATCATATTTTGGTAAAGAATGACTTTGGAGTTTGAGGGGAAGAATTAGAAAGTGAATTTAGTGGGAAGGGAGAAATAATAGGGATAGATAGTAATGAATGTGATGAATATAATATTTGGTAAAGAATAAACAATTAATCGGGTTAGCCTGGTGATTAGGCATCATGCCTTTCATCCAATAAGCTTGGGTTTGATTCCTAGCACCCACAATTGTAATCTTTTATTTCTCCTTAAGACTTTGAACCAATCAGATGGTGACACGTCAGTGAAGGGCGTTGTTGAACGAAAATAAAATGTTGGGACGTTGTTTGCACACACACAAAAAAATACGGGCTAAAGTGATCAAAAGATAAAACGTTGGGGCTATTTTTGACTTTATGCCTTAATAAAAAAAACTACAATTTCATCACTCAACTAAAGTTTACACAAGCCTTTCAGTTTAAGGCGTTATGAGTTTAGTTAGGGTATAGAGTTTATGGGTTTAAGTTTTAGGGTTTAAAATTTAAGGTTAGTGTTTAGAATTTAGAGATTTGATTTTTAGAGTTTAAGGTTTAGTTTTAGTATTTTAGGATTTGAGTTTATAATATAAATATGTATGCTTGTGCAAATTTTACACAAAAAGTGTATCAAAATTAAACCTAATAATAAATGTAGTTCACAACATTTACATATTTTGTTAAGGGTAATTATACACTGGCAGTGGAAACTAAAAATTTCCATAAATGCTTTAGTTTGAGGGTTTAGAGACTTAGTTTAGGGTGTATTATTTAGAGGTTTAGGGGTATGAGTTTTGAAATTAAGGACAGTGGTTAAAATTTACAATTTAGGGTTATAATTTAGGGTTTATAAAATAAAACCTAAATCCTCACCATATTAGCCTAAAAACTAAACCTTAAATTTTAACCCTAAACCCTAAATTATAATCAATATCCCTAAATTCTAAATCTCTGCACCTAAACCCATAAGCCCTACACCATAAACTAAGCCCCTAAACCCTAAAACAAAGGGGCTTGTGGAAACTTTTAGTTTCCACCGCCAATATATAGGATAATAATCCTACAATTAAATTAAAAAACACATGAAAACTTAAAATGTATATAAATTCAAATATAAATATAAACAATTATGGGTAATTACTTGATACATTGGCGGTGGAAATTAAAAGTTTCCACAAACGCCTTAGTTTTAGGGTTTAGAGACTTAGTTTAGTGTTAGGTTTAATAGGCTCGATTATCACATACAACCGACGCTTGCCAAGTGGTGGAGAAGTTGGATTTTTGGGTGTTTAAGTTGGTGGCAAAAATAAAGAATTAAACACGAGGATTTATAGTGGTTCGGCTTTCTAACCCAAAGCCTACATCCACTATCTTGGAACGCCACCAAGGATTTCTCAAATTCACTAAGAATTTCGTCCCCTTTACTCGGATTAGGAGAAAATCGTTACAACGATTAAGCTATCTACCTTAGCTTAATCAATCACTCACTTACAAGTGATATTCAAAGCAAATAAGAAATCCCTCTAATAGGTATGTGTTTGCAACTCTAAGCACGCACCCAAAACTTATACACTTGAGCAAATATGACAATTAAGCTCACAAGTGTTGTCTATACAAGAAATATACAATTTAGGCCCTAAAGACAATTTGACATCATAGTGTTGTTGACAATTGAAGCATTAGCCTTTCCTTGATGCTTGGAGGTCCCTTTTATACTCCCAATTGAGTTTGTAGCCATTAAGGACTGCTGGGGTTGTTTTAGAGCCGTTGGAGACTATTTCTCACCATAAATGCAGTTCTGGTGATGTCCATATCGGAACACACGAGCCCGTATCGGAACGCCCTTCTTCAGAACTAGCCGTTGAAGCCTAATGCAGCAAGCCGTATCGAAATGCCTCTGGCCGTATCGAAACGATATGAGATGTATCAAAACGGTTACAAACTATTTCGGTACGAGTGACAGTTGAGCTGCATTTAAAAGACCTTTGGGAAAATATGACCGTTGGGGAGGTTTTGACCGTTACCCGTATCGAAACACAAAAGGTTGTTTCGGAACACCACTACACCGTATCGAAACGGGCAAGCCCTGTTTCGGTATGCGTTTTGGCAGTTTCAAATCGTATCGATACAAATTGGCCTTGTATCGAAATGGGTACCTTAAGGACACTGGTTTGGCAACTTAAAAACGTTTCAAAAATTGCCAAAATCTTTTTAAAACATCCTCAAACATAATTTCAAGTTGTTTGGACTTAAAAGCATTTTTGAAATCTTTTCAATTTTGTCCAAAATAATTTTTCAATTATTATATCAAAACATTAGTTCTACAATCTCCCCCTTTTTGATATAATAAAACTAATCTTGAAAAATTATTTGGGATTCTCTCCTTTTTGTTATTTCAAAAATGGTTTAAAACTATGTTTGAACACTTTAAAGTCCATAACAATGGAGAAGAAATGATATAATTTGTTATGTTTTTAAGGTTTGTTTTTGCTTCTTTTTTTTGGTTTTTTATGATCTTTTGGTGTTATTGGTTTTGTGAAAGAAAGTAAGTTTGCCACAAGATATAATTGGGGAAGAAATGCATCTTTTATTGAAATTCAAATTATGGTTTTGACAATAGACCCTTTTACATAAGATCTCTAATTACCCCAGGGTCTAAGGGTAAAAGAGTTGGTTTTGAGAATTACTCTGAGGCAATCTTAAAAACTTCAGGAACCATTTCCGCGGTCCAGTTCTTCAATTCAGTGCAGGGGCAAATCTTGGACAGATATTTGTTTTCTCTCCCCCCATTTGTCAGTGATGGCGTTGACACTCAAATTCTCAAAAACCTCGCATAGGTCATTCTTTCCTTTCTCCTCCTCATCGAAGCGGGCATTAGGGTCTAGAAGCCCCCCGGTCTTGAAAATAGCGCTTAGGGGTGGGTACGTCATGGGCTCCCACTCAACTTCTTCACCACTCAACATCGACTTCCTTCTCTCTTGTTTCTTTTTGAATTCCGCTTTCCTTTGCCACTTAGTAGGTTTGAAGCCCAAACCAAATTGATCTTTTTTTACTTGGATTTCCACTGGATAAAGCCTTCCTTGATGGTTTCTTCCAAATCCCAATCTAACCTTAGCTCATTTTTCCAAGTGTTTGCTTTACTTGCATCTTCGTGCAACTTGACAGCTCTGGTTCTGGCACTTTACTTCCTTCAGTGATGAAGATTGCATTGACTAGCTCCAACGTTCTGAAATGACACTCAAATGCCCCCTCACCTACTTGAATTTATGGTGTATCAGTGATCACCGACACAATGATTTCTTCTTTCGCACCCACTGTGATTAATTGTCCATCAATGACAAACTTTAATTTCTGATGAAGAGTAGAGGGCACAGCACCTGTGGTGTGAATCCATGAGCGCCTGAGCAAGCAGCTATAACTAGGGTTTATGTCCATAACCACAAAATCTACCTTAAATTTTGATGGCCCAATATGTATGGGAACTCAATCTTTCCTAACACATCCCTTTAGGTCACGTCGAAGGCCTGTACTGTATTTTGATATGCTCTCATGTGGGAGATATCAGTAGGAAACTTTTTCAACGTTGCCAAAGGGAGAACATTCAGAGCTTATCTGTTGTCAATGAGAACTCCTGGTAACATGTATCCTTTGCATCTTGTAGAAATGTGAAGTGGTTTGCATGATCCCCTTCCCTCAACGGTATTTCTTCGTCACTGAATGATATGAAGTTATTAACTACAATATTATTGAGTAACATGTCCATCTTGTCACTCGGGATCTCTTTCGACATAAATGTATTCTTTAACACTTTCAACAATGCATCTTGATGACCCTCGGAGCTCAATAATAACGATAACATAGAAATTTGGGCTGAAAGTTTATGTAGTTGTTCCACCACACTGTATTCACTGTGCTTGAGTATTTTTAGAAACTCTTGAGCCTCTGATTCTTTTACTGGTTCATGAATCACTGGTGTTTTCTCTTGGAAGAAGTCTTTTCCCCCTTTTTAATCCTGCTGATTAGCGGCTTTTCTCTGCGCTGCATCTCTATCTTGAATTTCTGAAGATGAATAAAGTCTTCCACTTCAAGTGAAACATCTTACCTCATTAACAGGTTCTTCTTTTCTTTCCTCTTCCACTATCGACCTCCTTGGATTCGTTATTGTTGAGATGTGAGGGGCTTGATTTCTTCAACCGTTCTTGCTCGCCAAGTGTGGAGAAGTTGGATAATTTGGGTGTAAGTGTAGGAAGGAAAAGATAAACAATTTACACAAGGATTTATAGTGGTTCAACCTTCTAACCAAGGTCTACATCCACTACCTTAGCTTCCCACTAAGGATTTCCAAACAAATTCACTAAGAATTTCGTCCCCTTTTCTCGGCTTAGGAGGAAACCGTTACAACGATCAAGCTTTCTACCCAAATCTTGATCAAACACTCTCTTACAAGAGAAAGACTTAGCAAACTATAAATCCCTCTAATAGGTATGTGTTTACAATACTAAGCGCTCACCCAAAACCTAAACACTTGAGCAAATATTACAATGTTAAGCTCACAAGTGTTGTCTAAGCAAGCAATATACAATTTAAGCTCTAGACAAATTTTGACATCATAATGTTGTAACAATTGAAGCATTAACCATTACAAGATGCTTGGAGGTCCCTTTTATACTCCTTGATGAGTTTGTATCCGTTACTAGCCGTTGGGATTGAATTGGAGCCGTTAGAGCCTTTATTTCCCACCATAAATGCAGTTCTGCAGCTTGGCGTATCGATACCCTTCAAACCGTATCGATACGGTCCCGATAAGGAATTAGCCGATGGGCTTCTTTAGCTGATGCGTATCGATACGCTTACCTAGCGTAACGGTACGGTCCTGCAAACTAAAGACCGTTGGGAAATATGACCGTTGGGGTAGTTAGGCGTATCGGTACGCGATACAACCGTATCGGTACGCGACTAGCCGTTGGGCTATTTCAAAACACTCCGTATCGATACGGCTAAGTGTATCGGTACGGGTTTTGGCTACTGGAAAAATCATGTAGTTGAAACCCTAAGGCGTATCGGTACGGGCACTTGAAAAGCTTGGTTTTGACTACTTTAAATGTACTTTAAATCATTCCAAAGCCTTGTAAAACCCTTAAACATATTTTCAAGTTTTTTTTTACTAAAAACATATTTTAAATTCTTTTCAATTTAGTCCAAAACATTTTTCAAATATTATATCAAAACACTTAGTTCTACAGTTATTGTGCAGACATAGTTCCAAGGGACTTGTTTATTGTCATTATAGGGAAATGGGGCTGGCGCTTTCACAATAAATCATGGAGCCACACTCCTAGCTGGTTCACTAACCCCTACCTTGGTCTTGATCACCAAGGGCTTCATTCCTGTGTAGACCTTTTTAGAGGATGATTCCTCTGATGCGCAAACTTCTATCCCTTGTTGTTTTTGTACATAAAATTATAACTCTCTGCATTCAATCTTTGCCTATACTAACTTCTTAAATTCCAAGCAATTTTCAATTTTTGCCCCTCCTGTTGATGGTATTCACAATACAGTCCTTCAATTGTTGCTTCTTCAAATCTCCCCTCTATCACTCCAGCTTTGACTATCTGGGTCCAAACCCATTTCATGGATGCCTTAACCTCGAAAAAGTGTTTCTTGTTGGTATGAGCATCTTCCTATATGATGGCATTCACTCCATTCTTATGATAGTTTGGAAACGAATTTCCCTTTTCTTCTGAAGTTTCGAATGATAACATGCCTGGTTTTCTTAAATCGTCTACCACCCTTTTGAATGCAGTACAATTTTTGATAGTATGCCCCCTTACTCTTGCATGATATTCGCATTGGGCCTTCTCGTCATACCATGGTGGATAGGGAGGTGAGAACGGAGGAACATGTCTGGGTAGCACCATCTGCGACTTGACCAGCTCAGTAAAAAATTCTGCATAGGTCATTGGAATGGGAGGAAAGTAAGGCCTTATATTTCCTTGGTATCTTCGCTCTTCTTTTGAGGCATTTGAAACCGTCCAAGCTGAAGTGTTGGGCTTGTTGAAGGTATTGGACTTTTTGAACACCACGTTTGTTGAGTAATTAGGGTTATAGACATTCATTGCATTAACCTCATTGTTATCCTTCTTCCTATATGTCTTCTTTGTTTCCCCACTGTCCAATCTTCCACTCTTCATGGCTGCAAGGATCAGTTTGCCATTCATTAGCATATCTGCAAAGTTCTTCGTGGCGTGGTTAAGCATATGATCATAAAAGGGACCCTTTAGTGTTTCTACAAACATCAGGGTGATCTCGTTTTCTAGCAACGGTGGCTGCACTTGTGCCGCTACATCCCTCCACCTTTGAGCGTATTGGCGGAAGCTCTCGTGGTGCTTTTGCTCCATCCCTTGCAAGACCAGACGGGTTGGAACCATGTCTAATACATGTTTGTATTGCTCACTGAAGGCTTTGGACAAGTCCCTCCATGACTTGATGTTTACTCGACTTAACTGTGAGTACCAACGTGCAGCAGACCCTACTAGGCTGTCTTGAAAGTAGTGAATGAGCAGCTTCTCAATATCAAGGTACATGGACATCTTTCTGCAGTACATGGTAAGATGTGCTGACAGACATGTGGTCCCATTATATTTCTTGAAGTTTGGGATCTTAAATTTTGGTGGCGCAACCAAATCGGTTACCGAGCTCAGATCCTTGGCATCCATTCCACCATAAACAACTCCATCTTGGAAGGACTTGAACATTCCTTCTAACTTTTCGTATTTCTCTTCCAACTTCTTTTCAGTTCGAGCCTTATCAGCAACTTCATCAAGGTCAGGCACTTCGTAATTGTTGGCCTCCACATGAGTGGAAGATTCAGCTATATGAACGGGTGTTTTAGCCTTAGCAGCAGCCTCCTTCCTAAAGGTCATTCCTGGGAATCGTGGAATGGCAGAAGTATTTCCTCCTTCTTCAACCGCATCTGGGTCCTTGAATCCAAGCAATGCAGCTATCGAACTAACCTTCTTTTGGTGGACCGCTTCAACTTGTTGTTTCATGTCAACCTCCATTTTCTCCATCTTATCCTGAATGTTCTTTTGATTTGCCTCCAAAGTTACCAACCTTTCCTCAGAGTTCATGTCTCGGGTTTGGGCTCGTGTACCGTATTTATGGGTTGCCTTAGCATTTTTGGGTATTTTGTCGTTTTTGTTATTAAGTTAGTTTATGACACGAATGAATGTATGCACAGATGAATTCACAAAAAGCAAACAACAAAGAAAACAAGATAATGTAAATGCATGAATGCAGTCGAAGGGCCATCAATTCCATTGAAAATCTGTTCATGAAAGGAAACTCTTTATTAAATACGAAAGTTTTACTACAACTTTTGGAATTACAAATATTTTTCTGCTCGAACGCCTAACTCCTTGATTTCTTCAACTAGCCACATGAGTCTTGGTCCCACTTCTCCAACAGGCTTGACGTACTGTCGAAGGGCTGCAGCTTCAATTGCTAATATTGTCACGTGCTTTGCCACATCTTGGACTTGTATCATCACCATCCTGTCAAATTCATCCCTTTCTTGGAACCTTCGAGCATTATCTCTAAGGCGAGTGAACCAATAGTCGTTTCCTCCTTTAGTGATATCTTCTAGAACTAAGATCTTCGTTCTGTACTCTTGAAGGAGATGGTCTATCTCTTTAACTCGTTCTTTCAAGAAACCATTCTCATTCAAACGAGCCTGGAGCTCTTCATAGGTACGGTCCCTTTGCATCTTGTGAACCGTTTGACTCAAATTCTCTACTCTGGCTTCTAGCTCAATAATGAAGGCCTGACTTTGCTTCAACTTCTTGATGGTTTCGTCATAGACTGATTGTAGCTTTACAAAACGAACTTTGTTGTCGTGGGCGTGCCTTTTCCATGCGGTGGAATCTTCCTTTGACTCCTCTCGGGGTCTTTTCCCTTTCTCATTCTCTACTGCTTGTTTCACCTTCTTTCTTTCTTCGGCCAAGGCCCGTCGGAATTTTTCTATCTCCTTCTTACCACGTTCCTTCTCTTTCACAGCAGCTTGTTCTATCTCTTGTCTCCATTGTTCTGGGCTTTTTCGAAGGTCCGCATATCGAAATGTAGCTTGAAGTTTAAGGAAATCAACCATCTGGATTTCATACCTCTCTTCTAAATTCTCATACATTTTCCGTACACGGTTGGCTTCTCCCTTGTGTTTTTCTACATCAAGGCTCACTTCAAACTTGTCTCGTAAATTCTGTTCTTTAAGTGCTTCGATTTCTAACTTAGCCCGTCTTAGCTCTTCCCTCAAAATGTCAGCCTCTAAAGGAACCACCCTCAAATGTTCTTCTATTGACTTAGCGGGCCCAAGGGTAGGTAACATAACCTTGTCATTCATCCTCGTATTCCTCCAAATATCATAATCAGGGGTATACATGCAATGCTTGTCAGATTTTGTCTTCATAAAATAGCACATCTTCCATGAATCACTGATTTCTTGCACCTTTCGCCTAAACTCCCCTTGAAACTCGAATTTTGACGTACCAAGCTCGGAAGTGAAAGGAATAAATTGTCGTGATCCACATTGGTGTGATACTAACAGAGGTGCACATCCAATTCCTTCTCATAAGCCTAACAACATCAGATAATTGTAATCTCCACATCTATACCTCACGTTTGCATGTCCCATCCATGGCACTCTCCATTTGATGTCCTCGTCGCGACGATCTCTGAAGATATCTACACATTTGCCTCTCTTCATACTCGGCCAATCTTGTGCCAAAAACTCCTGAAGTGGGGAAAAAATCAGGGAGAACACATTTGGTAAGGCCAAAGTTAGACAGTCCCATAAATGACTAAGGGCCCAAACTTGAAGTAATGGAGCACATCCTCCAAAACGCACGTCTTCCACCTTCCGACAAGTGTTCAAAGAAATGAAGGTTTCTGCTAACACTACAAGCACTGGATTGACATTCCTTTTCAACTGCTCAAAGAAATCTAACAGGCCCACATTAATGTTTCCCAACACCTTTGGAAAAATCACTAAACCATAAATTGTGATGGCCAAGAGGTCTACCCTTTTGTGATGTCTGGATGAACTGGAACAATGTTTCGAATGTGTGACCAAGAAAAACTGAAACTTCCCCCTCTCTTCCGTATCAACCATTCTGCCCATTCATCGCTCATTCCGAAAAATGAAACAAGTTTTGAGTGCAAATTCTTGTTCTTTGGTGGCTTTGTATACACCCAATTCTCTTCCACTTCAGGCATATTGAACAATGCCAAGTATTCCTCAAAAGTTGGCATCATGTCTTCTCCGTTGAACGTAAAACAACAATACCCAGTGTTCCAAAACTGAATTAAAGCCTTTAGAAACGGCTCATCAACCTTCACAAACAGAAGATATACTATGTCACCATAGGACTCACGGAACAACTACTTGGTCTTATAATCAAAATGATCACATATCTCACGTAACTCTTGCACATCGTTTTGTTTAACACCAACATAGGCATACTCCGAAGTTTCTGTTTCGTGACCCTCACTCAAACTTTCTCCATACTTTTCTGATTAACCTAGACCAGTGACGCAGTTTCTCATTTTCCTCTTCCTTCTTTAAGAGCTTTTCGTCCATAATTGAACAACTTTCCGGAATCAACCCCTTCTAATATGAAATGATGCACATGCAAAATAAACAAGATGATAAACAGAGATTAACAAGCAAGAGCAAACAAATGAAACAGTAAAAAACAATCAAAAACATTTTAAATTCACGATAATTTTGGGCTGGCATTCCAACATTTCAGGACATGTCCCCACGGATTACCTGCGACTAAACACCCTAGACTTTATGCATGGCTCTATTAGGGGTAGGCTCTAAATTCTCAAACTTGGTTTGGTTCTAAAAAGGTACCCGAGTTGTCCTTGTTGTCCTCTACTAAGAGTAGCAAGGCCCTCGATTCTCACCCATTATAGGCTACAAACGAATCGAGTTCAACTCGGGAGAACTCACCACCGATGCCTTCTCGAAGATTCAATATCCTTACGAAGGCAAAGGGATTGAGTCCCGAAGGTACTTTGCGATGGTCATACGAAGAATTAATATTCTAACATGAGCAAAGCGTGTTCCCCCCACTTAAGCGAAAGAGACAAAGCTTGGGAATAGAGCTTGGAATTAAGTCTTAAATGCGTAAAATAGAGTTATATTCATTTAAACGGACAAATAAATATAACCTATGATGAACTTGCAAATTCCATATTTTAAAAAAATACATTTTGAAAATCATTTAAAACCAATTTGTGGTCTGACCCTCTTTGTTTTTATTTTAACAAAAACACGTCCCCAGCGGAGTCGCCAAGCTGTCGCAACTGCCTTTTTATAGGAGGCTTCGACTTTTTGGAAAACACTTTTAAAATCAACGGAGTCGCCACAAATCTTTTTTTTAAAAGTGTGATTGGATCACTTTTTAAAAATAGGGTTATTTTAAAAAAACATTTTTGGTTTTAATAAAACAACGGTTTTGGTCTGCGAAAATCAGAAAACAGGTTCGGGGGTCGGTTACGTGTGGGGAAGGATTAACACCCCCACGATGCCCAAAATTGGTACCTAATTGGTTTTAAAATCATTTTCAAAACTGGAATTTGCAAATTCAAAAAGGTTCGACTTTACTTGTCCGTTTAATGAATATTAGTTTATTTTAACGGCCTTATCGCCCGTGAGATGAACTTTAATCACCGCCAACATTTCTGGCGCTAACCCGTCATTCCCGTTTGATAAGACACCGCATTAAATTAATTTCACTTTTGCAAACAACAGAGAAATTTAGGTGTGTTGAGCATTTTTTTTATTTTTAGTTTACGCTTGATTATTTTAAAAAAAAAACCTAAAAATGTCTAAGTCTTTTATTCCTAATTTAAGGTTTAAGTTTACTTAAGTGTATTTTATTTTTATAAAGAACATTTTTCAACAAACAAGTCTCTTTCTAAGCTTTAGTCCCTCATCCTAAGTTTTAAACCTATTTCTAAAACAAGCAAACAATCTTTTATTTTTTGAGTTTAACCCTTTTTATTCCTTTTAAAAAATATTTTTTCTTTTTTCTTTTTATTTCCTAAACTAAGACTCTTTTTTACATTCTTACCTTTTTTTCATTTTTAATGTTTTTTTACCCTTTATATTTATTTTTCAAAAGAATTTTCTCTCTTTTTAAACCCATTTTTATTTTTTTCATTTTTAGTTTTTTTCCTTTTAAAACGACCATTTTCAACAAAAAAAAGACTTTATTTTTCCCTAAATGAACTTCTTTTTAAATTTTTTCCCTTTTCAAAAATTCATTTTTACCCTAGACCGTAAACTTTTATTTAAAACCCTTTTATTTTCTTTTTTTGAAAACTTATTTCTTTTCTTTTTTTCTAAGAAAAACATCTTCATTATTTTTTCTTTTAAAATCATTTTGCCCATCAATTACTAAAGCTAAATTTCATAAAAATCTTTTTATATTTTTTTAAAATCATGCCATTTTATCATCTTTCACCTCACACTATTATTTTTCCTAATTAAATCTCTAATTTCAAGTTTTTCAAATTAAACACATTTATTTAATTTATTCATGCATTTTAAATCTAAACATCTTCTAAATTTATTTTTACATTCCTAAAGATCAAAATCATCCTAACAACATTTTTTAAGCATGCAAAATTTTTTAAGATCAAACTAAAATTTAAACGGAAATTTAAAACGAAAAAAAGTTACAGGAACCGTGAACGATTTTCCGACCTCGAGAAAGCAAACTAAAAATCACAAACAACACAAGAAAAAATACCAAAATTCAACCAAGAACAAACATGTAATTAACATAAAAAAATAAACAAAGAAAAGTTAGAAATTTAACGAGAAATCGACGAACGACGAACTCAAATTCAAGCTTCTCGAAATGCTCCAAACCACTTCCGGAAAATTGCTCCAAACTCGAACTTCCACTCCAAAAATTTCCAGCCAACTCAAGAAAAATTCAGAGAATTTTTCAGAGTTTTCTTGAATCCCTTTTTAGTGATTTTTCTCTCAAATTGTGTGTGTTCAACAAGTAAAAAGGGGGTATTTATACTAAACTTTGAGCTTCAAAATCAAGCTAATATCCGAATTTAATCCCCAAATTGGAGCCTAAATCAGACAAACAACTTGATACCCGGTAAAACCCCCCAAGAAATCATCCATTTTGTTCCAAATTCGGGATATAATTTTCCCTTTAATTCGAATCTAGGGTTTATTATTTAGTTTCGGTTTTTTGCAGATTCCGGCGATTATAGGCAACGGCGGCGAGCGGGGTTGGAGGCATTGAGACGACGGCGGCGAGGCGGACCGGCCGTTACCAACGGTGTCGCGCCGAGGGTTTGCTGGGCTGAGATTTTGGGGCTGGATCTCGCGCGTGATCCTTTATTTTTACTGTTTTTGGCTGTTTTTGACCCCTTTTTTGCCGTTTTTATCACATTTTCATAATTATTGCCTCACTTCATTTCTTTTTTTCATAATTATTTAAACACCATAATTATTTTTTTTCCTTTTCTTTCTTTTTTTCTTTTACTTTAAAAGTGGGTTACAACATAACAAAATGGGCTTTATTTTCTTTATTTAAAAGTGGGCTCTTTTTTTGAAATGGGCTCTTTTTTTTGAAAATAAGTTTTTATTTTAAAAGGTGGGCTTTAAAAGGATTTTTATAATTTTATATATTTTTTATTTTTTTATTTTTTTTTGACTTCTTTCATTTTCTGTTTTTTTATTATTAAAACTAGGGTGAAAATTTAGTTACAACAACTATTCGAATAGGATAAAGGATGTAATTGAGAATTCACATGATTTGATCATATGTCTAATAGGAAAGAACAATAAGTTATGTTACATGCGGTGATTCATGGTTGATATGAAAAGTCATAAGACTCACTTATGTATGCATAAGAAATTTGAAACCATGCTTACCTTTGAAATGAATAATAATAACCTATGTTTACTTAATATATTCTCATTTGAATGAAACAAGTGGTTGAGCTTGTGATGTAATATGTAATAAGCCTTGGTGGCAATGTTAATAAGGATATGGAGCAATGCTCATATATAATGAGAAATTCACATGAGGTGAATAAATGCCTAATATGAAAGGCAATAAGCTTTGTGTTATGATATTTGATGAGGAGCTATGCTCAATCTGTCTCTAATAAGATAAGATAAACGTGAAAGCCTTGGTCTCGAGTCAGTATTAGGTATAGTTGGCATGTCAGAGTCTATAGAGCTTGTGTTTAGGGTGGACTACGGTCCTTATTTGGTGACAGTAGGAGGAAAGTTGTGTGGTCACTTGGTGACAGTAGGAGGGATTGACCGGTACTGCAAGTACCATTTTATCCGGCGACAATTGGTTGGGGATTCGTGTACCTAGGTTGTTACTTGATTCTCAAGGCTATGTTAAAGACAAACAATGAAACTTGCAACTAAGTTAATGAATAAATCTAACATCTCTTGTGACAAGAATCCGTGCCTACTTTAGGATATGTTTGCTATCTTGTATGACAAGTAATACTTGAACATGACATGGTATGTTTGATAACTTGATTGAAAAGTGATAAACAAGTAATTTACGTATTGAATTGGCTATATTAAAGAGGAACCATAAGAGTTTATAAGTAGATGGTTTCTTAATCAAGTTTAAACAAGTAGCCGGTTTCTTAATAAGTTTAAAACTTGATCAAGTTTTGTATTGCCAGATGCCTTATGTATTAAGAAATCTATGGTTTTGTTGTGATTGATGTCTTATATGATACCTTATGAGACAAGCAAACCATTACTTTGAGTTACAATGATAAATCATTTTGAAATAATATAACTCAAGTCGACTGTGTTGTGTGAGTATTCATTTGTTTGGGTACCTACCTGAATCTCAGCTAGTTCTAGTGAAAGAATATGAATAGACTAAATAAGGTCTATTATATTGTCTTCGAATTTTAGTACTACCTTACTAAGTATTATCTTACCATATTCTTTCATCACCTTTCAGGGTATCAATGTTTCAGATTATCTATTGAGCTTGGACGTGACCCCTAGTGTCAAGAAGTTTGATTTGTAATTTCTTAAGCACTCCAAGATGGTGGCACATAGTCGATATAATTGGGCATTGTGCATTTAGTATCTCTTAATCATATATGTGTATAATTGAGCTCTAAGTAATTTTCTAAGCTTTGTAATAGGCCTTTTTATTTGTTTTATGATTACTTGAATTGGAATTATCATGGTAGTTATGAAGTTGATCTAGTAGATTAGATAATAAGTAAAGGCTTAAAATGAATAGAACATAACGTGATATGCGTGAATGCATGCTTAAGCGTAACTCGTATCATGTGCTAAGACTTGATAGAATGAGGTAGCTCGATTACTAGGTTGTTAGTCTTATATTTTAAACGAGTGGTACATTTATGAACTCACACATAATATTGTAATGTGGAGGAGTTTGAGAATTAAATTGGATAGTTCGAATATTGATTAGAATGAAATCCTTATATTTGATCTTGCGACAATTTGATATTAATCTGTAATAAATGTTTAATGATTAACTAAATACTTGGTAAAGCTTAAGTAGTTAATAATTGGTTAAATGATTGTTAACTAAAAAGTTAAGGCTTTAGCCGTTGGGTTGAAATAGCCGCGTAGTTCGAATGAATATTTTATAAGTGTTTAAATACTTGTCATGACTTTGAAATGAATGATTAAGTGTCCTGGTGAATAAAATCCTTGATATGCCTGGTTCAAGGACTTGTGTTTAAAGTTGTGATCCTAGGTTTTTATTGAGTTTAAAATACATGTTATAATTGTTTGTTATGATAGCAAAAAAATTGCTGGTATACATATGTTTAAATTCGTTAGTATCATGCCTTATTCGATCTTGTAAAGAACTTGGATGTCTACTTTATTTTAATCTTGAGATTTAATCAGGTATTAGTATACAAATGTGTATTTGATCTGGAATGAATTTAACACTCATGTGATAGAAAAATAAGTGCATGTTTCAAGCTCCGGGTAGAAGCGTATGGTATATTGTATGACTATTGTTTGTTTATAAAACGAGATAGAAGATAGACTTTTGAGTAATTTAAAACGTTTTTAAATTACCCTGAATTTCGAAGGCATATTCTGTAACACCCGGGTTTGGGGGTCGGGTGAAAATAATATTTAAAATAATATTTTGAGTTTCGGTTTTTTAATTAAAATAATATATATATATATATATATTGGACCTTGTGATTTCAAAACAAACATTATGAATGTTGGACTCAAATTGATTTGGAAATTAAATCTCATGGATTTTAAGATTAATGAGAATGTCATCTCATTAATGGCATTTTGGTAATAAAATGAACTTTCATTTAAAAACTCCTTTTAATTAAAAGAGAGCCTTGTCTTCTTTCTTCTCCATATTTTCTCATTTCAACGACATTGAAGAAGCTCCCCCTCCATTTCACTGTTCCATCTCCTTCCTTCTTCATTTTGGGTCGGTTTTGAAAGGTAATTACATCCTCATTTTGCTCTCATCTTCCTCTCTTTGAAAGTACCATTAGATTTCATTTTCATCAAAGTTTTAGAAATTTGGTTTTCCATGGAAAAATGTCAAAGGTTGAAGCTTTATGAGATTTTATCAAAGCTATTGATATATTAATGTTAGATAAGTTGTTTTCAACCTATGAGGTCCAACATATATGATTTTTAAAGAGTTTTATCATGATTTTCGGATTTGGGTTTTGATGGGTTTTTAGAAGGGTTTTAAGGTTGTTTTTGGGGTTGTTTTATGATGGAAATTGAGGGCTGATGTTAGTATGTTAGTTGGGGGTTGTTTTGGAATCCTTGAGTTGTGTAAAAAGGGTGGAAATCATAAGGTTTGGATTGGGTTTAAGGGCTGCTCGAGTTTGATGTTTTGGGGGTTGTTCATGGCTTGAATTCATGTGTTTTATGCTTGAGTAGTGTTCCGGGTTTGCTACATTATTGTGTGGACTGATTCGAGGTTATCTTGTTTGTGTTGAGTTGATTAGAGGCAAGAAATTGTGTTGGTGAAGCATCGGGAGTGAATCCGGAAGCTTGAAGGCCTTGGTTGCTTGGTTGTTGAGCTTGGAAGTGAAGGTGAGTGGTTAAATGTTTTAAATGGTCTTTGAATATTTGGTTCAAGCATGTGGACTAGGTTGGGCTTGGTAGACCCACCTAGAGTTGAGATTAGAGTGGTAGCCTAATCCCAAGCTATAGTTAGAGACTTTGGTTGCACTCTAATTGATGTTTATGCCTCATGATTAATCGTGCTATTGGTGATTATGTATAATGTGTTATACATGTATGTTGGGGCATGGTATTGATGCATTGTTATATGCATGTGGAATGTGCATGATGTTAATCATGGTGAGTGCGTGCTAAGCACGGAATTGGTTTTGAAATGATGTTGTGAAAGGTTGTGGATTGTGTTTAATATTGGCACTAGTATGCTTGGGTACAAATGATCGATCATTAGGATGTTTAGTGTGCACACGTGAGTCAAATGCGCGTGTGGTCTTGATGATGGTAGTCATCAAGATGGAGTACGGGTTCGCCCGAAAAACCTTCTTATATTTATGAAATTCGGTGATGAGTGTAATCCCATCAATGGGGCGCGAGAATGAGTGGAATCCCCTCCGCGTGAACGGTGATGAGTGTAATCCCACTGTGAGGTAAAGTTTGTTGTTGGATGTGAGTTCCAACGTGTTATCCGTGTATTCGAGTCATAGCTAGGTGCCAATATGTGATTATGTGTGAGCCAATGCGATATGAAATGTGATTCTTATATGGATGGATATTTGTGCTTGCATATGATGTGGTTATGGACTCAAAGAGCATGGCATAATATTGAATATATGTTCATGCATCATGTGTATTTTGGCTCATGTGGATCAAAGGTAAGATCATGCATTCTACCTTGGTTGTGCTCGTGCTTGGACCCTGCATTGTCGAGGTTTGTTTTTAATGAGCTTACCCTCACTAAGCTTTACGCGTACGCTCTCTTTTGTTCGGCAATGCAGATCCGTAGTCCGTGGGTTTCTAGTGCAAGAAGGGGCCTCCAAGTGTGTTTTGTGGTGTTATCTTAGTTATCAAGTATGAACATTTTAGTTAAGAGATGTAATAGTCAAGCAATGGGATATGTAATTGTTGCTTTGATGCTTATGAAGTATGTTGGTGTTGATTGTTTAGGAGCATGCTAGACTCATTTTTGTGTTATGATGGTTTGGCTTGTGGATGCCATGTTTGGGTTGAAAACCTTGTTGAATTGCCTATCTTGAATGCTTAAGTGTATGTCTTGTGAGTATGAATCTTGAATGTCATGTATGATCTTTTATGTGGATGTCCTATCCTATATCCTTATGTAATTTTAGTATGTTTGCAATAGGGTGCATGTCTGTAGAGTGTGTTCGTATGTTGTGTATGCTTCTTGGGGTCGTTAAGGGCGTTTGGGATCATTTGGAGATGTTAAAAACTGGTTTTTTAGGAATTCACAAACTGCAGGTGTTTCGAAACGAGTTGTGCTGTTTCGGAACGGGTGTGGTTCTAGGGCTCCCCGTATCGGAACGCGTTTCGGTACGGTTTGGCTACTGTGAGCCCCTGTTTCGAAACAAGTTTCGAAACACTTTGGCTACTGTGATTGCATGTTCCGAAACGAGTATCGGAACGCCTAGGCGAAATGGGACCCTGTTCCGAAACGGGATGGATGTGTTTCGGTACGGGTGTCTGGCTTTTTAAACTGGAGCCCGTGTTTCGAAACGGGCGATGTCTGTTTCGAAACACAGGCCTGAAAATGGGCTTTTTGACATCTCTAAAGGGTCTCAAGGTTTGGGCTTAGGCCCTGTTTGCTGTTAGGCTTCTCGTAAGCCTTGTTTCCGCTGTTGCTTCACGCATAGGTTTAATTTAACGCATCTAGACAAGATAATAAATAAAAAAGTTTTCTTGGGTCGGTAACTGAAGTGAAGTCTTAACGGGTTTCGCCTCGATTATCCCCGTGTAGCCCACTCGGATCGGTCAAGCGCCCGGACCGGGACGATGGGGTTACATATTCAGTTGTTTGTATTAAACTTATCAAAAAAGTTTGTTTGTGTTGTTTGGAAAACACTTCCTAATTCGGTTTACTCCTAAGTTGGGTTAGGGGTGTTCCAATAATCATGTCCTTATATGTAATTTTACTTGTTTAAATAATCAATCAGCTATCAGTTAATTTTACCAAACAATTTTATACAATCAGCTAATACAAGCCGCTAGTCAAATCAGCTAATGCAATCATTTATCTGCTATCAGCTAATGTAATCCGCTATCAGCTAATTGCCAAACATGGTTAATCAGGAAGAGATATAGTTTTTTTTTCAAAAAAATTACCTTAATACAAAAAATATTATTAGATTATCCTCTTGTGCAACAAAAAAAATAACCTATAAACATATAAAAATCAAACATTTTCACATAAAAATGCCATTCTTTTTGCATGCATTAAGTTTTAGATTATTTTTATATATACACACATAATTATATATATATATATATATATATATATAAATTTATTTTTTTTGCAAATATTTAATTTAAGGGTAAATTGCACATATCTTTACTCAACAATCTTCTAACTCCTATTTTGGTCACTCAACTTTAAATTTTTCATATGTAATAACTGAACTTTATACATCAAACGTTTTAGGTCACTCACGATTATTTTATTATTATTTTCAAATTTTTTAATATTATTAAATATAAAAAGAATTTAAAATAAATAATAAAAATTTTAAAATTATTTAAATAATCGCCGCCGCTATCATCACCCGTCGGCCTTCAAAATCGGTGCCCGTTTGACCGTAAATTGCATCAAGTGGCTCGTTTTGACACGCTGAGTTTGAATCTGGTAGTTGTTTCACTGGAAAATGTCCTGAAACTTGCGAATCTTGATATAAACTTTTCAGTTTTCTCACTTTCGATCTCTTTTTCGTGGATTTTGAAGCATTTTCTGGCAAAATGAAGGTTGGATTCGGACTCAGAGGAGTGAGACGAAATAACCAGTGAAATATGAGACCGAACGACCACCATCTACGACTGGCAGCGATGGCGGCGAATGGTGGCTGGCGTACAATATAATTTTTCTTTTTTCTTTTAAATTATTTTTATATTAAATAATATAAAAAATTCAAAAATAATAATAAAATATTCTTGAGTGACAAAAAACGTTTGATGTATAAAGTTCGGTTATTAAATAAGAAAAATTGAAAGTTGGGTGACCAAAATAAGAGTGAAAAAATTGTTGAGGGATGATTTGTACAATTTACTTTTTTTTTAATTTAATTTAAATTTTTTATTTTTCTTTTGGGAGGTCTGCGAAAGCTCCTATCGCAGATTTTGTCTGTTGTTCTTTTTTGTTTTTTCAGTTGCTTAGTTTTCTTTTTGAGTTTATTTTTGTTTCCATTTACCGTTGTGCCCTTGCTATTGTTTGGGTACCTTTTATTTCATTTCCTCCATTTTTTAATGAAAGACAACCGACACTGTTAAGGGATCAAATCTTGTGAAATGAATTTTAAATTTAGGAGTAAATGTAGATCAAATTTTTCTTGGTCCACGAGGAGCAGATGGAAAAGAAAATCCCCAAATTTATTCCTCTTAATCCCGTCACCTACTACAATCCGCTCAACACACCATTGTTATATGACAGATTGACATCCCCTCTGCAAATCTTTTGGAGCCAATCAGATTTTAGTTAAGAAATGGAGAGGGCTGGGCGAGAAGTGGCAATATCACTAGAGGAGGTAAGGGAGAAGAACCTGATGCAGTTGAGGAAGCTCAACTCCGATCTCTTCCCTGTTGCTTTCCCCGACAAGTACTACGACTCATCTCTGGCTTCTGGCGAATTCACCAAGCTTGGTTTGCTCCTTTTTTCCTATGTTGTTTGCCTTTTTCGTTTCAATTGTTTCTCTCTCTTTTTTTAGGGTTAATTTCTAGAATAGTCACTTATGTTTTCTCTTAGTCCAGAATTGGTCATTTATTTTGAAAAACGACCAGTAAGATCATTTATGTTTTCGGGGCGTAAACTTTTGGTTAATCAGCCGTTTGTTGCCGTTAAACATTGACGGCTTGCTGATCTGACAGCAAAAAAATAAGAGTAAACTACTGCAATGGCCACTAAAGTTTATCTCATGTATATTTCTGTTCCTCAATTTTAAAAAACTAAACATTATGGTCACTGCTAAAAATGTTTATTTATAATTTCACCCTTAAATTTTTAAAAAAAATTATTTTCAACCCTAAAATTTTACAATCAATTAGTTCAATAATATTATAAAGACTTAAATAAAAAAATAAGTGCTCAAAGTATACTCTTTTTAAATTTTAAGTGCCCAAATTGTTCCTTTTAATACTAAACTTTTAAATTGCTCATATTTTTTCACTCTAGATTATTTTATTATTATTATAGCATGACATATTATTTTTTATTATTGTTAAATTAAAAATAAAATAAAATTATTTTTATTATTAAATTTAAAATATTTTAAAAAATATTACTTCTTAAAATAATTTAGGTGTTTAAAGTATTTTTTTTGTAAAAATAGATGCTCAAAGTTTCCATAGTTACATTTTTTAGGTGTCCGGCCGTCAAATGAGTGTTAAAAAAATTGTCAACCAATCGGTGTTTGACACGTGACATTAATTTTATTTTTCTTTTAAATTTTTTTTAATGGAAGATACTTATATTTTTAAAATTTTATAAAATCTCAAGATTTTACAAGCTTCACAAAACAGTCCCTAAATCTCTAAAAATTCTCAAACTTACATCGTTGATTGTCGTCGCTTCAGCCGCTGGTCATGTTCGACGTTCAGCTACACGTCATTGGGCGTTTTCGGCGACGTCGTGTTAAGGGAAATTGTCGCCTTGGTCCGGCGTCTAAGTAGGTGTGGTTAGTGACGGCGACCGGTGGCGGAAGCGGCGACAATCGATGGTGGAAGTTTGAGAATTTTTAGAGATTTAGGGACTATTTTGTGAAACTTGTAAAATTTTGAGATTTTATAAAAATTTGAGTACTTTTCATTAAAAAAATTTAAAAGAAAAATAAAATTAATGTCATGTGTCAAGCACAAATTGGTTGACAATTTTTTTAATACTCATTTAACAGTCGGGCACCTAAAATTTGGGCACCTAAAATTTAAAAATGATATACTTTGGGCACCTATTTTTCATTTAAGCCTTTATAATATTATTGTACTAATTGATTGTAAAGTTTTAGGGTTAAAAATGAAATTTTTAAAAATTCAAGGGTGAAATTATAACGAAATCTTTTCAATAGTGACCATAATGTTTATTTGTTAAAATTGGAGAGCAGAAATGTACATAGGATAAACTTTAGTGGCCATTACAGTTGTTTACCCTTATTTTTTCGTTGCCAGGTCAGCAAGCCGTCAATATTTAACGGCAACAAATTGCTGAGTGATCAAAAGTTTACGCCCCGAAAACATAAGTGATCTTATTGGTCGTTTTTCAAAATCGGTGACAAACTCTGTACTGAAGGGAAACATAAATGACTATTCCAATAGTTAACTCTTCTTTTTAATATTGGGGATTTCTTTTATGTTCTTTGGTTGAATTTTTTTTTGTTGGTTTTGATCTCTCCCTTCGATTTTGTTGTTTTCGGTAAATTGTTGCATAGTTTGATTTATTTTATTATTAATCTGAACCGACTCGTATCTCACATCTAATTTTAATGAGTATATTTCCCAGCCGAAATTTTCGGCCTATACAAAAGTTGGCATGTTATGCTAACAATCAGGCTTTTTGCTTGCTAACTCAGCATATTACAATGACATTTGTGTGGGAGCAATTGCTTCTAGGGTGGAGAAGAAGGAAGATGGAGCCAACCGTGTGCACATCATGTCAGTGGGTGTTTTACCACCATATCGTGGGCTAGGAATTGGTGAGTTGCCAATCATTTTCATCTGCACATAGTCTTACTTCATACATATTCACATTTTAGTTTGCTGGAATTCTGTCGCCATTGATTCTGAATAAAAGCCATAGTTTGTTAAAACCCGGTATCGTCAATTTCGTCTTAAATCTTGGGATTTATGCAGGTGGAAAGTTATTGAAACATGTTCTTGATCTGTGTTTGAAGCAACACATTCCGGAGATCTACTTGTATGTTATGACCAACAATGAAGAAGCCATCAAGTTGTATACAAAATTCGGATTCGAAATCACGGAGACTTTAAAGCACAATCACGCAAACCTTGACCATTCTGACGCGTTTGTTCTTACCAAGTTCATTGCTCCATCTCAGGCAAAGAAATAACAATTCGAAGTTGTTGTAGTTGTTGTAGTATTGAATTTGATAATAAGGATGCTAAAATCCATGAATGCTACGAGTTATGATGGGTTTATAAACATGTCTTTTACCTTATGAGTTGAAATATTGTTTGTCATGTTGAATTCATTTGAAGGTTAAATGTGTACTATTACTGGTTAATACGATTAAATGGTCAAATAAAATTTGAGTTATAAAATAAAATTTCTCAACTCGACTACTCAACTATTAAAATGGAGTTACTGTGACCACCAATCGTTAAAATCTAATAGAGAGGCTGACGTGACAATTAAAAAAATTGTATAATTATACATTTGGTCCTCATTACTTATACATTCTATCAATTTGTATAATTACACGTGTCACCATCTAATTGAATAATTAATTTATTTTATTAAATTAAAATTAAAATTAAAACCAAATTGATAGAATGTATAAGTAACAAGGTCTAAATTTGTAATTATACAAATTTCTTTTAACCGCCACGTCAGCCTCTTCGTTAAATTTTGACAGTTGGTGGTCACATTGAGTCTATTTTAATAGTTGAGTGGTCTAATTACTTCAATTAAAAGTATAATGGTCAAATCGAGACTAAAACCATAGTGTAGTGGTCAATTATGTAGTTTACCCTTTATATTGCATTTCCTCCAAAATTTTAGTAAAAGTCGATCGACACTTTCTTCAGAAAAAAGAAATGAAAGGGATCAAATCTTGCGAAATGAATTTTAAATTTAGGATTTTAAATGTAGATCAAATCTTTCTTGGTCCACGAGAAGCAGATGGAAAAGAAAATCCCCAAATTTATTCCTCTTAATCCCTTCACCTACTACAATCCGCTCAACACACCATTGTTATATGATATCCCCTCTGCAAATCTTTTAGTTAAGAAATGGAGAGAGCTGGGCGAGAAGTGGCAATATCACTAGAGGAGGTGAGGGAGAAGAACCTGATGCAGTTGAGGAAGCTCAACTCCGATCTCTTCCCTGTTGCTTTCCCCGACGAGTACTACGACTTTGCTCTGGCTTCTGGCGAATTCACCAAGCTTGGTTTGCTCTTTTTTTCCAATGTTGTTTGGCTTTTTCGTTCCAATTGTTTCTCTTTTTTCTTTTTAATATTGGGGATTTCTTTTATGTTCTTTGGTTGGATTTTTTTTTTGTTGGTTTTGATCTCTGCCTTCGATTTTGTTGTTTTCGGTAAATTGTTGCATAGTTTGATTTATATTGACATTTGATCTTATACATGATTGGAAATGGTTTAATTAGAAGGTAGATGGACCGAGCTTAACAAAATTGATAGATTCTATTCGTGTTCATTTATTTATTTTTAAAGATATTTATATTTGATTCGTGTTATTTGAATTTTTGATATAGTATTTTTTTTTCTCCCTCTAAGGTCATGTACTTATTTCATATTTCTTGTTTGGCTGCCGGCGACACTAAATTTAATGCTGGTTGTTAACGTCAGTGTTATTTCTCTTGCTTTTCAATATTCTGTTTTTTTTAGTTTTCTTAATTTTTAACAAAAAAATCCTACTTTGTGACACATTTTTTTATGCTTTTGTGGTAAGTTCCTTCTGCCGTTTGACACGTTTTTGCATATTTTAGCGGTTGTTTGGTGCTCGTATAGAGATCTTTACAACGTTTGTTTTCTGATTTGGGTCTATCGATAGTTATAGAAAGTTTGAGTTGAGGGACAGTAGCATGAAGTGCGACAAGTGATCAGAGGGTGTAGTGTCAAAATTTTTAAATATAAAAAGTTAAATTTATTGAAGTGTTTTTTTAATTAGGACCGAATTGATAGAATGTATAAGTTATGAGACTAAAATTATTATTATATCATGTCAAGTTTCAATTATAGCCACAAAGTGATCGGTTTGTCACAATTTTTTTTAAAATTTATGATTAAATTGTTATTTTAAAAGAAAAGTGAAAATTGAATAAATTGTTATTTTTAGAGTAGAGAAAAGTGACTTGCTTGTTATTAAATATACATATAAGTGACAACATGTAGTGTAATTTATCAATGTTTAAGTTACGAAGTGGCGAAAGTGACACTGATTAATTGCTCCTCCTGATTTTCGAGGGGAACTCTGATTGGCCTTTGAATTTGATACAAATAAGGTCCTTTTAAGTTATCAGTTTAGTGTCCTCCCATGTGACTAAATGGTTCCAGTTTAGATTGAATTGTTTGTTATAGTTTTTTTGTTGTTATTATTGTTGTCTATCCGATTATTAATCTGAACCAACTCATATCCTACACTTAATTTTAATGAGTATATTTCTCGGCCGAAATTTTGGGCATATACAAAAGTTGGCACGTTATGCTAACAATCAGGCTATTTTGCTTGCTAACTCAGCATATTACAATGACATTTGTGTGGGAGCAATTGCTTCTTCGGTGGAGAAGAAGGAAGATGGGGCCAACCGTATGTACATCATGTCAGTGGGTGTTTTACCACCATATCGTGGGCTAGGAATTGGTGAGTTGCCAATCATTTTCATCTTGCAAGGAAATTAATGGCATAATCTTACTTCCATACATATTCACATTTTAATTTTTTTTGATCAAATACATATTCACATTTTTGTTTGCTGGAATTCTGTCGCCATTGATTCTGAATAAAAGCCATAGTCTGTTAAAACCCGGTATCGTCGATTTCGTCATTCGTCGAAAAGTTGTGCTTAAATATTGGATTTATGCAGGTGGAAAGCTATTGAAACATGTTCTTGATCTGTGTTTGAAGCAACACATTCCGGAGATCTACTTGCATGTTATGACCAACAATGAAGAAGCCATCAAGTTTTATACAAAATTCGGATTCGAAATCACGGAGACTTTAAAGCACAATCACGTAAACCTTGACCATCCTCACGTGTTTGCTCTTACCAAGTTCATTGCTCCATCTCAGGCAAAGAAATAACAATTCGAAGTTGTTGTTGTAGTATTGAATTTGATAATAAGGATGCTAAAATCCATGAATGCTACGAGTTATGATGGGTTTATAAACATGTCTTACTTTTACCTTATGAGCTCAAATATTGTTTGTCATGTTGAATTCATTTGATGGTTAAATGTGTACTATTACCTGTTAATACGATTAAATGGTCAAATAAAATTTGAGTTATAAAATAAAATTTGTCAGCTCGACTAATTCGAAAAAAATATTACTGAACTGAATCGAATTCTCAACAAATGTAACACTCGTTGCCCGACATAAACGGATTGACCCGAATAACAAATGTCACTTTGATCACCAAAGTGACCCCGATTCTAACGAACTAAGAACGTGTATAAATTTAAACTTTACGTGTACAAACAAACACCAAATTAAAAACATAGCACCACGAACTAACTTGCCTCAGTGGTTAAGGGAACGATTGTTGTTCCTAAAGCTCACAGGTTTGAGCACCAGTAGCTGCAACAGGGTGATTGAGCGTTCATTATTAGACAAGTGCTCAATCCAGGCCCCTAACTGTTTTGAACCTTTAAAATTAGGTCATTTCTCTCCCAACTCTCATGGTTTACTTATTTTTTTCGGGCCCCATTCAATTTTGAAATCTTTAAAATTAAGCATCGACTCCCAACTTTCTTGGCTTAATTACCATTTAAATAACATCTATCAGTTTTGAATTAGACAAATTAAGTCACTCATAACCCTTTGTTTAAATACTTCTTTAAGTCCCTGTTAATTTTGGTGTTAAGAAATTTGGCTCCATGGAATAACCCTAATTCCGTCCCGAGTGTGGCACACTAACATAACCGAGTAGTGTTAAAAGTGTATCATCAACAACTTGCATCTCAGTCCAGATTGGACCCCCAAAGGCTTATTTGGAAATATATTTGGACTTGAACCCTCCAACAAAAATAAAGATTTTTGTTTGGAGATGCTACCGAGGGGTTCTTCTAGTTAAAAGGCCTTGATCTAAGTTGTGACCGATGCGACAGACAACACGAAGATGGAGTTCATGCTCTTTTCAAAGGAACTGCTTAACCTTGTAGGCTGTCCAAATTCGATCGTGAACTCAACTGTCAGGAGCGATTCAAAGATTTAAGCGGTCATGTGTGCAGCACATGTCACTAAAACTAGTATATATATATATATATATGTGTGTTAAAATTTACAAAGTCCGAAGTGGCAAGGACTTATTGCAATATCTACATGAATGTGAAATACAAACAGTTGGGCACAAGTAATTCAGAGACAACCTGTACTGACGACTGTTGTCAGTAAGCCATGCCACCGGCAAATGCATCTCCGTCGTGAAGTAAACTCTCTGTCAGCCAATACCCATCCCATGAACCACCAATCTTCTGCCAAAAACAAGTTACTAGCTGATATTAGGAACAAAGCAAAGTGTTTATTTCCAGTTTTCTAATGAAAAAGCTACACTGTCAGTTTATTATATGTAAACTACTACAAGCTCCTATAATTTATATGGAAACATAAAAAAAAGAAAATTAGTAATAGCTAGTTGAGGCCTCCCCTATGTTCGACAATGGAGCATAAAACAACCATAAAATTATGTTACTCGAACTTGAGTATAGGAGTTGCGTATTGATGTGTCTGATATGAGTATGCAATTTTTTTTCAAGTTTGTTTTATAAATTATAGGTCATTGAGGAGAGAAGTGCTGGATACATGTACTTCAAGAGAAAATGAAAAGTCCAAGCAAAATAACTGGAAATCATTAATATGAAGGTAAACTATTTCCCATGTTTCGATATACGACGTATTTACACACGAACTTTAAGTTGATTAATGATTCCAACTTTTAGAAGTAAAATCTGGTGAAACTACTGAAAAACAAAGCAAAAGGCTTTTGGCCATTCAATCAGAAAGTTCATAGTATTTTTACTAGCTAAAGTCCATAAGAAACCGAAAACAGAAACATGGTGTATAGCACAAATGGTATTATTAGTTCCTAGGAAGAATTGCATAGCAAAAAAGTTCAATGAACAAACCTGCACCATTGTAAACTCGAATACTTCTTCCTCATTTGGACGACTTCCAAGTATCCAAACCCGTTGTTTGAATCGGTTCTGCTCCACCATGAAAATATGGCAGGTGATTAGAAAGAAAACAAGGTTAAAACATGGAAAAGGTCCGTAAACAAGTCACCTATGTGAATCAATCCAATACCTCCTTGACAAACAAACTGCTCAAGACCTTCCTCTCCTTGTGACCAAGCAATACTCGATAACCTGAATGGTGAAAAATCCGCCTAAACCGCTCGAACTATACGAAGATGAAAGCAGCAAAATAGAAAAGCATCAGCACCGGCTCGGCATCTATCGAACCAAGAATCCAAAAACTTGGAAAAATCCGTAACAGACTGACCTGGCCTAGATCAAAGAAGGGTCCAAAATATGTAGACCTTTCAAAAGGATCAAACCCTGCAAACTGTCAAAAGACCAGACTGAAAAACCGAATTGCAATCCCCCAAATTCCAAACAAACTATATCGAATCAGGAATTACCCTGTACATAACTTCGATCCCGTAGTCCTGTCGAGGTTGGTCATTGTATTTCAATGCATCAAGTTGGTGTAGAACAGCTTCTTCCGCACTAAACTATAACAACAGTTTTAACTTAGTTACAGGTGTGGCTAATTTGCTTTCAGGTTCAAATACAAAAGAAAACAGTAACATTTATTTAAAATGAATTCAAATTTAGACTCCATTTTATTGATGCTTTTTGCTGTTATTCTTTCAACCTCTTCTTTTTGCAAATAATGAAAATTTGAGCAGATTAGTGAAAATACACAAATTTTTAGAAGAAATGTCAATCAAAGACAAACCAAACATTTTATAGCAATAAAGCATAAACCTAACAATTATGCTATCAAAATTGATACGGGTAAAAAGAATGAATCAACGGAACCTTTGTTTACATAAATAACAAATAGAAAGCTACAAACTTACATTTAGCCTTGGGCCAAAAGGTTTTTTCCTTCTAGATTCAAGCCTGGAAATTGAACCAAAAAGGGGGTCTGAAATCTGTATTATCGTCATATATATATATATATAAAGAGAGAGAGAGAGAGAAATCGAAGAAACGTACCAATCAGCAGAGAGGAAATCGGGGACGTCAGCAGAAGAAGAAGAAGAAGAAGAAGCTTTGACGAATCCATGGCTGGAAATTTTGGGTTGCTTGGAGAAGAGGGACACAGATTTTGCAGTGGAGAAGGAGCAACATAACGACATCGTATTGATTTTGGTTATCCTTTTATCCGAGGAAAATTTACGATCGTTTCTCTTTCGCTATGGTGTTTTCCCCCCTCGTTCTTTTCAGTTTGCAGTTCTTTACGCGTGGGAAATGAAGATGAGGCGGAAGTTGGATGGATTGATCTGCACCATTGAATGTCCACGTATGAGAATCCGACGGCGTTAGAAAAATATTTTATTTATGACATAAAAAATTATTATTTTTGAACGAATAGGCCTTCACTGAAACAATTTTTTTTGAGGGAAGACATAAAACTTCATTAACAACCATAAATAGTATCGTCTACAAGATCATTAGACACACGGTCTAGCACCTCAATAGAAAAATAAAAAGACTCAATACAAGTAAAGCTCTAATGTGCAAGAGAATGAGCTACTCTATTTGCCTCACGGCTTACATGAGACATAAAAAAGTCAGGGTGTGTCCTAAGAATAAGCTTAGCTTCCTCCAGAATAATGGCAGCTAAAGAGAGATCAGGACCAGAAGAATGCAACCTGTTGACCACACCTATGGAATCACCTTCAATGATCACCTTGCTCCATCCATTAGAGGCCGCTAGCTTGATGCCTTCTGAGAATGCCCACGCTTCAGCAAGTTTCGCGGTGAGGGTCTCCGGGATGACTTGGGCGTGTCCGTCCACCATAAGACCATACTCGTCTCGGGCCACAACTCCAAAAGTAGTTGCTCCAGTTTTTGGGATAAAAGTCGCGTCAACATTGATCTTGAAAACCGATTCAGGAGGACATTTCAATCTATTGGATATGTTGCAAGTAACTTTAGGCATATTATGGTCAAAAGTTGCTGCAAAGTTAGTCGCACGCAATTGAGCATAGTCCACAACAACTCTAACATGCAACAAGATAGACTTATGCACTAGATGGTTTCTCCTATTCCATAAGTTCTATATCAACACCATAAGGAAGGTAAACTGGTCCTTATTCAACTTCTCCAAGCAAAGCTCTAACCATCTCTTGCAACTATCCACCGGATTCATAGGAATTAAGCCCGAGAGACCACAATAAACGAAGGCTTCTTTGACAGAAGGACAATCCTTACAAGCATGTAACAGAGACTCGGTTTCCCTGGCACATAAAGGACACAAACCGGGGCCAAGATGGGCTGCTGCAAGCTTTTCACCAACAGGGATGGCATTATGACAAAGTCTCCACAAAAAGATCTTGATCTTTGGCAAAGTGTGAAGCTTCTGAAAGGCCTTCCATAAGGGGGAGAGGACCCTTTCCACATTTCTACTTTTCTGGATCCAATTGTAGCATGTTTTAGTAGTGTAGGTGCTAGAAGAATGATGATCCCAAACCACCAAGCCCCTCGAAATCGGAGCAATAGGACATCGCAGAATCTTCTCGGCATCCGCGGGGGAAAACACTCTTAACCTTCTGAACATCCCATCTAGCCTCATCTTGTACCATGAATTCACCACACACAACAGGTTGCAAGGCACCGTCAAGATAAGATCCTTATAAGGTAATTGCCGAGTCTCCTCCCCATTTTCCTCTAAACATTGGGGTCTGACTATTGAAGCCAATTCTCGCGTGGAACTCCTTCTTCAGCAATTCTTTTTGCCTTGTAAATACTACTTCATACAAAGGAAGGCTTATAGTGGGGTTTTGCCTCGAGTACGAAGCCATTAGGGAAGTACTTTGCCGATAAGACCTTGTTACAAAGGGAATCTTTATTTGACAAGAGCCTCCAAACCTGTTTCCCAAGCAAAGCCAAATTGAACATTTTCAAGTCCTTGAAACCAAGCCCCCATCCTTCTTTGGCCTACAAAGCTTGTGCCATGCCACATGTGCCCAACCTCTCTCATTAATCCTACCCGACCACCAATATGATCTCATAGTAGTAACAATGGGATCAATAATACAATCCAGTAGGAGAAAGCATCCCATGGCATAGGTAGGGAGTGCTTGAGCCACGACTTTCAACATAACCTCTCGACCTCCATAGGACAACAAACTCTTGGTCCACCCTCTAACTCTCTTATCCACATTCTTGAACAAAAAACCCAAAGCATTAGTTTTGTTCTTACCAACGATCAAAGGCAAACCCAAGTAAATCCCTAAGTTGGCTTCCTCTCGCATCCCAAGTGCATCTCCAATGAGTCCATTATTGTGATCAGACATCTCATTACTGAAGTAGATGAAAGATTTGTCCACATTCACTTTCTGCCCTGAAGAATCCTCATAGATCTAAAGGACCTCTTTTAACCTTGTCGCTTATTGAATTGAATTTTTGATAAAGAGCAAACTATTATCAGCATAAAGGAGATGGTTAACCAAAGGACCATGCATACTCGCTTTTATCCCCTTAATTCTCCCTTCTTCCAGTTCCTTCAAAAGTAGAGCTGAAAGGCCTTGAGAACAAAACATGAAACAAAACCCCACTATAAGCCTTCCTTTATATGGAGTAGTATTTACAAGGCAAAAGAATTGTTGAAGGAGGAGTTCTACACGAGAATTGGCTTCAATAGTTAGACCCCTAATGTTTGGAGGAAAATGGGGAGGAGACTCAGCAATTACCTTAGAATGATCTTATCTTGACGGCGCCTTGCAACCTGTTGTGTGTGGTGAATTCATGGTACAAGATGAAGCTATATGGGATATTCGGAAGGTCAGGAGTGTTTTTCCCCTACGGATGTCGAGAAGATTCTGGAATGTCCTATTGCTCCGGTTCTGAGGGATTTGGTGGTTTGGGGTCATCATTCTTCCTGCACCTACACTACTAAAACATGCTACAATTAGATCCAGAAAAGCATAAATGTGGACCTAAAATCATTGAAACAACAAAAGATACAAAAAGGGAGAAAAAGAATACAAACACTTTCAGAAGTAACACAATGACAAATATCCAGAAGAAAAGAACAAAAGAATTCAAAAACAACAAGGCCGGGAGAATAACAAAAAAAAACGAAACACAAACGAACACATAGAATACCATATGATGAGGCACAAATAAATTATTGAGTTAAACAAAATATTGAAGTAAGAAAACAGAGCTAGCAAACATTCTTTCACTGCATGTCTTTTTTGGGGTCACCGAAGGAGGAAACAAGAGTGGTAATGCAGCAAGAAATGCCATCAAACTATCATCGCATCAAAGATTTGAAGTAACCGTTAACAAATGGTCGAAAAAAATAACACTGGCCAGAATCCATAACAAAAGACTAAAATCGTACAAAATCACATAAAAATAGAAAAATAAACTTCAAATCATTATAAATCGTACAAAATCATCATAAAACATAAAAAACGAGTATCTAACATATATGAACATGTGTAACACATTCAAATATACTTGATAACACACTTTATAACATCACCTAAATACACTATACAATGTCTAGAGTTCAGTGGTATTTGGAGTAATTTGCCCTTTTATAATTACATTTGTTTTCATAAATTACTTTTTTAAGAAAAAAGATAAAAAAAAATCCAAATTAAACAAGGGAAGTGATTTTTTTCCGGGCAATTTACATTTTAGATCACTGAACTTAACATTCACATTTATTTCCATAGAAAACTTTTAATTTAATTAAATCACACCATTCAACTTTTATTCTTAATAAACTAGGCCACATATACTAACATTGTTAAATAATTCTAAAAAAATAAAATTGACATTTTCACTCAACATATTTTCATATATCATCATCAAATAATGTTTAATTGATAATCTAAATAATTTTCTGTCAGAATTTTCTCAAACATTTCATTCAAATAAATTTGTTGATGGTCAAAATGCCCAGGGATTGGAGATGGTGATCTGACGATGATGGGGGTGATTGTTTTGGGTTAGAGTTCAAGTATTGCTCTTGCTTTTGAGTGGCGATGGTGCTGGGAATGAAAGCCCCTTGTTCCTCTCGACTGCATGTCTAACTTTATACCACTTAGAAATGTGTCGAGATGGGGTAATCGTGGCGCGTTGATTGGACTAGCTATGATTTGACATCCTAGGTTCTCCCCGGCATCTGCGACATGCACATGTGTTGTCATGTGACCGGAAGATGAGGTGTGATGTTGTTTGTGGTTCTGTCTGTTTGCCACAGATTGCGGAGGGTATCTCATGGTTCACGGGCGATCCTGCGCTGCGGTTCAACTGTGTCGCGTCCCCTATTCTACATGTCTTCGTGCAGGGATTTTGTAGAACTAATGTTTTGATATAATAATTGAAAAATATTTCTGGACAAAGTTAAAAAGAATTCAAAACCATTTCTAAGTCCAAACAACTTGAAACTATGTTTATGGGATATTTCAAAAGGGTTTTAAGTGTTTTCAAAGACGAATTCAACAAAACCATCCAGGTGTTTCGAAACACCCCTAGGTGTTTCGATACGGGTCTTTACAGTGGCAAAACGTTTCGAAACGTGTTTTGAAACGGGCTTTAATCTAGATGAGATTTTTGCATGGCGTTTCGATACGGCCTCTACCGTTTCGATACGGCTATGTGGCATTGAGCTCAACGGTCATAAACCCTAACGGCTATTTCCCAACAACTTTTTAAATGCAAAGCGTTTCGATACGGGGACAAGCGTTTCGATACGGCCAAGGGCGTTTTGATACGGGTACTGCATCAGACTGCAACGACTCTTTCTATTTCAAGAGTGTTTCGAAACGGGGTCGAGTGTTTCGAAACGGGGTCGAGCGTTTCGAAATGAGGAGTTGCAGAACTGCTTATGGTGGGAAATTAAGTCGCCAACGGCTCCAATTCAACCCCGACGGCTAGTAATGGCTACAAACTCATTACGGAGTATAAAAAGGGAGCTCCAAGCATCTAGTAATGGTTAATGATTCAATTGTAATACAACATACGATCAAAATGTGTCTTAGTGCTTAAGTGTAAATTCTTTATATAGACAAACACTAGTGAGCCAAAATTGTTAGATTTGCTCAAATGTTTTAGGATTGGGTGAAAGCTTAATTGTGCAAACAAATACCTATTAGAGGGATTTGAGTTTGCTTATCTTTATCTCTTTGTAAAGAGGGTTTGATCAAGGCTTTGGGTAGAAAGCTTGATCGGTTTGTAAGAGTTTTCTCCTAAACCTAGAAAAGGGGACGAATCAATAGTTGATTGATTAAAAATCCTTAGTGGGAAGCTAAGGTAGTGGATGTAGACCTTGGTTAGAAGGTTGAACCACTATAAATCATCTTGTCTTTATCATTTTTAGCTTCCACACCTCTTACACCCGAAATTCTACTTCTCCACCACTTGGCGAGCAAGAACGGTTGAAGGAATCGAGCACCGAAAAACCCAACAATTGGTATCAGAGCTTGGCTCAATTGAAGAGGATTAACATCCTATTGAGAAGATCCGGCAAGCTCGATAAACTTTTCAAACAACCGGCTCAATGGCGCATTCCATCGATAAACTGCCCTTCTTCGACGGAACACACTATGCCTATTGGAAGACAAGGATGAAGTTCTTCATCAAGTCAAAGGACTACAAGCTTTGGGACATAGTAGAAGAAGGTCTGTTCGTGCCTCAAAAAAACAAGGCGGATTGGAGTGTCGAAGATCGCAAGAAGATATGGCTTAATTGCAAAGCCTTGCACATCCTATTTTGTGCATTTGGCCCCAACATCTATGAGAAGATGTCTTCTTGTGAGAGTGCCAAGGAAGTTTGGGACAAGCTCGAAGTTACATACGAGTGGACAAACGAAGTAAATTAGACCAAGATCGGGCTCCTCAACCTAGCGTATGAAAACTTCAAGATAGATCCGGAAGAGAACATTGCGAAGATGTTCGATAGGTTCTCTACCATCACCAATGGACTTAAAGGTTATGGAGAAGCCATCCCGGAAGAGAAACTTGTCCGAAAGCTCATCTAATCCCTTCCCGAGTCATGAGACTAAAAAAAGATCGCTATTATCGATGCTAAGAATTCGAAGACCTTGAAGCTTGATGAACTCATGGGGTCTCTTCTCACTCAACAAATAATGAAGAAGAATAAAGAAGAGGAGAAGAAGAAGGAAGAGATTAGAGCTATGGGGGAGAAGAAGCTCAAAGGGCTTAACATCAACACAAATGCCATTGCTCTCAAATCCTCCACATGCCATCATGTTGATTCAAGTGAAGAGGAGGATGAAGAAGGATAGATTGTTCATCTCTTCAAGAAGTGTGCCCCTTTCATGAAGAAAGCCTTGAAAGAGCTTGAACGAGAATCCATGAAGAAGAAGAGGGAAAGCACTTCAAGACATAAGAAGAAGGCATATATGGCTACTTGGAGTGATGAAGACTCCACCGACGATGAACAAGCCAACCTTTGCCTTATGGCCATCGAAGAAGATTCAAGTGTAACTTCTAATTCATCTACTTCATGTTCATATTCTTTTGATGAATTACAAGATGCCTATGACGATTTGGTTTTAGAATTTACAAATCACATTTTGAAAAACAATAAAATGATTTCAAAGTTGAAAATTCAAAATGATTTGATTTCTAAAACTAAACTTGAACTTGAAGCAAAACTTGAAGAGTTTGAACAAAAATGTTTTGATTTACAAAATTTGCTTCATAAAGTTCAAGAAGAAAAAGATTTGATTTCCAAAGAGCTTGAAAAGAAAAATAATTTTGGAAAATCAAACTTTTATGTAAGACAATCTAGTGCCCCTAGATTTGTAAATGGTAAATGTTTTAGAAGTGTTTGGGTCCCAAAAGGACTAACCCCTTCAACTAAAAAGGATGAAATTGAAAAATGGATTCCTAAGGGGACTAAATTTTGTGCTACTAACGTCTATGGATCCAAAGCAATTTTGATACCAAAAATTACTTGATTGTCTTTTGCTAGGTGTGATGGAGAGTGATCAACAAGTCAAACATTGAGGGGGAGCTCCATGCACACAAAGAAAGACACTTGAAGAAGGAAGGCTTCACATCCTCCCTTTTGTTCAAGTGTGGTAAAAATCTAGTTGCTTTATTTGTTTAATTTGATTTATTTTTTTATTTCAACTAGATTATGGCATATGTTGGACTAACATTTTGATGATGCTTTGAGTAAGGGGGAGCCATCTTAAAATAAAAATTCTAAATTTTTGTCATCTTTTCAAACCTCTTAAGTTATTTTAAACTTAATGTCTTTTGAATTCTTTTTGATATAACAAAAAGAGGGAGAGTTTGGTTTGAAAAATTGCATTTTCAAATGAATAAGGGGGAGCTTTACTTTATTTTAAATTTTTCATCTCTTATTCACATTTTTAAACTTAAAGGGGGAGAATCCCTAACAATTTTTCAAGTTGGTTTTACTATATAAAAATGAGAAGATTGTAGAACTAATGTTTTGATATAATAATTGAAAAATATTTTTGGAAAAAGTTAAAAATAATTCAAAACCATTTCTAAGTCCAAACAACTTGAAACTATGTTTATGGGATATTTCAAAAGGGTTTTAAGTTTTTTCAAAGCCAAATTCAACAAAATCATCCAGGTGTTTCAAAACACCCTAGGTGTTTTGATACGGGTCTTTACAGTGGCAAAACGTTTCGAAACGTGTTTCGAAACGAGCTTTAACCTGGATGATATTTTTGCATAGTGTTTCGATACAACCTCTGCCGTTTCGATACGCCTATGTGGCATTGACCTCAACAGTCATAAACCCCCAACGGCTATTTCCCAACTACTTTTTAAATGTAGTGCGTTTCGATACGGGGACAAGCGTTTCGATACGGGCGTTTCGATACGACCAAGGGCGTTTCGTTACGGGTACTACATCAGACTGCAACGGCTCTTTCTATTTTAAGAGTGTTTCGAAACGGGGTCGAGCGTTTCGAAATGGGGAGCTGCAGAACTGTATTTATGGTGGGAAATTAAGTCTCCAACGGCTCCAATTCAACCCCAACGGCTAGTAACGACCACAAACTCATTAAGGAGTATAAAAGGGACCTCCAAGCATCTAGTAATGGTTAATGATTCAATTGTAATACAACATATGATCAAAATGTGTCTTAGTGCTTAAGTGTCAATTCTTTGTATAGACAAACACTAGTGAGCCAAAATTGTTAGATTTGCTCAAGTGTTTTAGGATTGGGTGAGAGCTTAATTGTGCAAACAAATACCTATTAGAGGGATTTGAGTTTGCTTATCTTTATATCTTTGTAAAGATGGTTTGATCAAGGCTTTGGGTAGAAAGCTTGATCGGTTTGTAAGGGTTTCCTCCTAAGCCTAGAAAAGGGGACGAATCAATAGTGGATTGATTGAATATCCTTAGTGGGAAGCTAAGGTAGTGGATGTAGACCTTGGTTAGAAGGTTGAACCACTATAAATCATCTTGTTTTTATCATTTTTAGCTTCCACGCCTCTTACACCCAAAATTCCACTTCTCCACCACTTGGCGAACAAGAACAATTGAAGGAATCGAGCACCGAAAAACCCAACAATTGGTATCAAAGCTTGGTTCAATTGGAGAGGATTAACATCATTTTGAGAAGATCCTGCAAGCTCGATAAACTTTTCAAACAACCGGCTCAATGGCGCAATCCATCGATAAACCGCCCTTCTTCGACGGAACACACTATGCCCATTGGAAGACAAGGATGAAGTTCTTCATCAAGTCAAAGGACTACAAGCTTTGGGACATAGTAGAAGATGGTATGTTCGTGCCTCAACAAAGCAAGGCGGATTGGAGTGTCGAAGATCGCAAGAAGATGGAGCTTAATTGCAAAGCCTTGTACATCCTATTTTATGCATTTGGCCCTAACATCTATGAGAAGATGTCTTCTTGTGAGAGTGCCAAGGAAGTTTCGGACAAGCTCGAAGTTACATACGAGGAGACAAATGAAGTAAAAGAGACCAAGATCGGGCTCCTCAACCTAGCGTATGAAAACTTCAAGATGGATCCGGAAGAGGACATTTGGAAGATGTTCGATAGGTTATCCCCCATCACCAATGGATTTAAAGGTTATGGAGAAGACATCCCGGAAGAGAAACTTTTCCGAAAGCTCATCTACTCCCTTCCTGAGTCATGGGACTCAAAAAGGACTACTATCATCGAAGCTAAGAATTTGAAGACCTTGAAGCTTGATGAACTCATGGGGTCTCTTCTCACTCACCAAATAATGAAGAAGACTAAAGAATAGGGCGAACTCTTGGTAGGATACGCACTTGCTTACCAACTTCTTAGTGTCTCTTTGCATTGTGGTTAAGTAGTAACCCTTCCTAATTGGCTTTTAGGCTAGGGAATGCGAACCCAGGTGGTGTCCGTTGACTCCCTCATGAATTTTCTTGTAGTACCTAGCTTCTTCGACGAAATCCGCCATGACCAGCTTTTTTGTTTCCTGTCTAATAGCCTACATTTTTTCCTCTGAGAATTTTCTTCTTTTCTGCCGAACAGGTTTTACGGCCGGATTAACATGCAAAGAGTGCTCAATGATCGTTGGGTCTATCCCAGGCATTTCCGCGGCAGACCACACGAAAACCTCCGCGTTGTCACGTAGTAACCTCATCAACCTTCTTTTACTTTGCTTGTCCAACCCCACTACGATCCTGGTGGTCTTCTCACCCCCTGGGTAAATCTCCATCATTTCCATCGCCTCTACCAGCTTTGGCTTCGTAAGTTTTTCACCTTCCTTGAGGTTTAGGCTTCATCATAGCCTTATTCAAAATGTTAACCCATGTTCTTCTTGCCATGGCGGAGCACCTCGGTTAGTGTGGTCATGGCCTTTCTGTTCCAGGACCAGACGGAGTGAAAGGACATGACACTGCCTTGTTGTCTTGAGGTCGGTCTGCATAGAGCCTTCTCCTGAAGGTGATGGAAATTTGGCCTGCAGGCAGAAAGGGGCGACTGTCGTCTTAGCTTTTCTCATCAGGGGTCTGCCGAAGAGGGCGTTGTAGATAGAGAGACCCCTAATGACAAAAAAATAGTCGTTTGCGTGGTTTTATTATCATCGTCTCCCATGGTTACTGTCGAAACCATTTTTAAACCAGCGTAAAATAGCTTGATGATTATTCTTTGAAAATTAGGGTTTTTCGTTTGATTTGATTTATAAAAATACCGGAGTCGCCACCGATCACTTCGAGGTAGACCGGACACCGTAAAACAATCAGAGCTTCATTTTCTTAAAATTGGGTTCGAGAGTCAGTTACGTGTGGGGAAGGATTAGCACCCCCCACAAACGCCCGTTATCGGTAACTTTTAATTTTACGTGGCATTTTAGAATTTCAAATAACAATTTTAATTTATTTTAACCACAATTATTAATTGGATTTAAATTCGAAATGGAGATATCCATTTATAAGGAAATATATTTTTATATGAATATGAGATTAGAAGTACCAGTTATGTTAGGACACCCCTATTCATATTAAAAAAATATATTTCCAACATAAAAGGTTTTTAAATGCATGATCGATTATTGTCTTATTTATTTTAAGTTATAACTTAAAATGCTCTAATTAATTGAATTATTTAAGACTATGAATATTATTAAATTTAGGGTATTTATAAAATAACACCCAATTGCTTGAACACTATTCATATAAAAATCCCAAATTTAATAATATTCCTAATTTAGTTGATGAATCTAATTATTTAAATACTAGTCTTAATTAAAGCTTTAATTTAATTAACTAGGTCAATTTTTCATTTTCTAAGTTTAAATGGGTATAAATGTTCTACTTAAAAGCTCCATTGGGTAACATCTCATTGCAATGAGACACTATCCAAATTAGAACTGCAAAGTTTCCCTTTTAATACTCATTTATTTCCTACAATTGTCTCTCCTATTTTTAATTATTTAATCCTAATTAAAGAACCTATAACTAAAGCTCTAAACAATTATTAAATCTAAGAGTTTAATATTATTTAACAATTAATATTACATCCTATTTCAAATCATGCATCGATCATATAAGTTAAAGCAATTAAAATTATATTAACACTGAAATTAGGGACTAAATTGAACTAAAACATATTTAAAATTTGAATTTTATTGAAATTAGTGACCATATTGCATCACACATCAAACTTCCAGGGACCAAATGAGTACTTTGCCCTAAAATTAAAAAGACGCGAATCTCTTCCAACCCAGATAATAGACGCGCGGACCCTCTTGACCCGGTGCTAAAACGACACCGTTTGACTCAGGGTATATAAACCCACAGACCGAGTTAACCCTATCATTTAACACAAATCTCTCTCTCTCCTCTAATCGGCTCCCTCTCTCTCTCTAAACCCTCTCAACTACAACATTAATTCCCCTAGAATAACACTCTAAAAAAGATCAAACCACATGTTCTTCCTAATATTTAAACCGAATTCATCCATATTTCTTATTTTGATCCATTATAAACACCTAAATTTCCCCTCTTTTCATGTTTCTGAAGATCAAAAGTCCAAATTTCTCAAGAAATCAAGTTGTGTTCTTATCTTTCCCCCCTTTTGATCCATCATCACCATACCTGATCTTCTTAGACCTATTTGCCGGCCGCCGTAGGCGACGCCGACCACCACTAACCTATATTCGATCATCATTTCACCTCACTCCAGCCACCGCTGCAACTTCCAGTCACCTTTAATCTTACTCTGGTTGCCACTAAAACTTCCGGTCATCCCTAACCTATCACCGACATCCGTCCTTTGTCGCAAGTCGATTTCCGGCCCCCATGCCAAAAACCTATATTTTCCATAAATTCTCCTTTTTTATTCCTAAACGCTAAAATCTAGCCCATTTCGTCAGAAACACTCTTCTTCCCCACTTAATCTACCTACACGAACCCTAATCCCTCATTTTGAACACCACCAGAACTTAAACTCCACGGCTAAAACTCGGATAAGTATTCTGGCGACACCTATTTCCTTTTTACACTGTTTATATTATTGAAAACCTAACTCTAATATTTTCATGCTTTCAATTGCAGGAAAAAAGAAAGAGAAGGAATTACCTTCTGATAAAGTTCACGACGTCTCTGGTGATGCAACATTAGCTCCGACGGTCTCTCCGCTGACCTCTGATATTCCCGACGGCCTTTGATCTTCTTCAGGTAAGCGTTCTCTCTTTCCTCCTTTAATTTCAGATAATAACTCCCCAATTATTGCATCATTAATTCCTAATCATTTCTCTTTCTTCCTTATATAGGGGATTGCGGCGTGACATCAGGAATAGACAGCTGGTGAGAGAGAGCCTGAATCTACATGAATTTGTTTGGGCAAATCAGAGCATGCCGCATGGCCATTTTATTGGGAAAAAGAAGCACATTTGTGCTTGTTGGGCCAAATTTAGGCAGGAAATTAATGGGAATCCTGATTTTTGTATTTATTTGGGCTATGATGAGTTGTAAATGAACTATAGAAAATAAAATGGGCCTGAATTAAAATTGAATTGGGCTTTGTATGATGTAAAATGGACATTTGGATTTTATTTATGGACTATTTATTATTATTATTATTATTATTATTATTATTATTATTATTTTGGTTTATTTATTTATTTATTTTATTTACTAAGAGAATATAGTATATATACATATACCCATACCCGGGTAAAATTCGGGTATTACAGCTGCCCCTCTTTGCTCATTATTGTGGAACAGGAGTAGGGAAAAGACTGAAAATACACGAATTTTTCCTAAAGCATCTGACTATTGCATTTTCACTCTTCTTCCTCTCTAGAAAGCTTGAACAAGTTCTTCTCATTAGGAACCTCCCAATCCTTCTGTCAAGGGTAACCGCAAAGTCTGAACTAGTTCCTCTCAATAGGAACCCATTCATTCTTGTTGGTCATTTGATCTACCTCTCTGCAAAGGTATTAAACAAGCGAGCTCTTCTCATTAGGAACTCCTCATTCTTCGTGGTAATGTTGATCAAACTCTCTGTAAAGGTATCAGGCAAAGTGAACTCTTCTCATTAGGAACTCTTCATTCTTCGTCTTCTAGAAAACATTATTCCACCTCTCTACAAAGGTGCTGAACAAGTGAGCTCTTCTCATTAGGAACTCTTCATTTTTCGTCTTATAAAAAACACTAATTCACCTATCAGCAAAGGTGTCAAACAAGCGAGCACTTCTCATTACGAACTCTTCATTCTTCTTGAAAATGTTGACATCTTTTCAAATATGACATGCAAAGGTCAGTACTATCATTAGTCTTTCAGTATTAATTATACGAAAAATATTCAAATAAAACTTCAAATGCTCCTCCAACAAACGACACTGAAACTTTTTGCCTCCTTAGAAATATTGAACAATCTCTTCTTATTATGAACTTCTTAATCTTTCTCCACAGGCTATTCGCAAAGTGTGAACCAGTTCTTCTTATTATGAACTCATTCATTCTTCTTGGAAATGTTGGGCCACCTCTATGCGAAGGCATCAAACAAGGAAGTTCTTCTCATTAGGAACTCTTTATTCCTTTTGAAAGCATCAATCCACCTCTCTGTAAAGGTGTTGAACAAATGAGTTCTTCTAATTAGGAACTCTTCATTCTCCGAAAGGTGAACTCTTCTCATTAGGAGCTTTTCATTCTTTGCTAGGTGAAATCTTCTCATTTGGAGCTGTGGATTCTTTGTTAGACGAGCTCTTCTCATTAGGAACTCTATAGCGAACTCTTCTCAATAGGAGCTCTGTGTTCTTTGCTAAATTCCCGAAAAAACATATTAAAATGCTTGAATGAGGGTTAGTATGACCCTAACTTTCTATATATGATGCATGAATCATGACACATTGGGATCAATCAAACAGCTTCCGTTTTCTAGGAGACCAATCTGGTTTTTCTTTGCTACGCTTCTTCACTGATCCCCAATTTGCATTGATACTTCATCTCACATTTGGGATGAGCCTTTAAAACCTCTCTTCTGCGTTTCTGACATTTTCTCTAAAGCGCCTTTTCAGGTTTTTACTTTAGATTGCTCTTCTCAAAGCGCCCTTTCAGGTTTTCACTTTGGTTTTTCTTTTTTTTCAAGGCGACCTTTCAGGTTTTCACCTCAGTTTCTTCTTCCTTTCCTTTTTCTTTTTTTTTCTCATTTTTTTCTTTTATTTCTTTTTTCTTTCCCTTTTTTTTCTTTTCTTTTCAGTGCCCTTGTGGGTTTTCACCTTTTTTTACAAATTACTTTCCTTCTTCATTCTGGACTCAATTTCCGCAGCTTGTTCAGGCTTTCTTGACTCAAGTGCTTCACTATTTTCTTATTTCTTTGTTTCTGTTGATTCAACACATTGCTTTATCTCCTCTTTACACATTCTTCTTCAATGGTCATGAGTGTCAAAGCTCACCTGCACCTTTCAAAAACATAGTAATACCAAGAAATCATCTGTTTTTAATGTATTTATACCAGTCTACTTGAATGATGCTTGGAATAAAAAGAAAGCTCAGAGAAGAATTCATGAATTTTATTGAAGCTTATGAGTAAAAATATAATGGAGTTCAAAAAGTCCTGGCAAACTGAAACAACAAAAACAAGAAACAAGGATAAATCCTCGGGTATCCATAACATGAAGGATTTAGTAACCCCATCAACCGAAGATAGTTTCGAGCCTGAGCCTTTGTCCAATAGACCTCAAACGTTTTAAAGATGATTATAGATGTGAAATCCCTTCCAAAATATTGGGTGTCCGAGAGGTTTTAATTATCAGATGCCTATTCTCAAAACATCTGAGCCGCCCTTTGCAGGTTTTCAACCCATATCATTCTTTGGTTTCAAGACGCTTTTTTCGAGTTTTCATTTTGAACCCCCTTTTTTCGTTTTCAACTTATTTTTTGTTGTTTTTATACCTGTGGCGCCCTTTTGTGTTTTCACCACAAATATTTTCATTTTGCGAAGCACCATTTTTAGGTTTTCAATTTGCTTTTTCTTTTTTTCTTTTTTCAATCTCTTTTCTTATTCTTCAGTCGTAATATTTCTTAACTGAATCTGAGTTCACAAGCTTGTGTAACGCTTTTCCATCCATTTAAGTTAAGATCAACACTCCACCGGAAAGGCCTTTTTGACAACATAAGGTCCTTCCCAATTAGGTATCCATTTCCCACGGAAATCTCGATGTGTCGGCGAGATCTTTTTCAGCACTAGATCACCCTCTCAGAATTCTCTTGGACGAACTTTCTTATCATGAGCCCAAATCATTATTTTCTGGTACATCTGACTCTAGCAAATTGCTTTTAGTCTTTTCTCTTCAACGAGATTCAACTGATCAAAACGAGCTTGTACCCATTATGCTTCCTCCAAATTTACTTCTGTCAAGACACGAAGAGATGAGATCTCAACTTCAATTGGAAGTACTGCTTCTGTCCCATATACCAAAGAGTATGATGTTGCCCTAGTTGAAGTTCTTACTGAAGTTTGATATGCGAACAAAGCAAACGGTAGCTTCTCATGCCAATATTTATAAGTATCTATCGTCTTTGATATGATCTTCTTGATGTTTTTGTTAGCTGCCTCCACTGCCCCATTAATCTTAGGGTAGTAATTCACAGAATTGTGGTGCATTATTTTGAATTGCTTGCACGCTTCTTCTATTACCTTGTTGTTGAAATTAGTGGCATTATTAGTGATAATTATTTTATAGCAAATCGTATCGACAAATAATCTCTTTCTTCAGAAACTTGCAAACTATTAACCTTGTAATATTAGCATACGAAGCTGCTTCCACCCATTTGGTAAAGTAATCAACGAGCACCGGGATAAAGCGATGTCCATTTGAAGCTTTGGGATGAATCTGTCCAATAACATCCATACCCCAGACTGCAAAAGGCCATGATGAATTCATTGTATGAAGAGGTACTGGCGGGGAATTGATCTTATCAGCATATATCTGGCACTTACGACATTTCTTGGCATAGTCAATACTATCTCCTTCCATAGTTGACCATTAGTACCCATATCTCATTATTTTTCTGGCTATTGTAAAGCCGTTTGCATGTGTTCCGCATATTCCGTCATGCACTTCTGTTAAGATATTCTTAGCTTCTCGGGCATTGACACACCTTAACAGTATCTGATCTTTGCCTCTTTTATACAAAACATCCCCATCCAGGACGTATCCCGACGCCATTCTTCTGATAGTCCTCTTATCATTATCATTTGCCTCTTGAGGATAGACTTGAAATTTAATATATTGCTGGACATCAAAATACCACAGGTTTCCATCTACAACTTCTTCTATGTTGTAGCAGTGAGCATAGGTATCATAGCTCTGCATTCGAATTGGCACCATATCTTCTTGTTTATTTGCTTGAAATACCGAAGCGAGTGTAGCTAAGGCATCAACTATTTGATTGTTTTCTCTGAGGAGGTAAGTGTAAGTTATTTCTTCAAACTCTTTCATCAATTCTTAGGTCGATTTCTGGTACTCGATCAAATTTGCATCCTTTGTTTCATACTCTTCACGGAGCTAGTAAATCACCAATGTTGAATCCTCACATACCTTTAACATTTCTATCTTTCTTTCAATGGCAGCTTGTAAACCCATGGCACTAGGGGTGTTCATGGTCGGTTAACCGTACCGTTTAGCCTAAACAGTCGGTTAACCATTTTAGCAGTTATTGAATTTAGCTAATCTTAACCTAACCATTAAGAACCGGTTAACCGTTAAGATACGGTTAACCGACGGTTCGGTTACAGGATAACCTATGGTTCGGTTACAGGTTAACCTGTAACCTATTATAATTTTTTCCACATGTTCACTACTTCTTTTGAGAATAATGAAATTATACTTTCGATAAATATTATCTTAAAATGCTTAAATAGATATTCTAAAACCTTAGTCCATACTTGATTAAAAAAAGTTCATACATAGTACATACTACCAAGTTTCAACACAACACAAAATACATACATTCCATACTTAGTGTTGAGTGTGTAAAAGTTCTATTATTTACACCCTTTTAACCCATATTTCTGCTGCATTCAAGCATCATTGCATTGCATTTAGGTCAGTTTACAGCAAAACATCACAAATATAGTAAAGGCACAGATTCTACTAAAAAAGGGCTGATTTTGCAGGTTGCTGCCATAATAGACGGAGAAGGCGGGCACAGGGCAGAGAAGCAGAAGAGCTGAACTGGACAAGCAGACGATGAGGACGATGCTGCCATGGATCTGCCGTGACAGTAGAGGACGACAGCAAGTCAGTGGAGGAAAAGCAAAGTGGACCTCGATAGATAGAGAAAATTATGCTCGTCTGTCGTGTGAAAACCATATATTTTTCCAAGCCCCGGATCAAAAGATATGTCAAGCCAAAGCTCAAGGAGAGGAAATCCCAAGAAACAAGGAGGGCGGCTGAAAAGTAGGATCCTTGGAGATTAAGTCTTTATTAGAATCTTACTTTTAATTAAAGTTGTAATCCTTGTTAACTTAGAATTCTTGAGCCCAAAGCTTATATAAGGGCATAGATTTTAACCTAGGAGAGATCATACCCCATAACCGATAACCAAAACCCCTCCTCCGTTTACCCGCCGTCGTTATGTTCTAAAAACCCCCTAGGGCCACGGGTTGATTTGTAAAGTAGTTGCAAGGGTTGTTTTGTTTTAGGATTTTCCAAGTTCAATAAAATAAACTTCAAGTTCTCTTATTTTGGTTATTAATATCTTGCAAGAGTATCGGGAGAGCATTGTGAGGTTATCCATTTACTTAGCATCGGGAGAGTTAAGTATACGAAAGAAATAAGAGCAAGTTCTCTAGTTTATAGTTGAACTATCTTGTGCCTAGGGATAGGGCAAGGTTAAGTGGCTAAGGAAGAATTCATACACATCGGTGTTCATCCTTCGATTCACGCCGGGAGGTATCATCAAGACGTGATCATCGACAGACTTGGACCTAGGGATAGGCCAAGGCAGATCTGGGATTCTTGCCAAACTTGAACGTACTGAGTTGGTGTGTTTGCTGCCGCGACGACCAACGGACAGCTGCCGCGACAAGTGCTGCCAGCGACATGCGCGCGACAGAACTGGAGTTCCTAAGCAATACTATACCTGCACTACTGAGCAAATCAATACCAGCCCATTCTCTCTATCTTGATATTCCTACTCTTTTATTTACGTTTTCTTCAATATTTTCGTGACAACTTTCTAAACTATTTTCTTTACTTCGTGCAGTGAATTAAGGTAAAGCTATTAGCCCAATCCCTGTGGAGACGATATCCGATACTTCTTATCACTTTACTACTTGCGTCGTGTACACTTGCACTATAATTGCGATAGACTCTTTTACACGCAACAAGTTTTTGGCGCCGTTGCCGGGGATTGACAACATAACTCTACCTTTCTTTTATTGCACTTTTTGTTTTTGTTTTTGTTTTTATTTTTGTTTTTATTTTTATTTTTATTTTTTTGGTGCTTTCAGCTCTTGCTTTTCACGAGGTTTTCTTGTTTATGCGCAGATCTAAAAGAGGTGAAGATCCTGAATATCCATTAGATCCGGAAGTTGAACGTTCCTGCAATCTCAAGAAACAAATTTGTCACCTTTTAGCTAGGAACGAGTACCTTGAAGAACAGCTAGAGAAGATGGCCGACGACCCACCTGCTGGCGACCCGCCTGCGACAGCCGGACGACGGTCCTGTCGTGACTACATGTTGAATGATCATGTAGAGTTGGAGACCACGCTGCCGGATATTGAAGTTGATAACTTTGAGCTGAAACCTGTCATGTTTAGTATGATCAACAATGCCGGGCAGTTTAGTGGTGCTGTGACAGAGGATGCTAGGGAGCATCTTAAAACGTTCCAGGAAATCTGTGGTTCGTTTAGACTACCAGAAGTTAATCCGGAGATACTGAGGCTTCGGTTATTTCCCCATTCATTGAGGGACAGAGCTAAAACTTGGTGGAATAAACTTACACCGGGTTCAATTAGAACTTGGGAAGATTTATCTCGTGAATTTTTATCTCGTTTTAATCCTTCACATTTATCTGAGCGATTACGTAATGAAATTGCTACTTTTCAACAGGAAGATGACGAGCCGATGCACGAGGCCTGGGACAGATTTACTACTCTTCTACGGAACTGTCCAATGCATGGATTCCCCGTATGGAATCAGGTAACTAAGTTTTATAATGCTGCCAACTTACAAACTCGTATTCGAATTGATTCTGCAGCAAATGGACTATTATTGGATAAAGATCCGGACGAGGCAATGCTAGTTTTGAAAAATCTGGCTAAGAATGAGGAGCAGTTTCCGACCGCAAGAAGAGGGGGTAAACGGGTACTTGCTGTCAAGGACTATGAAGCCGACAACACGATGAAATCACAAGTGGCGTACCTTACTAAGGCAATGAAAAAACTCTTGAATGATGATACAAAACAGGGATTTGCTGTCGAGGAGGTATGTGACATTTGTGAGGGAAATCATGGTCGGGATGAGTGCCCAATACAGTTAGAAGAGGGAAAGTATGTTGGAAATTACAACAAGCCGAATTACAATTCCAACAATTATAATCCCAATTGGAGCAAGGATCCCAAATTTTCCTGGAGTAATCCTAATAATGCCTTGAATCCCCAAGCACACAATCAGAATCAGGGAGGACCTAGATTGCTGACGCGACAGCAACTGCCGACGCACCTGCCGCCGCAGCAGCAACAGCAGCCACCAGCTGCCACGAGCAGTGTACTGGAACAGACTCTGGCCACCTTTATGTCTCAGACAGGTACCTACATTGAGAATATGAATCAGTTTGTCAAGAAGACAGAGAATTTCATGGATAAAACAGAGATGAGGATGACGAATCATGAAGCTACTCTGAAATCTTTGGAGACACAAATTGGTCAGGTTTCCCAACATATTAAGCCAAGGCAGACTGGAGGATTCCCTAGTAATACTGAAAATGCTAGGCCACCCACACATGAGCAGTGTAAGGCAATTACTACTAGGAGTGGGAAGAAACTACCAGGGCCGGAAAAAGAAGTTGAAACAGTAAAGGAACCAGCCTTGGACAAACCTGCCGAGGGAGCTGCCCCTACAGGTAACAAACAGACTGCTGCCGATGAGCCTGTCACGACAGCAGAAGCGACATAGGAGAAAAATGATGAACCTAAACCTCCTCAGATTCGTATGCAGTGGGAAGGACGTATTGCTGATTATCGTCCCCCACCTCCTTTTCCTCAACGGATACAACAAGCTAAGCAAGAATCTCAACTTAAAAAGATTTATGATATTTTTAAGCAGGTTCATATTAATATTCCGCTGTTAGATGCCGTTAGGGAGATGCCCGGTTACGCCAAATTTCTCAAGGATGTCATGTCAAAGAAATATAAACTTGGGGAATTTGAAACGGTAAGGATGGCAGATGGTTGCATGAGTATTCTTCATCGGCAGCCACCCCAGAAAAAGAAGGATCCGGGGAGCTTGATCATACCTTGTGTAATCGGAGATAAATACGTGGGTAAGGCACTTTGTGATCTTGGTGCTAGTATTAATTTAATGCCAAAATCTGTTTTTCAGAAATTAGGTATTGGAAAGGCGCGGCCCACGACAGTAATCCTACAGCTTGCAGACCGCTCTTACGTTCATCCAGAAGGAAAAATTGAAGATATTCTGGTAAGAGTGGATAAGTTTATTTTTCCTGCTGACTTTCTTGTTTTAGATTGTGAAGCAGACGAAAACGCACCAATCATCCTTGGGCGACCCTTCTTAGCCACGGGAAGATCACTGATTGATGTAGAAAAATGAGAACTCACCATGAGAGTGAACGACCAAGAGATTAAGTTGAATGTTCTCCAAGCAATGAAGCATGCTGATGCAGACGAGGAATGCAAGGCTATCACTGAAGTTATCCTTGATCAACCCTGCATCTGGTCGGGCTGTCACGACATAAAAATCGGGCACTGCCGCGGCAGCCACCTATAGGGCTGGCACGACAGCACTGACGACAGCACCGACGACAGCAACTCCTCTGAATACGATACATCTGATACTGAAGATCAGGAGGAGGTAAACTGGTTAGGCAACCGTCCAGGTAAGTTATTCGAACCTCTGAATTATACTTCAGATAACCATTTAATCCAAAAGCCATCTACTGTTGAACCACCTGCTTTAGAACTGAAGCCCCTACCAGGGTAGTTAAAATATGTTTTTCTTGGTTCAAATGATATGTTGCCCGTAATCATCTCATCTAAGCTGCCACAGGAACAGGAACGGCAGCTAGTAGGCATGCTGCGGCAGCATAAAAAGGCGATTGGATGGACGATAGCTGACATTCAAGGCATCAGTCTGGCGTTATGCATGCACAAAATCCTTCTAGAGAAAGATCATAAGCCGACGATTGATGCCCAAAGGCGGCTAAACCATGCGATGAAAGAGGTGGTGCGTAAAGAGATAATCAAATGGTTAGATGCTGGTATTATTTACGCCATCTCCGACAGCAAATGGGTGAGCCCGGTGCAATGCGTTCCAAAGAAAGGAGGAATGACCGTGATAACCAATGAGAACAATGAATTAATCCCAACCAGGACTGTGACCGGTTGGAGGGTTTGTATGGACTATCGGAAGCTCAACAAAGCTACCCGAAAGGACCATTTTCCTTTACCCTTTATTGATCAAATACTCGATAGATTAGCGGGTAAATCTTACTATTGTTTTCTTGATGGTTATTCAGGTTATAATCAAATTGCTATTGCACCAGAAGATCAAGAAAAGACGACTTTCACATGCCCCTACGGAACGTACGCTTTTAGGAGGATGCCGTTTGGACTATGTAATGCACCTGCCACCTTCCAAAGGTGCATGATGGCCATATTCTCCGATATGGTAGAGGACTTCCTTGAGATATTTATGGATGATTTTTCCGTCTTTGGAGACGATTTTGAGAGCTGCCTCGGCAATCTTCAAAAGGTACTTGAAAGATGTGAAAAAGCAAATCTTGTTTTGAATTGGAAAAAATGCCACTTTATGGTGGATGAGGGGATAGTCCTTGGCCATAAGATTAGCTGCCGTGGGATAGAAGTCGACAGGGCTAAAATAGAAGTAATTGAGAAGCTGCCGCCGCCGACCACAGTCAAGGGCATTAGGAGTTTCTTAGGGCATACTGGTTTTTATCGGAGATTTATTGCAAATTTCTCAAAAATCACTAAGCCCCTATGCCATCTCTTAGAGCAGAACCAACCTTTTGACTTTAATGATGAATGTACTGAAGCATTCAAGGTTCTGAAGGAAAAGCTAGTAACAGCCCCAATAGTACAGCCACCAGACTGGACACAGCCATTTGAGATTATGTGTGATGCTAGTGACTATGCTGTCGGGGCAGCACTTGGGCAGCGCATAGAGAAGTTGTTCCATGTCATATATTATGCCAGCAAGACATTGAATGACGCCCAAGTGAATTACACCACCACAGAAAAGGAGCTATTAGCGGTGGTATTCTCCATTGACAAGTTTCGTTCTTACATACTTGGGACGAAGGTAATAGTGCACACAGACCATTCTGCCCTCAAATATCTGTTCGCAAAGAAGGATGCAAAGCCTAGATTGATACGGTGGATCCTGCTATTGCAAGAATTCGACCTTGAAATCAAGGACAAAAAAGGGACAGAAAATCAGGTAGCAGACCACTTGTCAAGGTTGGAGAAGGGACAGAGTCTACCAATCGATGAGACAAACATACTGGAGACCTTCCAAGATGAGCAGCTCTTCGCTGCCGCAATCGCTGCCGCGACAGCCATGGCGGCAGGTAAGTCTTCTGAACTCTCCTGGTATGCTGATTTCGTTAATTTTATAGTTAGCGGAATACTTCCTTCTGATCTTAATTATCAAGCCAGGAAGAGGTTCCAAAATGATGTTAAGCATTATTATTGGGACGAACCTCTTCTTTTCAAAATGTGTGCAGGTCAAGTTATAAGGAGGTGTGTACCACAAGAAGAGCAAGAAGACATTCTCCATCACTGCCATGCTTCACAATATAGAGGTCACTTAGGAGGCAACAAAACTGCTGCCAAGGTGCTGCAGTCAGGGTTCTACTGGCCTACACTGTATAAAGACGCACAAGACTTCTACAAGAACTGTGACAGGTGCCAGCGGACAGGTAACATCTCGAGGAGAAACGAGATGCCACTACAGAACATACTAGAAGTTGAGATCTTCGACGTTTGAGGGATTGATTTTATGGGACCTTTTCCATCTTCATGTGGAAATCTATACATCCTCCTAGCAGTGGATTATGTCTCTAAGTGGGTTGAAGCTATCGCCACTCAAAAGAATGATGCCAAGACAGTCCAAAAGTTTCTACACAAAAACATTTTTTCTAGATTTGGCATCCCTAAGGCGATTATCAGTGATGAAGGGAGACATTTCGAAAACAGGGTTATTGCTGCCGCCTTGAAGAAATATGGTGTCAAGCACAGGATCACGACAGCATACCACCCACAGACCAATGGACAAGCTGAGATATCTAATAGGGAAGTTAAGAACATTCTTGAGAAGATGGTTAAACCAACTAGGAAAGATTGGTCTTTACTCCTTAATGATGCATTATGGGCATATAGGACAGCTTTTAAGACTCCATTGGGCATGTCTCCATACCGACTGATTTATGGGAAAACCTGTCATCTGCCTGTCGAGATAGAGCACAGGGCATACTGGGCAATCAAGGCAGTGAATATAGACTTGGACAAAGCAGGCCAGAAAAGGCTGTTAGATCTGAACGAGATTGGCAAAATAAGAACAATGGCCTACGAAAATGCAAGAATTTACAAGGAGAAAACTAAGAAGTGGCATGATAAGAAGTTGCTGCCACGACAGTTCTGCCCAGGGCAGCTTGTGTTGTTGTTCAATTCTAGACTGAAACTCTTCCCAGGGAAGCTAAAATCTAGATGGTCTGGCCCATTCCAAGTCGTACAAGTTTTTCCCCATGGTGCCATCACAATCCGATCATTAAAAGACGGGCACCAATTCATAGTCAATGGACAGCGCCTCAAGCATTATCAAGGGACTGAAGCCCCAGGAATACAGGAAGTGGTTACTTTGGGAGATGCCCCGCAAGGCATCCCTAATTTAACCTAAATTTTATTTTTATTTATTTATTTTATTTACTATTTATTAGGAAATTAGGTCTATTTTATTTGAATAATGTTTTTTATATTTTCTGTTTTTAGGAAATAAAGGAGTCAAGAAGAAAAGGAGAAGTGACCCAAGCCCACCATCCATCCATCAGCCCAACAGAGCCCATTTATCGAAGCCTGTCGTTCCAGCTGCCGCCGCAGACAAGGATAAGACAGGCTGTCAACAGACTGACACGGCAGACGCAGAAGCGTGTGACAGACGCGTAACAGACGCATAAATGCGTGTCAGACGCGTCAAACACGCCAAAACTCAACAGTCGCCTCGTTATTCACGCCTGCCGTTAATGCATTAAACGAGCAGCAACCCTACCTCTATAAAACACCGTTTTCATTTTCATTTTCCTCACTTCTGCTTATTCTTACTTGATCTCCCCTCTCGTTTTTCTTTGTTTTCTTTACTTTCAAAACCCTTGCAACTAATATGTCTTCCAAACAGACCCGCCGCAGTGCTGTTTCAGCCTCTTCATCAGCAGCACCCACACCGTCGGCCTTCGCAACCAAGGACTTATGGGAAGAAAGAGGTTTCATCTGCATTCGAAAGGCACCGAACATTGGGCTCCGACCATTCATCGCGAGGGCAATAAGGGCTCAACTATGGGAGCAGTTCGCAGAACAACCAGCAGAATTAAATGACATGTTGGTGAGGGAGTTCTATGCTGCCATCGACAGCAGGACGGCGACATCAGTCACTGTCCGAGGACAGAGGTACCATTCACAGCCGACAGCATCAACCATATGTATGGCCTCTATTTTGGTCCCAACGACGATGCCCATCAGCAGTTTTTGGACACCCTCGACTCTGCCGCCTACGGTGCTGTCACGGCAGAGGTGACAGAGGAAGGGACAGAGTGGAATACGAGCAAGAAGAACCCCAACTCTGTAAAAAGGGGGCAGCTGCTTCCAGAAGCCAAGCTATGGAACGCTTTCATCAAGAAGCGCATCCTGCCGTCCTCCCATCACACGACAGTGGATCAGCAGAGGCTAGCCCTCATCCATTTGATCATGAACAACCGGGCTATCAACGTGGGCCGTTATATGAGGGAAAGCGTCTTGGACTGCACCAATCGATCAACTGCCCGCCTCTGCCTACCATTCATGATCACATCTCTCTGCCGCTGCGCTGCTGTACCAGAAGCCACCACCGATAAACTGGTCAAAGGCAGGGGCTGGACCGATAACAACATTACCAGCCTCATGGAGCTGATAGTTGCAACACCCCTCTCCTCATTCAACCCGGCTGCCTCCCCAGCAGAATCATCCGAGGAACCTGCTCCTGAACCTGCCCATGAACCTGCCACACAGCTGCTCCGACAGACCATTCGGCTCAGATCCTTGCCGCCATACAGCGGGTGGAAGACAGACAAATGGGGCTGATGACATTCATTCGGGATTTCGCCAACTCGACGGTAAATTTCATTACCAATACTTTAAATTATCCCGATGTTATTTTCCCCACCTTCCCTGCCCACTATTTCACCACCCCCACCCCTGTCCACACACCTACACCACCTGCCTCCCCACACACACATTCTGCTGCTTCCACCCCATCACGTGCCCCGACGGCAGCTGGCAGCCCTTCGGCCGACACCTCCACCCGAGGGACGAAACCACCACCCTCAGCTGACATCGAGGCAGACCCTCCTATTAGGAGGAATTTGGGGAAAGAATTCACGCCTGTCAAGAGGCAGAAACACATGGCCGACAGAAAGCTAATGCCCAAGGTCAGCACCACCACCAGCAGCAGCAACACTTGGGATAGCGGCAGCAGCTCAAACATCCAGATCGTGGAGCAACCTGCTCAGCCTGCCCCACAACCCAGAAGCCGCCGCCAAATTCGTGTCAGCAGCAGCAGTGAAGACATCGATTAAAATCTAAGTCTTTTATTTTCTTTTTCTTGCTGCCTGCTTATCTATATTTTGTGATGTACATGCCTTCATTTTATCTGTCATTTGCATTGAGGGCAATGCAACCCTCGAGTTTGGGGGTGGCAACCCTCCATTTTAATGGAGTCTTAGTACATCTTTAATTAATTATTGTGTCTTTTAAGTTCAAAAAAAAACTGTTGGCTTAAAACTGTGAAGTAAGCTTACCTGTCATGACAGCTCTGCCGTGGCAGCATCTTTAGGACAGATTAAGGAGAAGTTTAGAGCCTTTCTATAGTTCTGAAAACTTAAACACCATTGTGACTGTTATACTGCTTAGATTTCTTTTAGCCAAACTAGAATAGGAAGCTTAGCACTTGAATAGCCCCTAGAGGTGCCTAACACTGGCTCTAGGAAAGAAGTTTAGCAAAATAGACTCAATAGCCCTAGAGGTGCCCGAAACCGGCTCTAGGAAGTTAGCTAGAGGTGCCCGAAACCGGCTCTAGTGAAACTTTAGCTTAAAAAAAATATAAAAAATCAAGTCAAAACAGAAAATCAAAGAAGCATGAAAATGTGCCTTCAAAAAGATAAACTTTGGCATAAAAATTCGAGTTAAGAGTTGAATATTCTAATGAAACTAAAAGAGTCTTGGCATATAACTGTTCACAAGCATGCACACACTGCACGAGGACTATAGGGAGATTCCGGACAGATCCTAATCTTTCTGACAGGTTGCTGCCGTTACAGAGAATGAGCGACGGGTAAGGGACAGTTCACTGTTTGAAGGCCAACACAAAAAATTTTTATATTCTTTTTTCTTTTAGGTCTTAGTTGCTTGAGGGCAAGCAAAAACTTGAGTTTGGGGGTGTGTTGAGTGTGTAAAAGTTCTATTATTTACACCCTTTTAACCCATATTTCTGCTGCATTCAAGCATCATTGCATTGCATTTAGGTCAGTTTACAGCAAAACATCACAAATATAGTAAAGGCACAGATTCTACTAAAAAAGGGCTGATTTTGCAGGTTGCTGCCATAATAGACGGAGAAGGCGGGCGCAGGGCAGAGAAGCAGAAGAGCTGAACTGGACAAGCAGACGATGAGGACGATGCTGCCATGGATCTGCCGTGACAGCAGAGGACGACAATAAGTCAGTGGAGGAAAAGCAAAGTGGATCTCGATAGATAGAGAAAATTATGCTCGTCTGTCGTGTGAAAACCATATATTTTTCCAAGCCCCGGATCAAAAGATATGTCAAGCCAAAGCTCAAGGAGAGGAAATCCCAAGAAACAAGGAGGGCGGCTGAAAAGTAGGATCCTTGGAGATTAAGTCTTTATTAGAATCTTACTTTTAATTAAAGTTGTAATCCTTGTTAACTTAGAATTCTTGAGCCCAAAGCTTATATAAGGGCATAGATTTTAACCTAGGAGAGATCATACCCCATAAACGATAACCAAAACCCCTCCACCGTTTACCCGCCGTCGTTATGTTCTAAAAACCCCCTAGGGCCACGGGTTGATTTGTAAAGTAGTTGCAAGGGTTGTTTTGTTTTAGGATTTTCCAAGTTCAATAAAATAAACTTCAAGTTCTCTTATTTTGGTTATTAATATCTTGCAAGAGTATCGGGAGAGCATTGTGAGGTTATCCATTTACTTAGCATCGGGAGAGTTAAGTATACGAAAGAAATAAGAGCAAGTTCTCTAGTTTATAGTTGAACTATCTTGTGCCTAGGGATAGGGCAAGGTTAAGTGGCTAAGGAAGAATTCATACACATCGGTGTTCATCCTTCGATTCACGCCGGGAGGTATCATCAAGACGTGATCATCGACAGACTTGGACCTAGGGATAGGCCAAGGCAGATCTGGGATTCTTGCCAAACTTGAACGTACTGAGTTGGTGTGTTTGCTGCCGCACGACCAACGGACAGCTGCCGCGACAGGTGCTGCCAGCGACAGGCGCGCGACAGAACTGGAGTTCCTAAGCAATACTATACCTGCACTACTGAGCAATTCAATACCAGCCCATTCTCTCTATCTTGATATTCCTACTCTTTTATTTACGTTTTCTTCAATATTTTCGTGACAACTTTCTAAACTATTTTCTTTACTTCGTGCAGTGAATTAAGGTAAAGCTATTAGCCCAATCCCTGTGGAGACGATATCCGATACTTCGTATCACTTTACTACTTGCGTCGTGTACACTTGCACTATAATTGCGATAGACTCTTTTACACGCAACATTTAGCATAAAATTACAAGTTTTAACAATGTTCAACATATAGAATTACACCATCAAAGTTTTAAAGAAAAATCTTTAACTAACATAAAACAAATATAATGTAAATGAAACTTCCATGAGTTGGTATCACAAGCCACAAAAGTTAACTCTATGACCAAATCATCCAAGGTCTTTGTCGGCTTTATCTAAAATGAAATATGATTCATCAATCATAATATTTGCTGAGTAAGTGTTAAATTCTTCAATAATATATTTAAAAATACAAAAGAAGTTAGTAAAAGAAATATAATGTAATACTAACAAATAAACGATAAAAACAATTAAGAATTATATTACTAAATAGGGTTTAGAATTTCAAAAAGAGGTGTGTGAGCTAAATTTTTAGTTGAAGTTGTTTTATTCTTTTAAAAAATATATAAATATTGAATAACGGTTAACCTATAGGTTAACCATTTGTCAAAGTTCATAACCGTAACCGTAACCATTAACCATCATTTTTAGCGGTTCGGTTAACTGAAAATGCCTTAACGGTTTGGTTAATTAACCTATAAACTATAACGGTTATACCGATTAACGATTATGGTTCACAGTTACAATTAATTATGCACACCCCTACATGGCACAAGCTTCATATTCTGTCATATTATTGGTACAAAGAAACTCTAATTTACTTCTAAAAGGATAATGCATATTATCTGGAGAGATCAACACTGCTCCAATTACACGTCCCAGGGCGTTGACTGCCCCATCGAAGTACAATTTCCAAGCCTTATTTTCTAAAATTCCATTTTCTTCCATGGAGACATTCATCACTTCCTCGTTTGGGAAATCAAAATTCAAGGTTTCATAATCTTCTGAAGCGCGACTAGCCAAGAAATCTGTTATAGCACTTCCTTTTATTGCTTTTTGACTCACATACATAATATTGAATTCTGACAATAACATTTGCCAACGTGCCATTCTTCTAGTCAATGCTGGTGCTTCCATAAGAAATTTTATGGGATCAAGTTTTGATATTAACCAAGTAGTTTGGTATAACATGTACTGTCTGAGTCTACGGGTCACCCAAACTAGAGCACAACATAATTTTTGAATTGGTGGGTATCATACTTCACACTCTGTAAACTTTTAACTCAGATAATAAATGGCTCTTTCTTTCTTCCCTATATCATCATGTTGGCCTAATACACATCCCATTGAATTTTTGAAGACCGTCAAATAGAGAATAAGTAGTTGTTGAATGTAAGGGTGTACTATAAATGATACGCAAATAGTGCAAGTATACACGTCGAGGCAAGTAGTAAAGTGAGGAGTGAGTATCGTCTCCATAAGGATTGGAGGTATTTCAAGTTATGTTTAAGCACAAAGGTAAAAATTAAAATATAAATGAACTAGGAATTGGAAACAAGTGAATAAATGTGATGATAATTGGGAAAAGGGGTAAGAAATGCGATAGCAAACAAACAATGTAAGACCGAACCAAAACAAAGATATTTCAAGGGTCTTTTCACACGTACGAAACTCTCTAATGGAATGATAGGCTGGGCTTGCTAAGGACTTCTATGTCTAACCCTAAAGAATGTCTAGAACTACCTTACCCACAACATGCTCGACATAGTTTACTTAGATGTTTATATACTATATCTAGCAATAAACCTGACATCCAAAATGTTATGGCAATACCTCTCAGCGTGAACCCTAGTAAGCTACTTATCGATGAAGTTCTACTCCTTTTAGTCGTTGAAACTCTATTCTTATCTCTAAGGTGAGTTAGGGTTTTGCCTCTCAGCATCAAGCCCCCATTGTCCATGTATATCTAAGCCTACTCTCTCGAATATTAAGCTATCCAATGCCTAAACTAAGGCTGAGTGTCGAAAGCTCTTACAAGTTTAGGGCAACCAAACAATGGACAAAACATGTAAAGGATAAGAAAGAAAACCAAACATTCATTTAAACTTAAACATAAACATCCATAACAAGCCCAAGCCACTTAAAATCAGTTAATGGCTGAGAAAATATCATCCACAATCATTCGTTCGAAACAACCCATCATAAAAATAAGAAATGAAACGGCAAAAGCAACTAGAGTAAAAGAAACTCCCAAGCCGCATTGGACTGTCATGAACTGCTTCAAGCTTGCTGCTTCTCTCAAAAACCAGCAAGAACGCTCCTTTGAGCTTCAACAATGGAGAACACCACACGAAGAAGATGAAGAAAGGAGCCGTGTTTCTCTTTTTCTTAGCTCACCCAAAATATCCTTTTTTCGTCTCTCTTTTAATGTGGGTGTCTTTTCCTTTATATAGTGGGGGCTCCTAGGGTTTTGTGCCCAAAATTCCAAGGGAATGTTCCCTTCACATGTAGGCTCACAGTTAGCTAATTGGTTCACGTGTCAGGCTGTACATTGTCCTCGTCTCCTTGTCCTCTAGTGCGCCCAGAAATGCTATCTAACATGATGTAGCATTATGCCTTTGCCCTGCTCTGCTCCTCATTTCCCTGCACATCACCACAACAACCCAAACCTTCCCAAGCAACATCATTCAAGCAAATAAAAAAAGAAAACAAAACAAGCAACACCAAATGCAACTACATGAACTAAATGCACCTATATGCTATGAAATGAGATGAAATGGGCTTGATTCCTTACAATAACTTAAGTAAAATGGCATAAAAAGTTAACCTTTGACAAGGTTAACACACCCCCAAACTTAAGCTATTACTTGTCCTCAAGATATGAAGAGAAACAGACAGATAAATGCTACAACATAAAATCAGATCACGACAAAGCTATTGAAAAATTTTAGTCCTCAGAACATATAGGCTTCAACATGAAAGACATCTTAAGATTTTAGGAACTACTCCTATAGGGTAAGATCTTAAGGAATGCAAGTGTGATGACTACATGCTCTTCAGGCTTAACAAAGTCAGAAAATAATTGGTTAAGTTCTCAAGTCCGCCCTAGCTAGCTTTTTTTATGCTTTGAGGGGTGTCAGCTCATCACAACTATTATCCCTAACTCTAGATGAGTATGGAGCAAACATCTCACCCCCGAGCTGGTAGATAGAGTAATCCCATGACAACTTTCATTCACTCATTTGACGTTGCTACCATTTATTTAAGTATAGAATCCAAGCAAAACAATTCAAAGCGGAGTGTCCCTCTTAGCTATGCTTTAACATTTTTAATCTAAGGCATACAAGTGTTCTTTCACCAAAAATCATCTAACCTCTATAAGCATAAAGAACATGCAATCATGTAGCAATTACATAACAGAGAGTCAAGTCTATAGGCAGTTCTACCAATCTCAAGAGTCATAAACATTCAGTCAATTTATAGCCATAACAATTCTCATCATCAGACATCCTGAATTTATTCACAGAACTGTCATTGACCTAACAAAATGCTATAGAAAAAATATGTTCATCATATCATGCTAATGCAAATGTATAACTATGGGCACTAACACCCCCAAACTTGAAAGATGCAATGTCCTCAATGCATAAAAATAAAATGAGCTAATCTAAAGCGCAGATGCAAATGCAAGTTACCTCCTAAAAATCTATTTTGGTGTTGCCGTCTTGGTGGCTATGTGCTTGATCTTTGGCTTCTTCCTAAGTGTTGTAATTGGCTCATTGGCCTCCTCTTGTGGGTTTGGCTGGTTGGGTAGATTCTCCTCAGTCGGCTGGTCATCGATAGCATCGTCGGAATCGTCATCAAATAGGGCAGTCCATGCACGCCCTACTGTGTGCTTCAAGTGACTCATTGGTTTTGATGTAGCATCTGGAGTCGGGGTATGTTGCGATGCTGGAGCATCTTCATCTATCTCTTTGTCTTCGCTTTCAACATAGACAAGCTCTTCGACTGGGGGTTCCTGTGGTGGCGGGGTACTCAATGGAGATTTTCCTTTTCTTTGCCTCACCGTCCGAGGGCTTGTCGCACAGTGGCAGTAGCTGGTTCAGGAGGAGGTGTTTGGTGCGAAGAAGGTTCTCGATGCGGAGCAGTTGGTGGGTGTTTTCCTATAGTTTTCTTTGGATTTGGTGTAGCTTGTGTGCCTGCCTGGTCCTTTTTAGGCAGAAACAAATCATCAGGGAAGGGTGGGAAAACGATTTCCATGTGCGGGAGCATCTCCTTGAAATAAGAGTTGAAAGTCGCGTCCCTTTCCTTGACATACATGAAATAAGTTGCCAGGCTTCCCTTCATCTTATCCATCTCATCTTGCACACGTTTAGCGGAGGCAACAAGGGCTGTTATTCTTGCTGCAACAATAGTTTTTGTTCTACCCTCCAATGTTTCAGCTGGAACATCCTCATCGAATCCCCTCAGGGAACAGGAATTTGGTATGGGGTTATAGGACCCTTGCCCTTGTCAATCTCATCTTCTTGAGGGTCCTCGAAGACATGCTTCTTGCGGCACAGTGCCGTGATGAGGTTGGGGGAGATAAGCGGGCTCGATTTCCTCTTCAGGCACGAATAAACTTTATCGATGATGGTTTTGCCCACATCTATCGGTCGGTTGTTGAGGATGGAATGCAAAAGGAACAGCCTGAAGATGTGCACAGTGGTTGTATGAGAGGTGGGCATCAGACATGTTTTGAGGTAGTGGTTCCAAACCTTGGCCCCGGGCTTCAAGTGTCCGCGCTCCACCGATCTAGTGGCTGGGTCCAACTCCATCCCATTGAAACACAAGTCCTCAAGGACTTCTTTGTATGTTTGGGCATCGACAGCTTCAACAAAAGGGGTGTGTTGATCCACCATGTTCTTCAGGCCAAAGAATTTGTTGATTGCAGCAATAGTGAACTTCACCTGCTCGCCTCACACGTACATGACAAACTGGGTAGGGCTCGTTACGTGCGCGTAGAACTCCCTCACAAGGGGCACACATATATAACCTAAGTGTTTGACAAAGGACTCCCAGTTGTTCTTAGTGATGACATCCATCACTTCATCATCGAAGCCCACTTCCCCGTCAATAGGGAACTTGAAACCTTGCTCAGCAAAGGGCATTCTCTCTTTGATCAACTGGAATCGATCCTTGGCTGCATTGTCGAAGAACTTCTTTATCTCGATGGGAGGTGGGGCTTGTTCACTACTCGAAGCATCAGTGACGTTCTTGCAACAGACCATGGTTGAATGGGGTTTTGGGTGTTTTCCGTGAAGGAACATGGAAGTCGAATGGGGTTGCAGAGAAAAGGAAGAAAACTTTTGTGGAGAAGATGAAGTTGAAGAAAGAGAAAAGTGGAAGAAGGAAGTCATGGGGAAGGGTGTTGAAGGGGTTGGTAACTGTCACACGCGATTGGAGAGTGATGGTGATTTGGATGGTTATGCGGCATGGGTAGATGAGAGAGGTAAGGGGTATTTAATGGAGAGGTGAAAAGGTGGAGAGAGAGTATTGGGGGTAATGATTAATTTAGGGTTTTAAATTTAGGAAAAGTAACTTTCCCCCATTTTGATTTTTTAATGCCCCCCAAACCTAGGACTTTTTTGTCTCTTTGGCACTTCCCTTAATGAGATAAAAACAACCCTAACCCGAATAGGAAAAAGCTGGCTTTCATGCATAAGTCTCTAGCATGCAACCTGCCTCTTGGGGACAATTTAGATGTTGGGCAATAAAGACAAGCATATGATAAAAACAAGATGATAAAATAAAATAGGATACACACTAAGGTACTAAAAAGACTAAATTATTTATATACATAAAAACATGCAAATGTTATAGCATAAATAGTAAGGGTAGAGAGATGCAAACTCTTTAAGGATCCTGAAAATGCATGGTTGATTTGTCTCGCAAGATAGAAGCTCCATTGTAAACCTTCAGCTTTTGGTCGTTAACCTTGAAAATTGTGTCATCATCAAGCTTCTTGATGTCTACCGCACTATGGGGATAAACCTTGTGCACTAGGAAAGGGCCTGACCATCGCGATTTCAACTTGCCTGAGAAGAGCTTGAGCCTTGAGTTGTAAAAAAGTACTTGTTGGCCTTCAGAGATATGTCATGGAAAAAGATGCTTGTCATGCCATTTCTTTGTTTTCTCATTGTACAAGCGGTCATTCTCGTAAGCTTGGGCTCGAAACTCATCCATCTCGTTCAGCTTTAACAACCATCTTTCTCCAGCCAGTTGGGCATCCACATTGAGCTTTTTAATGGCCAAATATGCCTTATGTTATAGCTTCATGGGAAGATGACATGCCTTGCCATAGACGAGCTTGAATGGAGACATTCCCAAGGGTGTCTTGAAAGCTTTCCGATAAGCCCATAATGCTTCATCGAGTCTTGGAGACCAGTCCTTCCTCTTGGGATTGACCACCTTCTCTAGAATTTGTTTTTTCCCTCGATTGAAATTTTCAGCTTGGCCATTAGTCTGAGGGTGGTATGCCGTAGCAATTTTATGCCTCACTCCATACCGTTGCAATACTTTAGCAATTAGCTTGTTGTCAAAGTGGGTGCCTTCATCACTTATGATGGCTCTTGGGGCTCCAAACCTTGTGAATCTGTTCTTGTGAAGGAACTTCAAAATAGTCTTGGAGTCATTCCTTGGTGTAGCTATCGCATCAACCCATTTGAACACATAATCCACCGCTAGAAGGATGTAGAGATCTTCAAAAGACGATGTGAATGGTCCCATGAAATCTATTCCCCATACATCGAAGAGCTCCACCTCCAAAATGCATTGCAATGGAATTTCATGCATTCACGATATGTTCCCCGTTCTTTGTCATCTATCACATGCCTTGCAAAATTCATACGCATCCTTAAAGAGTGTGGGCCAATAAAATCCTGATTTTAGGACCTTTGCAGTCGTCCTAGCTCCTCTAAAATGGCCTCCACAAGAAGATGAATGGCAATGGAATAAGATCTCCCTTTGCTCTTCTTCGGGGAAACATCTTCGGATCATTTGGTCTGCACATTGCTTGAATAAATAAGGCTTGTCCCAAAGATTGAATCGCATATCATGCTTGAATTTCTTTTTGCCTGGCCATTCAAATCAAGAGGAAAAATACCACTAACAAGAAAGTTAACAATATCAACATACCATGGAATTGCTGTAGCATATAATATTTTCTCATTAGGGAATTCCTCCTTAATTTCTGGTTTATCCTTACTTTCAGTCTTTTTTTTCTAGCCTAGAAAGATGATCAGCAACTTGATTTTCACAACCCTTTCTATCCCTAACCTCTAAGTCGAACTCTAGAAAGAGGGGTATCCACCTAATAAGTCTAGGTTTAGCATCCTTTTTATTCACTAAGTACTTAATAGCAGAATGATCGGTATGTACAATGACCTTAGTGCCTATCAAGTATGCTCTAAACTTATCAAAGGCAAATACAACAGCAAGTAATTCTTTTTCAGTGGTCGTATAATTGATTTGTGCATCATTTATAGTGCGGCTAGCATAATAAATAACATGGAAAATTTTACCTCGACGTTGTCCAAGGGCTGCCCTCACTGCATAGTCACTTGCATCACACATAAGTTCGAATGGTGAGGTCCAATCTGGTGGAACAAATATGGGTGCTAAGATAAGTTTTTCCTTGAGTTCCTTGAATGCGATGTGGCAAGCATCATCAAACACGAAGGGCTGGTTTTGCTGTAGCAAAGTGCACAATGGCTTTGAAACTTTAGAGAAATCCTTGATGAACCTCGTATAGAAGCCAACATGGCCCAAAAAACTTCGAATGCCTTTCACAGTGGTTGGGGGAGGTACTTTTTCGATCACCCTCAACCTTTGCCTTGTCCACCTCTATTCCTTTTTGTGAGTTTTGTGGCTAGGAACAATTCCTCCGGCTACCATAAATTGACATTTCTCCCAATTGAGGACCAAGTCCGTTTTTTCACATCTTTTGAGCACCTTTTCTAAGTTACCAAAACATGAATCGAAGTCATCTCCGGAGACTGAAAATTCATCAATGAAGATCTCAAAAAGCTCTTTAACTATATCCGAAAAGATGGCTAGCATGCATCACTGAAAAGTAGCTTGAGCATTTCAAAGATCAAAGGGCATCCTCCTAAAGGCGTAAGTACCATAGGGGCATGTGAATGTTGCCTTCTCTTGATCCTCTAGTGCTATAGAAATTTGGTTGTACCCTGAGTATCCATCGAGGAAACAATAAAAGGCCTTACTCGCCAATCGATCCAATATTTGATCGATGAATGTGAGAGGGAAATGGTCCTTCTTGGTTGCCTTGTTAAGCTTCCGATAGTTCATGCAAATCCTTCACCCCGTGACGGTCCTTATTGGTAAAAGTTCGTTGTCCTCGTTGCTCACTACGGTCATGCCTCCCTTCTTTGGTACACATTGCACCGAGCTGACCCACAAACTGTTGGATATTGGGTAAATAACTCCAGCATCGAGCCACTTGACGATCTCCTTCATCACCACCTTCTTCATGATTGGATTAAGCCTTATTTGGGGTTCAACAGAATTGATGTGGAAATCATCTAGAAGAATTTTGTGCATACAAATAGTAGGGCTTATACCCTTCAAGTCAACCATAGTCCAACCTAAAGCTTTTTTATATTGAGCTAACAAATTTATCAAGCTAGATTCTTGTTTAGGTGTAAGACTAGAAGAGATTATCACATGCAAAGTTTCATTGCAACCAAAATAAGCATATTTAAGGTATGATGGTAAAGGCTTCAATTCCAATGTGGGTGCATGCTCAAGTGAGGGTTTTGGAGGTGTAAATTCAAAAAAATCTAAATGTTTGAATTGCGTACCTGGTCTGGCTATAAGCAGACTGGATTGTTGCACCTCCTTTGGAAACTCCTTAAGTGCCTCGAACTCTTCAGCCTCCTTGAATTCCTCATTGTCATCCTCCTTGAGCTTCATATAATCCTCCATTTGTAGAAAATTGCTGCAACAAAATTCTGTAGCTTCTTCTTCTACTGTAGCATCCATGTATTGGCACTCCTCATGTTCGTCCACATACTTGAGGGTGTTGAACACATTTATGGTCACCTCTTGATCAACCACTCTCATGGTGAATTCACCCTTTTCACAGTCTATCAAGATCCGACCTATAGCTAAGAACAATCTCCCCAAAATAATTGGTGCGTTCTCATTGGCTTCATAATCAAGAATGAGGAAGTCAGATGGGAAAACAAATTTTCCCACCTTTACCACAACATCTTATATTTTTCCTTCCAAACGAACATGTGATCGATCCGCTAATTGCAAAATAACGGTGGTAGGCCTTGTATTTCCCATACCAGGCTTCATAATCACTGACTTGGGCATTAGATTCACACTAGATCCAAGATCACATAGGGCTTGTCCCACATAACTATCATCCATCGAATAAGGGATGATGAAGCTGCCTAGGTCATTCCGCTTAGGTGGCAGATTGCTCAGCACTGAGTGGCATTTCTTTTGCTGTAGCAGAAGTCTCTAGCCTCTCAACTATCCTATTCTTGGTGACAATATCCTTAAGGAATTTTGCATAAGTGGGCATTTGGTCAATGGCTTCCAAACATGGGACATTGATGTGCAGCTGGTCAAGGATATCTACAAATTTCTAGAAAAGAAGATCATCATTATGCTTCTTTAATCTTTGAGGGAAGGGTGGTGGGGGTCGAACTTCTTCCTCTACTAGAGGAGGTTTGTCTTTTGTTGTAGCAAAACTCTATCTTCCATCAGCAGGTTCGTTGGTTAATCTCTCACTCTCATTCTTTTCAATGGATGAGTCTTCTTGTGCCTTGGGTTCTTCTTGGATATGTAACCCCCTCGACCTGACTTGACCGTTAGACCGAACCAAACAGATCACACGGGGAATATTGAAGTAAACCGGAGAAGTTTACCTCAATAAACGACCTTTTTTTCTTTTTATCTTGTCTAGATGCAACTTAAGTTCCTATATGTACGCGCACAAGCAGTGGATAAAACATCGACACAACCGCCTATTAATTATAACCAATGAAGTTTTAGGGACCATTTTGTAAATTTTGAAAATTAGAAGGGTTATTACCAAATTCAGGTTACCAATCCTCAATTAGATTCATTACATGCTTCTCGGTGAAATCTCAGCTCGAAACGACCCTTAGAACCCATCCTATTGCATACAAATCAAACAGGGACCAAAACGTAAGAATCAGAACTTAAAACAATTCAAAAACTGAATTAACGGTCAAGCGTTTCGAAACAGAGTGCCCCATATCGAAACGGACGTTTCAAAACACAGCAGACCGTTTCGATACGCGGGTTCGTTTCGAAACACTTTAAATCATGTTTCGGAACGATGGTTCAGAGAGGCAAAATGTTCCGGAACAAGCCTCACCGTTTCGAAAAGTCAAGGCCATTTCAAGCCACCGTTTTGAAACAGGCAAGGGTGTTTCAAAACACCTGTGCTTGTAATGTGTGAAAATGTTGTTTTAACTCAATTTGAACCATCCGAAAACATCTCGATACATGACCAAATATATTTGCAACACAAACATACATCAACAACAAGTTATACGAAGCATAGGCATCATCATAGTATCGATATCAATAAAAAAGAAACTAAAGGCATGCCCCCTTAGAGAAATAAGTACCAAAAGGCCAAAATGCAATTCCAAGCATAAATCAAAACATAAAGGCCATTCACCCAACCAAAGCTTAAATTGACTGCATTGATGAATAAAGAGAGCATAAGCATACAAGCTTAGTGAGGATTGCTCAAAACCAAAATCATCATCAATGCATAAAACCTTTTTTCACTCTTTTCAAAACCATCATGCCCCTTTTGACAAAACATGCACTTTATCATCAAAATCATTTTATTACACTTCATGCAACATGATCTATAAAATTTCAGCAACTAAACCATTGATACTCAAATTCCAAGCCTTCCAAGCATAAACACCATTATGCTAAGCTTAAACCAAAACATGCATCTTTCAAAATATGCATCAACCACATTTTCCACAATATATCATTTCATTATATTGGCTCACAAGTGATAAACAACATTCAAAAACATATATCGGATACACGGATTACCAAGGGTTGTCCCACACCCTTCATACACTCTATCGGCATCTCAAGGTTCACACACGAGAGAAACCCTCCATCGTTGTGACACTCGTGGTGGAGTATTCGATATAATCACAACCCCTCAACACCACTCATCGATAGATGTATAACCCACTAACGAGAGACGGGACACACACACAAGGTTCGCACCCGGAAGATACCCTCACCGTTGCAACATTAAACAATCCTCAATCGTTATGCTACTTGGATGGAGATTTTGGTACAATCACAACCCCTCAACGTCCAAGGCGACTTGTTTAGAGTGCACTCAATCCTATAGTCGGCTAACTATATCTGATTTCATTTATAAAACACTTTACACAATCATCACTTGCCAATATAATCCATATCTCATGCATACCTCACTGTTTTACAAAGCATTCATGATAAGCCATAAATCAAACATTAAACCATGCTTCAAACTTCATGCATCAACACATGCATACAAGGACCACTTACCTAGTGCATCCTTAAACCACATAGCATCATCAACCTCATTTCATATATACAAAACATGCTTTAAAATAGTAGGTGAATGCAATTAAAATCAAGTGCAACCAAAGGTTCAAAACTAGCACAATCCGAGAGAGAAATTTACTTCACTTACTTCCGAACTTAGTAAAGCGTTTCAAGCTCTTACTAAGTTCCCAAAACCCTTTTCTAAAGCATTTCCACACTGGAAAACCAAGTTCCACTCACCGACTTGCGAAACCACGCTTGTCGACGCAACTATCGATCGTCTGAAGCCTCCAAAACCACTTCGTTTGATTCCGGATTACCATCCCTTGTTTTCAACACATTAAAATAGAGGTTCAATGCATTAAAATGCATCCAAAACACCAGCACTCAAAAGAATTCCCGCAGCCCTGTTCTAAGGCACCAAAACATCCATCCAAAACAACCGAAAACTCAATCGATTAACCTCTAACCTCAACCCAGCCATTACCCAACACATTTTAAGCATCAATCAACATCCAAAAACATCCTAAAACCATCCTTATACCTCCAGCAACTCGGATTCCTCAAGAACACCCCAAAAACTCAACCAAAAACACTTTAAAAACCAAGGATCTCAAGGATTTTGGGATCTCCATGATTAAGACTCCACTTCAACACTAAAATCCTTTCAAAACTTATTTAGAAACAATCTCAAACTAGCCAAATCAATCAAACTCCGAAAATCACATTTTTAAACCAATTTTCTATTAAGATTTTAATAGTTTATCAAACTAACAACAAAACCTCAATCAAAATAATTAATAAAGAGTCAAATATCTATGGAATTTCATTAAAGAACCTAGATTAGAGGGTTAGCACAAAATTTACCTCCAATCATTGCTTCTCCTCTAACTTGGCAAGTTTAGCTTGAAAGAACTTGAATGAAAATGAGAGAAATCACCAAGGAAAAGATTGAAATTAAAAGAGAATTTGAGAGTAAAGAAATTCTAGAAATTTGAGAGAAAATGGAGAGTGCTTGGCTGAGTGAAGAAGAGAGAATGAAAAGACCGTCAAAAAATTCTTAACCGATTAACCACCTTTCTTATTTAATTAATTAAAAACCTTTTTAATTATTTAATAAACCATTTAAAACACATGCAAAATTAGGGAAAACATAATTGCCAAATAGCTCCCTAAAGATTCTAAGATTTTTTACTCTTCTTTGAAAAACACAATTTTCCTAACTTTTAAATCTTTACATTTTGGTCACTGCCCAAAATGTATACTTTCGAAAACTCGTTTTGTAAAATTGATTTAACCATCCTCTTAAATATAATTTTAGAGGATTTTAGGAATTTTTATCCCATCCCAAACCTTGATTTCCCTAAACCATCTTTTAACAATTCGAACCACCGACACTGGTTCCACCGGCCCAACCCGACTTGCCAAAACACTTAAGCCCAAAACCGGGGCGTTACAGGATAGTTTTGGGGTTGGAATCTTCAGCCTTCTTCTTCCCCCCAAACTTATCTTCCTTGTTAAGTTGAGTGTCACTCCTTAAAGTGAGTGCACTACATTGTTCCTTGCCATGAGGTTTACTGAGTGCACTAGGCAAACTACCATGAGGTCGAACTTGTAGGGCTTGTGCTATTTGACCTACTTGAGTTTCCAAAGCTCTCAAAGACGAGCTATGACTTTGCAACAAGGCACCCTGACACTTGATCGATGATGTATGATCATGAAGTAGAGTTTTTGCGGACGACATAAAGTCTTGGAGAGTAGCTTCCAAAGAGTTGTTGTTTGCTAAAGAAGTTGAACCCTTGTTATCATTTTGCATAGCATATTTTGCTGGAAACCTTGGGGTTCAGTCTGGTTTTGTTGCCGATTCGAGCTTCCGATATTGTTGTTACCTTGATTCCCCCATGAATGATTTGGATGTTGACGCCATCCTGGGTTATAGGTGTTTGAGTAGAGGTTGTTGTTGTTTCGATTTTAATTCCCCACATAGTTGGTAGACTCGTGGTTTTCTGGGAATTTGCTCACATGGCAACTTCCCTTACATCGAACACAAGTAGTTGCCGCTACCTTCACTTTCTTTACCTCATTTAGACGTTGGAGGTTCTTCAACATGTTCGTAATGGCTGACAGCTGAGCTGAAACAGAGTCATTGGCCTCAAGCTCAAGTGTTCTATGAGTTTTTCTCCCCGTTCCAAGTCTAGCAGTAGGAAATTGGTAGTCATTGTTTGTTATTCTATCAAGGATATCGAATGCTTCTTTGGGTGACTTGTCCAGCAATGTTCTATTTGCTAAAACATCTAGCATCATTCTTGTGGGAGCATTGACGCCATTGTAGAACATCACCACCTGCGTCCAATCATGAAACCATGATTCTTACATTTGCGGAGCAGTTCCTTATATCTATCCTAACACTCGTACCTCAATTCGTCATCAGTTTGACGAAAGGAAGCAATGTCATTCCTTAGCTTGGTAATCATGTTGGGTGGTTTATATCGATGCAAAAAGCTTTTGCATAGATCTACCAATGTCTCCATTGAACCAACGGGTACTCCACTCAACCACTCTCTTGCTCGATCATGCAGTGAGTAAGGAAATAGCTTACGCTTCAACACATCTTCATGCACACATTGTTGTTTAAATGAGTCGCACACTTCCAAGAATGCACGAATGTGTTACCTAGCATCTTCATGAGGCGATCCACCAAATTGACCAATCGAGTTTAACATGTTGAACATCACCGGTTTGAGCTCGAAGTGGGCTGCCTGAATTTTGGGAGCTACAATCCCAGGGTTGAGATCTTCCAAGATGGGATTCAAATGATCTCTAATAGCTCGTGGACAAGCTACAACTCCATCATTTTTGTCAGGCTCGATAGGCTCGATTTCCTTCAACCAAAATGGATTACCAAGTGGTGGAAAAGTTGGATTTTTGGGTGATTGAGGAATATAAGCTAAAAGATGAAAGAAACGATAATTTAGAGTGGTTCAGCCTTCTAACAAGCACCTACATCCTCTACCCTAGCTTCCCACTAAGGATTTCACAACCAATTAACTAATTGATTCGTACCCTTTTCTAGGCTTAAGAGGAAACCCTTACAACGACCAAAGCTTTCTAGCCCAAAGCTTGATCAAACCCTCTGTACAAGAGATAAAGATAAGCAAACTAAAATCCCTCTTACAAGGTTGATGTTTGCACACTAAAGCACTCACCCAAACCTAAACACTTGAGCAAATTTGACAATTTAGGCTCACAAGTATTGTCTATACAAAGAATGAATAATTAAAGCCCTAAGACAAATTTCTCATCATATGGTTGTTGACAATTGAAGCATTAGTCTTCCCTTCATGCTTGGAGGTCCCTTTTATACTCCCAATTGAGTTTGTAGCCGTTGAGGATCGTTGGGATTGAATTGGAGCCGTTGGAGACTTTATTTCCCTTATTAATTGTAGTTTTGGAGCTGTCCGTATCAGAACACGCGAGGCCGTATCGGAACGGCCTTCTTCAGAACTAGCCGTTGAAGTCTGATTTAACATGCCGTATTGAAACACCTGGGGCCGTATGGAAATGCCCGTATCGAAACGCTTTGTACTGTATCGAAACGTCATGTGGGCCAAATTTAGGCGAGAAAAGGGGAATCTTGATTTTTGTATTTACTTGGGCCGTGATGAGTTGTAAATGAACGATAGAAAATAGTATGGGCCTGAATTAAATCTGAATTGGGCTTTTTATGATGTAAAATGGACATTCATATTTTATTTATGAACTATTTATTATTATTATTATTATTATTATTATTATTATTATTATTATTATTATTATTATTATTATTATTATTATTTTGGTTTATTTATTTATTTTATTTACTAAGAGAATATAGTATATAAACATATACTCATACCCGGGTAAAATTCGGGTATTACAGTTACAGGCAGATCGATTGAGCCCTCCACTTTAACGGGTTGGCCACCAAACTCGTATACCGAACTTGTCGGCCTTAGCTCCGATCTGAGAATTCCTATTTGTTTAAATGCATTCCAAACCAACACCTCTGCGGCGTTGCCCGTATCAACCAAAATTCTTTTTACGGTAAAATCAGCTATCACAACCGTGACGACGATTGGGTCATCGCTTTCTTCACCCAAGATGTCGTCCTCTTCTCTTTCTGAGAACGAGACCTGCCACGAGTTTCCGTGACTTGATATCTTCACCATCCCCGCTGGGAATAGTGTCATTCCCTGTATGTACATTTTACGTTTGGGGTCAACTGATTCCATTCCTTATCCATTCTGATCAACATGTGTATGGTGTCTTTACTGCTTGGGTTGCTTTCTCTACTGTCTAATCCTCGTAGATGATGTCCATTGGCCCTTCTGCCTTGCACGGGCTTTTGGCGCCATTTAAACAACCTATCCTTAGAACCTTTAAGCTTGCTTGCCGAAAAATATGAAGGTCGCGTGTTTATCCACGCTCACCGCTCCAATTGTTGATGGTTAAAATGACCAGGGATCGGAGATGGTTGTCCGACGGTGATGGGGTGTGACTGTTCTGGGTTAGAGTTCAAGTATTGCTCTTACTTTTAAGTGGTGATGGTGTCGAGAATGGAAGGCCTCTTTGTTCCGCTCGACTATATGCCCAGCTTTATACCACTTAGACAGGTGTCGAGATGGGGTAATTGTGGCGCATTGATTGGACTAGCTATGATTTGACATCTAAGGTTCTCCTCGGCATCTATGGCAGGCAAGTGTGTTTTCATGTGACTAGTAGATAAGGTGCGATGTTGTTTGTGGTTTTTCCTATTCGCCATAGATTGCGAAGGGTATCGTATGGTTCGCGGGCGATCCTGCACTGCAGTTCACCTGCGTTGTATCCCCTATACTGCACCGTCTGTGGTCTTACTCGCTATGGCTTCGACACGTGGCAGTAGATGTTTATGGGTACTAACAAAATTCAAAGGAAAAATAACTAAATTTCTTATAAATTCTAACAAAAAATATTTACATTGTCAATTAAACATCATTAGATGATGATATGTGAAAATATGTTAAGTAAAAAATGATAATTTTAGTTTTTATGGGTTAGAATTATTTAATAGTGCAAATATAAATGATTTAATTTATTAATAATAATTTTGAATGATGTAATTTGATTAAATTTAAGATTTATGATCTAAATAAAAGTTAATATTAATTTCAGTGATATAAAATATAAATTAGCCATACTTTTCCGATCTTATATAATATATAGTCCTAATAGAAGTATGACTATGAGTTTTCATTGTAATATGCATTTTTTACGTTGTTTGTTGATGGTTTTACTTTTCATCGTCGATCTTTTGTGATGTTTGTATCCATCTTTTGTTTCTAGTCTTTGGGTTGGGTTTTTACCTTTTCCTTGTATGCTCCTCTTATGATCTCGAGACGCTAGTTTTTTTTACTAGGAATATGTCTAGATTATGTGTTTTTTTACTAAGTTGTTATCTTTCATTGTAATTTCGGATATATTCTCGTTCAATAAAACTAGCGTATTAAAATTTAAAAAAAGCACCCATGTTCGAATTTCTTGGAACCAAAGTAACCGGAAACATTTTCATAAAAAAATTAGAGCCATTCATCATAAGGCCATTCCCCCTATAAATAACTATTGATTTCTAAATTCTAAACAAAAGAATATACCCTTAAAGTTGCAAACCTTAGTCAAACAACTTCCCCTCTCTTTTGTGTTTCATCATCTCTCCGAAAAGCCTCTCTTTGGATTCAACTACTCTAACATGGCTGTTTCAGATGTAGTTGTTATTATAGATTTCAACAAGACGATAATCGACGACGACAACGATAACTGGGTGGTGGACGAACTAGGCGTTACCGGTTTGTTCTATCAACTCCTCCCCACCATGCCTTAGAACCAGGGGTCGGCTGATCGAGGGAACACATTGAGTGGCCGCTCAGGACCCCCAATCAATCTAGGGCCCCTAAAAAATATTTATTTTATTTTTAAAATTTATTTTTTAATTTATTAAATAAATTAATTAATCTAACAATAAATAAAAGGGTAAACTAACCAGTGACCACCTAACTATAGGGTTGGTGTCGATTTGACAACTATATTTTCAATTTTGTCAAATATACCACTTAACTATTTAAATGGTTCCAATTAAGCCACCGGCCGTTAAAAAATCGGGAAAAATTGACGGGACTGTTAAAAAACTTGGTATAATTACATATTTGGTCCCTTATATTTATACAATCTATCAATTTGGTCCTAATTTTAATTTTATAAAATAAAATAATTATTCAATTAGGTGGTGACACGTGTCACTCAATTGGAGGTGGAAAATGAGAGCAACAAAATCGACCCATTAAGAATTGAACCTAAGACCTTGGATTACACAAGGCATGCACTTGCCACTGAACCAAGCACACTTTTGTACTTTGGGGGTACAACAATTAATATAACAATTAATATATGTCTTTAATGATTGTTAATGCCAAGAAAAATGAAAAAGAAGAAAATGCACTTGGACGGATTTAAACCAAGGACCTTGTGGTGCAAGGGGCATGTGCTTGCTACTACACCAAGTGTATGCTTTCAATATGAAGTACAACATTTAGTATATATTTTAGGGTAAACTACATAAATGACCACCATACTATTGGAAAAGTCGCGATTTGACCACCTTACTTTTTTTCTAAGCAATTAAACCATCATACTATTAAATTTGGTGCAATTTGACCACCAGCCGTTAAAGGTTAAAGGTAGGGTGACGTGGCAGTTAAAAAAATATGGGTATAATAACACATTTGGTCCTTATTATTTACACATTTTTTCAATTTAGTCATAATTTTAATTTAATAAAATAAATTAATTATTATAAATAATTAAATCCCTCCAATAAGGTAGTGACACGTGTCACCACCAATTAAAGGAAGAAAATAAAGAAAACACTAAACATACTCTCAAGGGGAGTCAAACCCATATCTCACGGACATGAGGAGAACTGGTTTACCACCACGCCAAGTGATATTTTGTGATTTTTTTCCTGCAATATATTATATGTACTTATTTATTTTCGAAAACAGCACCCTAACTGGATAGAATCCAAGTATAGTCCCTGACAGACTCAGTGAAGTTTGCGCAAATGCCAGTTTGATGTTTCAAAAGATATTTTTACGCAGGTTTGTGTTTGTAATTGTCTCATCTTTTAACAACATAAAATTAATTTTTTTTAATAAGCTTTAGTTATTGTAGGTCCAAGAAGGTGCAAGTGGGAGTGTTTTTGTGCAAATGCCCGATGTATGGATAAACTTGGCTCATATCTTCTTCGCTCAAGGGAATTTTGCTTTAGTTGTAAAAATAGTGAGTTACTGATTTAAAATGCTGCCTGTCTTTCTTACATTAATCTCTTGCACCACTCGAATTGATAATTTTTGCTATCCTGCAGTATCAAAATTACCTGCGGAAGTTCTATAAAATACAGACTCTCAAATTCTTCTCTACCTAGCAAGGACTCATTATGAAGATGAACAATGACAAGAATGCAAGAAAACTTTATTGAGAGCCATCCACTTGGCTCCTTCAAATTACACATTAAGGTTTGATGCAGGAGTAGCAATGCAGAAATTCTCTACGGCAACATTACAGAAGGGCAAGAGGACTGCGATTGAGGTGGTTTCATCAAAATCATATATATCTTCTTTCGTTCTTATGAAATAGCTGCACAGTGCATGAGAGATACTGTTGTAGTGACTCGCATATTTAAACAACAGTTGTGTGTGCATATAGAATAATTAGAATTAGTAGAGAACGGTAAAAAAATGGCCAATAGGTAATTGGAAGTAGTTCCTCTCGCCGTTAAACCCCAAATTCCAGTTATGTGGAATGTATTCTTTGGGAAAGTTTAGTTGTATTCTTTGAAGAAGTTAAAACATATGTTGATAAAAGATGGTATGGTATTTTCAATTTGATTCTGCCTATTAAAGAATCTGCATTATTGAGTTGTAGTAGGTTTGGTTCTACCAGGAACTGGAGTTTTATAAGATGCAGTTCAAGTGGAGAATGCCCGTCTAAATCATCTTCCCCTTTCTCCATGTTATAGGCATTTGCGCAAACTGCACTGAGTCTGCCAGGATACAGGTGTTGCCTTCGAAAACAAATAAGTACATATAATATATTGCAGGAAAAAAATCACAAAATAGCACTTGGCGTGGTCGTAAGCCAGCTCTCCTCGTCTCCATGAGACACGAGTTTGAATCCCTTTGATTGTGTTTAGTGTCTTCTCCATTTTCTTCCTTTAATTAGGGGGTGACACGTGTCACCACCTGATTGAAGGATGAAAATAAATTTATTTAATCAAATATAAATAATTGCTTTGAAAGAATGTGTAAATAATAAGGACCAAGTGTGTTATTATACCCATATTTTTTTAACTGCTCGTCACCCTACCGTTAACCTTTAACGGCTGGTGGTCAAATTGCACCAAATTTAATAGTATGATGGTTTAATTGCTTTGAAAAAAAGTAAAGTGGTCAAATCGCAACTTTTCTAATAGTATGGTGGTCATTTATGTAGTTTACCATATATTTTATATAGTTTTTAATGCTTGGAAAAAGGAAGGAAATGTGGTTTTAGGAAACTCAAATATAATATTTTTATGATGCATAAAAATATCTAACCCAATTAAATAAATCTAATAACTAAATTAAAGTTAAGAATATTTTGTATATATTTTAAATTATAGTTAGTGCACGATTTAAAATAAAAAAATTAATATTATTTTTTTATTTTTTAATATAAAAATCATTTTAAAATTTTTATATTTTAAACTAAATTTAATATATTTTTCAGTTCCAAATTTATTTTTATAATTTCACGTATATAATCATTGGATTGATTTTTTAACTTAATTAATAATTTTAATATTTATTAAAAAATTAATTAAATTATTATATATATAATTATATTAAAAAAATAAAAATTATATTAAATTCATTTAGCGAATTCAAACTCACAAACATAATTTAATATTGTTAACTTTAATTTAATTATTAGACTTTTTTTGAACTAATTATTAGATTTATTTAATTGGTTTAGATGTTTTTATGCATCATAAGAATATTATGTTCGAGTTTCCTAAAACCACATTTTCTTCCTTTTTCCAAGCATTAAAAAACTATATAAGACATATATTAAATGTTGTACTTCATATCAAAAGGCATACACTTGGTGCAGTGGCAAGCACATGCCCCTTGTACCACAAGGTCCTTGGTTCAAATCTGTCCAAGTGCATTTTCTTCTCTTTCATTTTTCTGGGCATTAACAATCATTAAAGACATATATTAAGTGTTGTACCCCATAGCACAAAAACGTGCTTGATTTAGTGGCAAGCACATGGCAAGCACACACCTTGGGTAATCCAAGGTCTCAGGTTTGATTATTGATGGGGTGATTTTGTTGCTCTCATTTTTCACCTCCAATTGGTGGGAAATTAATTAAATAAATTAAATAAAAATAATTAAAGTCCTCCAATTAAATAATTATTTTATTTTATTGAATTAAAATTAGGATCAAATTGATAGATTGTATAAATATAGGGGACCAAATGTGTAATTTTACCAAGTTTTTGAACAGTCCCGTCAATTTTTCCGTTTTTTTAACGGCTAGTGGCTTAATTGGAACCATTTAAATAGTTAAGTGGTATATTTGACAAAATTGAAAATATAGTGGTCAAATCGACACCAACCCTATAGTTACGTGGTCACTGGTGTAGTTTACCCTAAATAATAATTGCTAACAATCAATTGGTCGAGTGAGATGTGTTGCGTGTAAAAGTGTCTATCGCAATGTAGTGCAAGTGTACACGACGCAAGTAGTAAAGTGATACTGGAGTATCGGATATCGACTCCACAGGGACTGAGCTAACCCTTTCCTTCGCTATCTGCACAAGGGGAAAAGAAGAGATTTAATAGTTTGTCACGAAAATAATAAAAAATACTTAAATAAAAGAGTAGAGATATTAAGATAGAGAGAATGGGCTGGTATTGAATTTCTCAGTAGTGCAGGTATTGCAGAGTTTAGGAAATCCAGTTCTGTCGTCGCGCCTGTCGCGGGCAGCACCTGTCGCGGCAGCAGTCCGTTGATCGTCGCGGCAGCAAACACACCAACTCAGTACTTTCAAGTTTGGCAAGAATCCCAGATCTGCCTTGGCCTATCCCTAGGTCCAAGTTTGTCGATGATCACGTCTTGATGATACCTCCCGGCGTGAATCGAAGGATGAACACCGATGTGTATGGATTCTTCTTTAGCCACTTAACCTCGCCCTATCCCTAGGCACGAGATAGTTCAACTATAAACTAGAGAACTTGCTCTTATTTCTTTCGTATACTTAACTTTCCCGATGCTAAGTAAATAGATAACCTCACAATGCTCTCCCGATGCTCTTGCAAGATATTAATAACCAAAATAAGAGAACTTGAAGTTTATTTTATTGAACTGAAAATTCCTAAAACAAAACAACCCTTGCAACTACTTTACAAATCAACCCGTGGCCCTAGGGGGGTTTTAGAACATGTCGACGGCGGGTAGACGACGGGTAGACGGTAGAGGGTTTTTGGTTGTCGGTTTAAAGGGAAATCGGCTATGGGTTATGGGATGTGGAGGTTGAGATCTCTAGGTTAAAATACATGCCCTTATATAAGCTTTGGGCTCAAGTATTCTAAGATAACAAGGATTACAACTTTAATTAAAAGTAAGATTCTAATAAAGACTTTAATCTTCAAGTATCCTACTTTTCAGCCGCCTCCTTGTTTCATGGGATTTCCTCTCCTTGAGCTTTGGCTTGACATATCTTTTGATCCGGGGCTTGGAAAAATATATGGTTTTCACACGACAGACGAGCATAATTTTCTCTATCTATCGAGGTCCACTTTGCTTTTCCTCTCCGTAAAACTGCTGTCCCCATGCTGTCACGGCAGCTCCATGGCAGCATCGTCCTCCTTGACTGCTCATTCCAGATTTTCTGCATTGCTGCCCAGTGCCTGCCACGATTGCTGCCCTGGGTGCTGTCACGACTGCTGCCACGACAGATACCTGCAAAAGTAACCAAATTTAGCAGTATCTGCGCAATTTTATCTAAATGTGATGTTTATGCAAAACTTAACCTAAAATGCAGTTAAACATGCTTGAGTGCAGCAAAAATAAGGATAAATGATGGGTAAAATATAGAACTTTTAAGTACTGATCACACCCCCAAACTCGAATCTTTGCTTGTCCTCAAGCAAATCAGACCTAAAAGAAAAATATTTTTTTGTTTTGGCTTTCAAACAGTGAACTTTCCCTTACCCGTCGTTCGTTCCATGTGACGGCAGCAACCTGTCGGATAATTTAGGATCTGTCCGGAATCTCCCTATAGTCCTCGTGCAGTGTGTGCATGCTTGTGAACAGTTATATGCCAAGACTCTCTTAGTTTCACTAGAATATTATTCTTTAGCTTGTTTAGAGTTTTTCTTACGAGACTGTTTTCTTTCTTTTTTTTACTAGAGCCAGAATCGGGCACCTCTAGTTATTTCCCTTTTTTTAATTTCTTCTCTTTTCTACTAGAGCCAGTATTTCAGGCACCTCTAGTTAACTGTCTAGAGCCGATGATAGGCACCTCTAGAAGTTTTTCTCTGGTTATCTGCCTAGAGCCAGTGGTAGGCACCTCTAGGTTTCCTGAGATTGTAGTCTCTTTTCTACTCTAAGTGCTAAGTTTTCTATTCTAGTTTGGCTAAAAGAAGTCTAAGCAGTATAACAGTCACAATGGTGTTTAAGTTTACAGAACTATAGAAAGGTTCTAAACTTCTCCTAAAACTATCCTAAAGTTGCTGCCACGACAGAGCTGTCACGACATGTAAGTTCAGTTTTAAGTTTTCAGCCAAAATTTCCAATATTTTCAGTTTTTTTTTGCGTAAAATAAATGCGACACAATGAAAACTAAATGCAATGTTATATTAATAATTAGGAGGACTGCCTACCCCCAAACTCAAGGGTTGCATTGTCCTCAATGCATGACACAAAAGATGAAAAACAGAAAATAAAAATGATAGAAAAGTTAAACATCACAAAAAGATAATATATATAGCAGGTGACAGAGAAGAAGAAAAAGAAAACTTAAGTTGTGCGGCTGTCGTCGTTGCTGCTGGGGTTTTGGATGAGGAGCTGTCGGCAGGCAGTCTCTTTGAACTTTGTCGGAGGAGCTGTGGGTGCTGCCCTGAGAGTATGAGTGCTGCCGCGACAGGGGTGGAGGCAGAGCTTCCTCAGGTTGCTTGTATCGTCATTGCAAGGGTTTTTCTTTGTTTACCTAATAACAAAAACAAACTAAAACCAATATCAAATTTCTAATTCCTAAAATAATAAAGATAAAATAAGATAAAAATAAAATAAGTTAAATTAGGAGTGCCTTGAGGGGCATCTCCTAAAGTAACTACTCCCTGTTCTATTGATGCTTGATGGGTCGTTTCCGGTACTTCTTGAAGTCCATCCGTACCCTCCATCTGGTGATTATTCTCATGGTGGAGGCTCTTTTCTTTCTCTTCCCTTTGTAGTCCATGAAGTCCTCTCTTCTTGGTAATGTTTCTGAGGGCATGAATATATGATTAGAAAAAATCAAATTGACATTCGGCCACAAACTTACCTTGTTTTCGTTGAATGTTGTTGTGGTTGAATGTAGCCCTTGCTGTCGTGTCTGCTGCTGCGGCAGCCAGTTATTTTGACAGTCCGTTGTCAGGTTACTTTGCAGGTCAATGGGACATTGGTAAGTGCTATCACTCTCTATACCAAATTCTGTTGACCACTCGTAGATCTCCATCAGTAGAGACTTTGATGATTCTGTGTCCACCGGCGTTGGTTCCTCAAATACCTTTGATGTGGTTGCTGCTTCAGCATCAGTTGCTGCCGAGGCGGCAGTTGCTGCCGTGGCGGCAGTTGCTATCGAGGTGGCAGTTTCTGCCGAGGCGGCAGTTTCTGCTTTGACTAGGGTTTCTGCCTCAGAAGTGGTTGCTGTCGTAACATTCTCTTGAATTTCACTCAGCGTTGTCGCGGTGTTGCTCCATTCCGACTCCTTGATCATTGCCATGGCAAGTTGTTGCTCAGACTCATCATATATTTGGTATTCCTTCACATGGGCGTCCTCGTCATCTTGCCTCGGGATTTCAGGTTCAGTCGTGGCATGAATAAGGACCGGTCTGCTCAAGAGTGCATCCATCTTAGCGATACTTGCGTCCATAGAAACCGACACTTCTTGAGTGAGTGCCATGAAGGCTTGCAGTGTTTCTTCTAAGGATTTTGACTGCTCTTGAGGATGATGACATTGCCAGGGCAGGTCGGGTTCTGCAGCAAAACTGTTATGGTATAAAAAATTGTGCGGGTTTTGATCGTACCATAAATTTTTTTGCTGTTGCGGCATCAGCAGTTGCTGCCCCTGTTGCTGCTGTGGCAGCATATCTTTACGGTAATTGCAAGAACTTTCCCACATCAACTCTCGAATGGTTTTTCCTGGCATGTTGATGCCCTTGAACCTGTATTTTCACCTGAGTTTTTTTTTTGTTAAAAAAAATAAAAACTAAAAAAAAAATTAAAAAAAAAAGAAGAAAAGTGCAGAAGCTAGGGTAAGAGTGTGTTGCCAGTCCCCGGCAACGGCGCCAAAAACTTGTTGCGTGTAAAAGTGTCTATCGCAATGTAGTGCAAGTGTACACGACGCAAGTAGTAAAGTGATGCTGGAGTATCGGATATCGTCTCCACAGGGACTGGGCTAACCCTTTCCTTCGCTATCTGCACAAGGGGAAAAGAAGAGATTTAATAGTTTGTCACGAAAATAATAAAAAATACTTAAATAAAAGAGTAGAGATATTAAGATAGAGAGAATGGGCTTGTATTGAATTTCTCAGTAGTGCAGGTATTGCAGAGTTTAGGAAATCCAGTTCTGTCGTCGCGCCTGTCGCGGGCAGCACTGTCGCGGAAGCAGTCCGTTGATCGTCGCGGCAGCAAACACACCAACTCAGTACTTTCAAGTTTGGCAAGAATCCCAGATCTGCCTTGGCCTATCCCTAGGTCCAAGTCTGTCGATGATCACGTCTTGATGATACCTCCCGGCGTGAATCGAAGGATGAACACCGATGTGTATGGATTCTTCTTTAGCCACTTAACCTCGCCCTATCCCTAGGCACGAGATAGTTCAACTATAAACTAGAGAACTTGCTCTTATTTCTTTCGTATACTTAACTTTCCCGATGCTAAGTAAATAGATAACCTCACAATGCTCTCCCGATGCTCTTGCAAGATATTAATAACCAAAATAAGAGAACTTGAAGTTTATTTTATTGAACTGAAAATTCCTAAAACAAAACAACCCTTGCAACTACTTTACAAATCAACCCGTGGCCCTAGGGGGGTTTTAGAACATGTCGACGGCAGGTAGACGACGGGTAGACGGCGGAGGGTTTTTGGTTGTCGGTTTAAAGGGAAATCGGCTATGGGTTATGGGATGTGGAGGTTGAGATCTCTAGGTTAAAATACATGCCCTTATATAAGCTTTGGGCTCAAGTATTCTAAGATAACAAGGATTACAACTTTAATTAAAAGTAAGATTCTAATAAAGACTTTAATCTTCAAGTATCCTACTTTTCAGCCGCCTCCTTGTTTCATGGGATTTCCTCTTCTTGAGCTTTGGCTTGACATATCTTTTAATCCGGGGCTTGGAAAAATATATGGTTTTCACACGACAGACGAGCATAATTTTCTCTATCTATCGTGGTCCACTTTGCTTTTCCTCTCCGTAAAACTGCTGTCCCCATGCTGTCACGGCAGCTCCATGGCAGCATCGTCCTCCTTGACTGCTCATTCCAGATTTTCTGCATTGCTGCCCAGCGCCTGCCACGATTGCTGCCCTGGGTGCTGTCACGACAGATACCTGCAAAAGTAACCAAATTTAGCAGTATCTGCGCAATTTTATCTAAATGTGATGTTTATGCAAAACTTAACCTAAAATGCAGTTAAACATGCTTGAATGCAGCAAAAATAAGGATAAATGATGGGTAAAATATAGAACTTTTAAGTACTGATCAAGATGCAAGATCAGAGGTTTAAATCCTAACGTTGTGAATAGAGCAAATTGGGTTGGGGGATCGCCCTCATAATGATCTCTACAGTACCCGATCTAGATTGGTAAAATATTAAATTAATTGTTCAAAATATTATAATATGCTTTCATTCTATAAGAGTTCATTTTTGAGTTTTTGCACAGGGCCCCAAAAATATCCGAGACGGTTCTTCTTTGCCAAATGCAAGAAGTATGTTTCTTAATCACTAGTTGTATATATATTACAGGATAATATGATGAGAAAACTTCATTCACAAGTAACCACAATCGATGACATTGTAGCTTCTTTGAAACGAACCCCTATCCATCCTCGAATCATCCAAGCCATTAAATCTGCTCATGATTTAGGGTATGTAATATCTTTCACATGGTATGTTTTGAAAAGAACTTAATGTTTTGATGTGCACTGTGACATTATTTTCAAATGTGATTTAAAGATTCTTAGTGACGCCAACGTGTTCTTCATCGAGACGATTCTAGAGCACCATGGATTGAGGAATGCTTGAGGAATGCGATACAAACTCGAGATTTTTGGATGAAGAAGGAAAGTTAAGGATCTTTCCTCTCCATGATTTCAGCAAACATCCTCATGGATGTCATCACCAATGTCCTCCAAACATGTGCAAGGTACCCATATTGCTTTAGACTGATACTGACATAATAATCGAATGCCTTGTCGTATTTCTTTTAAATAGGGTATTGTGATTGAAAGGATCCAAGCTTCTTTGTCCGCCATGGAAGAGAAGAAGACAATAATCTACATGGGGGACGGGCTTGGCGATTTTTGTCCAAGTTGAAGCTTGGAGAAGGAGACTATATGTTGCCAAGGAAAGATTTCCCGGTTTGGGACTTGATTTGCAAAAGTAGGAAGCTAATAAAGGATGGAGTTTTCGAATGGAGCAATGCAGAGGACTTTGAGCATGTTTTACTCCACATTATCAACAAGATTCCCATTGACAATGTTGGAAAAATATGAGAAAATGGAAACTTTGAGCCATATTTCGAATAAGTAAAGATAGAGATTAGAATAAAGATACAACAGAAACTTATTCTACTCCACGAGATCTTTACAACTGTATCTCATATGCTCAAAATGGTTGAGTAATGAATGAGAAATTGATGGTCAAAGTAAGGAGGTTGCAAAGCAAGAAAAGGAAATGGAAACCCTCAATCCAACATTGATGGGATAAATGGATTGGGAAGTGTTTATATACACTTACCCTACTTGTGGTCATTGAATGACTTGAGATGAAATTGTGTCTCGCGCGCAGGGGTTGCGAATCCAATCCTATTTGGGTTGGGGCGCACCCGCACGACGTGGGCAACGCGAATGTACGATTGGTCGGGCCCTGCTTGGGCCTGCAGATATTTTACCACGTTCGAATTATTTTTTTCCTTTTGGATAGCATATTATCTCAGAATCTAAGGGATAAATTCGGATTAATTTGAAATCGAATTAAATGCTTGCAGCCCGCTCGTGTTATCCGATTAGGGGCATAATCAGTATAATATTTTCTCATGTTTGTCCTAATTTTCCCCTATAAATACATGATCAGTTTTCAATTTTAAAAACAACCAAAAATTGTTTTCTTTCTTCAAAAACCGCATAGTATTTTCTGGTGATAGTCGAAGGCTCGAGAATGTTCGTGGAATCTCCAGTAGTGCTGCTGCAGAATTCCATTCGACAGTTGTATCCTGGGAGACCGACGATCAAATGACTCTAGCACCCCGGAGTGGTCGAATCTGTCTTAAGAAAACTGTGTTCGTGCAGGCCTCAATCACCCATTTTCGCGTTAGTTTTCGAGTCTATTTTATTATTTCTGTATTTTTGTTTATTCCAATTTATTCAATAAAATTTCATTTTATTTTATTTTTATTCGCTTAATTCAGATCTAACCTTGATTTGTCCAACAGTCTTAAGACAGATCATTCCCGCATTCTTTTCAAGGCGGTTCGATTTAATCGATGTTCGAGATTAACGAACAATTCGTTTCAAGAATTCATTCCTGCCATTATTAAAACGAGTTTGCATAAATAAAATCTCAAAGGGGGACAAAGTTGTTATACAAAAATTGTCAATCAAAGTAACCGAGGTTACAAGGAATAAACGAAATAAAAGTTTGGCTTATCGGAATTATTTTTAATTCCAAGTTTTGTTTCTTTTGAATTGAAACAAATGTTGTGGATTTTGTGAAAAACCAAAATCGGAAATAAACAAAATAATTTTTTGGTTTATTGGTATGTATCATGAGGATACATGTTTGATTTAATACATTCGTTTTGGAAAGGATTAAAATCATATTAAAAATACATGGTTGCATATATAGTAAAACTTTTACCATGTGAGTAAAAGATTTATGGCAAGGTTATATATTGGTGAAAACTAACAAGCCAATATGACATGGGAAAGGAATATCTTTTTCATGGGAAATAATAATTATTGAGATAATTATTATTTGTGTTTGGAAAAACTTGGGATTATTATTTAACCAATAATATTCTTTGAGAAAGTGTAGGTTAACCATGAGAAAATTTTGTGATTTGTTCTGGAAACAAAGATCTTGATCCAGTTGACCATGATATCTCTATTTGGGTTTTTAGTGCTACTAATCCCAATGTTTAACAGAAGATATGATAGAAATGAATTACTAAGTTTATTTCTTTATTAGAATCTTGTGTTGATTCTAACATTGTGGGGAATTAAATCGTGGAATTTATTTCTTAGGAATCAAGTATGATTATAATTTTGGAAAAGAAAATAAATTATTGAATTTATTTTCAAGAGAGTTTAATTGATTCTAACTCTTTAAGGGAAATAAGTCGTTGAATTTAATTTCAAAGGAATCTAGAAAGATTCAACCTTGGAATAAATTAATGAATTTATTTTGGAAAGAGAAATAACATAAAGTTATTATTTCTTAAAGAATCAAGGATGATTCTTTTCTGGAGATGAATTGGTGAATTTATTTCAGGAAGTAACATTGGTTACTAAATTCAAAGTGTTGATCCCGACTAAGGTCTCGAATCAAAACAAAGAAGAACTTGGTTCTCTATGTCAAATTAAAATTTTAAAGTCTATTATGATGCATGTTATGGAGTGCACAATGTTTAAAAATGGCCAAAGAATTGTGAGGGTCATTGGACCATAAACGATGATTGGAAAAATAATATGAAAGTACATGTCTAGGATTGGTTCTTTGAAAGATTTTGTATTTAAACGTGCCTAGTGCACAACCTCTCTTTCATAAGTTACCTACCTGGTGCACTGTTCATTATTGCTCTTTTTATTAAAACCGCGTGATGTGTTATCTTTATGATAGAACAAACTAATCTTGCTTAAGAGCAAATGATACTATAGAGAAATTGTTCTCTATGAATAAGATGTTGAAACCTAAAATGAATAAATTGATTAATTTGGGGAAACTCTATGTGAATAACGTCACAACATCAAAGGGTGCAATAATTTTGAAGATAAGAATTAAAACTTCAAAACGTGCCTAACATGTGGGGGGAAAGTTATTCTACCAATTAGACAAGACGCCATATGGGTTATGGAAGGAAATTAATTCTTCCTACAACTACATAAAAATGTAGGGGTGTCTTGCAAAGTTAAAATTCATATTACCGAAATAAATGGAAATAAGTGGACTATGTTTTCATTGACTATGTAAAACATAGTAACAGATATTTATTTCTTGAGAATAAATAGATTCACAAGAATGTGATAATGGAAACAAAAGAATATCTCATTCTTGGTAGTTGGTCCAAGTTTAGTGAAACGAACTTTGGAGACTATCAATGGAAATTAGTCCATACGTTCAACAAAAGGTTGAAACGAAAATATTGTCATGATGACAAATAATAGTGTGACAAATGTGTACATTAGGATACATGATCCTATGTCGATGACACGCTCATTGTTATGTGTAAAAATGAAATGGTAAATGTACCATGACATGTTAAAATCAAGTTTGACATGAAAAATATAAGTGATTTTGGGCATCCAAATCAAACGGTGATCTGAATGTCTCATATTGACTCAGTCACACCGTGTGGACAAATTCTTGGGAAATTTGGCAAAGGTCAAAGTGTGGACCAAGTGGAATGTGCAAGGGTCATAGGTAGTCTAATGTACTTCATGAGCTACACTAGACCATATATATAATACTTTTACTGTGAGCAGTTTGAGTAGATTTACAAGAAATCCAAGTAAAAACCACTGGAAAGCAATTGTGAGGATACTGAGATATCTCAGATGTACCCGGGACTATGGATTGCTTTATTCTAGAGATCATGCTATATTGGAAGGATAATCTGATGCTAGTTGGATATCTGATATTCAAGATACCAAGGGCACAAGTGGATATGTCTTCACTTTGGGAGGAGGAGTCGTGTCTTGGAAATCCTCAAGACAAACGATCATAACTAGATCCACAATGGAATCTGAGTTTTTTGCTCTGGATATGTCTGGAGAAGAAGCCGAAAGGCTTAGGCAATTTCTTGAGGATATTTCTGAATGGCCAAAGCCTATGCCCACAATATACATATATTGCGATAACCAATCAACAATTGCTAGGGCACAAAATTGTATGTACAACGGTAAGTCAAGACATATGCGTCACCGACATAACACTGTTACACAACTGATCTAAAATGGAGTTATCTCTTTTGATTATGTCAAATCAAAGGATAACGTTGCGGATCCGCTAACCAAAGGGTTAAACCGAGATTAAGTTGAAAAAACATCAAAAGAAATGGGATTAAAGCCCATGAAAATTTAAAGTGCTATGAGAAGGGAAACCCAACCTAGTTGACTAGAGATCCCAAGATCTAGGTTCAAAGGGACAACCTGATCACATAGACCTTGTGCGGTCGATGTGGGGGGTTACTCTCCCAAGTTCATTCCTATGATGTAAACAGTGACTAAAAACGGAACACGCTATGCATTACTTTTAATGACCATTGTGTGCATCAGCGAGGCTGAGCAACATAAGTCACCTATGTAAGAGTGAAGTAGGGGCCATTTCAAAGAGACTATTGGGGCATAGTTCTCTCAAACTCCTGTAGAACCAGGCGATGTCCATGGCCATATGGACATAACCATGAGAACTAAACTCGTGCCAGAAAGGTAGTTGTGTGGAGTATATCATCGTTTACACAAACGGCAGGACAGTTCAAGGACATCGTGTCTACTAGACAGCCAGTAAAGTAAATATACTTTCACAAGGGAAGGTTCAAGGGTGGAAACCTACCTATCCTATGCAACTATAAATCATTGAAACTATCACCATATTGAGTCAAAATGGTTTTGATAAATGCATCAATTTCATTCATGTGGGGGACTGTTGGAAAAATATGAGAAAAATGAAACTTTGAGCCATATTTCGAATAAGTAATGATGGAGATTCGAATAAAGATTCAACGCAAACTTATTTTACTCTACGATATCTTTACAACGGTATCTCATATGCTCAAAACGGTTGAGTAATGAATGAGAAATTGATGGTCAAAGTAAGGAGGTTGCAAAGCAAGAAAAGGAAATGGAAACCCCCAATCTCACATTGATGGGATAAATTGATTGGGAAGTGTTTATATACACTTACCCTACTTGTGGTCATTGAATGACTTGAGACGAAACTGTGCCTCGCACGCAGGGGGTGCGAATCCAATCCCATTCGGGTTGGGGCGCACCCGCACAACATGGGCGACGCGAATGTCTAGATAGGTCTAGCCTTGCTTGGGCCTGCGAATATTTTACCACGTTTGAATTAATTTTTTCCTTTTGGATAGCATATTATCTCAGAAATTAAGGGATAAATTCAGATTTATTAGAATTCGAATTAAATGCTTGGAGCCCACTCATGTTATCAGATTAGGGGCATGATCGATATAATATTTTCTCATGTTTGCCTTAATTTCCCCATATAAATACATTAGCAGTTTTCAGTTTTAAAAGCAACCAAAAAATGTTTTCTTTCTTTGAAAACTGCAGAGTATTTTCTGGTGATAGTCAAAGGCTCGAGATTGGTCATGGAATCTCCAGTAGTGCTGCTGCAGAATTCCATTCGACTGTTGTATCCCGGGAGACCGACGATCAAACGACTCTAGCACCTCAGAGTGGTCGAATCTGTCTTAAGGAAAATGTGTTCATGCATGCCTCAGTTACCTATTTTCACGTTTGTTTTCGAATCAGTTTTAATATTTTTGTATTTTCGTTTATTCCAACTTATTCAATAAAATTTCGTTTTATTTTCTTTTTATTCGCTTAATTCGAATCTAACCTTGATTTGTCCAACAATCTTAAGACAAATAATTCCCACATTCTTTTCAAGGCGGTTCGATTTAATCAAAGGTCGAGATTAGCGAACATTTCGTTTCGGGAATTTATTCCTACCGTTATTAAAACGGGTTTGCATAAATAAAATCTCAAAAGGGGACAAAGCTGTTATACAAAAATTCTCAATCAACGTAACCGAGGTTACAAGGAATAAACAAAATAAAAGTTTGGCTTATCGAAATTATTTTTAATTCCAAGTTTTGTTTCTTTTGCATAGAAACAAATTTTGTTGATTTTGTGAAAAACCAAAATCGGAAATAAACGAAATAATTTTTTGATTTATTGGTATGTATCTTGAGGATACATGTATGATTTAATACCTTCGGTTTTGGAAAGGATTAAAATCATATGAAAAATATATGGTTGCATATATTGTAAAACTTTTACCATGTGAGTAAAAGATTTATGGTAAGGTTATCTATTGGTGAAAACTAACGAGTCAATATGACATGAGAAAAGAATATCTTTTTCATGGGAAATAATAATTATTGAGATCATTATTATTTGTGTTTGAAAACACTTGGGATTATTATTTAACCAATAATATTCCTTGAGAAAGTGTAGGATAACCATGAGAAAATTTTGTGATTTGTTCTGGAAACAAAGATCTTGATCCAGTTGACTGTGATATCTCTGTTTGGGTTTTTAGTGCTACTAATCTCAATGTTTAACAGAAGATATGATGTAAATAAATTACTAAATTTATTTCTTTATTAGAATATTGTTTGATTCTAACTGTTGTCACTAAATTTTCACCTTAATTTTTAATAACAAAAAAAATAAAAATATAATACAAAAAAAATCCTTTTAAAGCTCACCCTTTTAAATGAATAAAAACCCATTTAAAAAAACATTTCAAAAAGCCCACTTTTAAATAAAGAGAACAAAGTCCATTTTGTTATGTTGAAGCCTGTTTTTAAAGTAAAAGGAAAAAAAAGAAAAAAGGAAAAGGAAAAAAGAAAAAAATATTATTATGGTGTTTAATAATTATGAAAAAAAGGAAATAAAGTGAGGCAATAATTCTAAAAAAGTGATAAAAACCAGCAAAAGAAGCCAAAAATCAGCAAAAACGAGAAAAGAAGAAAGAAAATAAATTAAAAAAGGGGGAACCAGCGCGTGGGCTACACGCGCGCGGGATCATCCTAGCAAACCCTCGTCGCGATACTCCAAGGTGGCCGGCCGGCGACGCCGTTGGTACCGGCTGGTCCGCTTCGCTATCGTCGTCCCAATGCCACCAACCCCGCTCGCCGCCGCCGCCTGTTCTCGCCGAAATCTGCAAAAAACCGAGAAAGGTAGTAAAACCCTAGGCTCGAATCAAAGGAAAAATTCAGCTCAAATATTCAACCAAATCGGATGAGGATAGAGGGCTATTGCCGAGAATCAAGCCCTTGGTCGGATTTAGGCTTCAATTTGGGGATTAAATCTCGATTTTTCTTGAATTTGAAGCTCAGTTTTTAGTATAAATATCCCCTCCCTTTTACTTGTTCATCACACACAATTTGAGAGAAAAATCACTAGAAAAGGTTCAAGAAAAATCTGAAAAATTCTCTGAATTTTTCAAGAATTTGCTGGAAATTTTTTGGAGAAAGAGTTCGAGTTTGGAGCAATTTTTTGGATGTGGTTTGGAGCATTTCGAGTAGCTTGAATTCGAGTTCATCGTTCATCGTTTTTTCGGTAAAATTTCTATCTTTTCTTTGTTTATTTTTATGTTGATTTTATGTTTGTTCTTGGTTGAATTTTTTTGTGTTTTTGTTTGTGTTGCTTCTGAATTTTTAGGTTGCTTTCTCGAAGTCGGAAAATCGTTCATGATTCCGGTAACTTTTTCGTTTAAAATTTCGTTTTAATTTTTAGTTTGATCTTAAATTTTTTGCATGCTTTAAAAAATGTTGTTAGGGTTATTTTGATCTTTAGAAGTGTAGAAAATAATTTAAAAGATGTTTAGATTTTAAATGCATGAATAAATTAAATAAATGTGGTTAAATTGAAAAACTTAAAATTAGGGATTTAATTAGAAGGAATAATAATGTGAGGTGAAAAATAATAAAAGGGCTTGATTTAAAAAAAATATGAAATTTGTTTTTAATAATAGATGGGCAAAATTATTTTAAAAGAAAAAATAATAAAGATATTTTTTTAAGAAAAAGAAAATAAAAAGGGTTTTTTTTAAGTTTAGGGTCTAGGATTTAAATAAATCATTGAAAAGAAAAAAAGACTTAAAAAGATGTTTCTTTAGTAAAAATAAAATTTATTTTAAAAATAGATTGTTTTAAAAGAAAAAACTTAAAAAATGAAAATGATTTTTAAAAATAATAACAATTCTTTTTGAAAAAAAGGAAAACATGAAAAAGGTAAAAAAAACACAAAAACGCAAAAAACGCAAAAAGGGGGGGGTTTGGCTTAGAAAATAAAAGATGTAAAAAAGAAATAAAGGCTTTTAAAAGGAATAATAAAAATGGTAAAATACAAAAGAATATAAGGTTGCTTGCTTGTTTTAGAAATAGGTGAAAACTTAGGATTAGGGACTAAATCTTAGATAGAGACTTGTTTGTTGAAAAATGTTCTTCATAAAAATAAAATACACTTAAGCATATTTAAACTTTAAATTAGGAATAAAAGACTTAGACGTTTTTAGAGCTTTTCAATAATCGAACCTAGAATTAAATAAAATGCTCAACACACCTAAATTTCTTTGTTGTTTGAAAAGTGAAAACCTAATCAATGCGGTGTCTTATCAAACGGGAATGACGGGTTAGCGCCAGAAATGTTGGCAGTGATTAAAGTTCATCTCCCAGGCGATAAGGCCATTAAATTAGACTAATATTCATTAAACGAACAAGTAAAGTCGAACCTTCGTGAACTTGCAAATTCCAGTTTTGAAAATGATTTTAAAACCAATTAGGTACCAATTTTGGGCGTCGTGGGGGTGCTAACCCTTCCCCACGCGTAACCGACCCCCGAACCTGTTTTTTGATTTTCGCAGACCAAAACCGTTGTTTTATTAAAACCAAAAAATGTTTTATTAAAATAACCCTATTTTTAAAAATGATCCAATCACATTTTTTTTCAAAAAAGATTGGTGGCGACTCCATTGATTTTTTTTAAAAGATTGGTTTTAAATGGTTTTTCAAAAAAATGTTTTTTTTTTAAAATATATGGATTTTGCAAGTTCACAATAGGTTCTATTTATTTGTCCGTTTAAATGAATATAACTCTATTTTACGCATTTAAGACTTAATTCCAAGCTCTATTCTCGAGCTTTGTCCCGTTTGTTTAAGTGGGGGGAACACGCTTTGCTTATGTAAGAATATTGATTTTTCGTATGACCATCGCAAAGTACCTTCAGGACTCAATCCCTTTGCCTTCGTAAGAATATTGATTCTTCGAGAAGGCTTCGGTGGTGAGTCCTCCTGAGTTGAACTTGATTCGTTTGTAGCCGATAATGGGTGAGAATCGAGGGCCTTGCTACTCTTAGTAGAGGACAACAAGCCTACCCCTAATAGAGCCATGCAGGAAGCCTAGGGTGTTGAGTCGCAGGTAATCCATGGGGACATGTCCTGAAATGTTGGAATGCTAGCCCAGAATTATCGTGCATTTAAAATTTTTTTGATTGTTTTTTACTGTTTTATCTGTTTCATTTATTTTTCCTTGCTTGTTAATCTTTGTTTATTATCTTGTTTATTTTGCATGTGCATCATTTCATATTAGAAGGGGTTGATTCTGGAAAGTTGTTCAATTATGAATGGAAAACTCTTAAAGATTGAGGAGGACCAAGCATGTGACAATATTAGCAACTGAAGATGTAACCCTTCGTCAGTACATCAAGCCCATTGGAGAAGTTGGACCGAGACTCATATGGCTAGTTGAAGAAATCAAGGAGTTAGGCGTTCAAGCAGAAAAATATTTGTAATTCAAAAAGAGATGTAATAAAAAACTTTCGTATTCAATAAAGAGTTTCCTTTCATGAATATATTTTCAATAGAATTGATGGCCCTTCGACTGCATTCATGCATTTGCATTACCTTGTTTGCTTTTTTGTGAATTCATCTGTGCATACATTCATTCATGTCATAAACTAACTTAATAATAAAAACGACAGAATATCCAAAATTGCTAAGACAACCCATAAATACAGTACGTGAGCCCAAACCTGAGCCATGAACTCTGATGGAAGGTTGGCAACTTTGGAGGCAAATCAAAAGAACATTCAGGATAAGCTGGAGAAAATGGAGGTTGGCATGAAACAACAAGTTGAAGCGGTCCACCAAAAGACGGTCAGTTCGATAGCTGCAATGCTTGGATTCAAAGAACCAGATACGGCTGAAGAAGGAGGAAATGCTTCTGCCATTCCACGATTCCCAGGGATGACCTTTAGAAAGGAGGCTGCTGCCAAGGCCAAAACACTCATTCATATAGATGAATCTTCCACTCATGTGGAGGCCAACAATTACGAAGTGCCTGACCTCGATGAAGTCGCTGATAAGGCTCGAACTGAAAAGAAGTTGGAAGAGAAATATGAAAAGTTAGAAGGAATGTTCAAGTCCTTCCAAGATGGAGTTGCTTATGGTGGAATGGATGCCAAGGATCTGAGCTTGGTAACCGATTTGGTTGCGCCACCAAAATTTAAGATCCCAGACTTCGAGAAATATAATGGGACCACATGTCCGTCAGCACATCTTACCATGTACTGCAGAAAGATGTCAATGTACTTTGATAATGAGAAGCTGCTCATTCACTGCTTTCAAGATAGCCTAGTAGGGTCCGCTGCACGTTGGTACTCGCAGTTAAGTCGCGTGAACATCAAACCATGGAGAGACCTGTCCAGAGCCTTCAGTGAGCAATACAAACATGTATCAGACATGGTTCCAACCCGTATGGTCTTGCAAGAGATGGAGCAAAAGCACCACGAGAGCTTCCGCCAATACGCTCAAAGGTGGAGGGATGTAGCGGCACAAGTGCAGCCACCGTTGCTAGAAAACGAGATCACCCCGATGTTTGTAGAAACACTAAAGGGTCCCTTTTATGACCGTATGCTTAACCACGCCACGAAGAACTTTGCAGATATGTTAATCAATGGCGAACTGATCCTTGCAACCATGAAGAGTGGAAGGTGGGATAGTGGGGAAATAATGAAGACATATAGGAAGAAGGATAACAATGATGTTAATACAATGAATGTCTACAATCCCAACTACTCAACAGGCGTGGTATTCAAATACCTTCAACAAGCCCAACACCTCAGCTCTGATGGTCGTAAATGCCCCAAAAGAAGAACGAAGATATCAAGGAAATTCGAGGCCTTACTTTCCTTCCATCCCAATGGCCTATGCAGAGTTGTTTGCTGAGCTGGTCAAGTCGCAGATGGTGCTACCAAGACACGTTCCTCCGTTCTCACCTCCCTATCCACTGTGGTATGACGAGAAGGCCCAATGCGAATATCATGCAGGAGTAAGGGGGCATACTATCGAAAATTGCACCGCGTTCAAAAGAGTGGTAAATGATTTAAGAAAGTCGAGCATGTTGTCGTTCGAAACTTCTGAGGAAAAAGGAAACTAGTTGCCAAACTATCAGAAGAATGGAGTAAATGCTATCGTAGAGGAAGAGGCCTACACCAACAAGAAGCATGTTTCCGAGGTCAAGGCATCCATGAAATGGGCATGGATCCAGATAGTCAAAGTCGGGGTGATAGAGGGGAAATTTGAAGAAACAACAACTAAAGGACTGTATTGTGAATACCACCAACAAGAGGGGCATGAAATCGAAAATTGCTTGGAGTTCAAGCAGTTAGTGCAAGCAAAGAATGACTATAGAGAGCTAGAATTTTATGTGCAAAAAGAGAAAGGGATTGAAATCTGTGCATTAGAGAAATCGTCCTCTAAAAAGATTTACACATGAATGAAGCCATTGGTGATTAAGACCAAGGTAGGGGTCAGTGAGCCAGCCAGGAGTGTAGCTCCACAATTGATTGTGAAAGCACCAACCTCATTTCCCTATAAGGACAGTAAACAAGTCCCTTGGAACTATGCTTGCACGATAACGGATCCAAGGAGATTGACAGTTTGAGGGGAAGGAAAAGAAGAACCTGTTAACGAGGTAAGCCGTTTCAACAGAAGTGGAAGACTTTATTCGGCTCCAGAAATTGAAGATAGGGATGCAGCATAGAGAAAAGCCGCTAGTCAGCAGGGTAAGAAGGGGAAAAAGACTTCTTCCGAGAGAAAACACCAGTGATTCATGAACCAGTGAAAGAATCAGAGGCTCAAGAGTTTCTGAAAATACTCAAGCACAGTGAATACAGTGTGGTGGAGCAGCTACACAAACTTCCAGCCTGAATTTCTATGTTGTCATTACTATTGAGCTCCGAGGGTCATCAAGATACATTGTTGAAAGTGTTAAACAAGATATTTGTGTCGAAGGAGATCATGACTGACAAGATGGACATGTTGGTCAATAACATTGCGGTTAATAACTTCATATCATTTAGTGATGAAGAAATACCCGCGGAGGGAAGAGGATCATGCAAACCTCTTCACATTTCTACAAGATGCAAAGGATACATGTTATCAGGAGTTCTCATCGACAACAGATCAGCTCTGAATGTTCTCCCTTTGGCAACGTTGAAAAAGTTTCCTATTGATATCTCCCACATAAGAGCTTATCAAAATACAGTACGAGCCTTTGACGGGACCCAAAGAAATGTGTTAGGAAAGATTGAAGTTCCCATACAGATTGGGCCATCGACATTTGAGGTATATTTTGTGGTTATGGACATAAACCCTAGTTACAGCTGCTTGCTTGGGTGCCCATGGATTCACACCGCAGGTGCAGTGCCCTCTACTCTTCATCAGAAATTAAAGTTTTTCATTGATGGACAATTAATCACAGTGGGTGCGGAAGAAGAAATCATTGCGTCGTTGATCACTAATACACCATACATTCAAGTAGATGAGGGGGCACTTGAGTGTCATTTCAGAACGTTGGAGTTAGTCAATGCAACCTTCGTCATTGAAGGAAGTAAAGTGCCAGAACCAGAGCTGTCAAGTTGCACAAAGATGCAAGTAAAGCAAACACTTGGAAGAGGAGCCAAGGTTGGGTTGGGATTTGGAAGAAACCATCAAGGAAGGCTTTATCCAGTGGAAATCCCAATAAAGAAAGATCGATTTGGTTTGGGCTTCAAACCTACTAAGTGGAAAAGGAAAGCGGAATTAAAAAAGCAACAAGAGAGAAGGAAGTCGAGGTTGAGTGGTGAAGAAGTTGAGTGGGAGCCCATGACGTACCCACCCCTAAGCGCTATCTTCAAAACTGGAGGGCTTTTAGACCATAATGCCCGCTTCGATGAGGAAGAGAAAAGAAAAGATGAATTATGCGATGTGTTTGAGAATTTGAGCATTAACGCCATCACTGACAAAGAGGAAGAAGAAAACAATTTTTTGTCCAAGATTCGCCCCTGCACTGAATTGAAGAACTGGCTCGCAGAAATGGTCCCCGAAGTTTTTAAGACTGCCTCAGAGTAATTCTCAAAACCAACTCTTTTACCCTTAGACCCCGGGGTAATTAGAGATCTTATGTAAAAGGGTCTATTGTCAAAACCATGATTTGAATTTCAATAAAAGATGCATTTTCCCTAATTATATCTTGTGGCAAACTTTCTTTCGCAGAACCAACAAAACCAAAAGATCATAAAAACCCAAAAAACAAAAACAAGCCTTTAAAACATACCAAATCATATCATTTCATTTAATCTTTCATTCTTGGTACATATATTTTGCCTCCTTTTATTTGCAGGTTTTTAGATATCAATGGTCCAAATGACTCTGAATCAGATTCTGAGGTTAATTTTGAGTTACCGCTATGTTTAGAAGAAGTTCAGAGTACTAGTGATGAAGAAGGGTATGACTTGTCAGATGATCAGCTTCGAATGGTAGAAGGGGAGGAAAAGCGAGTTCTGCCTCACAAAGAAGAGTTAGAGGTTTTGAATCTTGGAACTGAAGAAGAGAAGCGTGAAGTAAAAATCGGTACCACCGTCTCAGTTGAGACACAACAGCATTTGATTGAGCTTCTATAGGAATACAAAGACATCTTCGCCTGGTCCTACCAAGATATGCCTGGTCTCGACACGGTTAGGAGCCAGTGAAACAAAAGCTTAGAAGAATGAAGGCTGATGCACTTTTGAAAATTAGGACGAGGTATTGGGGCAGTTTTGGTTTCGCTAGAAGGAGATCATTATCCTTTCACTTTCTGTTTGAAATTCTTTTGCACTAATAATATGGCAGAATACGAGGCATGCATATTGGGCCTAAGGGAAGCCATTGACAGAAAAATCCAAAAGTTGAGAGTCTATGGGGATTCGGCTTTAATCATCTACCAAACACACGGTGAATGGGAAACAAAAGATGCAAAACTGATAGAATATCACAATTTGGTCCTTGAGTTAGCTAAAGAGTTCGAGGCGATTACTTTTAAGCATCTCCCAAGAGAAGATAACCAGATGGCTGACGCGTTAGCTACTTTGGCTGCCACGTTTAAAGCAAGCGAGGATTTGGAGATGATACCCATTAAGTTACAAATTATGGAGTCCCCAGCATATTGTTACAATGTAGAAGAAGAAGAAGAAGAAGAAGAAGAAGAAGAAGAAGAAGAAGAAGAAGAAGAAGAAGAAGAAGAAGAAGAAGAAGATGGTTTACCGTGGTTCCATGACATTTTACAGTACTTAAAGCTGCAACAATACCCAGCACAGGCTTCAAAAAATGAAAAGAAAATGATTAGAAAAATGGCATCAGGATCCATCCTTGATGGGGAGATCCTCTACAAACGAAGTCGAGACCAGGTATTGCTAAGATGCGTGGATGCAAAAGAAGCGCAGCTGATTTTGGAAGAAGTCCGTGAGGGAATTTATGGAACCCATCCTAGTGGTTTCACTATGGCAAGAAGAATTATGCGTTTGGGATATTTCTGGTTAACAATGGAATGGGATTGCATTAATTATTCCGTAAAATGCCATAAGTGCCAGGTTTATGCCGATAAGGTCCATGCGCCTCCTCAATCTCTTCATGTCATGTCGTCTCCATGGTCGTTCTCTATGTGGGGCATAGATGTTATTGGGCAGATTCATCTGAAAGCGTCAAATGGTCATCGCTTTATCTTGGTAGCTATCGATTACTTCACAAAGTGGGTAGAAGCGGCCTCATATGCAAATGTAACTAGATCCACTGTATGCAAGTTTTTAAATAAGGAAATCATTTGTCGATATGGTCTACCAGAAAGCATAATCACTGATAATGCCTCTAATCTGAACAACCGAATGATTGTTGGGGTCTGTGAGCAGTTCAACATTAAGCATCGCAACTCGGTAGTATATCGTCCAAAGATGAATGGAGCAGTAGAAGCAGCCAATAAGAATATTAAGAAAATAGTTGTAAAGATGACCGATACGTATAAAGATTGGCAAGAAAAGTTACCATTTGCTCTGTATGCATATCGAACAGCGGTACGAACATCCACTGGGGCAACTCCGTTCTCATTAGTTTATGGAGTTGAAGCTGTACTACCAATAGAGGTTGAGATATCTTCGTTGCGCGTCTTGATGGAAGCCAAGTTAGATGAGGCAGAATGGGTTCAAGCAAGGTACGACCAGCTGAACTTAATCGAGGAAAAGAGGTTGAAAGTTGTATGTCATGGTCAAATGTACCAAAGAAGGATGATTAGGGCTTATGAAAATAAGGTTCGCCCTAGAGAATTCCAAGAAGGCGATATGGTCTTAAAGAAGAAATTGCCAATTCAAAGTGATCCTCGAGGAAAATGGGTGCCTAATTGGGAAGGGTCGTACATTGTGACAAGGGTTCTTTCAGGTGGTGCATTGATTTTAGCTGAGATGGATGGAAACGAGCTTCAAAACCCGGTAAACTCTGATATTGTCAAGAAGTACTATGCCTGAAGAAGAAGAAAAGAAAAAGAAGAAAAGGAAAAAAAAGAAAAACGAAAAAAGAAAAAAAGATAGAAAAAAAAAAGAAAAGGAAAAGAAAAAGAAAAAGGAGGGTTCAAAATGAAAACCCGCAAAGGGCGTTTTGGAGCCAAAGGAGGGTCTGAGTTGAAAACTCGTAAAGGGTGGCTCTGGTAATTTGATAGATTCTAGGACTTCACAAATCATGCACTGTACTCAAGGATTCCTCGACACTGGTGGCATTCAAATTTACTTCTGGCGTTTGAAAAGAGAAGTTTAGACTATTGATATCCGAATATTTGTTTCCCTTCCTTTTTATAAACCTTTTTTGTGTTTTCCACCATGTTAGTAAATTTGTTTTTCTTTCTTGTTTCTTTCCCTATCCTTGTTAGTATCTTGCTTTGAAATAAGGATCAATGGTTTTGATAATCATTTATATATGCAAAAGATTTTTGAGCATTACTCTAACAATGTTTTGAAAAAGTTCAGGGACCATGAAGTGTTCCATAATTATTATTTGGGGCATATGATGTTAAAATGATAGAGGTAAAAGCCTTGTTGCGAAACTTTTTAAAATGAAGAAAAGCCATACGAATGTCTGGGTGCTTAAATAACATTTCTTAACCATTAGCCTTCTATACATGATAATAAGAACAGCCTTATAAGGTTGAAACTTGACTTAGGGTGTGCATCCTTGAATACAGAAATGTCGATTAGGAAGATAGATAAGGATTAAATGTTTTCAATGAAGTGAGAATGGGATGTAAAGATGGAACCAGTCAGCAGAAGATTAGAAAATGAAGAAAAAGTCAGAGTTGTTCATAACTCACGAGTGAATTCCAAAGCAAAGAAGATGGCCTTGCCTTAGAGAATGGTGAATTCGAAGCCAAAAAGCCAAGAAGAGTTGAAAAAAGAGTGAAGCAAATCGTTTTGCCTACGCAAGTTTAGGAGAGAGTTTATGTAACCCCCTCGTCCCGATCTGGTCGACTGACCGGTCCGAGTAGGCTACACGGGAAAAACCAATGTGAAACCCGTTAAGGTCCCACCTCGGTTAGCGACCCTAGATTTTCTTTTTCATTTATTATCTTGTCTAGATGCATTAATTTAACCTATATGTGAAGCGACAACGGAAACAAGACTCACAAGAAAGCCTAACAGCAACCTGGGCCTAAGCCCAAACCTTAAGACCCTTTAGAGATGTCAAAAAGCCCATTTTTAAGCCTGTGTTTCGAAACTGACGTCACCCATTTTGAAACACGGGCTCCAGTTCAAAAAGTCAGACACCCGTACCGAAACGCCTCCACCCCGTTTCGGAACAGGGTCACGATTATGCCTTGGCGTTTCGAAACTTGTTTCAAAACAGGCGTTTACAGTGGCCAAAACGTTTCGAAACCTGTTTCGAAACAGGGGCTCACAGTGGCCAAACCGTACCGAAACGTGTTCTTATACGGGGGACCCTGGAACCACACCCGTTCCGAAACGGTACAACTCGTTTCGAAACACCTGCAGCCTGCAGTTTTCCAAAATCCGTTTTACACATCTCTAAACGATCCCAAACGCCCTAAACGACCCCAAGAAGCATACACAACCTACAAACACACTCTAGAGGCATACACCCTATAGCAAACATGCTCAAGATACACAAGATATAAGATAGGCATCCAAACACAAGATCATACATTCACCACAAGGAAGCATACATAGCTTTTAAGGTTACATGCCTTAGCCAACAAAACATATAAGCATTCAAGACATGCAACATAAACAAGGTTTACATTTCAAACGAAGCATCCAAAGGCCAAACCAACATCAACATACAACAAAGCATTCACATCAACAACACCTATCCCATTGCTTGACTATTACAATCTACAATTTAAAAATCATACTTGAGCTAACCTAAAGCAACACTTGGAGACCTTTCCTTGCCCTTGCCACCCACAAGCTACTGATCTGCATTGTCGAACAAAAAGGAGCGTAAGCATAAAAGCTTAGTGAGGGTAAGCTCATAAAACAAACCTTTGTCAATACAGGGTCCAAGCACGAGCAACTACCATGATGGAATGCATGATCTTACCTCCGATCCACAAGAGCCAAATTATACATGATGCATGAACATATAATCAACATTATGCCATGCTCAACAACTCATAAGCTCAACATACAATGATACATAACTCAATGTATTAATCACATCATAAATCGCTTCACATTGGAAATCACATTTCATATCATATAGGCATATATGTATAATCTCATATTGGCACCTAGTTATGACTCGAATACGCGGATAACAAGTTGGAACGCATTTCCAACACAACCATTACCTGCGGTGGGATTACACTCATCACCGGTTCTCGCGGAGGGGATTCCACTCATCCTCACGCCCCGTCGATGGGATTCCACTCATCACCGACTAATATATAAACATTTCCGGTGGAATATTACATCACCGTACTCCTCCTTGGTGCCTTAACGTCACTAAGGCCACGCGCGACTTTGACTCTCGTGTGCACACTCATCCTAATGATCGATCATTGTACCCCAAACATACTAGTGCCAATATTAATTAAAATCCACAACCTTTCACAACATCAATTTCAATATAATTTCCGTGCTTAGCACGTACTCACCATGATCCTCAAAATCATGCAACCACCTCATTTCACAAGCCAACACTACATGTATACCATCCAAACAATTATCACATCATATTTCACACATACGTATATCCACATTACATTTGTCATCAACATGCATATAACAATGCATTAAGCCATGCCCCAACATACATGTATATCACATTATACATAATCATCATAACACAAATCATCATGAGGCATAACATCAATTAAAGAGTTCATCCAATGTCTCTAACTAAAGCTTAGGATTAGGCTACCACCCTAATCCTAACTCTAGGTGGGTCTACCAAGCCCAACCTAGTCCACATGCTTGAACCAACCACTTAAAAACCAATTTGAAAACATTAACCACTCACCTCCACCTCCAAGCTCAATTACCAAGCAACCAAGGTCTTCAAATTTCCAGATTTGTTCCCGGGGCTTCACCAACACATAATCTCGCTTCTATTCACCTCAACACAATCAACACAACCTCAAATCAATTCGCCAATTAATGTGGCAAACCCGAAACACCATTCAAGCAATAAACACATGAATTCAAGCCATGAACAACCCCAAAATCATCAAACCCGAGCAGCCCTTATACCCAGCCCAAAACTTGTGATTTCAACACATTTAACCCATTCAAATGCTTCCAAAACAGCCCCCAACTATTACCCTAACATCAACCCTCAAATTCCAACACAAACCATACCCAAAACTCATTTAAAAACCCTCCTAAAACCCCACCAAAACCCAACTTCGGGAATTCATTTAAAACACTCTAAAAATTATATATGTTGGACCATTTGATTCATAAACATCATATCTAACAATAACAAATTAAAAGCTTTAGTAAAAACTCATAAAGCTTTAACCTTTAGCTTAAAACTTTGAAAAACCCAAATGTAAAATACATAGTTTTAGTGAAATCTAAAAATACCAAAATGTAGAGGATAGCAATGCCAAGTCAAAACTATATTTACCTTTCAAAAAGCTCTAAGGATGAAGGTGAAAGAGATGAAATGGTGAGATGGAGAGAAAAGCTCTCTCATGTCGTTGGATAGAAAAAATGGGGAAAGAAGAAGATGAGCACATGTTTAATTCAACAACAGGGGTTTTAATTTTTAAAAGTTTCATTTATTTACGGTTTTGCCATTAATGAGATGGCAACTCTCCCTTACTTTAAAATCCATGAAATTTTAGTTTCATTTCAAATTAGTCCAAACATAAAATGTTTATTTTGAAAATGAAGGAAGACACAAGGTCTAAATAATATATAATATTATTTAATCATAAACCGAGACCCAAAATATTATTTAAATATTATTTTCACCCGACCCCTAAACCCGGGTGTTACAGTTCATGTTAATCGGGTTGGCCTCGATAACCAAAATTTCATTAAAATTAAGAAAAACGGTCTAAGCAAAATGAGTTCTAAAAGGAAAAACTTGTCATGCATTCATGTTTTAGACATCCCTAGGGGCATGCACAGCATAATTGTATTGCATGTTGCATTTTTGTTTTCTCAGGTACTTGAAAAACCTGTTCAAATAAGAGTTTGCTTATTCATCCAAGCATAAGGTGGATGAAGTTTTTTAGAAGATTCGCCTATCCGTTCAGGCATAAGGAGAATGGAGTTTGCTTATTCATCCAAGCATAAGGAGGATGAAGTGTTTAAGAAGATTCGCGTATCCGTTCAAGCAAACGAAGAATGGAGCTTGCTTATTCATCCAAGCATAAGGAGGATGAAAGTTTTCAGAAAACTTGGCCTAATTGAGCATTTGGGAGGACAAAACCCAACTCAGTTGCTTAGGCATTTTGGGAGAATAGAACCCAGCTCAACTATTCGAGCATAAGGAGAATAGAACCAGCCTATCCGTTCGGGCATTTGGAGAATGGAACCCAGCTCAACTATTCAAGCATAAGGAGAATAGAACCAGCCTATCTGTTCGGGCATTTGGAGAATGGAACCCAGCTCAGCTATTCGAGCATAAGAAGAATAGAGCACGCCTATCCATTCGGGCATTCGGAGAATGGAGCCAACCAATGAATTGGTGAAATTTTGTGTCTTTTTGGTCTTTGCTTTATCTTTGTTTCATAGAGATAAGCAAAGAGGGGCAGTTGTTGCCATTAAATTTTCACCTTAATTTTTAATAACCAAAAAAAATAAAAATATAATACGAAAAAAATAAAAACCCATTTTCAACAAAAAAAAAACCATTTCAAAAAGCCCACTTTTAAATAAAGAGAACAAAGCCCATTTTGTTATGTTGACGCCCTTTTTTTAAAGTAAAAGGAAAAAGAAAAAATATTATTATGGTGTTTAATAATTATGAAAAAAGGAAATAAAGTGAGGCAATAATTATAAAAATGTGATAAAAATAGCAAAAGAAGCCAAAAATCAGCAAAAAAAAGAAGAAAGAAAAAAAGGGGGGAACCAACGCGTGGGCTACACGCGTGTGGGCTGGTTCCCCAGCAAACCCTCGTCGCGCGACTCCATGGTGGTCGGCCGGTGCCTACAGGCCACGGCCGACGACGCCGTTGGTACCAGCTGGTCCGACTCACCGTCGCCGTCCCAATGCCACCAACCCCGCTCGCTGCCGCAGCCTTTGCTCGCTGGAATCTGCAAAAAACCAAGAAAGGTAGTCAAACCCTAGGCTCGAATCAAGGGGAAAATTCAGCTCGAATATTCGACCAATTCGGATGAGGATAGAGGGATATTGCCGAGAATCAAGCCCTTGGTCGGATTTAGGCTTCAATTTGGGGATTAAATCTCGATTTTTCTTGAATTTGAAGCTCAGTTTTTAGTATAAATATCCCCTCCCTTTTACTTGTTCATCACACACAATTTGAGAGAAAAATCACTAGAAAAGGTTCAAGAAAAATTTGAAAAAATCTCTGAATTTTTCAAGAATTGGTTGGTAATTTTTTGGAGAAAGAGTTTGAGTTTGGAGCAATTTTCCGAAGGTGGATTGGAGCATTTCGAGTAGCTTGAATTCGAGTTCGTCGTTCGCCATTTTTTCGGTAAAATTTCTATCTTCTCTTTGTTTATTTTTATGATGATTTTATGTTTGTTCTTGGTTGATTTTTTGTGTTTTTGTTTGTGTTCCTTGTGAATTTTTAGGTTGCTTTCTCGAAGTCGGAAAATCGTTCACGATTCCGGTAACTTTTTCGTTTAAAATTTCGTTTTAATTTTTAGTTTGATCTTAATTTTTTGCATGCTTTTAAAAATGTAGTTAGTGTTATTTTGATCTTTAGAAGTGTAGAAAATAATTTAAAAGATGTTTAGATTTTAAATGAATGAATAAATCAAATAAATGTGGTTAAATTGAAAAACTTGAAATTGGGGATTTAATTAGAAGGAATAATAATGTGAGGTGAAAAATAATAAAAGGGCTTGATTTTAAAAAAAATTATGAAATTTGTTTTTAATAATAGATGGGCAAAATGATTTTAAAAGAAAAAATAATAAAGATATTTTTTAAGAAAAAGAAAATAAAAATATTTTTTTAAGTTTAGGGTCTAGGATTTAAATAAATCATTGAAAAGAAAAAAAGACCTAAAAAGAGGTTTCTTTATTAAAAATAAAGTTTATTTTAAAAATGGGTTGTTTTAAAAGAAAAAATTCAAAAATAAAAATGATTTTTAAAAAGAGTAAAAATTCTTTTTGAAAAAGAGGAAAACATGAAAAAGGTAAAAAAAAATATAAAAACACAAAAAAAAACGTAAAAAGGGAGTTTTTGGCTTAGAAAATAAAAGATGTAAAAAAGAAATAAAGGTTTTTAAAAGGAATAATAAAAATGGTAAAATTCAAAAGAATAAAAGGTTGCTTGCTTGTTTTAGAAATAGGTGAAAACTTAGGATTAAGGACTAAAGCTTAAATAGAGACTTGTTTGTTGAAAAATGTTCTTCATAAAAATAAAATACACCTAAGCATATTTAAACTTTAAATTAGGAATAAAAGACTTTGACGTTTTTAGGGCTTTTAAATAATCGAACCTAGAATTAAATAAAATGCTCAACACACATAAAATTTTTTGTTGTTTGGAAAGTGAAAACCTAATCAATGCGGTGTCTTATCAAACGGGAATGACGGGTTAGCGCCAGAAATGTTTGCGGTGATTAAAGTTCATCTCTCGGGTGATAAGGCCGTTAAAATAGACTAATATTCATTAAACGGACAAGTAAAGTCGAACCTTCGTGAACTTGGAAATTCTAGTTTTGAAAATGATTTTAAAACCAATTAGGTACCAATTTTGGGCGTTGTGGGGGTGCTAACCCTTCCCCACGCGTAACCGACCCCCGAACCTATTTTTTTATTTTCGCAGACCAAAACCGTTGTTTTATTAAAACAAAAAAATATTTTATTAAAATAACCCTATTTTTTAAAAGTGATCCAATTACACTTTTTTCAAAAAAAAAGATTAGTGGCGACTCCGTTGATTTTTTTAAAAAGTGTCATTCCAAAAAGTCGAAGCCTCCTCCCTTCAAAAAAGGCGGTTGCGACACTAACGTTGCGGGGAAATAAATCGTGAAATTTATTTCTTAGGAATCAAGTATGATTATAATTTTGGAAAAGAAAATAAATTATTGAATTTATTTTCAAGATTCTAACTATTTAAGGGAAATAAGTCGTTGAATTTAATTTCAAAGGAATCTAGAAAGATCCAACCTTGGAATAAATTAATGAATTTATTTTGGAAAGAGAAATAACTTAAAGTTATTATTTCTTAAAGAATCAAGGATGATTCTATTATGGAGATGAATCGGTGAATTTATTTCGGGAAGTAACATTGGTTACTAAATTCAAAGCGTTGATCCCGACTAAGGTCTCGAATCAAAACAAAGAAGAACTTGGTTCTCTATGTCAAATTAAATTCTTAAAGCCTGTTCTGGTGCATGTTATGGAGTGCACAGTGTTTAAAAATGGCCAAAGAATTGTGAGGGTCATTGGACCATAAACGGTGATTGGAAAAACAATATGAAAGTGCATGTCTAGGATTGGTTCTTTGAAAGACTTATTATTTAAACGTGTCTAGTGCACAACCTCTCTTTCATAAGTTACCTACCTGGTGCATTGTTTATTATTGCTCTTTCTATTAAAACAGTGTGATGTGTTATCTTCATGATAGAACAAACTGATCTTGCTTAAGAGAAAAGGATACTATAGAGAAATTGTTCTCTATGAGTAAGATGTTGAAACCTAAAATTAATAAATTGATTAATTTGGAGAAACTCTATGTGAGTAACATCACAACATCAAAGGGTACAATAATTTTAAAGATAAGAATTAAAAACTCAAAATGTGCCTAACATGTGGGGGGAAAGCTGTTCTACCAATTAGACAAGACACCATATGAGTCATAGAAGGAAATTAATCCTTCCTACAACTACATAAAAATGTAGGGGTGTCTTGCAAAGGTAAAATTCTTATTACCGAAATAAATGGGAATAAGTGGACTATATTTTCATTAACTATGTAGAATGTAGTAACGGATATTTATTTCTTGAGAATAAATAGATTCACAATAATGTAATAATGGAAACAAAAGAATATCTCATTCTTGGTAGTTGGTCAAAGTTCAATGAAACGAACTTTGGAGACTATCAATGAAAATTAGTCCATACGTTCAACAAAAGGTTGAAACAAAAATATTGTCACGGTGACAAATAATAGTGTGACAAATGTGTTCATTAGGATACATAATCCTATGTCGACGACACGCTCATTGTTATGTGTAACAATGAAATGGTAAAGTACCATGACATGTTAAAATCAAGTTTGGCATGAAAAATATAAGTGATTTTGGGCATCCAAATTAAACGGTAATCTGAATGTCTCATATTGACTCAGTCACACTGTGTTGACAAATTCTTGAGAAATTTGGCAAAGGTCAAAGTGTGGACCAAGTGGAGTGTGCAAGGGTCATAGGCAGTCTAATGTACTTCATGAGCTGCACTAGACCATATATATATATATATATATATATATATATATTACTTTTACTGTGAGCAGATTGAGTAGATTTACAAGAAATCCAGGTGAAAACCACAGGAAAGCAATTGTGAGGATACTGAGATATCTCCGATATACTCGGGACTACGGATTGCATTATTCTAGAGATCCTGCTGTATTGGAAGGATACTCTGATGCCAGTTGGATATCTGATATTCAAGATACCAAGGGCACAAGTGGATATGTCCTCACTTTGGGAGGAGGAGTCGTGTCTTGGAAATCCTCAAGACAAACGATCATAACTAGATCCACAATGGAATTTGAGTTTGTTGCTTTGGATATGTCTGGAGAAGAAGTCGAATGGCTTAGGCAATTTCTTGAGGATATTCCTAAATGGCCAAAGCTTGTGCCCACGATACGCATATATTGCTATAACCAATCAACAATTGCTAGGGCACAGAATTGTATGTACAACTGTAAGTCAAGACATATGTGTCGCCGACATAATATCGTTACACAACTGATATCAAATGGAGTTATCTCTATTAATTATGTCAAATCAAAGGATAACGTTGCGGATCCGCTAACCAAAGGGTTAAACTGAGATCAAGTTGAGAAAACATCGAAAGGAATGGGACTAAAGCCCATGAAAATTTAAGGCGCTATGAGAAGGAAACCCCAAACTATTTGACTAGAGATCCTAAGATCTAGGTTCAAAGGGACAACCTAATCACATAGACCTTGTGCGGTCAGTGTGGGGGGTTACTCTCCCAAGTCCATTCTTATGATGTAAACAATTACTAAAAATGGAACAGGCTATGCATTGCTTTTACTGACCATTGTGTGCATCGGCGAGGCCGAGCAACATAAGTCACCTATGTAAGAGTGAAGTAGGGGCCACTTCAAAGAGACTATTGGGGCATAGTTCTCTCAATCTCTCGCAGAACCAGGTGATGTCCATGGCCATATGGACATAACCATGAGAACTAAACTCGTGCCAGAAAGGTAGTTGTGTGGAGTATATCATCGTTTACACAAATGACAGGACAGTTCAAGGACATCGTGTCTACTGGACAGCCAGTAAAGTAAATATACTTTCACAAGGGAAGGTTCAAGGGTGGACACCTACCTATCCTATGCAACTATCTACCGTAGAAACTTTCACCACATCGAGTCAAAATGGTTTTGATAATGCATCTATTTCATTCATGTGGGGGGTTGTTGGAAAAATATGAGAAAATGGAAACTTTGAGCCATATTTCGAATAAGTAAATATGGAGATTCGAATAAAGATTCAACAGAAACATATTCTACTCTATGAGATCTTTACAACGGTATCTCATATTCTCAAAACGGTTGAGTAATGAATGAGAAATTGATGGTCAAAGTAAGGAGGTTGCAAAGCAAGAAAAGGAAATGGAAACCCCCAATCCCACATTGATGGGATAAATTGACTGGGAAGTGTTTATATACGTTCGAATTAATTTTTTCCTTTTGGATAGCATATTATCTCTGAAATTAAGGGATAAATTCGGATTAATTTGAATTCGAATTAAATGCTTGCAGCTCACTCATGTTATCCGATTAGGGGCATGATCGGTATAATATTTTCTCATATTTCCCCTAATTTTCCCCTATAAATACATGAGCAGTTTTCAATTTTAAAAACAACCAAAAATTGTTTTCTTTCTTCAAAAACTGCATAGTATTTTCTGGTGATAGTTGAAAGCTCGAGATTGTTCGTAGAATCTCCAGTAGTGCTGCTGCAGAATTCCATTCGACTGTTGTATCCTGGGAGACCGACAATCAAACGACTCTAACACCCGGAGTGGTCGAATCTGTCTTAAGGAAACTGTGTTTGTGCAGGCCTCAGCCACTCGTTTTCGCGTTTGTTTTCGAATATGTCTTATTATTTATGTATTTTCATTTATTCCAATTTATTCAATAAATTTTCATTTTATTTTATTTTATTTTTATTCGCTTAATTCAGATCTAACCTTGATTTGTCCAACAGACAAAAGCAATACCGATCAGTTGTAACTGTACTCAAACTGCAAACTACAAACCATTCTAGGAGCTGCCCATGAGGCCTTTTACCACGACGACAATACCCGTTATGTCCCTCATTAGACCATAAAAATGGTTGATGCCATGGTTTAGCTGATCTTTTATTGAGATAAAATTTTAGTTTTCAAGTATTGTAACAGTATATGAATTTGTATTTGTACTATCAGTAAATTATATTAATACATCAGTTGTTAGAAAATAACTGATATTGTAAGAATTTGTAGTGTTTCAAATAGGATTCAGAATTGGCTCAGATTGAGCAGACTACATACGATCCATCTGCATGGATTCCAAAGGAAACAGCTAGTAATAGTCTTTTTTATTTTAAAAGAAGTTTGTACATTAATAACATATCGGAAATGAAATGAAATGAAAAATGGGGAGTTCTATAAGTACACCAACTAGTAATAGTCCCATTTTATTTTAACCGTTCAGTAGATTGATGTTCAACTATGACACGGATATGTTCAACTATGATCGGCGAACGACGTGCTGCCGAGCGTTGGACGTCGAACATGAAATCGACGTTCGGTTGGCACGAAGTTCATCATTTTCGGTGATGCCGTGTTGGGTAAATGAGCACCATGCTCTATAGACCATAGGGGTATGGTCAGGGGTAGCGATCGGCGACGGAAGTGGCGTCGATTTGGGGGTTTGGGTAATTTTTAGGATTTAAGGATTGTTTTGTAAAATTTTCAAAATTTTGGAATTTTTTGAAAGATTAAAAATTTTAAATTTTTTTCATTAAATTGATTTTAAAAAATAAAAATAGTGACACATGTCGAGCATTTATTGGATGATACTTTTTAACACCCCTTTAACGATCTGGCACCTAAAATTATAATGGTTGAAACTTTGGGCACCTATTTTTACAAAAAAAAAAATACTTTAGGCACCTGAAGTTCAAAAAAGGTATACTTTAGGCACATATTTTCATTTAAGCCTTTCGAATATGCTATGTAAACATTGTTGCACGTAAATTTGGCATTATTTTGTACTGAACCATATTAAGAATTACAAACATTATTTGAAACATGAATATATACGGTGATGGTTTATAATATACGATGTGAATTGAGGATTAATATAATAGAAAATTAAAGATTGAGTTAGATGAAGAAGAATATGAAAGATGGTGGAGGAGAGAAGAAATAAAAAATGTAAATGTGGAGGATTAAATGTGTAATTATACAAATTATTTTTATTTCGGTGGTCAATATAGGAGTAAAGTAATAGTTTAGGGGTTGTCTAGGTAATTTGTCTTTTTTTATTAACATTTAACGGCAACAATATACTGAGTGACCAAAAGTTTACACCCCGAAAACGTAAGTGACTTCACTTGTCGTTTTTAAAAATCAGTGACCAACTCTATACTGGGGGAAAACATAAGTGATAATTCTAGTAGTTAACCCTTAAAAGAAAAACTCAAATGTTGACTTAAATACCTCTTGCTTCTTCTTTGCTCGTTTTCCTTTTTTGAATGAAATGGGACATTACCACACGCCTCATTAAAAAAATCCTCCCTAAGCCTAAACGGAGAAAAAAGAGTACCCGTGACAATATTTACAAAACGAACATGATCAGACTTGGCCAAAGTACAAGAAGAACAAAAAAAATAAACATCGAGACCCAGCGATAGCATCGGCATAGAGCACGTCCATGACAGAGAGCGGGGGCTCAAGAAATCTGTGATATTCCTTCGGAAGGACCCACACCAATTTAGCAATCCTATCATCCACAAGATTACATTCTCGGCTTGCCCACTTAAAACATACCTCCCAACCTTTATTAAGCATATTAGCAAGGTGCAAACGTAGAGACGAAGGAATCAGGGACCGATTCTTTGAAGCCAAACAATCATAAACTTCTCTATTGTTGGTCTCAATGATTAAACGAGTATAGTCCAAGGACCACGCCGTCACAAGTCCCTCGTAGACTGTCCAAAGCTCGACATCAAAGATAGAACAGACCCCTATCTTTTTTCGAGTAACCAAAACACCACTGCATGTTTTCGTCCCTTCCAACTCCGCCACAAGAAGCAAAGCTCGTGGAAAGATTCCGAAAACCATCCGTATTCACTTTAGTCCAGCCCTGTGGAGGTTTCAACCAGCCGCGCGTTATTGTTCTCGGCTGCCTTCTTTGCTCGTTTTCCTTTTCTACTTTTTACATCCTTTCTTTTAAAGCTTTCTTAGTAAGTTGAAGGTTGACTTAAACACTCAACGTCACATGGTTTCTAAGGTCAAACGATTTGCTAGACTCAATCCTAACTAGGAGTGGCAATTTGATCCGAATTCGATCCGAATCCGATTCGATCCGAAGAAATTTATCTGATCCATATTCGATTGAAAAAAATTTGAATCTGAAGAAAATGTCCGAGTCCTAATAGGAGATGGGTTGGATATGGATCGTGCCAAGATCCGATCCAAATCTAAATCCGATCCAAATCCATGTCCGATCCGAATCCGACGCATCCGATCCATATTCGAGTCCGAATCAAAACATTTAGGACATTTAATTCCTTAAAACAAAATATCATGTACAATATTTATATTAAAACAAGAAGACAACATAAATAAAGTAAAAAATTAAACTAAATACATTAAAAGAAACATAACTACATATATTTTTTTAAACGATAACATAAATGTATATATTAGGTAATTTGGAATAATGGTAAAAACAAAATTAACTTTTTATATATATATATATATATATATTAAAAGTGATAATAAAAGTATATATGTCTTAAGAATGTAAGTTAAATAATAATAATAATAATATTTATTATGATTTATATATATTAATTAACCTTAATATAGTGTAATATATCTATTTATACCATATGCATATATAAATAAATATGAAAAATAAATGCAAGATCAAGTCATAGATAAACAAACAATAAAATAAATACAATGGAGAAACAAATAAATGTAAATATCAATGAATTACTAAAAATTAAGAAAGTTAGTGAATGAAATAGTTAGTAATGTGCAATCGATAGATAAAGTTATAATATATTATGCTAAAATTATGAATTAAAATAGAAAGCAAATTAAAAGCATAAACAATAAACAAAAAAATTAAATGTAGTCAACAAATAAGGGATGAAAATGAACAAGTGTAGAATTAAATAGCATAAATTAAAAGCGTAAGAAATTAAATATACAATATTATGGACTGATTTGCACTAAAATAAAATTATTAGAGGGTCAAAACACAATATACCCTAAAGACGCTAAAGTTTGCGAATCTACCCCTCAGACTTGGGTCAAAACTAGGGATGACAATTTAATCCGAATCCAAAAACTCTGATCTAAATGCAGTTGAAACAAATCTGAATCCGATCCGAAAAAAATCCGATCCAAATCCGTTTGAAAAAAATCCGAATCCAAATCCGAAAAAATATCTGAGTCCGATTGTAACAGATTCGGAAATAGATTTTATACAATCCGATCTAAATCCGATCCATTGTCATCCCTAATCCTAACGTTGTGACACTAGTGTCTTGAACAATTATGTACCCTTTTTCTTTGGGTATATACAAAGAAATTCAATGTGGAATGGAACTTCCAACCTTGAACCTTAGCACTTCTTAAGGACTAACAACCATCATGGTCCAACCCCACGTCACCTTTCTTCTTTAAGGGGATAGTATACTGCATCAAAAGAAAATGGAATTATACCATCTCCACCTAGTTGTCTTCTGCACCATCATGCATGTATGGATTCTTGCCAGAAAAAAGTTGAATTAGTTTCAGCAGCGCACAAGGCACAAACTTGTATCACTTTTACTCGATGCAAAAAAAAATTCAGCTTTAACTCGAATTGTAATTTTATAAACTCGACTTGATTCAAATTAATTTTTGTAAACTTGATTAGAATCGTAATCACATAAATTCGACTTGACTTGATCGTAATTTCATAAACTCGACTTAACTCGAATCGAAAATTTTTAAATAAAATTTGGGTTATAAAATTAGACTTTGAATAACTCAAATTTTTTAGTGATTAGTGGATTTATTTTCAAGTTCGAGTTGAGTCTCTCAACTCTGCTTGATATATGTATATCACATGTGATATGAAGAAATACATATGTATATCGTATATGGTTATAGAAAGCTGTTTAAATTGAAACTAATTAGTACCAAAAAAATTATAAATTTTACAATTAAATTTGAACAAAAACTCAAACAAATCGACTCGAAAAAAATTCAAATAAATTTTGAGTTATAAAATAAGATGCGACAAATCACTAACTCAAAATTTTTTTATTCGACTCAATCGAGTGATAGCCCTGATTTTATCCCCTCTGACACCGAGTAACTTTCCCGATCCGGCCCATATCATATTAAATTATACAATGTTAATATTTTGTTAGAACTTACAACCTCTTTGCCAGACATGTCTTCTTTTGAATTCAAATATCAAGAGGAAGAAACAAAGTCTGTAATGGGAAGGTTTGGATATATCATATATTGGCAGCATAAGAATTGAACGGCCAGGAGGAAGGGTTTGCTTTCTGTTACATATCCATCTGTCCCGCTCTGAAGGTGAAACATAGTAAGTACATTTTAGCAGGGACTCTAAAATTCAACGGCTTCATATAAGGTTGAAAAAAGTTGGTGAAAATAAAACTTACTAAGTAAACTGAATAGCATTTTATGTTGAAACTAAAAATATTACGGTCTTCAAAATAAATCATGTAAATTGTATAATTATTTTGGTTGTAACCTAAAAATTTATGGTCAAAAAACTCATGTAACATTCTTAATAATAATCAAAATTATTACTAATTGTATATTTTTTTAGAATAGACAATATAATATTTTAAATTAAAATCTGCCGTAATATAATATTCTCTATTATAACTAAAATTATTACCAATTGTATAACTTATTAGAAGAGACATAATAACATTTTAAGTTAAAACTTGTCCCAACAAAACTAAGACATTTTAGGTAAAGACTGGTTTTTGAAACTTGAATGCCTCCTCTGCTTCTCTGACAATTTAGGCATAAAAAAAGGTTTGGTCTGCATGTGACTCCTCAGTACCTGAATTCACGTTTACCCCTTTTCACTTTCATGTTTACCTGCAGCCACCAGATTTATATACGTGAAGATCTTTTCCCTTTGGGTTTCTACCAGGGATTCAAATTGTGGTTATGTTTGTGTTCTTAGTTGCCGTATTTTATTACAATTACGGATATAATAAATATTAGGGAAAATTATATGGTGGTCACCTAACTATCATCATTTTCTTGTTTTGGTCACTCAACTAATTTTTTCGTCAAAATCGTCACCCGTTAGATACTTTTCCTATTTTGGTCCCCTTCCATTAAAAAAATAACGGTAGACATTTTTTTAATATTTTTTATTCATTTCTCTCTCTTCCCCACATTATTTTGTTTAAATTTATTCGACCAATCAAGTGGCGACACGTGCTACCACTAAATTGAAGGGAGAAAATCAAAGAAAATTTTGAAGCAAAAGAGGTGGGCAGCTTGACTCAAACCCGCACCACATAAATGGAGAAGGCAACGCTCAAACCAACTCTGCTATACTAGAATCTTGAAATGTTTCCATCAAAAAATATATTTAATATATATTAAGTTATCAACAACACAAAATAAAATATTAAAGTTAGAGAGTGATTCGAACAAAAAAACTCATTGATAAAAATTTAAATATTTAACCACCAAGCTAAATTAAAAAGTTATTAAAAATATATTTAACTAAATTGTGATTAAAATTAAAAATCAAACTAGATTTAATTTTTTTTCACTTTGTTTTATTTTTATAAATAAATAAAATATTATTTAATTTTTGGGTTCGTTTCTTTAATTTAAATTAATTTAGTATTAATTATATAAAAATAAATAAATGATTATTTAATTAATTTTTTCATTATCGAACAAAGTGAAAAGATGAAATCTAGTTTGATTTTTAATTGTAATCACAATTTAATTAATATAATTTAAGTTAAAAGTATCACAACTTTTTAGTTAAACTTGGTGTTTAAATATTTAAATTTTTAGCAATAATGTTTTGTGTTCGAATCACTCCCCTAACTTTAATAAATATAATATTTAGTAGAAGTAAAACATAATTTTGCCTAGCACATTTGGTTCGTGCTTGGCCCTTCCAAGCTGTGGTATGTGGGTTTGAATCATGTTATTGCAAATTACCTTTTTGTCAAATATTTCTTTGGTTGATGGGGGTTCGTTAAATTAATTTAAATTGAATTTGTGGTAAAATTTCACAACTTGTGGGGTTTAGCCCAGCGGCTAATATTGCGTGGTGTGGTGTACTATAAATGATACACAAATAGTGCAAGTATACACATCAAACAAGTAGTAAAGTGATGAGTGAGTATCGTCTCCACATGGATTTGAGGTATTTCAAGTCAAGTTTAAGCACACAAACAAAGACTAAAATATAAATAAAATAGAAAATGGGAACAGGGCAAGAAATGCGATAGCAAACAACAGGAATAAAGCTGAACTAAAACAAGGATACTTCAAGGTTCTCTCACGTGTACGAAGCTCTCTAATGGAATGATAGGTTGGGCTTGTTAAGAACTTCTATGTCTAAACCTGAAGAATGTCTAGAATTACCTTACCCACAACATACTCGACAGAGTTTACTTAAGTGTTTCTAGACTATCTCTAGCAAGAAACCTAACAGCCAAAATATTATGGCAATACCTCTCAGCGTAAACCCTAGCAAACTACTTATCGATGAAGTTCTACTCCTTTTAGTCGTTGAAACTCTATCCTTATCTTTAAGGTGAGTTAGGGTTTTGCCTCTCAACATCAAACCTCCATTGTCCACGTAGATCTAAGCTTAACTCTCTCGAATATTAAACTATCAAACACCTAAGCTAAGGCTAACTCTCGAAAGCACTTACAAGCTTAGGGCAAACAAACGATGGACAAAGCATGTGAAGAGTGAGAAAGCAAACTAAACATTTATTAAAACTTAAAATATAAAAATTCATAACAAGCCCAAGCCACTTAAAATCAGTTCATGGCTGGAAAAATATCATCCACAATCATCTGTTTCCGAATAACAAGAAATAAAACATCAAAAGCAACTAGAGAAAAGAAAACTCCCAAGCCACCTTGGACTGTCGTGAACCGCTCTAAACTTGTTGCTTCTCTCAAAGGCTAGCAAGAACACTCCTTGGAGCTTCAACAATGGTAGACACCACGATGAAGAAGATGAAGGAAAGGAGACGCCTCTCTTTCTTTCTTAGCTCACAAAAATATCCTCTTTTTGGCTCTTCCTTTAATGTGGGTGTTTTGTCCTTTATATAGTGAGGGCTCCTAGAGTTTTGTGCCTTAAATTCCAAAAGAATATTCTCTTCACATGTGGGCTCAAAGCTGGACATGTAAGGATGCAAAATGTCCTATGTTCTTTGTCCTCTATCGCACCCAAAATGCTATCCAAAATGCTATAGCATTTCCCTACACAACTCCTCATTTCCCTGCACATCACCACAAAGACCAAAACCTTCCTAAGCAACATCATTCTTGCAAATAAACAAAGAAAACATAACCAGCAACTCCAAATGCAACTACATGAGCTAAATGCACCTATATGCTATGAAATAAGATGAAATGGGCTTAATTTCTTACAATAGCCTAAGTAAAAAGGCACGAAATGTTAGCCTTTTACAAGGTTAACAATTGATATACTCGTTTACTCCCCTTGGGAAGCGGGTTCGAAGCCCAGCTACCACTCATATCTGATATATTTTGTTTATTGTGGTGGTGACACGTGTCACCACCACATTGGTCTAAATAAATACTTAAAAATAATATATGTATATATAAAGGAGAGAGAAATTAATAAAAAATATTTAAAAAATCCACATCAGTAATTCCGTTAGGTTTTTAACGGAGGGGGACCAAAACAGGAAAGTATCTTACGGGAAGGACGATTTTGACGAAAAAATTAGTTGGGGGACCAAAACAAGAAAACGGTGATAGTTGGGTGACCACCAGTGTAGGTTTCCCTAAATGTTATTGTAATTAGACAAAAAGCTAAAATTTGCCCCTAACGTTTACACTTTTTTTCATTTTGGCCCTAAATCTTTTTTTTAAAGCACCTAACCCTTCAATGTTTTCTTTTATATGCAAATACACCATTGGATGGACGAAACCGTTAGTCAACTAACAGTCAACCGTTCTCGCACACCTAGCAGGCTGATTTGGCATGTCCACGTGTAGTGGAGGATGATATGGCAGTTTACTGATGTCACTTATTTTTTTAATTAAAAATATTTATTTTTTGCGCAACCAATAATAGGTTGCCACGTGTCGTTTGATTGGGCATGAATAAAAACCCAATGCAGTAAGCCTTAGTTGAGGTTCATACCCAGGTCTTTGGGTAAAGCAAGCGAACAACTTAACCACTAGACCAAGTAACCTTATTTAATGCTTACTAGACGGTATAACTTTTAAACAAAACCCAACACGTGATTATTTAAAAAAAATAAACATACAAAAGCACGATTTAACCCCAAAAATTCCCAAATCAAGTTATTTGTGTTAGTTCTTAAACCTAAATTGACAGAGAAAATGCTTATGTGCTTTATGTGCTTCTAGTTACAGTGATTTGTGTTTAAATATTTATTTTATTTTTTTAATGTTAAATATTGTGTCTAAATCAACAGGAAAATACCATTAAAAATATATTTTTTTGTTAGAACCCTAACCAATAAAATTATGCATAATACACAATAATTACAAATTTCTTTTTGGTAGTTATCTTACCCGAAAATCTGGGCATCCATAATACCTTCTTTCAGGGTTTGAATCGCTCCATGCAGTTTCTCTAGGAGCCAATTTCTCGCAATAACACCTTTTTTCTTCTCCATCACACGCAAACTCCAGTCGAGATACACTAACAATGTTCGGATAACCCATTTTCTCCATCTTTCGATCAACTCCAACTGCTTCTTAAACTGACTTGGTTGACGATAGAGTGGGATTTTCTATGTCGATTTAGGTTTGAGAACTAACCCAAATGACCTGATTTGGGGATTCTCATGTTCAATCGTGCTTTTGTATGTTTAATTTTAAAAAACAAATTATCACGTGTTGGGATTTGTTTAAAAGTTATAGCGTCTAATAAGCATCAAATAAGGTTAATTGGTCTAGTGGTTAAGTTGTCTGCTTGTTTTACCCAAAGGCCTAGGTTTGAACCTCAACCAAGGCTTAATGTATTGGGTTTTTATTCATGCCCAATCAAACGACACGTTGCAACCTATTATTGGTTGCGCAAAAAATAAATATTTTTTTAAAAATAATAAGTGACGTAAGCAAACTGCCACGTCATCCTCCACTACACGTGTGCGAGAATAGTTGATCGTTAGTTGACTAACGGTTTCATCCATCCAAGGGTGTATTTGTACAGAAAAGAAAACGTTGAGGGGTTAGGTGCTTCAAAATATAGATTTATGCCCAAAAAGTGTAAATGTTAGGGACAAATTTTGGCTTTCTGCCTTGTAATTATTGTGAACTGCTATTTTTCACAATAACAATTTCGAACGATACCGCTACCGATGTATAACGATCACTATTACAAAAACAGATCGTTATTTGAATAATATGTTTCTACCCTAAAATATTTAAATATCAATTTGGGAAAATTTATCAGATTCAAAATATTATACAAAGGCATATGGAGTTACCAATACCAAGAATAAACATTTTTTTATTAAAAATAGAATTCAAATTCAAACAATTCATTCCAAACTAAAAATAATCGAACTATAAACGGAACAGCTTTGTAAGAGCACGAGTTTATAAAGTGTAAATATCAAAGAACAGAAAAACTGCCACAACTTCAGCTTTCAAACTCAAGCAATGTGGTCCTAAATTAAAACGTGTTTGTCGGTTAAAAAATATTTTTTGATAAAAGATAAGATACTACCACATGCCTCGTTAAAAACCTCATTAAAACTAAATGGTAAAAAAAGTACCTCATGGTAGTATTTTACAGAAACCAATACGAGATAGGAACTCGACAAAGTTCAACCCAAAGAACAACTAAAAACAAAAACTAATAAAAAAATCAAGAAGAAACCAAGAACCAAAAGGCATATAGCCATGCAAAGAGAGTTAACCCCCCAGGACTTTCGTGCATACCTTCCAATGTACCGTGTAATTTGAATCAGCCCAGAGCCATTTTGCGCAAGAGTCGCCAACCGACCCATCTCCTCCTTAACAATCGACACCACAACAAGAGAAGGGTGCATGAAATTAGTGACCCCCATAGAGCCTCAATGGCTTAAGGCCGCTAACTTATCCACAACTCTATTTTGACTCTGATAAATGTGACGGATAACCATGTCCCAATTGCGTTCCAACAAATCAAAGATCGAAGCAACAAGAGCACTTCTTGTAAGAGTCAAAGACTCCAGGTTGAGGATTCTAACCACTTCCATGTTATATGATTCCAATTCAATACTTTGGAATCCTACAGACCAAGCATGGAAAAGAGTATCATAAACAGCCCAAAATTCAGCGACAAGAACTAAATATCTACCAAGGAATTTAGTAAACTCGAAGCACCAATTACCTTGGTCATCTCGAAGAGCTCCTCCAATAGCAGCCGAGCCGTCCATGATGTGCAAAACAGCATCACAGTTAGCTTTAATCCAACTCGTTGGGGGGTTACGCCACACCAAAGCAATCGAGGGTAACACTCCATTAACTCGCATCGTTCTATCAAAAGTTGTAACCCCCTCGTCCCGGTCCGGGCGTCCGACCGATCCGAGCGAACTACACGGGGATAACCGAGGCGAAACCCGTTAAGGCTCCATTTCGGTTACCGACCCTAGAGAAAATTTTTCATTTATTATTGTCTTATCTAGATGTTTTTATGTACCCTATGTGAAACAACGACAGCGGAAACATGGCTCACGGGAAGCCTAACAACAATAGGGCCTAAGCCCAACCCATGAGACCCTTTAGATATGTCGAAAAGCCCATTTCCAGGCCTGTGTTTCGAAACAGGCACTGCCCGTTTCTGAACACGGGCTCCGATTTAAAAAGCCAGGCACCTGTTCCGAAACACATCCACCCCGTTTCGGAACAGGGTCCCAATTTGCCTAGGCGTTCCGATACTCGTTTCGAAACAGGCAATCACAGTAGCCAAAGTGTTTCAAGACTCGTATCGGAACAGGGGCTCACAGTAGCCAAAACGTACCGAAACGCGTTCCGATACGGGGGGCCCTGGAACCACACATGTTCCGAAACAGTACAACCCGTTTCGAAACACCTGCAGTCTGTGCATTCCCAAAATCAGCTTTAAACATCTCTAAATGATCCCAAACACCCTTAACAACCATAAGAAGCATACACAACATAAAAACACACTTTAGAGGCATGCACCCTATTACAAACATACCCAAAACACATAAGGATACAAGGTAGGGGCATCCATTTGAAAGATCATTCATGGCATTCAAGATAACATGCTTACACAAGGTCAACACTAAGCATTTAAGGTGGCAAAATAGACATGGTTTACAAGCAATACAAGACAACCACAAGCCAACCAACATAACATATAAAAGGAGTCTAGCATGCTCCTAAACAACCAACATCAATATACTTCAAAAGCATCAAAGCAACAATTACATGTCCCATTACTTGACCATTACATCATATAACATAAAATCCATACTTGAAAGATTCAAAAGCCCAACTAGCACACTTGGAGGCCCCTTAGCAACCCACGAACTACGGATCTGCATTGTTGTAACCCCCTTAACCCGGCCTAAACGGTTGACCCGAATTAAGAAGTTTACACGGGGAAAACCAAAGTCAACCCGAAAGTCAACCTTGATTAACGACCCTTTTTTTCTTTTTAATCTTATCTAAATGCACATTAACCCTAGATATGTTCATGACAACAGCATACTCAAAGATCAGCGCATTCGGAAAACATTCAGGGACTTAGTTGCACAAAACATGAATTTAGGGAGCAAAATGTAAATTCTGGAAATTATAAGGACTTAACCCATTTTTGAGTTACCATTATGAAATTAATCATATTTCATGCTTCTCTGCCAAATTTCAACTCAAACGGACATCTCAAACTCATTCAATTGCATACACAAAGTTCAGGACCAAAACGCAAAGGTTTCAAAACATTTAACCAACAATTTCAGTGCCCAACGGTCGGGTGTTTCGGAACAGGGATGATCCGTTCCGAAACGCGGGACCGTTTCGAAACGCGTTGCGTAACAGGGCCTGGCAGTGGCCAAACTGTTTCGGAACAGCCCTGCCCGTTTCGAAACGCCTAGGCCATTTCAGGCCCTCTGTTCCGAAACGGCAGCACCTGTTCCGAAACAGGCTGCCCAGATTGCAGATTTTTCTCTGGTTTATCATGCTTTTGACCGATCAAACATAATCCAAAGACCCTCAAATTATACCAGCAAGTCATTACATGCATAAGGAACATAATGGCATCAACAATTCATAAACATGGCATCAAACAAGAAAAGTCCCAATTCTATAGGCATGCATCCTATATAGAAACCATTCAAGCATCAAAATACCAAACCAACCACATAAAGGCCATTTACATGTTCCAACATCAACAACAATATAAAACCAACTTAGGGAGTCCAAAACATCTCCCAAAACAACAACATAGGTTCCCCATTGCCAAATGCCAAAAGCTAATAGTGTTTAAGAAACTTTCACCATACATGAGCTTAGTTCACCACTTGGATTTCTTGTCCTCCTTGCTGCCCTCAATGCACTTTAATGCTCTGCATTATTGGTTTAAGAAAAGAGAGAGCGTAAGCACATAGCTTAGTGAGGAATGCTCATTTAAAACAACACAATAAAGCATTTAAAAACACTTTCATAAACCTTAGTTCAAAACAACCTTTAACCATGCACAAAAGCATTTAAAACAAGCATACATGCTTCCATTTATTAACATGTCATATTGGCCACAAGTGATAATCATAATCTTTCCATTTCAATACAATCAACATAAGATTCACACATGGACTTTTAAACACCATTGTGATCTTACAATTCACAAGGACCACACATGGACTTTTAAACACCATTGTGTCCTTAGCACAAGAATCACCCATGGACTTTTAACCACCATGGTGTTCTTAAAATACACAAGGTCTACACAAGGACTTTTAACCACCTTGCGACCTTAAACAAGAATCTCCCATGGACTTTTAACCACCATGGAGTTCTTAAAATACACAAGGCTCACACAAGGACTTTTAACCACCTTTGTGACCTTACAAGGCTCACCCAAGGACTTTTAACCACCTTAGTGACCTTAGCACAAGAACCAATCATGGACTTTTAACCACCATGTTGTTCTTAACACAAGAACCACCTATGGACTTTTAACCACCATAGTGTTCTTAACCTTTCTTGAAACATCACTTGCCAATATGCATCATTTAACATCAATAATCCAATGTTTTAAAGCATTTAACAAAGCCATTAATCATCATGCATCTTTATGCAACAAAACCACATTTTATCAAATGTTCCAAACAAGGATCTCTTACCTTGAGCATCCTTCAACACATGGCTTATAAATCCAGCAAATAAACATGCTAATTATGCTTTCAAAACAGAATTTAAAACATGCAAACAATCACATTGCACCCAACCATCACATGGTTCATCATCAAGAGAGTTTTTCCGAAAACTTACTCTTGAGCTTAGCAAAGTTGTTTAGACTTAAACTAAGCTCCCAAACCTTCAAAACATTAGTTTCAAAGCTGAAAACCAAAATCCACTCACCGATTCCGTTTCGCCAATAGCCGAAACACCAATCAAGCTTCCGGATCAACACCACGAGGATCCGAAGATGTCTCCCCTGTTTTAAACACATCAAAACAGTAGATTAATGCATCATCATGCATTAATACCCTCAACCAAGACATCTAAACTCGCTGCTCACATCAACACTCACATTTCGGCTACCAAACACAACCGAAAACACATCCGAACAACTCCACAACACTACCCAGCCAAGATCCATCAATTCTAAACATCCTTAAACATCAATTAACATCCAAAAAGGATCTAACCACGTCCTTATACCTCCAGCTATAACAGATCATCAAGATCACTCCAAAAACCACCAAAAACTCAAGCAAAACTTAGGAAAATCAACCTATCCGGGATTGCATTGATTAAACCTCAATTTCTCATCAATTATACATTCATTTTACATCAAAATGACATCTCAAAACAGTGCCCAATCAGATCACACGAATTTCATCAAAATTAAAGCAAATCTTGCATTTTAAAGCCAAGATCAAGAACACAATTGTAAAACCTTTAATAAAACACAAATCAAGGATTGAGAACTTGGGAATTTCAGTAAAGAACTGAGAATTTAGAGGAGAAGGACGTTCATACCTCTAAACTTGAGTTTTCTCCCTTTTTGGAACCAAAATCTTGAAAATCCAATAAGCAAATGCTAAGGTTTTGTTGAAGAGATGATTAGAGATCAAAAGAGGATTGAAATCTCATATTTGGATGTCAAAATCAGAGGGAAAATGTGCTGGAGAAATGTGTTTGGGTTGAGAGAAAATTGAGAGAAAAGGAAAATGGAATTTGGGAAAAGTTAGTTGAAAATGCCAAAATATCTTTCCCTCCCTTTTACTTTTATTTTTAAACCATTAATTAATCCTTTAATATTTAAGAAAAATCTGGAGAAACTCTTTTGGGTAAATAGCTCCTTAAAGATTCAAAGTTTCAATCCTTTTTAAAACAGTCACCAAGTTTCCGAAAATTGCATTTTGGTCACTAACCCAAAATGTCACCCTTCCAAACCTCATTTTGTAAAATTGATTTCACCTTTCTCTTATATATAATAAAAGAGGATTTTAAGACATTTTTCCATATTTTTAATGCAACCCGAACTAGGTTTTCCTAAATTCGCCCTTTTATATTCGAACTGCAACCCGACCGGTCCGGTCCGAACCCAAAACTTCTAAGCCCAAAATTGGGGTGTTACAACTCTCCCCCCCCCCCTTAAGAAATTTCGTCTTCGAAATTTACCTGAAGGAAAGAGGTACGGAAACTGCTTCAACATGTCATCCTTCCGCTCCCACGTGGCTTCCTCAACACCACGATGCTTCCACAACACCTTTACCAACTCAATGGTCTTGTCACGAAGAACCTTACTATATGAATCCAGAATCCTCACCGGTTCCTCATCATAGGTCAAATCCGGATTCAATTCCATATCTTCCACAGGCATCACATGTGAAGGATCCGATCTATACTTCCGAAGCATAGAAACATGAAACACATTATGGATCTTCTCCAACTCTTGCGGTAACCTCAACCTGTACGCAACAGGACCCACACGCTCAACCACCTCGTATGGTCCAATGTACCTAGGGCTCAACTTGCCCTTTCGGCCAAACCTCATCACCTTTTTCCAAGGCGAAACCTTCAAAAACACACGGTCACCCACCGCATACTCAATCTCCTTACGCTTCAAATCCGCGTAAGACTTTTGCCGATCAGAAGCTGCTTTCAAACGCTCACAAATGAGCTTCACCTTCTCGGTGGTTCCTTTCAACATAACTGGCATCGAAACCAACTTCTGACCCGTTTCAGCCCAACACAGAGGAGTCCTACACTTCCTCCCGTACAAAGCCTCATAAGGTGCCATTTGAATACTTGCCTGATAACTATTGTTATAAGCAAACTCCACCAAAGGAAAATGTTTCTCCCATGAGCCCTGAAACTCAATCACGCAACACCTCAACATATCCTCCAAAACCTGGATAACACGCTCGGACTGACCATCCGACTGAGGATGATAGGATGTACTGAAATTCAACCGTGTACCCAAAGCTTGATGCAAACACTGCCAGAAACGCGATGTAAACCTCGGATCCCTATCCGACACAATCGACTTAGGCACACCATGCAGCCGCACAATCTCAGCAATGTACAGCTCCGCAAGCTTATCCAAAGAATACGTAGTATGCACAGGCAAGAAATGCGCACACTTCGTCAAGCGATCCACAATCACCCACACCGAATTCTTCTTCGATGGCGACAAAGGTAAACCAGATACAAAATCCATGGTAATCCTTTCCCACTTCCACTCAGGAATTCTCAACGGTTGCAACAAACCTGATGGAAACTGATGCTCAGCCTTAACTCGCTGACACACCATGCACTTGCTCACAAACTCAGCAACATCCTTCTTTAGACCCACCCAATAGTACTCATCACGAAGATCACGGTACATCTTAGTACTACCAGGGTGCATAGCAAAAGGACTACTATGACCTTCAGTCAGAATAGCACGCCTCAACTCAACATCATTGGGCACTACTATCCGACTCCCAAAACACAACACTCCATCATCATTAAAACAGAAATCCGAAGGTCTACCCTCCGCAATGTCCTGAACATGCGGTACCATGGAATCATCCAACAACTGCTTTTCCTTGATCAACTGAACCAAAGAGGGTTTCACTTGCAACTCAGCCACAAGACCACCATCACGCGAAATACTCAAACTGGCAAACATAGCCCTCAACTCCACAGCTACCTTCCTACTCAAGGCATCCGCTACAACATTAGCTTTTCCAGGGTGATACTCAATCGTCAAATCATAATCCTTGAGCAACTCCACCCAACGTCGCTGTCTAAGATTCAACTCCTTCTGAGACATCAGATACTTCAAACTCTTGTGATCCGTGTACACAGTACACTTCTCACCATACAGATAATGTCTCCAGATCTTCAAAGCAAAAACCACCGCAGCCAAATCGATGTCATGCGTAGGATAATTGCGCTCATGCACCTTCAACTACCGCGATGCATAAGCCACCACCTTACCCTCTTGCATCAACACACATCCCAACCCAACATAGGACGTATCACTATACACCACAAACTCTTTCCCTGATTCAGGTTGAACCAAGATAGGAGCTTGTGTCAAGGCTGCCTTAAGCTTCTCAAAAGCCTGCTGTCTCGCTTCCGTCCACTCATACTTAACATCCTTCTGCAACAACTTTGTCAAAGGTGCAGCAATCTTCGAAAACCCATCCACAAACCTTCGGTAGTATCCTGCCAAACCAAGGAAACTACGAACTTCATGAACAGACTTAGGAACCTTCCAACTCATCACCGCCTCAATCTTCTGAGGATCAACACGAATCCCTTCAGCAGAAACCACATGGCCAAGAAACACCACCTCTCTAAGCCAGAACTCACACTTGCTCAGCTTAGCATAAAGCTGATTCTCCAACAAAGCTTGCAGCACAATTCTCAGATGCCCTTCATGCTCCTCCTCAGTACGCGAGTACACGAGGATATCATCAATGAATACCACCACAAACTTATCCAGGTATTCATGAAATACACGATTCATCATGTCCATGAAAGCTGCAAGAGCATTTGTCAATCCAAACGGCATCACAAGGAACTCATAATGCCCATACCTCGTCCTGAAAGCTGTCTTTGGCACATCCACATCCTTCACCTTCAACTGGTAATACCCTGACCTTAAGTCAATCTTAGAGAACACAGCTGCTCCCCGAAATTGATCAAAAAGATCATCAATTCTCGGCAATGGATACCAATTCTTGATAGTCAACTTGTTAAGCTGACGGTAATCAATGCACATTCTCATAGTACCATCCTTCTTCTTCACAAACAAGACCGGCGCACCCCAAGGTGACACACTCGGCCGAATGAAACCACGATCAAGCAACTCTTGCAATTGCGTCTTCAGCTCTTTCAACTCTTTAGGTGCCATTCGATAAGGAGTAATGGACACTGGAGTTGTGTTTTCATACAACTCAATCCCAAACTCCACCTCACGATTAGGAGGTAATCCAGGTAACTCCTCCGGAAACACACCAGGAAACTCTCGCACAATCCTGATATCTTGCACACGCAACTCCTTAGAGCTAGGATTCATCACAAAGGCTAGGTAAGCTTCACAACCTTGCCTCAGCATCCGGCTCGCCTCCAATGTAGACACCACATTGGCAAGAAACTTCACATTCTCACCAACCACAACAACCTCATAATCATCCGCAAGCTTCAACGAAACTCGCTTATTCTCACATCCACTACAGCATGATGCTCAGCAAGCCAATCCATACCAAGGATTACGTCAAAACCATAGAAAGGCAACTCCATAAGATCAACATGAAAAACATGATCTTGCACAACCAAAGGACATCTTCTATAAAGCTTTCGAGTCACAACAGTCTCACCAAAAGAACTAGTGACACACATACCAACATCCAAAGACTCAACAGGCAAACCAAACAATTCAGCACGCTCACGCAAAATGTATGAGTACGTAGATCCAGAATCAATCAAGGAAAGTAATGACAAGGACTGCAAAGTAAAAGTACCTGCAATCACATCCGCGTCATTCCTCCCCTCCCTTTGAGCAAACACTCTAGCCTGGCCACCACCCTCTGGCTGAACAGCTACAACATGAGCCACATTCCGTCCACCATCCTCTCTCCGCTGGAAGTTACCACGGCCGCGCCCACGACCTCTCTGTGGTGCAACAACTACAGGAGCACGCCCTTGGCCACCAGCCAACATAGGACACTTTCTCCTCATATGATCCGTAGATCCACAGTTCCAGCACGAATTACCAGCTGCCACAACAGGAGCTTGCACCTCCCTCACAGCTCGAGGACAATCACGTTTCATATGGCCACGCGATCCACATGTCCAACATGCGTTCGGTTCAGCTCTCGCTTTGCCTCCCTGAGCAGGTGCACCACCACCTCGCTTAGCAGAAGGCTGATACCTCTGATCACGTCCCCTCTTGTTCCGACCACCACCGGAACTATATTCAGCAACTCGCTTACCAGCACCAGAACCAGCACCTTTAGATGCTAAACCCAAATTCATCTCGATGTCCTTAGCTCTCCCAACCAGCACATCAAAATCATTATACTCAGCAGCTAGCATATACGTCTTTACTTCCGTTACCAAACCATAACGGAACCTTTCACACCTTTCCCGCTCATCAGGAACAAGTTCAGGTGCGTACTGACTGAGTCGAACAAACTGAACCTCGTACTCAGCTACAGACATGCTCCCTTGGGTAAGAGACATAAATTCTCTCTTCTTTTCATCTAGGTACCTCACACCCAGATATCTCCTCTTGAACGCATTCTGAAAGAACGTCCAAGTTACATCAGCTTCCTACATTCTAGAGATAGAGGTTGTCCACCAAGTGTAAGCATCGTCCTGCAACAACGATACCACACAGCCCAGCTTCTGCACATCAGTGCAACTCATCTGCCCCAAGATTCTCTTGGTACTTTCCAGCCAAGACTCAGAACCTTCAGCAGACAAACCCCTGAACTCAGTCCCTCCCAGACTGCGCAAACGTTCCAGAGGTAGTCTAACACCAGCATCTCCCTGATGCCCAGCTCCTTGAGCTCCAGCTACCGCTGCTCGAAAAGCTCCAGCAATGGCTTGCACCAGCATTGTCATGTTAGGAATAGCTTGTCCCTGACCAGCTTCAGGTCCAGCGACCCCAGCACCAGCTGCAACTCCAGCTCCTTCACCCCCAGCACCACCACCACCAGGTGGAGGAGGTAAATCCACCATATTTTCAGCATTCTCCTCATTCTCATTTCGAGCCATAGCTCGCGTATTAACCCCCAACTCTCTACGAGGTGCCATCACTAAACAATGCAATCACAATGCAATAAACAAAGTCAGGCTCAGCAAGGTAAGCAATCCAAGTACTCAAGCTCATTTTCAATTAAAACAACATCATTTCATTAGCTTTGATTTGGCAATGGGTCCCCCTATCATGCTTATGGTGAAGCATACATCACAATTGTAACATACTTACAATTCACACAACATGCTTTCATTCAACAAGCATACAAAGCATACATACATTAATCACCCACATAATCATTCCCAATTACTCGAGAACTCAGCTCTGATACCACCAAATGTAACCCCCTTAACCCGGCCTAAACGGTTGACCCAAATTAAGAAGTTTACACGGGGAAAACCAAAGTCAACCCGAAAGTCAACCTTGATTAGCGACCATTTTTTTTCTTTTTAATCTTATCTAAATGCACATTAACCCTAGATATGTTCATGACAACAGCATACTCAAAGATCAGCGCATTCGGAAAACATTCAGGGACTTAGTTGCACAAAACATGAATTTAGGGACCAAAATGTAAATTCTGGAAATTATAAGGACTTAACCCATTTTTGAGTTACCATTAATAAATTAATCATATTTCATGCTTCTCTGCCAAATTTCAACTCAAACGGAAATCTCAAACTCATTCAATTGCATACACAAAGTTCAGGACCAAAACGCAAAGGTTTCAAAACATTTAACCAACAATTTCAGTGCCCAACGGTCGGGTGTTTCGGAACAGGGATGATCCGTTCCGAAACGCGGGACCGTTCCGAAACGCGTTGCGCAACAGGGCCTGGCAGTGGCCAAACTGTTTCGGAACAGCCCTGCCCGTTTCGAAACGCCTAGGCCATTTCAGGCCCTCAGTTCCGAAACGGCAGCACCTGTTCCGAAACAGGCTGCCCAGATTGCAGATTTTTCTCTGGTTTATCATGCTTTTGACCGATCAAACATAATCCAAAGACCCTCAAATTATACCAGCAAGTCATTACATGCATAAGGAACATAATGGCATCAACAATTCATAAACATGGCATCAAACAAGAAAAGTCCCAATTCTATAGGCATGCATCCTATATAGAAACCATTCAAGCATCAAAATACCAAACCAACCACATAAAGGCCATTTACATGTTCCAACATCAACAACAACATAAAACCAACTTAGGGAGTCCAAAACATCTCCCAAAACAACAACATAGGTTCCCCATTGCCAAATGCCAAAAGCTAATAGTGTTTAAGAAACTTTCACCATACATGAGCTTAGTTCACCACTTGGATTTCTTGTCCTCCTTGCTGCCCTCAATGCACTTTAATGCTCTGCATTATTGGTTTAAGAAAAGAGAGAGCGTAAGCACATAGCTTAGTGAGGAATGCTCATTTAAAACAACACAATAAAGCATTTAAAAACACTTTCATAAACCTTAGTTCAAAACAACCTTTAACCATGCACAAAAGCATTTAAAACAAGCATACATGCTTCCATTTATTAACATGTCATATTGGCCACAAGTGATAATCATAATCTTTCCATTTCAATACAATCAACATAAGATTCACACATGGACTTTTAAACACCATTGTGATCTTACAATTCACAAGGACCACACATGGACTTTTAAACACCATTGTGTCCTTAGCACAAGAATCACCCATGGACTTTTAACCACCATGGTGTTCTTAAAATACACAAGGTCTACACAAGGACTTTTAACCACCTTGCGACCTTAAACAAGAATCTCCCATGGACTTTTAACCACCATGGAGTTCTTAAAATACACAAGGCTCACACAAGGACTTTTAACCACCTTTGTGACCTTACAAGGCTCACCCAAGGACTTTTAACCACCTTAGTGACCTTAGCACAAGAACCAATCATGGACTTTTAACCACCATGTTGTTCTTAACACAAGAACCACCTATGGACTTTTAACCACCATAGTGTTCTTAACCTTTCTTGAAACATCACTTGCCAATATGCATCATTTAACATCAATAATCCACTGTTTTAAAGCATTTAACAAAGCCATTAATCATCATGCATCTTTATGCAACAAAACCACATTTTATCAAATGTTCCAAACAAGGATCTCTTACCTTGAGCATCCTTCAACACATGGCTTATAAATCCAGCAAATAAACATGCTAATTATGCTTTCAAAACAGAATTTAAAACATGCAAACAATCACATTGCACCCAACCATCACATGGTTCATCATCAAGAGAGTTTTTCCGAAAACTTACTCTTGAGCTTAGCAAAGTTGTTTAGACTTAAACTAAGCTCCCAAACCTTCAAAACATTGGTTTCAAAGCTGAAAACCAAAATCCACTCACCGATTCCGTTTCGCCAATAGCCGAAACACCAATCAAGCTTCCGGATCAACACCACGAGGATCCGAAGATGTCTCCCCTGTTTTAAACACATCAAAACAGTAGATTAATGCATCATCATGCATTAATACCCTCAACCAAGACATCTAAACTCGCTGCTCACATCAACACTCACATTTCGGCTACCAAACACAACCGAAAACACATCCAAACAACTCCACAACACTACCCAGCCAAGATCCATCAATTCTAAACATCCTTAAACATCAATTAACATCCAAAAAGGATCTAACCACGTCCTTATACCTCCAGCTATAACAGATCATCAAGATCACTCCAAAAACCACCAAAAACTCAAGCAAAACTTAGGAAAATCAACCTATCCGGGATTGCATTGATTAAACCTCAATTTCTCATCAATTATACATTCATTTTACATCAAAATGACATCTCAAAACAGTGCCCAATCAGATCACACGAATTTCATCAAAATTAAAGCAAATCTTGCATTTTAAAGCCAAGATCAAGAACACAATTGTAAAACCTTTAATAAAACACAAATCAAGGATTGAGAACTTGGGAATTTCAGTAAAGAACTGAGAATTTAGAGGAGAAGGACGTTCATACCTCTAAACTTGAGTTTTCTCCCTTTTTGGAACCAAAATCTTGAAAATCCAATAAGCAAATGCTAAGGTTTTGTTGAAGAGATGATTAGAGATCAAAAGAGGATTGAAATCTCATATTTGGATGTCAAAATCAGAGGGAAAATGTGCTGGAGAAATGTGTTTGGGTTGAGAGAAAATTGAGAGAAAAGGAAAATGGAATTTGGGAAAAGTTAGTTGAAAATGCCAAAATATATTTCCCTCCCTTTTACTTTTATTTTTAAACCATTAATTAATCCTTTAATATTTAAGAAAAATCTGGAGAAACTCTTTTGGGTAAATAGCTCCTTAAAGATTCAAAGTTTCAATCCTTTTTAAAACAGTCACCAAGTTTCCGAAAATTGCATTTTGGTCACTAACCCAAAATGTCACCCTTCCAAACCTCATTTTGTAAAATTGATTTCACCTTTCTCTTATATATAATAAAAGAGGATTTTAAGACATTTTTCCATATTTTTAATGCAACCCGAACTAGGTTTTCCTAAATTCGCCCTTTTATATTCGAACTGCAACCCGACCGGTCCGGTCTGAACCCAAAACTTCTAAGCCCAAAATTGGGGTGTTACAATTGTCGAACAAAAGAGAGCGTAAGCGTAAAGCTTAGTGAGGGTAAGCTCATTAAAAACAAACTTCGACAATGCATGGTCCAAGCACGAGCACCACCAAGGTAAATACATGTTCTTACCTTCGATCCACATAAGCCAAAATACACATGATGCATGAACATATATTCAATATTATGCCATGCTCAACAAGCTCAAATCCACATCATATGTAAACACATATATTAATCCATAATGGCAACACATCCCAAATCACATTGGCACATATATAATCTCATATTGGCACCTAGCTATGACTCGAATACGTGGATAACACTTTGGAACTCACATCCAACAACAACCACTACCTCACGGTGGGATTACACTCATCACCGTTCACGCGGAGGGGATTCCACTCATCCTCACGCCTCGTCAATAGGATTACACTCATCACCGACTATCATACATATAAGAAGAATTTTCGAGCGAACCCGTACTCCATCTTGATGACTACCATCACCAATACCACGTGCGCATTTGACTCACGTGTGCACACTAACATCCTAATGATCGATCATTTGTACCCAAGCATACTAGTGCCAATATTAAACACAATCCACAACCTTTCACAACGTCATTTCATATCCAATTCTGCGCTTAGCACGTACTCACCATGATTAACATCATGCACATTCCACATGCATATAACAATGCATCAATCCATGCCTCAACATACATGTATAACACCATATACATAGCCAACATAATCACAATTAAACATGAGGCATAAACACATACAAAGATCAACCATAGTCTCTAACTAAAGCTTGGGATTAGGCTACCACTCTAATCCCAACTCTAGGTGGGTCTACCAAGCTAACCTAGTCCACATGCTTGAACCAGCATTCAAAGACCATTTAAAAACATTTAACCACTCACCTTCACTTCCAAGCTCAACAACCAAGCAACCAAGACCTTCAAGCTTTCGGATTCACTCCCGATACTTCACCAACACAATTTCTTGCCTCTAATCAACTCAACACAATCAAAACAACCTTAAATCAGTCCATACAATAATGTAGCAAACCCGGAATACTATTCAAGCATAAAAACATGAATTCAAGCCATGAACAACCCCCAAAATATCAAACTCCAGCAACCCTCAAACCCAATCCAAAACTTATGATTTCCACCCTTTTTACACACCTCAAGGATTCCAAAACAACCCCCAACTATCATACTAACATCAGCCCTCAATTTCCATCATAAAACAACCCCAAAAACAACCTTAAAACCCTTTTAAAAACCCATCAAAACCCAAATCCGAAAATCATGGTAAAACTCTTTGAAATTCATATATGTTGGACCTTTTTAGTTTCTAAGATCATATCAAACATTAACAAATCAAAAACTTAAATTAAAACCCATAAAGTAGCAACCTTTAATATTTTTCCATGGAAAACCAAATTTTTAAAACTTTGATTAAAATGAAATCTAAAGATACCAAAATGTAGAGGATGGCAAGGCCAAGTCAAAAATATATGGGAAAACTACACCGGTGGTCCCCAAAATATTATTGTTTTCCTATTTTGGTCCATAAACTATGTTTTTCGGCAAAATCGTCCCTTCTATTACATAGTTCTCCTGTTTTGGTCCCCCGACGTTAAATAGCTAACTGTTTTGCTGACGTGGCATTTTTTAAATATTTTTTAATTATTTCTCTCCCCTCTTAAAAAAATGCCACGTCAACAAAACCGTTAGCTATTTAACGCCAGGGACCAAAACATGAGAACTATGTAACAGAAAGGACGATTTTGCCGAAAAACATAGTTTGGGGACCAAAATAGGAAAATGGTAATAGTTTGGGGACCACCGGTGTAGTTTTCCCAAAATATATTTACCTTTCAAAAAGCTCCAAAGATGAAGTTGCTAGGTGATGGAATAGTAAAATGGGAAGAGCTCTCTCACTTGTCGTTAAAAATGAAAATGGGAGAAGTGAGGAAGATGAAGACAAAGCTCACTTTTAATTAAAAGGGGTTTTAAATGAAAGTTCACTTATTTACAGATTTGCCATTAATGAGATGGCAAATCCCAATATTTGCAAATTTCTATGGAAAATAAGAAACAATTCAATTTTGGTCCAATACAAAAAGTTTGTTTTGGAAATATGAGGCCTTAAAATAATATATTATTATTTTAATTATAAAACCGGAACTCCAAAACATTATTTTATTATTATTTTCACCCGACCCCAAACCCGGGTGTTACAACTCTCCCCCACTTAAGGAATTTCGTCCCCGAAATTACTTGACGGAAACAGATACGGAAACTGCTCAAGCATATCAGCTTTCCTCTCCCACGTGGCCTCTTCCACACCTCTATGTCTCCACAACACCTTGACCAACTCTATGGTCTTGCCACGCAATACCTTGCTATCAGAAGCAAGTATCTCGACTGGTTCTTCATTATAAGACAAATCCGGATTGAACTCTATCTCCTCACCAGGCATAACATGAGAAGGATCTGATCTATATCTCCTAAGCATCGACACATGAAAAACATCATGGATCTTCTCTAACTCAGAAGGCAATCTCAAACGGTAAGCTACCGGCCCAATCCGCTCAACTATCTCATACGGACCGATGAACCTCAGACTCAACTTGCCTTTCCAGCCAAATCTCATTACCTTCTTCCATCGAGATACTTTCAGAAACACTTTCTCGTCCACGGAAAACTCAATCTCTTTTCTCTTCAAATCTGCATAGGATTTCTGACGATCGGAAGCTGCTTTCAAACGGTCGCAAATCAACTTCACTTTCTCGGTAGTTCCCTTGAGCAAATCCGGCATAGGTAACAATTTTTGACCCATTTCAGCCCAACAGATCGGAGTCCTACATCATCTACCATACAAAGCTTCATAAGGAGCCATTTGTATACTAGCCTGGTAACTGATGTTGTAAGCAAACTCAACTAAAGGCAAATGCTTCTCCCAAGAACCCTGGAAGTCAATCACACAACAACGAAGCATATCTTCTAAAATCTGTATCACTCGCTCTGACTGTTCATCGGACTGCGGATGATAAGAAGTGCTGAAATGCAAACGGCTACCTAGAGCACTATGCAAACAACCCCAAAACCTAGCTGTGAATCTCGGATCTCTGTCTGAAACAATAGACTTCGGAACCCCATAAAGTCTCACAATCTCGCGAATGTACAAATTTGCCAACTTGTCTAAAGAATCTGTGGTGTTCACTGCTAAGAAGTGAGCACACTTAGTGAATCTATCCACTATCACCCAAACAGAATTCTTCTTCGAAGGAGACAACGGTAACCCAGACACAAAATCCATGGTGATCCTCTCCCATTTCCATTCCGAAATCTTCAAAGGCTGTAAAAAACCTGAAGGAACCTGATGTTCTGCCTTCACTCTCTGACAAATCATACAACGGCTCACATACTCGGCTACATCCTTCTTCAAACCAACCCAGTAGTAATTATTATTCAAGTCACGGTACATCTTGGTACTACCCGGATGCATGGAAAAAGGACTCGAATGTGCTTCACTCAAAATCAGACGTCTCAACTCAACATCTTTAGGTACTAAAACTCTGTCTCGGAGACATAACACATTCTCACCATTGAAGCTATACTCGGTCGGTCTACCCTCGGCTATATCCTGAACATGAGGAACTAGAGACACATCTTGCAACTGCTTCTCTCTAATCAACTGAATCAAAGAAGGCTTCACTTGTAACTCTGTGATCAAACCACCATCATCGGATACACTCAATCTAGCAAACAAAACTCTCAACTCAACTGCAACTTTTCGGCTTAAAGCATCGGCTACTACATTTGCTTTACCCGGATGGTACTCAATGGTCAAATCATAATCTTTCAACAGCTCAAGCCATCTTCTCTGCCTCAAATTCAACTCTCTCTGATTCATCAAATACTTCAAGCTCTTATGATCGGTGTAGACTATACACTTCTCACCATACAAGTAGTGACGCCAAATCATCAATGCAAACACAACTGCGGCTAACTCTATATCGTGAGTAGGATAGTTCTTCTCATGAACCTTCAACTGTCTCGAAGCATAGGCAACAACTCTTCTCTCTTGCATTAGGACACACCCTAAACCTATGTAAGACGCATCACTATAGATCACAAATTCTTTACCTGAAACTGGTTGTACTAACACTGGAGCATTTGTCAAAGCTTCTTTCAATTTCTTAAAGGCCTTCTGTCTCGCATCTGACCACTCAAACTTAACTCCTTTTTGCAACAATTTAGTCAAAGAAGGAGCTACTCTAGAGAAACCATCAACAAACCGCCTATAGTAACCGGCTAATCCTAGGAAACTCCTAATCTCAGTCACTGACTTAGGTTGTTTCCACTCAACAATAGCCTCAATCTTCGTCGGATCAACACGGATACCTTCAGATGATACAACATGGCCAAGAAATACAACTTCTCGAATCCAGAACTCACATTTGCTAAGCTTCGCATACAACTGGTTGCTCAACAATCTTTGCAGAACAAGTCCCAAGTGCTCATCATGTTCTTCTTCTGATCTCGAGTATACAAGAATATCATCTATGAAAACAACTACAAAACAGTCTAGATAGTCTCTAAAAATTCTGTTCATCATATCCATGAATGCTGCAGGTGCATTCGTGAGCCCAAACGACATAACAAGGAACTCATAGTGACCATATCTAGTCCTAAAGGTTGTCTTCGGAACATCACACTCTTTTACTTTCAACTGATAGTACCCCGATCTCATATCTATCTTCGAGAACACTGAAGCACCCCTCAACTGATCAAACAAATCATCTATACGAGGCAACGAATACTTGATCTTTACGGTCAACTGATTCAACTGCCTGTAGTCAATACACATTCTCATGCCGCCATCTTTCTTCTTTACAAACAACACAGGAGCACCCCAAGGCGAACTACTAGGCCTAATGAACCCACGGTCTAACAACTCTTGAAGTTGACTCTTCAACTCTTTCAATTCTTTCGGAGCCACACGATACGGAGCTATAGAAACTAGAGTAGACCCTGAAACAGTCTCAATTACAAACTCTACATCTATGTCAGGAGGCAAACCTAGTAACTCTTCTGGAAACACATCCAAAAAGTCACAAACTGTTCTAATATCTTTCGGTCTGACCTCACTCATATTTGGATTCATCACATAAGCAAAGTAAGCCCCACAACCGGAATCTATCAACCTATGAGCCTCTAAAGCTGACACCACATTAGACAAGAACTTAACGTTCTCGCCTACTACTACTACCTCGTAGTCATCAGAAAGTTTCAAAGAAATTCTATCCGTCTCAAAGTCCATACTAGCTCGGTGCTCAACTAACCAGTCCATACCCAAAATAATGTCAAAGCCATAAAATGGAAGCTCCATCATATCAACGGGAAACACATGACCCTGAATCTTCAGCGGACACCTCTTATACATACGTCTAACTACAACTGTCTCACCAAAGGAACTAGTCACATGCATACCTACATCTAAGATCTCAACAGGTATATCTAACTTCTTTGCATGCTCACTCAAAATGTAGGAATGCGTAGAACCTGAATCAACCAAAGAAAGCAAAGACATAGACTATAACTCAAAATTACATGCTATCACATCTGTGACGTTCTCGGCCTCTCTCTGAGCATAGACTCTCGCTGGCCCACCTGCCTCTGGCTGTACGACAACAACATGCGCAAGGTTCCTCTGAGCCTCTACTCTAGATGCATCAGCCCTAGGCTGGAAGTAGCCATGACCGCACCCACAGCCTCTCTGAAAATCAGTCGCTCTCGCAGGAGCCTGAGCTATATTCGGTGTATGTGCCGCCTGATGCGGACACTCCCTCCTAAAGTGGTCCCTCGAACCACAGTTCCAACAAGCATGGAACTTACCCCAACACTCACCAGAATGCTGCCTCCTACAATGTGTACACTCGGGCAAACGCCCTCCTCCTCTATGGCCCTGGTGGCCTCTATCATGGTGGCCACCGCCACGTCTATGGTCAAACAATTGTCCGCCACCTCTATGCCTCTTGGCATCCCCACGGTCAAAGTTATTATTCCTCTTACCAGAACTAGATCCTCCAGAACGCTTGGTCAGCCCCAAGCTGTGCTCAATGTCCTTGGCTCTAGCAACCAAGACATCAAAATCCGAATAATCAGAAGCTAAAGTATACCTCCTAACTTCTTCATGGAGCCCATATCTGAAACGGTTACAACGGTCCCTCTCAGTAGGAACCAACTCTGGAGCATACTGACTCAAACGAACAAACTGGATCTCGTAGCCAGTCACAGAAGCATCTCCCTGAACTAGAGCCATAAACTCTCGTTTCTTCTCATCAAGATATCTCGGCCCCAAGTACCTCTTCCTGAAGGTAGACTCAAAGAAATCCCAACCAATCTCAGCCTCTGGAACCCCAGTAGTAATGGTGACCCACCAAGTGTAGGCATCACCCTGAAGTAAGGAAATCACACAACCCAACTTACAGGCACCAACGCAACCCATCTGAGCTAAGATGCAGACGGTCTTCTCCAACCACAACTCGGATCTCTTGGGTGTAGACCCCCGAACTCATCAGCCCTTAGGCTACGAAGCCTCTCTAACGGTAAACTACTATCATCACCTCTAGGCTGAGCTGCAGCCTGAGCTCCGGCAACTGCGGCCTGAAATGCTCCCGCTATAGCTTGTACAAGCTGAGCCATATCTATTCCGGCAGGAACCTGGCCACCCTGACCAACCTGAGGTCCCGCTCCTCCAGCTCCAGCCTCGCCTCCCGCTTCAGGATGAGGAGGTGGTGGTGGAGCTCCAACTCCAGCAACAGCAGGCTCTTCCACATGAGCCTCTACACCAGCTACCGGCTCATTAACGGGAGCCGTGACCCGAGGTTCCTGACGAACCACCCTCGGCCTACCTCTCGGCCTCGACATACGTGCTCACAAACAACAACTACAACAAAAACAAGAAAGCACAAAAGATAGGGTTAGCAAGGCAAGGGTTCCAAGTGGCTCAAGTATGTTCCCTCACTTTAAAATTCTTTTTCCGATGTAATAGTAGCAATGGGACTCAACACAACATGCTTCCAACAACACTCAAGCATCAAGCAAGCATACATCAAACATACTTGATAAACAAGCAAACATGCTTACATGGCAAGCAAACGCCGTGCATTTCAACATAAGAACTCAACTTACCTCACTTACCTGCCCAAGGTCTCGGAAACCTTAGGCTCTGATAACAACAAGTGTAACCCCCTCGTCCTGGTCCGGGCGTCCGACCGATCCGAGTGGACTACACGGGGATAACCGAGGCGAAACCCGTTAAGGCTCCAATTCGGTTACCGACACTCGAAAAACTTTTTCATTTATTATTGTCTTATCTATATGCTTTTATGTACCCTATGTGAAACAACGACAGTGGAAACAGGGCTCATGGGAAGCCTAACAACAATAGGGCCAAAGCCCAACCCATGAGACCCTTTAGAGATGTCGAAAAGCCCATTTCCAGGCCTGTGTTTCGAAACAGGCACTGCCCGTTTCGAAACACGGGCTCCGATTTAAAAAGCCAGGCACACATACCGAAACGCATCCACCTCGTTTCGGAACAGGGTCTTAATTTGCCTAGGCGTTCCGATACCCGTTTCGGAACAGGCAATCACAGTAGCCAAAGTGTTTCGAGACTCGTATCGGAACATGGGCTCATAGTATCCAAACCGTACCGAAACGCGTTCCGATACGGTGGGGCCTGGAACCACACCCGTTCCGAAACAGCACAACCCGTTTCGAAACACCTGCAGTCTGTGCATTCCCAAAATCAGCTTTAAACATCTCTAAATGATCCCAAACACCCTTAACAACCCCAAGAAGCATACACAACATACAAACACACTCTAGAGGCATGCACCCTATTACAAACATACCCAAAACACATAAGGATACAAGGTAGGGGCATCCATATAAAAGATCATTCATGGCATTCAAGATAACATGCTTACACAAGGTCAACACTAAGCATTTAAGGTGGCAAAATAGACATGGTTTACAAGCAATACAAGACAACCACAAGCCAACCAACATAACATATAAAATGAGTCTAGCATGCTCCTAAACAACCAACACCAATATACTTCAAAAGAATCAAAGCAACAATTACATGTCCCATTGCTTGACCATTACATCATATAACATAAAATCAATACTTAAAAGATTCAAAAGCCCAACTAGCACACTTGGAGGCCCCTTCTTGCACTAGCAACCCATGAACTACGAATATGCATTGTCGAACAAAAGAGAGTGTAAGCGTAAAGCTTAGTGAGGGTAAGCTCATTAAAAACAAACCTCGACAATGCAGGGTCCAAGCACGAGCACCACCAAGGTAAATGCATGTTCTTACCTTCGATCCACATAAGCCAAAATACACATGATGTATGAACATATATTCAATATTATGCCATGCTCAACAAGCTCAAATCCACATCATATGTAAACACATATATTAATCCATAATGGCAACACATCCCAAATCACATTGGCACATATATAATCTCATATTGGCACCTAGCTATGACTCGAATACGTGGATAACACGTTGGAACTCACATCCAACAACAACCATTACCTCACGGTGGGATTACACTCATCACCGTTCACGCGAGGGGATTCCACTCATCCTCACACCCCGTCGATGGGATTACACTCATCACCGACTATCATACATATAAGAAGAATTTTCGGGCGAACCCGTACTCCATCTTGATGACTACCATCACCAAGACCACGCGCGCATTTGACTCACGTGTGCACACTAACATCCTAATGATCGATCATTTGTACCCAAGCATACTAGTGCCAATATTAAACACAATCCACAACCTTTCACAACGTCATTTCATATCCAATTTTGTGCTTAGCACGTACTCACCATGATTAACATCATGCACATTCCACATGCATATAACAATGCATCAATCCATGCCTCAATATACATGTATAACACCATATACATAGCCAACATAATCACAATTAAACATGAGGCATAAACACATACAAAGATCAACCATAGTCTCTAACTAAAGCTTAAGATTAGGCTACCACTCTAATCCCAACTCTAGGTGGGTCTACCAAGCCCAACCTAGTCCACATGCTTGAACCAACATTCAAAGACAATTTAAAACCATTTAACCACTCATCTTCACTTTCAAGCTCAACAACCAAGCAACCAAGACCTTCAAGCTTCCGAATTCACTCCCGATGCTTCACCAACACAATTTCTTGCCTCTAATCAACTCAACACAATCAAAAAAACCTTAAATCAGTCCATACAACAATGTAGCAAACCCGGAATACTATTCAAGCATAAAACACATGAATTCAAGCCATGAACAACCCCCAAAACATCAAACTCGAGCAGCCTTCAAACTCAATCCAAAACTTATAATTTCCACCCTTTTTACACACCTAAAGGATTCCAAAACAACCCCCAACTATCATACTAACATCAGCCCTCAATTTCCATCATAAAACAACCCCAAAAACAACCTTAAAACCCTTCTAAAAACCCATCAAAACCCAAATCCGAAAATCATGGTAAAACTCTTTGAAATTCATATATGTTGGGCCTTTTTGGTTTCTAAGATCATATCAAACATTAACAAATCAAAAACTTAAATCAAAACCCATAAAGTAGCAACCTTTAACATTTTTCCATGGAAAACCAAATTTCTAAAACTTTGATGAAAATGAAATCTAAAGATACAAAAATGTAGAGGATGGCAAGGCCAAGTCAAAAATATATTTACCTTTCAAAAAGCTCCAAAGATGAAGTTGCTAGGTGATGGAATAGTAAAATGGGAAGAGCTCTCTCACTTGTCGTTAAAAATGAAAAATGGGAGAAGTGAGGAAGATGAAGACAAAGCTCACTTTTAATTAAAAGGGGTTTTAAATGAAAGTTCACTTATTTACAGATTTGCCATTAATGAGATGGCAAATCCCAATATTTGCAAATTTCTATGGAAAATGAGAAACAATTCAATTTTGGTCCAATACAAAAGGTTTGTTTTGAAAATATGAGACCTTAAAATAATATATTATTATTTTAATTATAAAATCGAAACTCCAAAACATTATTTTATTATTATTTTCACCCGACCCCAAACCCGGGTGTTACAAAAGCTCTACCACACTCTGCCACCCATTGATCACCTTGAAGAAGAATATCTTTATGTTGCACATAGTCCTCATCAAGAATCGCGTTACAACGATGTTTCCATAAGAGCCAACAATAAATTGGAAATCAAATGTTCCATGGCTCCCTTTGAATTGAGAAATCTTTTGCACCTACAATATTCTGATGCACCCAATCAAAAAAAGGAAGGGTGTGAAATCTATGCAATCTATCAGCTCTAAAGATGTGAGACCAGAGGCTGCGAGCAATTGTACAACTACAGAGAATATGGTCCACGTCTTCCACCCCAGCATGGCAAATCACACACCCATCCAAACTGGATAGATGTCTTCAGACACGTTTCGCATTAGTAAGAAGTTATTGATGAAGGGCCAACCATATGAATACCTTCACCTTTTGAGGTACATGCAATTGCCAAATTTCCTTCCATTTAAACCTTATATTTGTGGAAGTACTTTGACTCAAGGTGTTGTAAGCAAATTTAGAAGTGAAAATCTGGTTTTTTCCCATCTCCAACTAGGGCAATCAACACCGAGATGAACTTGGGGTTGCTTAGCAGTGGCAATTTTTTCCTAAGTTTGCTACGGCAAGAAAGGGGATATACGCTCCCAATCTCAATTACCGACAAGATCAACCATCTCACAGACCATTTTAGGACGAGGAGCTTCGGTAGAGGTACAAGAAAAAAATAAGAGGACCATTTTCGTCAAGCCAATTATCATACCATAAGTCCGCATTAACGCTATCACGAATATTCCAACAAACGCTTTCCTTCACATCTTACCAAATGCCACATAAACCCTTCCATAGACGTGAACATTTGCTCCGATGGATTGAAAGAGGCATCATCTCATCCCATTTATACTATGCTTTCAAAACTTGAACCCGAAGCTTATCACTATTTGTCACCAACTAATAGCCAAGTTTCATCAAGAAAGCTTTGTTTTGTTGGTGCAAATTTTTAAAGCCAAGTTTCAATACTTGAACACTTGCTCTGATGGATTGAAATAGACAAGGGAAATGCCCGATTTACAACTGAATCGCCTGTAAAACTGCTTTTACAAGAGTGATCCTTCCTACTAAGGAAGACATTTTAGCAACCCAACCAGTTAATCTAGAACTCATCTTATCAAGTAGATTTGAATATGTAGCGACCAAGGTCTTCAACTTCCTCAAACCCAAAAGATTGAGCAATAGCATTTCGGAAGATCATCCAGCAATTGCGGGAGAAGCAAATTTGTGTTTTTCCACACTAATTCGATGGCACGAATCGATACAAAATCTCTCCATAATCTCCTGAATAATCGAAACCTGATCAATGGAAGCCTCAGCAAACAAAACTAAGTCATCGAAATAGAAGAGGTGCAACAATCCAGGACCACATCAAGCAAGGCAAATCTATTTCCAATCACCATAACTAGTCCCCTCTTTGATAGCTTGGGACAATCGTTCCATACAAAGAACGAAGAGGCGGGGTGATAAAAGGTCCCCTTGGCGAATACCTCTAGTAGGCTTAAAAAGGTATCTGTAAGCTCACTATTCCATAACAATTGATTAGAAACAGAACAAACACACTTCATTATAAAAGTGATAATCTTAATCAGGAGACCCACAACAAAAGGAGTATCTTCAATATAATCCCACTCAAGGCAATCATATGCCTTTTCCAAATCCACCTTAATAGACATACATGCCTTCCTGTTTTAGAAGCTATAGAATGCATAACTTCTTGTGCTAAAATAATATTATCAGTTATTTGCCTTCCCGGAACAAAACTCGCTTGAGTCTTGGCAACCTACTTGGATAAGAACGACTTCAAATGGCAAACAAGGATTTTAGTGATGAACTTCTAGAGAACTGTACAGAGGCTAATAGACCTAAATTGACTGATGAGCTCGGGAGCATCCACTTTAGGAATCAAAACAATAAGAGTCTGATTTACCCACTCCTCCAACGTACCATCTTCATAAAAAGCCTTTACATAATCAAACATCGATTGACACACTGTATCTCCATTCTTTTGATAAAAAGTCACATATAAATCGTCGATACCCGACGATTTTAAAGGATCCATATCGAAGACCACACCACGAACTTCCTCCATAGTAACATCTGAAAGCAAACGTTGAAGCTCCGCCTCCCCAAATTGGTGGAAAGTGCATGTAGCAGCCGTAACTCTCGGTTGCCTTTGAGCACTCGAAAAAAGCTCTTGAAAGATTGCATCGCATGTGATTTAATGACAGTTTGGTCATCAAACCAAGACCCATTTGGAATCCACAACATACAGACCCTATTACGATGTCGTCGTATCATTGTAGTTGTGTGAAAAAAAAAGTCGTATTACGATCCCATTTCTCAATCAAACTATTTCAATCCTTTTGGTGCCATAGGCTTTCTTGTTGAGCTAAGACCATGTCCAACTCTTTCTTTAACTCCAGTTCTAACTCTTTAAGATGAGGGGATTTGATCTTTCCAAAGCCTTCTCAACCCCACAGATACGAGCAAGTAAAGTCGACTTTCGGCGACCAATGTGGTCGAACACATCCATACTCCATTGCCGACTCCTCCCTTAGAAATTAATGACATTGTCGTGGATAGATTTCTCATTAGACCGAGAGCTCTTTAAAAGATTATAGAAGTCGGGATGGTCATTTCAAGCCACTAAATACCAAAAAGACCAATTGATAGCAGCATTATCCCAATTACCAGTGTCCAACAAGATTGGATTGTGGTCCGATCCTAGTTTTTGGAGGTGGAACACTTTAGAAGTAGCATAATAGTCATGTCGGGTAGCGTTGCAATGACACTTATCAAGACGTTGAGACAAAGAACCCCACTTCCATGTAAACTGAGGCTCGTTGAAACCCATTTCGATCAAACCAGAGTCGAACAAAAAGTCACAAAATCTACGACACCCCAGTACGGCATTGGGAACCCCCTTAACGCTCCACAATACTACCAATAACATTACGGTATCCACCAAGAACCCAAAGCCACCCCATATTTGTTCTAACACTTTCATATGATCCCAAAGGATGTGTCGTTGGGACGCATTCGGGCTAGCATACACAAAGAAAATAAAGAAACCACGGTCCTCATTAGCAACAGAACGGAACCTTTTAATAAACTGGTTAGAAACCACAAGGATATCAAGGCGAACCGACTCCCTCCACAAAAGTCAAATGCCACCCGAAAACCCTAACGCTTCCACCCTATAAGAATTCTCAAAACCCGACTTGCGAATAAAACTATCAGCTGTAGAACCATTTATACGAGGCTCCATCAAGGCAACAATATCAAGTTTCTCCTTTTTCGACCACAACTTAAAAGAACGATTAAAGACATGGTCAAAAGCACTCTGAATATTCCAAAATATAATCTTAACCATTAAAAAATAATGACAAAAAAGAGAACAACAAAATTAAACATGCATGTCATTCTCGCTCGGCTGCTCAAACATCGTATTGGCTCACCATTGCACCTCGGTACCGTTCTCCATATGAGACACCTGAACAATAGACTGCTGCACGATTTCTTCAGCTTGGAGGGATAAATTAAGAATTTTATGAGGGGTAAGATAAAAATAATTATTAAATTACAAAATTTAGGATGTGTACAATTATGAGGAGTAAGATAAATTCAAGTAATTTGTTTGTATGGTGTGTGTTTTCGAAGGACTAAAAATAAAGAATAAATATTACCATATAATTATACCACCATAATGTTAAAAAAATTTATACAAATTAAAAAAATATCGAGGTGTTGTGAATAAAATAAAGAAGAACAAGAATAAGAACAAGAAGAACAAAGAGATGAGAGAAAGAGAGAGATTTGTATTATTCTTAAATATAGAATTGTATACAATGCCTTCAATGAATCATCTATTTATAGGCATAAGAAGTACATAATACATTAAACTCTAATTCATAGAGATAATATTCCTAATAATAAATAAATCAAACTCCTTTGATAAAGTTCTAATCATGATAGACATTCACATAGATAAATATTCATAACACTCCCCCTTGGATGTCTATGAAGATAATGTGTCTCGTTAAAACCTTACTAAGATAAAAACCCAGTGGGAAAAAAAATTCTTTAGTGAAGGAAAAAGAGTACACACATCTTTGATACGCATAACATGTTGCCTCATTAAAAACCTTACCAGGAAAACCCATTGGGACAAAACCTCGGTTAAGGGAAAAAGAGTGCAACGCGTATTTACTCCCCCTCATGCAAACATCAGAAGATCTTTGAATCTTCATAATTTAATCTTGAATATCATTTTTCTAAAGATCGTGAGGGATGAAAACTTTGGAGTAATATGTTCCATGATGTATCCACTTTCAAACTGAGATATACATCTTGCGTTATCTTCACACAAGATAGCTTTTATCATATCTTGTAAAAGTAAATCCATATATCTTTTGGATATGTTGGGTCAATAGTCTTAGCCAAACACATTTTTTTAGCTTGCCTCGTGCATAACAATTATTTCTACGACATTTGAGGAGGCATCAACGAATGTTTGAAGATCTAAATGTAATGATCTTTGTATATTCATAGATATTTCTTGACCAACTAATATATAGTGCTTCAAGACCAAGAAAAGATATAATTATCTTTATTCACATCCAACAATCTTACAACTATTGGGATACTCAATAGATATGTTCTATTCATATTGAATCTTCTTTAAGATTCTTTCAGCTTATGTCTATTCATAGACAAAAGAAATATATAAAAATGCTCGATCTTCAGGTCGAGATAAACTTGATGTCAAGATTCAAGTACTTGTATTGAAAGTACTTCATGAGTTTCCAATTTGAAGCTCTTTAGGAGTTCTAAAATTATCATAATGGATCTTGATCCAAACTCCTTTATAAAATACATAAGGAAATCTGATCATTCTTATAGTATTTTCTCAATTAGTATTCACTAAGGCGGTTATACCAAATACGCCAAAATATTCATGAGACATGTCTAAATAAATTTCCTCAGAAATTTCCAAATGCTTATAGCATTTTAGATCCTTCAAGGATAAATATGGATCCACAAATAATTAGACGCATGTAAAATTTTCAAAACTACCAAAGTAATTGCATCCACCATGAAGTAATTAAAACTTTTCATAAATCATAGTTCAAGTCGTATTTACGACTACTTATTTGTGCCTCACTTGCATTACACCTTTAGGTGTTTGGACTGGTGGTCCAAATACTTCTATTTTAGAAGTTCAAAGCGTCTTTCAACATTGGCTAATTCAATATCTATACTTCTGGATAGATTTTATACAAGATCCTCGATTTCTTTCTTTACTTCTATAGAAGTATTTTATGTAAAATTGTTTGTAAAATCGTTGTCGACAACTTTCCAATTTTCTAGTTCCATTCTCGTAATGACATAACTCATCGAGATCTCTTCAAGATTTCAAACTTTATTTTAGGTACCTGAAACTCTTATAGAGTTTTATTATTTGTTATGTCTTGGGTCTCTTCAGGAGCACCCGCCTCCAATATATGACCATCTCATATTACTTTCTATTTACGAGAATTTTGATCATTGGAACCATTTCAACTATCATGCTTCAGGCATGATTTACATTCTCTCGCTCTAACATGTAATTTAAACTTAGAGCATTTCAGCTGGTATATGAGATTTAATTACTCTCATTGGGTCAGTAAATATGTCTGGTAGTTGACATGTAATAACATGAATTATCTTATGAACTTCTAGTTCATATACGAGGATCTAGATAACGATAATTCATTTTCCTCTATCCAGCTGATTATTATCTCCCCTGATGTTGAGAAAAATCATGTCATAAATCATAAAATGGGAGACTCGTACTCAATATATATTCTCAACCCTTTTTATTTACCCATTTTGTGCGTTGTGGTGGAGCAATTCATATCGCACATTCAAAAATCATAAAATGGGAAATGTATGGTTTCTGACCAGAAACCAATCATAACGGGGAGTTTATTATAACTCGTTGGCTTGATGCGTATAAGTGTTGCTATATGGAAACACCATATAAATAATAACTCTTTTGTTCTCATAGTTTAACTATTAAATAGGAGGCATCCAATTGAAATTTTGCTAAACTATATTTTTCATAATCAATAGGCTTTGTAACAACTGATATAACCTAAAATATAAACCCACTAGCTTTTCAAGACGAATAGTCTAACTGCATAATCTGAATCTTTTAGAATCAATCTCACAAACTTCTGGTTGTAAGTCGATAAAACAATGTAGATGCATCTACTAAAATCATATAAAACTTTCCACATTTGTGGATATATGGGCCCATATTTCGTTCAGATATGCAAGACATACAGTCTTAACTTCAGTACAAGAACTTTAAGTTCTAATTCTTTTGGTAAGTGGGATCATCTATATCCTTTGAGAACAAACAACACAAGAACTTCAAGTTCTTTTAGTAAGTGGAATTTAATCAATTCCTTTAAGCAACACAAGAACTTCACGTTCTTTAATAAGTGGAATTTAATCCATTCCTTTGAGAATAAGCACCACAAGAACTACAGGTTCTTTTAATACACGTGCATGTAAATCTCAATAATTTCTGCACCATTATTGATCAGGATGGTCTAACCGATCATGCCAACTATATATATATATGTGTATATATCTCTGAATTCGTAAACTCCTTGTTTACCATAACAAGTAATTAATTCTCACTCGTACATGTCTAGTACGACCATCAAAATTATTCCTTTAAATAGGAATATATTTAGCTCTTTTGGAGCTTTCAATTGAAATTATCTTTTGGTAGCAATATATAGCTCTCCTAGGGCTTTCAACTGACTTTTTGGCTACCAGAACTTATATTCATATTGGCTTATTTCAAATGCCAATTGATAACATATGTTATCTATAATTCCCAAAGGGATAGTTTGCGAACTCATATTGCTCTCTTTATGACTTTGACGAGTATAACGCAATGTGAATATGGAATAAAGTTCCGTTTGACAATAACATATTTGCTCAACCAGAGCCTTTTGTGATATTAGTACTTCCGGATATAGTACTCACATTATTCCCCTGCATTTTAATCGAGAAATGCATAATTGTGCACTTTTCAAAATGTGCTTTGTTTCATTTACTTTCAGGTAATGAAAATATGTACTTTGTATCATTCACTTCGAGGAATGAAAAATATAAAATATAGCACATCATATCAAGTCGATTATCTATCAGAGATAAACTTTCAAGTGCTCTTCCGAAGTATTGATATTTTAGTACTTTGAGAAATACTACTCATATTTCCCCTTGCATTTAAATGGGGAAAATATTTCTTATGATTAAGTACAATATGAGTACTTGCATTATCTGCTAGGCATAAATAGCCACAATTCTAGGCATAAATAGTCACATTTCATTGTATATTTTATTCCGGAAGTAATCATATTCTTCAAATAATAAATTAACATAAAGCGTAAATAAATAATATGTGAAATAAATAAACATAAAGCAAACTAACATAAATAAATAATAAATAAAACGAATTAACATAAAATAAATAAAATAAAATAAAAACACAATTATTCCTGTTAGAGGTTACAAGGGAAATAAAATAAATGGTAAATTATTCCCTTCAAGGGTTATGAGAAAATTAACAATATCCAATTGAGTTGGACCAATAACGCCATAATTATTTTCGCCATAAACAAATTTTGTTTATATTTTATTTCATTTATCATTCATGATTATGGATAAAGTCCATAATACTTTGGCGTTTAACAAGTACGAAACCAATGGTTTATAACATCACATTGGTAAAAGGATTTCACTTCCTTAGAATGATCTTTATCACTCTTGTCATCCTTATAACTTTGCTACCAGCGGGTAGAAGTATTCTTAAAACGACTATATTTTTCATGTGTATATTCAAAGCCTCGACCACGACCACAACTTTTAATGTGATTTTTTATTCCTTCCATAATATAATCTCACATTCACTTCAGGGAATGAAGTAGAGCCAGTGGGCCTTTAAAACCTTTTTTACATATCCTTATCACAGAGAACAAAGATTTAATCCTCGTACGCGGCATTGTTAAACCTGTCCACAAGGTCCTTTAAAAACCTCCTTTGAGACCAGTAGCCTCGCAGAACGGGATGTCCAGCCAATTATACTTGGATTATATCGAAATTATGTCTCTAATTGAATAATGATTTACCATGTTTGCATTCACTTCAGGGAATGAAACGGTTCCAATAATTGCATGGAATAAACATCATGCTTGCATTCACTTCAGGGAATGCCCCATCATTGATAATCGCATGGAATAAATATCATGCTTTGCATTCACTTCAGGAAATGCCTCCCATAAAACTTTTTAGATCAAGACGAATTTCGTAACTTGAAATTGGGAGAAGTCTATGGTCGAGTTTTTCGACGAAGAAAAAATATTGCTTTCGAGCAAATATAGACTTTATAATAATCTTCTTGTAAATTCAAAAGCATCATGATTTATCGCACTTTAAAATTGTATTTTAAAAGATAAAAATAAAAATAGAGTTTACCGATATTGAATTTCGTCTCAATGATGACGTAGCAAATGAACCGATGCATCTTCTCATAATCTTTTTTTTTACGCCATGTCTCTTTCCAACTCATTTGAATACATGTAAAACTCAAAACACGGTTAAAAGCATTGACTTTTATCAATAGAATAAAAAAAATTATTTGAGACTAGATCAAAAAGTATAAAAGTAGTCATAGATCAAGTTGAATAAACATAACTATAAGTGATGTGATCAAATTATAAACAACCATAGTTAAAATCAAACAACATTTTGATGAATGTATAAACACATCAAAGTAACGTATTCCTTTTGCATTTGATTCACATACAAAGTAATTGATACAAATAATAAAGTTATTTTATATCTCGAATTTATTCATATAAATTACCATAATAATAATAATAATGATAAAACAAATATATAACAACCACATGGCAACACAATCCTTGAATTGAATCAATTATAAATTAGAATGAAATAATAAAAACTTTGAATAAAACTAATATACTGTGTAATAAAATGTTCCAATTTGTGCGCCCAATAGCATTTAGCCGAAATCCTTGAGGGCTTTAATTCGGTTTGCTTTATCAATCCATCTAATGAAGTACGACGATAATTTTAATTTTCGTTAATTCAAGAGTTACTTCAAGTATGAATAAAATAATAATAAATTAAAATAATAACCAAATAATAGATATGAATATACTAACTTTTGGAGAATGATAAATCAATTATTATATTAGTATATAAATAAATAAAACATATCATACTTTCCAAGGTAAGCTGAATATATGATAGATGTAGTCACCAATATCAAATTGAAATTATTTTCGAGAACCACCAACAATAATAACAGTAATTAAGCGAGCGAGATCGTGCTGATAACGTGTTGTGAATAAAATAAAGAAGAACAAGAGTAAGACCAAGAAGAACAAAGAGATGAGAGAAAGAGAGAGATTTGTATTATTCTTAAATATAGAATTGTATACAATGCCTTCAATGAATCATCTATTTATAGGCATAAAAAGTACATAATACATTAAACTCTAATTCATAGAGATAATATTCCTAATAATATTCACATAGATAAATATTCATAACACGAGTCATATATTGTAAGTGAAGTATTTATTTCTTGATTATGAAAAATAACTTATATAATATAATTTGAATTTAAATTTATTATTTTTGAATTTGTTTAATAGGATAAAGTTAGATTTTTAAATAAGGTTAAAGGTTCACATGATAATGTTGTGAACGAAACAAATTAAATTGTAAGGGTTGTCAGTTCAAAAAAAAATTGTAAGAGTTACTCCCATAATAAATCTCAACAGTAGATGATTCGAATTTATTAATCAAAGGATTAAATATCGGTTGTTAACCAAAAAATAATTTAAAATTATCATTGTAATAATGTGGAGCGGTTAAGGTTGTAGTTCTATAGTTTTGAGTACTCAGGTTCGACTCTCATTTTGCGTAAATTATGTGTGGACTTCATATTTTATTCTTGTTTAAATCCCTATAATGTTTCTAGGCATTGTTTATACTTTATACTACTGATTGTATCATTGTACTTACAATTTAAAGGCCTAGCGACACCTTTGGCCTTCAAATTAAAACTAAAAAAAACAAATCAGTTTGCCTTTTAAACTTTATTCGTCTCTTTAATTTTGAAAGTTCTATTCTTCTTAATCGAATTGATTGACAAAAAAATAATGTTTTTAAATAACTTTGATATTTCTTCTACAAATTTCCATACTTTTTCGATTTTCACAGTTTTTTTTCATATTTTTTTTTCATAATTTAAATATATATATTGTACCTTTTTATTTTCTTATAATTTTTAAATGCTTTTAAATATTTTACACAAAGGACAAAATAACTAACATCAACATTGACAAAAGAAAAAAATATTTGATGTCAGTTAATGAATTTGTTACTTTTTTAGTAAATTGATTTAATTTGAAGAAAAAACGTTTGTAAATCAAAAGAGACGGAAAAAATTCAAAACTAAAATAACATTTTTTAAAGTTTGATGACAAAAATATCATTATACCTAATTTTAACAAAATAATAATGATACTAATAAAATTTAGAACAAAATTTGTTTTTTTTTGTGTGCCCTTAATGTGTTTCATCTTTTACGCATGTTTTAATGTTTATTTTTTATTCTTTTATTAATTATTTATGTTTTATTTATAATGTACGTCAGGTAAATACAAAGTAACAAAAATCCTTTGTCCCCTAAATTAATTATACATTTTTCTATGCTCCATATTAAAAAAAATTAAATTTTAAGCCCTAATCCTAAATTTTACATCTTAAACCCTACACTCTCAAAAATACACCATATCTATAATTCTCTAAATTCTAACCATAAACTTTAACCTTGAACACTAAAGCCTTAAAAAAATAAATACTAAAAATAGACATAATTTGAAGCTGACTTCCATCCAATACAAAGAAGAAAAAAAACATTCTAAAATCTTATAATTAATTAAAAATAAAGCCGTGGCACCTGAGTAATCTAACAACCATTGTTTAAGTTAAATTCTCCAAAACGGCAGAAAAGATATGATCTCACTCTCTCTCATTCTATTTCACATTTTAAGCTCAGTTTCCTCTTCATCTGGCTTTCCCTCTTGTTTTCTTCTTTCCATTTTTGCAGTGATTTCAAAGCTTTGTTCACAGCATCTGCATTCTCTGGTTTCTGCAAATCTCCTTCAAGCTCCTCGAATTCCCAGTTTTTTTTTTCAGTTTCACCACCAATTCCCAGAAAAAGAATGTCTGAACCCAGTCCAAACTCATCTTGTCCCAAGCTTCCCGATTTCAAGCAATCTGTGAAGCTGGCATACGTTAAACTCGGCTACCATTACCTTATTACACATGGAATGTTCATATTCTTCACCCCTTTCCTCCTACTCCTCGCTGCTCAACTCTCCGCATTCTCTCCTCAAGATCTCCATGTTCTTTGGGACCAACTTCCTTTTGATCTTGTCTCTGTCGCTCTATGTTCCACCCTTCTCGTTTTCTTATCGACCCTTTATTTCCTCACTCGTCCTCGCCCCGTTTACCTTGTCGATTTCTCGTGCTACAAGCCGGATGATGCTAGGAAATGCACCAACCAGATTTTCATGGAAAGGTCCCTTTCGACTGGTTGTTTCACCGGAGAAAATCTTGGGTTTCAAAGGAAGATTCTTCAGAGGTCTGGTCTTGGGGACTCCACTTATCTCCCTGAAGCTGTTTTAAGAGTTCCTCCAAATCCATGCTTGGCAGAGGCGAGGAAAGAGGCAGAGACTGTGATGTTCGGTGCGCTCGATCAACTGTTCGAGAAAACGTCTCTGAAACCGAAAGATATCGGGATTCTGATCGTCAATTGTAGCTTGTTTAATCCGACACCGTCGCTGTCGGCAATGGTGATTAACCGTTACAAGCTTAGAGAGAATGCTGTTAGTTATAATCTAGGTGGGATGGGGTGTAGTGCCGGTTTGATAGCCATTGATCTTGCTAAAGATCTTCTCCGAGCACACTCGAATTCGTATGCTTTGGTGATCAGCATGGAGAACATTACTCTGAATTGGTATTTTGGAAATGAGAGATCCATGCTTGTTTCCAATTGCTTGTTCAGGATGGGAGGGGCTGCCATTTTACTCTCCAACAAGAGGTCGGATCGACGGCGGTCCAAGTATCGATTGGTCCACACCGTTCGAACTCATAAAGGCGCGGACGACAAATGCTTCACATGTGTTACTCAACAAGAGGATTCCGTTGGAAAGATAGGGGTTTCGTTGTCCAAGGATCTAATGGCAGTGGCAGGGGATGCTTTAAAGACCAACATCACCACCCTCGGCCCTCTCGTCCTACCGATGTCTGAACAGTTACTCTTCTTCGCCACGTTGACGGCTAGGAAACTGTTGAAGATGAAGATGAAGCCTTACATCCCAGATTTCAAACTGGCTTTCGAACATTTTTGCATTCATGCCGGAGGGAGAGCGGTGTTGGACGAGTTGGAGAAGAACTTGAAACTCTCAGATTGGCATATGGAGCCGTCGAGAATGACACTTTACCGATTTGGCAACACTTCGAGCAGCTCCCTGTGGTATGAATTGGCTTATACGGAAGCCAAAGGGAGGATGAGGAAGGGAGATAGAGCATGGCAGATAGCATTCGGTTCGGGGTTCAAATGCAACAGTGCGGTTTGGAAGGCTTTGAGGACCATAAATCCAGCCAAGGAAACGAACCCATGGATGAATGAGATTCACCAATTCCCAGTGGATGTCCCAAAGGTTTCAACAATCTAGAAAACCACATGTTTTGTGTTGTTTTAATCACTGGGATTTGGATTTAGTGTATGTATGAATTGTATCTTATTTCTTTGTTAATATCATAATAGGTCTCCTTTTAGTCCATCGGTTGATGTTTCCACTCTTTATATGGATGAATGTTTCTTGCCTCTTTGGGATCTGATGCTCGGAACTGTTATGTTTGTAATAGCATTTGTTATTAAATAAAATTTACGACTGTGATACTTGCAGATGTATGTCCGTAACCGTGATAAATGCAACACAACCGCAATTTAAATATTTGATTCCGGATATATGTTTCATTGGTCTACTAATTTGATTTCTATATGATTCATTAGTTAATTAATTCAGGTATTATTATAAAATTTTATTACAAAAACTCTTTTAATCTAGTTTCTTCTATTTACAAAATCGAAATTCAAACAATATTTTTATTTAAAAGACACGCCGGTTTATCTCATCAATCCAACTAAAAGTTGATAATTGGGCTATTTTTTATTAGGATGAGTCTACCACGTGCGACGAACACCGCTAAATATCACTAACGTTGAACACCATTAAATTGATTAGGCAAAATGACAAAAGATGCCCCCAACGTTTGCATGTTTTGTCATTTGGCCACCTATTCTTTTTTTTTTGTCCAAATATGCCCCCAACGTTTCATTCGTAGTCCAAATATGCCCCCGTTAGATGAAAACTGTCAGTCAACTGGCGTTCAACAGTTGATGCTGACTGGACTTGCCACGTATTAAGATCTGCTGATGCCACGTCAAATTTTTTTTGTAAGTCGTTGACCGTCAGTTGATTGACGGTTTACATCCAACAGGGGCATATTTGAACTATGAATGAAACGTTAGGGACATATTTGGACCAAAAGAAAGAATAGGGGGCCAAGTGATAAAAACAAGCAAACGTTAGGGGTATATTTGGACTAAAAAAAGAATAAGGGGTCAAATGACAAAACATGCAAACGTTGGTAGCATTTTTGTCATTTTACCAATTGATTAATATATATTAAAATTTTAAGGACTACACTTATAATTAAAATTATTTTAAAAGAAAATTAAAAATAAAATTTAATAAACCTTTTATATTTCTTTATATTATTTTTAATTGATATATTAAAATTAAATGTACTAAAATCTTCCTAATATCAAAAACTTTGAATTTAACCCCTTTATTTTCTTTATGCCGCCGCCGTCACCGCCACTGCCATCACCGTTTTCACAATTGAATTCTTTCGCTACTGCCCCCATCGTTTTTGCCCCAAAGTAGGGATTGGGGAAAAAATTGATTGATAAATACTTTTTGCCTCAACTCTATTATGCCACTTTTTTGCCCCATAATAAACTGCATCATCGTTTTTGCATAATAAATTGATAAATCCGTTTTCATAATATCGTTTTCGCTGCTACTATTTTTATATTGTAAAATTATTTGACAAATACTTTTATTTTAATAAATTGATAAATCTGTGTGAAGAGGATAATACAGTTTTAGGTACCAGCGATGGCGGAGGCGGTGGCGGCGGCAAAAAAAATAAAGAGGTTGGGTTTAAGGGTTTTAATATTAGAGAGATTTTAGTATATTTGATTCTAATATGTCAATTAAAAATAATATAAAGAAATATTAAATGTTTATTAAATCTTTTTTTTTAATTTTCTTTTAAAATAATTTTAATTATAAGTTTAGTCCTTAAAATTTTTAATCTTTTTTAAAAAAATTAATAATGTTCAGCGATGTTCAGCGTCAAGCGTTAGTGGTGTTTAGCAATGTGCGATGCCCGTTGTAGATTTTTCCTTTTTTATTGTTGTTGGTCGAATTAATTGTTCCCAACTATAATTATAAATATGGATTAGCATTTTTACTGGATATGAGTTTGTTTATACAGTGTAATGAAAAACTGAATTTCACTTGAAATCCACTAATTAGTATAGTGATTAAAGATGCTCGTTATATCATATTTTGTATGAATTTAAATTTTAATATAAAAATATAAGAAAATTCTACAAGGGGGACGAACACCGTTGAACCCCACTACCGCTAAACACCATTAAATTAATAAATAAAGATTAAAAATTTCAAGGACTCAACCTCCAATAAATAATTATTTAAAATAAAATTTCAATTAAATTATTTTTCATATATATTTTATTTTTTAATTTTTATTTTCAAATAATTGGATCAAATACTAACTATTGTCAATTTCTAAATTAAAAATCCTAAATCCTTTTCTCCTCCTTGCCATTTCAGCCATGAGCCACCGCCGTTAGCTACCGTCTACCGGGGAAATTATCTCCGTCGTGCCTTCGTCTCTACTGCAAACTGACCGTCGTTCGAGCCTGATCGCCGTTCTCGCAGCAAATTTAGTAAGGTTGATGCTTTTTACTACGCCCAAGTCTGATATATTTGAGCACACTGAGAAGAGAATTGCCAACACCATTTAAATTATTCATTGGTTTGGTACTGTATAATCTTGTAGGCTTATTATATTATTGTTTCGGATATCGTATGAAGATTGGTAATCCTTTTTTCAATCTAAAATTGAATTATGTGAAGCTAAATTAGTACAGATTAGGCTGATCAGGCTAGCTCTGCATAATTTACCGATGCAGCTGGATCGATCCTTGTTCTTAAACAAATATCTCGGATTTGTTCTGCAAACCGCATGTATGTTTTAAAACACATTCCTTGATTGCAGGTTCGGCATGGACGGTTATGTCTTGTTCTTTTGTAGAATTCTGTGTTTGGGGTTGGAATATTCTACTAAGAACAAACTCGGGCAGCAGGGGCAGAGGTGCAACCGCCACAATCTCGTTGGCAGATAAAGATTAAAAAATAAAATTTATATGAAAAATAATTTAATTAAAATCTTATTTTAAATAATTATTAATCGTATGTTAAGTCTTTGAAAATTTTAATTTAATAATATTCAACGGTATTCGTCATACGTGATAGACTCATCTAAAAATATAATACATCTTTATTTAATAAAAAAACGTTGAATTCTACTCGCTTATCTTTACATATACGAATGGCAAGTGTATTATCGCCTGGATGTCCACAGTTTTCCATAAAATTTGAATTTAAAATTGCAAATCCTTTTATAAAATTTAGATAAGCTACATAGAGTTTTCGAATTAAATTTCTATTACTTTTATACTCAATTAAATTATTATTGGAAAAATAATCCAGTTACGTTTTTAAATTGAGAAAATAAGATCAATTACATCTTTTGATCAATTTTAACTTTTAAATTCTAATAGTTCTCTTGTTTAGAGTCGTTAGTGTCACGTGACATGTTATGGTGTTATCATATAGTATTTATAGATTTTTAAAGAAGATTTAAAAAGCCTTAATAATTTGTTCATCCCCTTGTGTCCTGGTGGCAAAGGTAAATGTTTATCATCCTTTAGGACCCGGGTTCGAGCACCAGTAATGCATGTTGTGTGTGTTCTTTTTGAAAAGACTAAGAAAGTTGAACAGATGCTACCCTTGTATCACACCAGCATATTCAAAAAAAAACCTTAATAATTTATAAACATAAAAAATTATTTTAAAACTCAAAAGTATAATTAGCATGAAAACTTAAAAACACATAAATATTAATCACAGATCCGAGCAGGTCTAAATCCATTGATGCAAAATGACATTGTTTTGAGTAAAAGAACAGTTTTAAAACGATGTTATTTTGAAAATATTTACTATACATAAAATGTAAATCAATAACAATTGTCGACATCAATTGTCATAAACAGTGGCCAAAATTTCAAAAATTTCAGGATAAAACAAATTCGTGACTCGGATAATAATGTTATTTTAAAATTTCAGGATAAAATTGTTCTCTAAAAATTGTCATAAACATATTTATATTTTTTTCAATTAACTCCTCTTTTTGTTATTTTCCTATTTTCCTCTGTATATTCCCTTTATATATTTTTTAATTAGTTTCCAAAAATAACTTTTCTTTTATATTTGTGTTAGGTCAGGTCGGAACAGAAGTCTTTACCCAAAATTCAAGTCACGTGAAATCTCATTAAACTCAAACCAAGTCATGTGGAGGGATCTACTACTCGGGTCAGTTTGACCAACCCGACCCGTGATATCTCTACTTGGGTAAATGTTAGATTTAGGTGACCAAAAACTCAACGACGATGTGAAGCTTTTGAGCATCCAATAACCTTGATCACCATCTACCTCCATAATTAGCCTATGAAGCAAGCCGGACATGGAATCTTTTTCTAATCTGATATTGTTTATTCTTCCTTTTTTGGCGTGTTTTGCGTGAGTTTAATTAGCCTATTAATCCGACAATACAAGTATATATAATACTACTGATATGAAGAAAAAAAATATTAGATGGGCCTGACTCACCACGTCACCAATGGTCCAAATGAAAATTTTCCATGTGAATCTTCACTTTTTTTTTACATGTAACTAAAAAGCAAATAGTTACTTGAAAGTTACGTTGAAATGGGTTGATATTATTGGATGAATCATAAACCACGTCATCAATGGTCCAAATGAAAATTTTCATGTGAATCTTCACTTTTTTTTTACATGTAACTAAAAAACAAATAGTTACTTGAAAGTTACGTTGAAATGGGTTGATATTATTGGATGGATCATAAACCACGTCATCAAAGGTCCAAATGAAAATTTTCAATGTGAATCTTCACTTTTTTTTACATGTAACTAAAAAGCAAATAGTTACTTGAAAGTTACGTTGAAATGGGTTGATATTATTGGATGGATCATAAATGACGTGGTGAGCCAAGTCCATCTAATAATTTCCCACTAATATGATTATATGATTATATGAGGGAAGTGTAATACTAGTATGATTTTATTAGTAGTTTATGCATTTTATCGTATAATAATAAATAAGAAAATTAGTTAACAATTCATTATGTGAATGTAAATTACATAATATTAAATCAATTAATATCAGGTATTTGAATCATGAGCAAATTAGGGGATGATGCAGAGGGGATTAAGCTCACAAGCACTGCAGCTCAATCTTTCTCCTTGCCTTGAGAATCCAGACCATACCTTGGCTTAACAATTAGTCGACAGACGATGGCATTTCTGGCCGAACTACATCTATCCGGGGTGGCACCTATAATGAAGACATTATTCGATATAAAACGTAAACATAAAACAAAAAGGAGGATATGGGGGCGGGCGGAGCTCGCACACCAAAAACGATCAATTTAGCTATGTAAGCAACAGGCGGGCATGCACGAACCAACTGACCAAGCAAAAAGGACTTGGATTTCCAGAAAAGATTGATACAACATCACAATTCTAAAAGCAACTCAGAACTATATGTCAAAAGTCACTTTTAAGAGAAGAAATTATTACCATATTTTTGGAAGATTGCAGCTTCTTGAATAAATCCCACATGACCCTAAGACAACCTGGGAGATTGATGCGGCCATGCACGCACCTGCTGCAAAATCCATAACTTGATTAAACAAACTGACCAAGGAAAAAGATGGACGTGGATTTCAAAAACTTAAAATCAATACTTACATTGAAACATGGAATTCCCTGTATGTTTTTTTTTTCAACACTCTTCCAGATCGATTGAAATATGGAACACTTTAAAAGTGCGAATTTGTTGCCTACTTATGCACATGAAACTCCAGAAGAAGGATTATCACCCTTGGCTTTTCCATTTACAAGTATATCATAAGTAGTGTCATCGGGTACAAGACCTCTATCGAGCATTTCACTATGCAATCTCAAAGATTCTTCTATATTCCCTTCTCTAAAGTGCCCAGCAATCAAAGCGTTATATATAAGAACGTTAGGAGTAACGCCCTCTCTATCCATCTCTTCCAAAATCTTTTGAGCATTCTCAAGCTGTCCTTTATTACAAAGACCGTTTAACAGAACAGTATAAGTGACTATATCAGGCACAATACCCTTGGCAAGCATCTGTGAGTAAAGATCGGAAGCAAGGAGTAATTTACCTTCTCTCAAAAATCCATCAATTAATGTAGTGTAAATATGTTGATGACAAGGAATTCCCTCATTTATCATTTTCTTGTGCAAGTCAATAGCTGCTTCCATATTATTTACATTCCTAAACCCACTAACCAAGCTGCTGTAAACAATTTCATTTGGAGATAACCCAACTTGTTGGAGTTCGGAAAATAGCTCACGTGCTCTGACCATGTCTCGCTTCTTGCAAAACCCATCAATGAGGGCACTGAATGCAGGAACATCCAATTGAAGACCCTTGCTTTTCATCTCGTTATGCATTTTCAAAGCAAGATCCATGTTATTGCTTTTGCAAAATCCATTCACCAAGGTGGTATACGTTACAACATTGGGAGAAACTCCACTTTCACACATTTCTCTATAAACTCGAAGGGCAGAGTCCATGGCACCCTCTTTAACATATCCATTAATAATGCTATTGTATGTCAAACATACAGGGATAAAACCCTTTTGAACAAACATCTTCAACATATCCTTAGCCTCACATGTACGACCAACTATGCTCAAACCATTAATGATTATGTTGAATGTGAAGTCCGAGGGGGCAATCTGCACACCCAACATTTCATCAAACAAATCCATGGCTCGTTCAGCATCACCTTTTCTGAAATGCCCATCAATTAATATAGAATATGTGATGACATTAGGTTTAAAGCCCCGTTCAACCATCCCTGAAAATATAGTATGTGCCATATCCATATTCCCCACTTTACAGTAGGCAAGTATCATGTTATTATAAGAAACATTACTAGGTACAAGGCCATTAGCCACCATTCTCTCCCATAAACTGCAAGCTTCTTTCACTTTACCATCCTTTGAGAAATGGTATAAGAAAATATTGTATGTGAAAACATTCGCAATGCCGGACTCAACTGCCTCATCAAACAAACTAGATGCCTCATTCAGCAAGCAAGCTTCTAAGAACCCACCAAGCAAGGAATTCACATTAAAAACAGTAGGTTGAATACCCATGATTTTCATTTCTTCATAAAGTTCGTACGCCTTTTTGACAATCCTATTCCTACAACACCCATCAATCAGAACTGTATAGGTAACCTTGTTAGGAGCAAGCCCATCCTCCTTAATCTTATTGAACAAATCCAAAGCCCGAACAACATCGCCTTGCTTGCAATATCCCTTCATTAAACTAGTCGCAACCACCAAATTTAATGGCATCCCAGAACTCAACATTTCATCCTTGAGCCTCAACGCCTCTTCCAAAGTTCCCTGTTTTACGAAAGCCCCAATGACAGTTGTATAAGTACCCTCAGAAGGAATCCATCCCCTAGCCTCCATTTCCCTCAATAACTCACCAGCCATGTTCAAATCAGGTTTCTGACAAGCAGCATGAATAGCAATACAATAAACTGCAGCGTCAAGGTCTATCCCTTGAGCCTTAGCCTCCCTAAAAAACTCCTCAGCTTCCCAAGGCTTCCCTTCTTTCAAAAAGAGGCGCATCATCGCATAAACCGTAAAACAATCACCTCTAACACCAATGGAAACCATCTTATCATACAACTCCCTAGCTTGATCCATCAAATCCCTCCTAACCAATGCTGTTAAAAGAATATTCATATAGGGAATCCAGGGAACTATATCACGCTCAAGCATCCCATTAAAACAATCCACGGCATCATCAACCCTGTTCACTCTAACATAGCTGTTTAACAAGTAATTAAAAGCTCGTGAATTCAACTCAAAATCAAATCTTTTTGAGGTACCAACCAAGTGATCTAAGAAAACAACTGGGGCAGGCCCTGAATGGTCTGAACCAATTTTATTGTTAAGCAAATATTGAGCACGTTTATGGGACTGTGAAGAACCTACCAAAATGTGAAGCAGAACACAGAAGGCATCAATGTTTTCGGCAAAACCACGCTTCTTTTCGACGGAACGGAAGTACTTCAAAGCCGATACGGGGTCGTTTTTGTGGCGTAGGAGAGTGTTTAACACATGGGTTTGGGTCAAGCTTGTATGTTTCGACGAGGATGATGGCAAATGGAGGGGAATGGGGATCTCGGAAGCTGAAAAGGGTTGTTTACAGGTGAAGTGCGAACCGGAGGTGGTTTTCTCAGGGGAAGTGGTGGCCGTGGGATTTGGAGTTTGGGGCTGAGAGCAGAGGTGTTTGGGGCTTGGGGAACAACGGAGAAGGAAAGGTGGAATGGATGAAGGATTTTTGAATGGAGACTTCATCTTTTCTCAGCAGACAAACGATGTTGAAACCCTGGTTAAATCGGGCATCAAATAAAATTTTGATAAATTACACGACATGTCACCATATTATGCATAAATTTATAATTAGATCATCATATTTAAAAAGAATGCTTAACTACAAAATAAGTGCTCAAACTAGGTCTTATTTTTATAATAAGTGTTTAAAGTATTTTTTTTGCTGAAATAAGTGCTTAAAGTTTTATTTTTGGTTGAAATAGGTGCCTAAAGTATTTTTTAGCTGACATAGTTACCTAAGTTTTCATTTTTAGTTGAAATAGGTGCCAAAATTGACTTTAAAACAAGACAAAAATGAAAGTTTAGGCACCTATTTTAGACGAAATGAAAGTTTAGACATCTATTTCAATCACAAAATATGATGTTTGGATGTCCATAAAATAATTTTTGGGAAAATGTATGTTTGGATGATGCGAAAATGTGATTAACTAGGGTCGGCGCGAGACGGGGTCGATTATATACATATAATTTCGGGTCAGGGCGGGGCGAGTATAACATAAAAAATATTCGCGACGATAACATGATAAATAATTACAATTAATATAACAACCCAAATTTCAGAATCTGATGGTCAATTTAACCCAAAGCATGGGCTTCACATTTGGGCCAAGAGTTTGGGCCTTTGTGAGCCTTGGTGGGCTAATATTTTGGTTTTGGACTTGGGTTCTTGGTTGAGTGTTGGGTTGGAGAGATGATGGGAGGGTAGGATGGTAAATTCCCTTTTTTTTTGAAGAGAGGAAGAGTTGGGGTTCTTAATGGTTCTGCAGAAAAGTGAAGAAGGTGATATCACCTTGTCTTTTACTTTCCCCTATCTCTCATTTTCATCTTCCACCCAAGAACCAAATGTTAAAGGCTCAACCTTTGTCCGTTTGAGTTAGAATTTTAAAATTTGAGTTGAGGGCAGTGTAACCTCCTTCCAAGGATCTACATTTTAAGGTAAAAATCATTAAGTTTGGTGGATGATGGATTTTGGTGGGGGGTTGAAGAAGAGGAACGGGAATAGGGGTTTGTAAAACCAATGTTTGATTTTGATATAACAAATAGCCTAAGGACCAAATTGCAAAGTAAGTAAATTTTAAGTACTCAAAAGACTCGCAGTTGACAAGTATATTTTAGACATAAAAATTTTTAAAATCAAAACTTAAACCCCATAAAATTTTCTAAGTGTTTTAAAGTCAAATTTCATAAAATCGCCTAGGCGTTTTGATACGCCCCCAAGAGTTTCGATACAACTTGAACTTAAGAGCTTACTGGAAATTTCTTTTTCGATATAGAAACTCCCGTTTCGATATAGGCGTTTCGATACGATTTCGTCCGTTTCGATATGGCATTCATCTGGTCATTTAGTTTTTGAATAACATTTCGATACAGCCTTCACCGTATCGATACGGGGGTTAAGAATTTCAAATATGAGCATTTAATGATATAGCCATTACTTGTTAGTTATTGGAATCTAAAAATATTTGAAATTTTGTTACCCGTTTCGATACACCCCTTAGGTGTTTCGATACACATTTTGGTAGATTCAAATGTGAGCAACACTATTTTGATACGTCCCCTATTCGTTTCGATATGCCTTCGAGCGTTTCGATACAACCTCTCTATTACACACAACGACTCTTTCTTTTTTGAGACAAGTACTGATACGGGCCTGAGTGTTTTGATACGGGTTGTTGCATAACTGTATTTATGGTGGGAAAAGAGAGCCTAACGACTCTATTGATGATGTCAACCACCCAAACGGCTAAAATTCAATGAAGGGGGTATAAAAGCAAGCCATTAAAGCTACAGTAACAACTATTGAACAAGTGCACAACAACAAAGCAAAATTCCAACCCATTCTTGAGCATTTAGAGTCAAACCCTTGTACCCAATTGAGTGATTTTTATTGTATTCATCTTTTATTAATTTGGGTTGAGAGAACTTTATAATTTGGGGCAAATATCTTACCTTGTGAGGTTTATTTCATTTGCCAACAATCTTTCTTGTAAGAGTGATCTTTGATCAAGCTTTAGGTAGAAAACTTTGATCCTTGTAACGGTTTCCTCCTAATCCTAGAAAAGGGGAACAATTCAATAGTGAATTGATGAAAATCCTTAGTACGAGCTAAGGTAGTGGATGTAGAGCTTGTTCTAAGCTTGAACCACTCTAAATTGTCTTGTCTTTATTTTTATTTTACCAATTTGCTCTCTATCACTTTAAATATCCAATTTACCCCCCTCTTGGTCAATTTGCTATTGTTTGATCATCTCAACAAGGTTTTGACTCCATTCATTGTAGTAAAATCATCCATTTAGTCTATTTTAATCTTCCAGCAATGTTGTAATTCATTTTACAATGTTCCCTTGTAGTTAAATAAGTGAGAAATTTTCCAAGGAGCTTGGGAAGAAGAAAGCTTGAAGGGCTTTGGTTGGAGGATTCCCTTTCAGCTTAGAGATCAAGGTTAGTACACTACTAATTGCCTTGTATTCTTGGAAATCATTAATTTGATTGCTTTGTGGTTTGGTGATATTTTGGTTGTTTGAATGCTTGAGAACTCTAAAATGGTAAATCCTAAGATTGGTATTAATATAGCTTAAAATGGTAGGAAACCACTTGAATCACTCCCCATAACTTGTAGGTTAGTTTTGGGATCTTAATCCTGGGTTTTGGGGTATGTGAGGTGGTTTACGAACTCTAGAAAATGAGTTCTGGGTTTGAGTACTAAAACGGGTTGAACGTGTATCGGTACCTAATGTTAAAAACGTGTATCGGTACATCATGGGGCGTATCGGTACCCCTGTTCCATCCAAATTCTAGTAGAGAATTTGGGTATTGGTACGCTTAGGAGCTTATCGGTACCGGGGGCGTATCTTACACCTTCCTGTGTATCGGTACAATGTTTTGGATAAAACCTTTCTAGAAGGCAAAATGAGTATCGATACGTGCATGAGGGTATCGGTACCCAAAGTGTATCGTTACGCGATAGGGAGTATCAGTACTCGATGGGCAATCTGCCCGAAAAATACATTTTGAGTTCGAGGGACCTATAATTCGAGGACTAAGGCCTGTTAGGTTTCTAAAGGGATAAAATGAATAGTAAAATTGAGAAACTGAGTTTTAAACCTCATATATGAGCTTAATGGGTAATAACTTAATAAAAACCTTGAGATGACTTGTGATGTAAATTAATAAAGATCCTTGGTGGGTCAAATGATGAATGTATGCCAAATAAGGGCATCCTTTTGGTTGAGTTATGTAGAACCCGTATTTTTTCCGGCTATATACATATATATATAATAAGATAATGAATAATTAAAATGAATAATAAAATCGGTCCATAAACAAAAAAGATTGCAATGTCCATTATTAAAATGTCTCTTAATTACAAAAAAGAGTCCAAATTGTTTACAAAGCCCAAACCGAATATTGAGACCCATTACAACTGTTTACAACCCATTAACAGCTATCTTAGCCTAAACAAACACAAAAGCCCGGGTGTGTTTCTTTTTCCCGCCTAAACCAGTCCATGTGGCGAGCTTCCATTAGTCAGTTTCCCATTCACGCGGATTGTTCCCCAGCTGGGGACAACTGTCGTCGCCAGTGAGGAGAGCTGATGTCACCACCTAGTCAGTTATAAATACCTACAAGAGAGAGAAAAAATCAGCAATCATTAATGCAATAATTAGAGCATTAATTGAAGAGAAGTTAGAGAGACTTACCAGAATAGGAAGGGACGCCCAGAGAAGACGAACCAGCTCGCTGAACATGGCCGAAAGCTCACCGGAGTTGCAGAATCATCAAACTGAGGTAATCTCAACCTCTAAACTCCTTATTTGCTTACTAAACCTAATCGAAAATGCAACTAGACTAAAAATCCCCTAAAAAATAGTGTCTTAAATTGTCAAAAACCTAGATCTCAAAACCTAAATCATTTCCTAAGTCCTTTTCCTAAATCTAAAATCAGATCCACAAGCAAATAATACAACCTAGATCTAAACAGAAATTAAAATCAGATCTAAAGATAATAAACAGTTTAAGGTTCGAATAAAATATAAAATAAAATAATAATAATAATAAGAGAGATCCGAGGAACTTATCTCGCTGTCGCCATTGTCGTGAGTGCTGCCGGAGTGGAGATCTGAGTGTTAGGACTTCGGTTGGAGTCGAAAATCGTAGTGGCGAGGCTACTAGTTTTGGGTAGATAGTTTATGAAAGGGAGAAGGGGGGCGTTTCTGATGAAATAGGGACTAGATCTAGGTTTAGGATGAAAAATTGAGAGTTTTGGGTAGATTGAGGGTTCTGGCGACAGCAGAGACGGTGGCCGAAATTGTAGACGGCGGCCAGAAAGTTTAGGGTTGGTCGGAGAAGATGACCGAAGAAGTTCCGGTCATCGGAGAAAGGTTGAAGAAGATCAGAGTTTGGTCGGAGAGTGATCGAAAAGTTCAGAAAGGTCAGAGAGGATGACCGGAAGGATTTCGATCATCGAAAAGAGGAAGATGATGATCAAAGATGATGATCGAAGACCGGTATCATCCCGACGGCCGAAAAAACATATCGAAAGGGTTTTGAGTAATGGTTAAAGATCAAAGTGGGAGTTTTGGAAAAGATTTCGAAGTGTTCTAGGAAAATTTTGGTGTTTGATCTTTGGAAACATGTTTTGGGAAGGGATTTAAGGTTTGTGAGGATCAAACTCAAGAAAATGGATGAACATAGCAAGAACAGAGACGAAAATGAGGTTTTGATCGAAAATGGTTGGATGTTTTTGGGGTTTTAGTGTTTAGGTTCAGAGAGTTTAGAGAGAGAGAAGAATGAGGAGAGAAAGAGACATAGAGAAGGGTGAAAATGGTCGTTCCAACTCGGAAATGGTCCATTTATACCAAGTTGGGAACAGTGTCATTTTGGTGAGTCGGGTCGCGGTAGGATCTGCGCGTTTTTGCGCGGGTACAAATACGGGTCCGTGACCCGGTCGAGCAAAAAGGATTGGGCTTGGGTCAAACGAGTCAATTGTTTTGGGCTTTGGTTTAATGGGTTTGGGCTTCTTTTTTTAAGAAATTTAAGTTTGGGCTCCCTAATTCATTTTTCCTTACAATTTAGTCATTGTTTCCTTGTAAATAGACCCCTTAATTATAGATTAATTCAATTCAGTCCATTTTCAATATTAATTGTCTTATTTAATTGCTTCTATTTAATTGTTTAAATTAAATTATATGCTTGCATGTTTTAAATACCATGTAATATATTGTTTAAAGATTTAAAATCACATGTTTAAAATATGACTAGAGCCTTAGTGTAGTTTACTTAATCATAATTAAATAAGAGAGATCATTGTAGCAAATAGATAAATATTTGAAATAATATTAGAATATTCAATATTGGTTAGTGTCACAATGAAGAGTGATGTTAACCAATGAATGTTCCGATGAAAGTTTCAATGTTTCATTTTAACTTAGAAAATGGAAATGGTTTACAATTAGATTAATTAAAAATTAAAATAGGACTAATGATTAGAGTCACTTTAATTAGGAATATTATTACTTTTGGGCCCATTAAAGATAGTGTCCAATATTATTTTGGACGTTATCTTCTATGTCCAAAAATTAATAATATTCATAGATTTTTAATTAAATTAATTAATGGAGCCTAATTAGGGTTTACTTAAAAATGACAAGACAATAATTGGTCATGCATTAAACCTTTTGTGTTGAGGTACATTTTGAATATAAATTGAAGTGTCATAATGTAACTGGACGTTTCATTCTTATATTCATCCAAAATGTATTTTCTTACAAAATGATACTCCCATTCGGAATAAAATTCGTTTTACAGTTAAAAGATTTAATTAAATCCAGATTAATGTTCTAAATGCCAAAATGCCACATGTAATTAATAAGGTACCGATAACGGGCGTTTGTAGGGGTGCTAACCCTTCCCTACTCGTAACCGACCCCCGAACCCGAATTTTCAAAAAAGAATCTCTGGTGCGTTTTTATGGTGTTCGACCTACCAAAGTGGTCGGTGGCGACTCCAAAACGATTTTTAAGTAAATAAAAGGGATTTTGATTAAAAATGGAAAATAATTAATCATAAGATAAAATTGGTCAAAACCCTTGATTTTCTAAATTTTTATCGGCAGGCTGTTTTTCCAAACCTAAAAAGCGGGTTTTCAAAAAACGATCGCGACAGCTTGGCGACTCCGCTGGGGAGACAAAAATAGAGAGTCAGGCCTAATAATTAATTACACGTGGCATTTTGGCATTTTTAACATTAATCTGAATTTAATTTTTTTTTTGAAAAAATTGTTCGATGGATTTTAGGAAGAATGAGGGTAGTTTTTTTGTATGCTATATCTGTCATTCATGCATAAACCCTACACCCGGGTTTTTCACCCTTAAGTGGGAGTAAGACAATATCCGACATGAAGCTCTCCAGCTCTGAGTTTGGATTTTTGTCTTCTTTCGGTATACTAACCTTATGCGTCATGGGGTCTACGCCCCTGTTATAAGGGACCTATAATACCGAATTGATGTCTTAGTGTCGCAATAGACGGTAACGACAGTTCGGGAACCAAGAGTCTAGAACAAAGCCCACATTCTGTTTTAGAAACTTACCCCGCTAGAGCCAAACAGGGACCTAGGATAGGTGATGTCGATTTAAATACATTTCTCTATTTATTTTGTTGCTTTAAATACTGTGACACTAATTTGATTGTTTATTTTGATATTAATTTCGTAGTTTGTCTATTTGCCTTTAATATTAATTCATGATACTTACACAAGTTTTTTTGTTTTGTTTTAATTTTTGCCATTAATTGTATTTTTTTATTTTGACATCGAATTGGGAGTCAGTCAGTTTAGAAGTATCCAACATGTCTCGAGAATTTAGGGCAGGAGAAGATAATACCGCAGTGTGGACTTGGTATGAGCAAGTACAACGTGAGAAGGGAGACAGTCTTGGAAGAGGTGAAGTGTCTAAAATGAAAAGGTATGCAAAGTTAAATACCAACCAGAATACATGTCAACCAGATTTTAAAGGTATTTGGGATCAATGGGATGGTGAAATGAAGGAGCAGTTTCAAAAGGAATTTGGTGATATAGCCCTGTTGTTAGACATAAAGGTTGACCAGGAACTACTAAGAGCTATGGCTCAATTCTGGAATCCAGCATATAATTGCTTCACTTTCGGACAGGTGGACTTGACACCGACGTTAGAAGAGTACGAGGTACTGATTAATTGTCCAAGAATAAAGAGCGATAAGATCTACACTAGGTCCCTCAATAGCATTGGAAATTCGGGCTTCATCGAGAAATTGACGTCATTAACAGGGAAGACGAAGGAATGGTGGGAAAAGAAACTGGCCAACAACGACAACACTAACCAAAATGAGGAAAAACAACGGGTCAAATGGAGAACCCTTAAAGAGTTGGTGCTAGCAAGCAATGATGAACCAGTCAGAATGAGGAGTCTCTTTGCCTTATGTATCTACGGCTTGGTTATATTCCCAAGGACACCGGAGTACATTGATTCGTCGACTATAGGATTGTTTGAGCGATTAGACAAATGAGTCAACCCGGTGCCAGCTATCTTTTCGGAGACCTATAGATCGCTGACTATTTGCAAAAAGATAGGATAAGGGAAATTTTGGGGTTGCGCACAATTGCTGGAGGTATGGTTCAGGGGACATAGGTGGAATTCGCCTTATAGAGGGATTAGATATCTTGACACCTATTCACCAATAAGGGAACACATAGCTGACTGCGTTCTAGAAAGGAAAATCGAGAAGCATTGGGAAGAGCATCTTAGAGATTTGAAAGACACATATGTGGTATGGAAGGCTCCATGGTTGAACATAGGTACAACTTTCCTATATAGATGCGGAAATAGAGACTGAGTTCCTTTGCTAGGAATTCGGGGAGGGACAACTTACTACTCGCTGTTAGTATCGAAGCAATTTGGATCAAGGCAGTTTGCGTTGGCCACTACTGGGATGGCCAAATTCGAGTACGCCCATAAGACCAATGATTATAAAGGATTGATACTACAAACCTCGAAAGTATGGGAAACACCGAGAAGAGTTCAGCCTTACCCAAGCCTGGAAATGATGGCAAGATACAATGAATGGAGAGCTCAGAGGGTTAATGACACCACATTCCAGGAAAAGCCATCAGGAGCTGGCACTTCAACACAAGCAATTATGGAGTCACCCTCAGCCTTGGAAAAGCTTAGGCATGATCGAGAATATGATTTAAAGAGGTACGAAAAGGGAATTAATGACCTTAAGGAAGAACTGACTATGACACAACTGCAAGTGAACATCCATAAAGGAAGAGAGAAGGAATTGATGGAACAAAACAAGAAGATAAGTCGAGATCTGAAGGAACTACAAGAGCTGCATGATGATTATAAGGCTAAACAAAAGAGAGGTACGAGCAAAGTAATAAAGAGCCTATCGGAGAAGTTGGATGCAATGACTAAAGATAGAGATGATTATAAAAAGATGTATGACAAGAAAGCACGTGTAAGAAAGGAATCGAGCGACAAAGCAAAGAAAAGGTTGGAAGAAGAGCAGGCCAGGAATTTCGACTTAATGAGCCGAGTAGCACAGCTGGAATGACTGATCACCAGATACCATAATGAAGATAAGATCCAAGCAGAGATGGAAAGGGAAAGACTACAGAAAAGGGTGACAGAGTTAGAAAATATTGTTCAAGATTTGAAAGAAAAACTCACTGGCTATGAATGGGCATTAATGGTGGAAAGCAGCGCATGGAAGGACAAATATGAGGCAGCACGGTGAACATTCCAATGTGAGAATGACGAATTAGTGAGCTTCAAGGCGCAAGTCAAGAGTATTGCCTCATATGTCCAAATTCTGTCGAGACAAGCCACAAGTCTGCTAGAGCAACCCAATGTTGAAGAAGAGCATGGAGAGGCCATTACACGTTTGATACACGAGCTAGTCAACCTGGGAATTAGGGCTAGCGGCTTTTTGTAGAAAACTTATCTTTTCTATGTAATTAAATTTTCGGACGAATGAAGTATTTCTAAAAAAGACTGGTTCCTAAATTTGATGTCCTTTATTGCATTCATGCATTCATGCACTCATTTATACATTTATTCATTTGAAATTTTATAATAAATAAAGAATTTAACAAATGAAAGGTTTAATGGCAGAATCTGCTTTAAGCTGCAACCATACCGCACTCATACAGAACCTGTTTACGTTCCAGATCCATAGCTATCGAGGATTGAATTGCTAGTCTTGAGAATGAGCGAGTAGAAACACAAAACCGCTTTGACAGAATTGAACAGTCTATCAAAGACTGTTTCACTCACACTCAAGCGGAGATCATCAATCAGCTAACCGCTTTGTTAGGTCCCAAAGAGTCTGGAAAGGCTAAAGTGGCTAAAGGAGCTTCCAATGATGTGAACAATCAAGCTGAAACTACATCCCACATTAGGATGCAACCTGAGAAACCTCCTACTGCGAAGAAGGTCCACATTAATCTGGTAGGAACAACACCTAGTCACCCGGTGCATATTGGAGCAAACTTTGGAAGCGGTGAAGAAGTTCTAGACCTGAACACCCTGGACGAAATAGAAAAGATCTGCACTGAGATTGAATGAAAGTATGAAGAGCGCTGCAAGGCTCTAGACTTAGTGCTTTGAAAGTTTGCTGGAACTACAGAAGGCTAGTGAAATGGGACCAGGTGCTGTTGAGGTGACTTTGGTAGCTGGCTTAGTGATTCCTTCTAAGTTCAAAGCCCCAGACTTTGAGAAATATGATGGAACCACTTGTCCAAAGGCTCATCTTACGATGTACTGCAGAAAGATGGATGCTTATTTGAAGGATGAAAAGTTGTTGATACATTGTTTCAAGGACAGCTTAACTGGCTCAGCTGCCCGTTGGTATACACAATTAAGCCGAGTGAATATTCATTCTTGGAAGGATCTCTCAAGAGCTTTTGTGGAGCATTATAAACATGTTACAGAAATGATTCCGAGTCGGGTGATGCTGCAAGGAATGGAGCAAAGAAGTGATGAAACGCTCCAACAATATTCTCAGAGGTGAAGAGACGTTGCAGCACAAGTACAACCCCGTTGATGGAAAACGAGATTGCCCACATGTTTGTCCAAACTTTGAGAGGCCCACTCTTTGAAAGGCTTATCAGCAATGCCACCCAAAACTTTGCTGACATTGTGATGACCGAAGAACTGATAGAAGCCGCAATAAAGAGTGGAAGAATTGAAAGTGGAGAAAGTTCCCGCGGGAATTATAAAAGAAAAGAGAATGAGGTGAATAATGAAAGCACGTATAAGGCTCCGAAAAATGTGACTATTACCTCACCCGAAACTACAATGGGAAACTCACAGAATTCAAACAAGAGGGACTCTCGTGGACCGAGAAATGATAGGATAAATTTCACACCCATTCTGATGTCATATGCTGAACTGTATCCCTAGTTGCATGAGGTAGATCTGGTGAGGCCCATATCATTTGACTCCTCTACAGCCTCCTTACCCTCCGTGGTACAAAGCAGATGCCCATTGTGAATTCCATGCTAGGATACCGATGCATTCGATCGAAACGTGTACGACATTTAAGAAAGTGGTGTCGAATTTGATCAATATCAAGATATTGAAGTTTGACGAGCCTAGTATTGCAGCTAATCCCCTTCCGAGTCATAGAGTACGTGGGGTAAATATGATAGAGGAATATGACGAGGTAAAGAGGTGAAAACTGATGTATTAGAAATTCAATCTTCGTTGAGATGGGTGTTTGAGCAGTTATATAACACCAAGATGATTGGAATTGACATGAAGGTTGAAATGGAAATACCTGCTAAAGTGTATTGTGAATATCACCAAGAATGTGATCATGAAATCCAACAATGTCAGGAGTTCAGGGACCTGATTCAAAAGATGATGGATAATAAAGAATACGAGTCCTTTGAAAAGGCTGGAACAAGGAAAGAGGTTGAGGTATGTGCATCAAAATGTTCTGGGGCAAAGTACGGAGTGCATAAGCCTTTGGTTGTATCTGTCAAACCAAATGCTGCAAGTTCAAAACCAGTAGTGGCCCCGAAGATAGTAATCTCGACCCCTGTGCCGTTTGCTTTCAAAAGCACCAATGCGGTTCCTTGGAATTACACAACCAATGTGACAATACCAGAGAAGGAGAAACTACAAGAGGAAACAAAACCAAGTGATGAAGCAAAGAATGAATCAGAGAAGAATAAGCAGCCAAATGCGGAGGTGGTAAATGAAGTAGGCCATTTCACTCGAAGTGGCAGATACTATTCCTCCCCAGAGGCGATAAAAGAGGTTGAGAAGGCTAAGGGAAAGGCACCTGCTGTTCCTGAAAAAGATTTTTGAAGAGGACCCCACTTCGAAAATAAATGAGTCGGTGACAGAGAAGCAAGCCCAAGAATTTCTGAGGTTTTTAAAGCATAGTGAGTACAGTATAGTAGAACAGTTAAAGAGGCAGCAGGCAAGAATTTTAGTTTTAGAGTTACTGTTGAGTTTTGAGGGGCATCGTAATGCTTTAATGAAGGTGCTTAACTAGACGTTTGTGCCGAATGATATTTCGGTAGATAAGCTGGACAGGATCGTGAATCATATTGCTACTGACAACTACATAACATTCACCGATGATGAAATTCCGGAAGGAGGGATGGGGTCAGTAAAGGCTTTGAATATTACCACGCATTGTAAAGGATATGTGCTGCCTGGAGTCATAATTAATAATGGATCTGCCCTGAATGTCATGCCAATGGCGACTCTGTAAAGGTTGCCTATTGACGATTCCCACATGAAGGCATATCAGAATACCGTGAGAGCCTTCGATGGAATGATACGAGATGTACTGGGAGGATAGAAGTACCATTGCTGATAGGGCCGGTAGTTTACAACATAGATTTTGTGGTAATGGATATCAAGCCAACCTACAATTGCTTGCTCTAGAGACCCTGGATCCACTCGGCGGGTGCAGTCCCATCATCTCTGCACCAAAAGCTCAAGTTTGTCATAGAAGGGAATTTGATTAGTGTTGGAGCGGAAGAGGATATCATTGCCTCTATAACAACTGATGTTTCATATATTTAGACAGATGAGAATGCCTTGGAGTGTTCTTTCAGGGCACTGGAATTTGTGAATGCCACCTTTGTGGCTGAGGGAAAACCATTCCCGCGGCCAAGATTGTCAAATTGCACCAAAATGACAGTACGAGAGATGCTCAGAAGGGGTGCAAAGACAGGCAAAGGACTTGGAAAACACCTGCATGGAAGTTTGAGACCAAGACCTATCCTTATAAAGAAAGATCATTTTGGACTGGGGTTTACTCCTAACGTGCAAGATCGACTAAGAGAGTTGAAGAAGAGGAGAGACCAGAGGAAAGCCTGCATGCAGGGAACTGATACTTCCTCCCGGTTGGTGACATCTTTTGACATGTCTAAGATCTTCAAATCGCGTGGATTCACGAATGTTGAAAAGAAACTGGAGGAAGTTAATCAAGAAATGATAAGACTGCATGAGAAGGAAATCTTCGGCAACAATCTGGATGGGCTCTTTGTTGGTGGAATTTTTGAAGGTGCTCGACCTAGTGAATTTTTTAGAATGATCAGTCCCTGTGCCTCATGCGAGACATTGAAGAACTGGATAGTTGAAGACATTTCCCTTGTAACCAATATTGAAACAGAGTAAATACTAGGACCACCTTATACCTTTGCCCGCAGGTATAAGAGGATTATTTGTAAAGGGTCGTTATACAATCATTTTATCAAAGATTCTTTCCATGTTGATTCACAAATGGCAAATGTGTTTTTTTTATTTTTTGTATACTTTTCAAAATATATTATTATTTTTCTTTGCAAGTCTTCAACTATCGACCGCATGAATGATCCTAAACCTAATCCTGGGGTCGGACCTAGACAGCCAGTATGTTTAGCAAAAATTGTAACTACCTTAGCTCGGCCTAGACGCTTGACCCGAACTACGAAGATTACACGGGGAAAACCAAAGTCAACCCAAAAGTCAACCTTGATTAACGACCCTTTTTTCTTTTTTATCTTTTCTAGATGCTCATTATTAGCCTATATGATTAGCAATTCATTTCAGCGGAAGCGACATAGCGAACGGAACTCAAACAGGGATTCAATTGCATAGAAATGTCTTTTAGGGACCAAAATGTAAATTTCTAGAATTATAAGGACTAAACAAGTTTTAATGTTACTGATCCGTAATTAATCATATAACATGCCATCATGTCAAATTTCATCCCAAACAGATCAGTCGAACTCAATAAATTAAGCAACCAAAACTCAGGGACCAAAATGTAAGAAACAGAAACCTAAAACAGTTCAAATTCAAACTCAATGGTCAGTCGTTTCGAAACAGATGGCCTTGTACTGAAACGTTTGTTTCGAAACTTGGTTGACTGTTTCGATACTCGGGTGCGTTCCGAGACCCGTATCGAAACACCCCTTTCCAGTAGCAAAACTGTTTCGATACGTCCCTACCTGTTCCAAAACCTCTTAGTCATTTCAGGCCTCTGTTCCGAAACAGGCAAGGGCGTTCCGATATGCCTTGCCCTGCAACAACAGATTTTTCTGGTTTTTCACATCTTTTCTTATCCGGAACATCCCCGATACATGCCACGACATGCATACAACATAGATACACACCAACGGTCCTCATTTTGAGGCATTAGTTACGACATGGCATCAAACATGAAAACATAGATACTAAAGGCATGCTCCCTAGTCAACTAAGCCATAACAAGCTAAAATCAACATTCACATCAAAAATCAAACCATAATGGCCAATTACAACTCAAGAATAAACCACCAAACATGCTCAAAGTAAAGGGAAACATCCTCAACCATTCAAAAGTATAAATCCCACCCATTGCCTCTTATTACCCCTAAATAAAGCCACATACTTTGTAAGGTTAAAAGCTAGGATTCCTCTTGCTTACTTGCTGCCTTGAATGCCTAGTTTTCTGCATTGATGAAACAAAAGAGCGTAAGCACAAAGCTTAGTGAGGACCGCTATACAACATTCATCAATGCATTTCACACCATTGGGAAAACCACCATTTCATATATCATGCCTTTACATAAAACATGTCCATTCAAGAACATCAATGCACTTTCTAAAACATGCTCATATACAACATTAAAATCAGCAAATAAACCTTTGCTCATGCTTTACCAAGCATCTCATGCATCCTTGCATCATTTACAAGCATCTCATGCTTAACATTAATCTTTTACATTATATTGGCTCGCAAGTGATAATCCATAAACCATTTCAACACAAGACACAATCGGATACGCGGATTACAAGCGTTTTGCCACACGCTTCATACATACTACTGGACTACACAAGGTGGAGATCAATGGCACAATCACAACCCCTCAACACCCGTGATGGAGATTAATGACACAATCACAACCCCTCAACATCACTCACCGGTAGTTGTATAATTCCACTAACGAGAGTACGGGACTCATACACAAGACTCATACACGAAATTAAACCATTCACCGTTGTGGTCTTAACCTCAATCATTAGGGTACTTGGATGGAGTTTACGGCACTATCACAACCCTTCGACATCCAAGGCGACTTTATTCACGGTGTACCCAATCCTATAGCCGGCTAACTATATCTGATTAATACAACCAAAAACCATTTACATCACTTGCCAATATAATCATTTAACCACATTAATTCACTATTTTACAAGCATAAACACAATGCCATTTCCACAAGCATAACATGCTTACATCATATGCATTCAACACATGAAAACCAAGGATCACTTACCTAGTGCATCCTTAACATAATGGCATTAAAATCCAGCAACATTCATGCTTAAAACATGCTTTAAAACAGTAAACAAATCCAAACTGAACTCAAGTGCATTTTCATCAAACATAGCACATTTCCAAGAGAGGGATTTCCGAATCACTTACTCTCGAGCTTAGCTAATTGTGTCAAACTTACACTAAGCTCCCAAGACCACGCTCAAAGCGTTACAAAGCATGAAATTGCATTTCCACTCACCGATACGCAAAGCCTTGCTCGCCGACACGAAAATTACTTTTTTGGAGCCTCCAACAACACCTCGTTTGCTTTCGGATCAAGATCCCTTATTTTCACATCATCAAAACAGAGATCTAAATGCATTAAAATGCATTCCAACACCAGCAACAATTCACAAACTCGTTGCTTACCCAATCTACACCAAATTACCCATCCAAAACAACCGAAAACTCAATCGATTGATTCCTAAACCAAGCCTAGCCAACATACATCACTTCCAACCTATAATAAACATCAAAACACATCTAACAAACAACCTAACCCAACCTTATACCTCCAGCAATCAAGATTCCACCATTTCATCTCAAAAACTCACTTAAAACAACCAAGAAACTCAAGGATCTCAAGGATTTCGGGATCTATGTTATCAACACTTCATTTTAACATATTAATCAACTTAGAACTCAATTAAAATCAACACAAAACAGAGCTTAACTCATCAAGTCCGAAAATTAAGATTTCAACCACAATTTCACAAGATTTTGATCTCCAATCAACACTATAATGAAAAATCAACCCAAAATAGTATTTAGAAGCCAAATATCTTGAGAATTTCAATAAAGAACTTTGATTAGAGGTTGAGAACGGGATTTACCTCCAATCCTTGCTTCCCTCAATGAATGACAAGTTTTCCTTAGCAAAATCTTGAAGAACTAGGAAAGATTTCTTGAAAATGATTTAGGAAATGTTGAGAGAGTTTTTGGGAGAAAGAATTCTGGAGAAAGATGAGTGAATTAGTGTTTGGCTGAAAATGAGAAAGAGTTGGTAGTTACGTAATTGAAAATCTCACATTAACTACCTTTTAATTAATTAATATAAATCCAATTAAAGTCATTTAATTAAAAACCTTTTAAAACACATGTCATATTAGGAAAGATCAAATCGACTTAAAGCCCCCTAAAGATTCTAAGATTTTGGCCTCTACATTAAAAATCAGAATTTTCCCAGTTTTGAAACTTTACAATTTAGTCATTACTCAAAATGTCCCATTTCCAAAATCTGTTTTGTAAAATTGACTTGACCAACCTCTTAAACATATTTTAGAGGATTTTAGCAATTTTTACCACATTTTTATCCTATCACGATCCTTGATTTCCTTAAATCACCTTACGCGATTCGAACCGTTCGCGACCGGTCCGATCCGATGTCTAAAACATCTAGGCCCAAAACCAGGGCGTTACAACTCTCCCCCACTTAGGAAATTTCATCCTCGAAATTCTTACCTGATGGAAAGAGATGCGGAAACTACTTCAGCATGTCCGCCTTGCTTTCCCACGTGGCCTCCTCAACTCCTCGGTGTCGCCACAACACCTTCACAAGCTCTATCGTCTTGCCACGAAGAACTTTGTTACTCACATCCAGAACCTTCATTGGTTCCTCATCATATGACAGATCCGAATTCAACTCTACCTCCTCAACAGGCATCACATGCGAAGGATCCGATCTGTACCTTCGTAACATAGAGACATGAAACACATCATGTATCTTCTCCAACTCTACAGGGAATCTCAACCGATATGCCACAGGACCAATACGCTCCACAATCTCGTAAGGTCCAATGAACCTTGGGTTAAGCTTACCCTTACGCCCAAATCTCATCACCTTCTTCCAAGGTGACACCTTCAAAAACACACGTTCGCCAACCGCGAACTCAATTTCCTTACGCTTCAAGTCCGCGTAAGACTTTTGCCTATACGATGCTACTTTTAAACGCTCACAAATGAGCTTCACCTTCTCGGTGGTTCCCTTTAGCATATCTGGCATCAAAATCAACTTTTGCCCAGCTTCTGCCCAACAGAGAGGGGTTCTACATCTTCTCCCATACAAAGCCTTGTATGGAGCCATTTGAATACTTGCCTGGTAATTGTTATTATACGCAAACTCAACCAACGGAAAGTGCTTCTCCCAAGAACCCTGAAAATCTATCACACAGCATCTCAACATGTCCTCAAGCACTTGAATCACACGTTCTGACTGTCCATCCGTCTGAGGATGATAAGAAGTACTGAAATTCAACCGTGTACCCAAGGCTTGATGTAAACATTCCCAAAATCGTGATGTAAACCTCGGATATCTATCCGACACAATGGACTTTGGCACACCGTGCAACCGCACATTCTCAGCTATGTACAGCTCAGCCAACTTATCCAAGGTATACGTAGTATGCACAGACAGAAAATGTGCACACTTCGTGAGCCGATCTACAATCACCCAAACGGAATTTTTCTTTGATGGCAACAAAGGCAATCCAGACACAAAGTCCATGGTGACTCTCTCCCACTTCCATTCTGGAATTCTCAAAGGTTGCAGCAACCCAGAAGGAACCTCATGTTCAGCCTTCACTCGCTGACACACCATGCACTTACTAACAAACTCGGCCACGTCCTTTTTCAACCCCACCCAGTAGTACTCATCTTTCAAATCACGATACATCTTTGTACTTCCAAGGTGCATAGCAAAAGGGCTTCTATGAGCTTCAGTCAGAATAGTGCGCCTCAACTCAACATCATCCGACACCACTATTCGACTCCCAAAGCACAAAACACCATCATCACTAAATCTGAAATCCGAAGGTCTACCTTCTGCAATGTCCTGAACAAGCGAAACAAAAGAATCATCAAGCAATTGTTTATCTTTGATCAACTGAATCAGAGATGGTTTCACTTGTAATTCTGCAATAAGACCACCATCACGCGATATGCTCAAGCGAGCAAACATCACCCTCAACTCCACAGCCACTTTCCGGCTCAAAGCATCGGCCACAACATTAGCCTTGCCCGGGTGATATTCGATCGTCAAATCATAATCTTTAAGAAACTCTACCCAACGGTGCTGCCTAAGATTCAACTCATTTTGAGACATAAGATACTTCAAGCTCTTGTGATCTGTAAACACAACACACTTCTCACCGTACAGGTAATGCCTCCAAATCTTCAAGGCAAACACCACAGCCGCAAGCTCAAGATCATGAGTAGGGTAGTTGCGCTCATGCACCTTCAACTGCCTAGATGCATAGGCCACTACCTTACCCTCCTGCATCAACACGCTGCCCAAACCAACAATGGACGCATCACTATAGACCACAAACTCCTTACCAGACTCAGGTTGAATCAGAACAGGAGCTTGCGTCAAAGCTTCTTTCAGGTTCTCAAAATCTTGTTGTCTCGCATCAGTCCACACAAAGCGAACATTCTTCTGCAACAACTTGGTCAAAGGTGTTGCTATCTTCGAGAAACCCTCTACAAACCTACGATAATACCCAGCTAGACCAAGGAAACTCCGCACCTCCGTCACTGACTTAGGTACTTTCCAACTCATCACAGCCTCTACCTTGTGCGGATCAACGCAAATACCCTCAGCTGACACAATATATCCAAGGAAGACCACCTCCCTAAGCCAAAACTCACACCTACTCAGCTTGGTATACAACTAATTTTCCAATAACGCTTGCAAAACAATTCTCAAGTGTCTATCATGATCCTCCTCGGTACGCGAATATACAAGGATATCATCGATGAACACCACCACAAACTGATCCAAGAATTCATGGAATACACGATTCATCATGTCCATGAAAGCAGCAGGCACGTTGGTCAAACCAAACGGCATCACCAAGAATTCATAATGTCTGTACCTCATCCGAAAAGCTGTCTTAGGTACGCCCACATCCTTCACCTTCAGCTGATAATACCCCGATCTCAAATCTATCTTAGAAAACACTAAGGCTCCCCGAAACTGATTAAAGAGATCATCAATTCTAGGTAAGGGATACTTGTTCTTGATCGTCAACTTGTTCAGTTGCCGATAATCTATGCACATCTGCATTGTCCCATCATTCTTCTTTACAAACAAGACCGGTGCACCCCAAGGTGACACACTCGGCCGGATGAAACCTCGATCCTACAGCTCCTGCAATTGCGTTTTCAACCCTTTCAGCTCTTTAGGTGCCATGCGATAAGGAGCAATGGACACCAGAGTCGTATCCTTGTACAGCTCGATACCAAACTCAACTTTCCTGTTTGGTGGCAACCCAAGCAATTCTTCCGGAAAGACATCCGGAAAATCGTGAACTGTTCGGATGTCCTGCACATGCATATCCTTGGTGCCAGGATTCATCGAATAGGCAAGGTAAGCTTCGCAACCCAACCTCATCATACGGTTTGCTTCCAAAGCCGAAATCACATTCAACAAGAATTTCACATTCTCGCCCACTACCACTACCTCATAATCATCAGCCAGCTTTAAGGTGACTTGCTTGACATCAAAGTCAACCACTGCCCTATGCTCCGACAACCAATCCATGCCAAGGATTACATCAAATCCGTAGAAAGGTAACTCCATCAAATCCACAAGAAAAATATGTCATTGTACAGATAAAGGGCACCTCTTATACAACTTTCTAGTGACTACAATCTCACCAAAAGAACTAGTCACTTGCATTCCTACTTCAAGCAACTCAATAGGTATATCAAGAAAATGTGCATGCTCACTCAAGATATAAGAATGCGTGGATCCAGAATCAATCAAAGCCATCAAAGATAAAGACTAAAGAACAAAGGTACATGCGATGGCATCAGTATCATTGCGCTCTTCACGCTGAGCGTAAACCCTCGTTGGTCCACCTCCCTCAGGTCGAACGGCTACTACATGAGCAATACCTCGCTGCCCTTTGTCTCTCCTCTGAAAGTTCCCATGACCGCGCCCACGGCCTCTCTGAGGTGCAGCTACTACAGGAGCACGTCCTTGGCCTCCACCAGCTAACAAAGAACACTCCCTCCTCATGTGATCCGCCGAACCACAATTCCAACATGAATTTCCTGTTACCACAATAGGAGCCTGGACCTCTCTAGTCGCCCGAGGACAATCTCGCCTCAAATGGTCCCTCGAACCACATGTCCAACATGTATGCTGCTCAGATCTCATACGACCTCCCTGGGCTTGACCACCTCGACCCGGAGCACCACGCCTCCCCTTAGGCTGATGTCTCCTATCCCGACCTCTTTTGTTCCGTTCACCTTCGGAACTGTACTCAGCTACTCTCTTCCCAGAGCTAGACCAAACACCTCGAGACGACAGTCCCAAGTTCTACTCGATGTCTTTGGCTCGACACACAAGCATATTGAAGTCAGTATAATCTGCAGCCATCATATACGTCTTAACTTCCTATACCAGTCCGTACCGGAAGCGATCACATCGGTGCCTCTCACTAGGTACCAGCTCAAGAGCATACTGGCTCAGGCGTACGAGTTGGACCTCGTACTCAGCCACATAAAGGTTACCTTGAACAAGCGACATAAACACACGTTTCTTTTCGTCCAAGTATCTCACCCCTAGATACTTCCTCCTGAAGGCACCTTTGAAAAACTCCCAATAAACCTCATTAGGTTCCATACCAGCAATGGTAGTCGTCCACCAGCTGTAGGCATCGCCTTGTAACAAAAAAACTGCGCATCCCAGATTGTGCACATCATTACAGCCCATCTGATCCATGATACGGATCGTACTTGCTAACCAGGTTCCATACCAGCAATGGTAGTCGTCCACCAGCTGTAGGCATCGCCTTGTAACAAAAAAACTGCGCATCCCAGCTTGTGCACATCATTACATCCCACCTTTGAAAAACTCCCAATAAACCTCATTAGGTTCCATACCAGCAATGGTAGTCGTCCACCAGCTGTAGGCATCGCCTTGTAACAAAAAAACTGCGCATCCCAGCTTGTGCACATCATTACAGCCCATCTGATCCATGATACGGATCGTACTTGCTAACCAGGCCTCAGACGCCTCAAGAGACATACCATAAAACTCCACAGCTCCTAGGCTCCTCAACCTCTCTAAAGGTAAGCCCGCCTGCCCAGCTGTAGGGGCTTGTACATGCGCTCTGGCAACAGCAGCCTGAAACGCCCCGGTGATCGCCTGAACCAGTGGCGCCAAATCACCCAAACTAGGACCAACATGTCCTTGCTGCACCTGCTCCCCACCTCCAGGTGGTGGCGGATGAGGTAGATTTCCACCAAGAGGGATATCAGCCCCTTGTTCACCCTCCTCAACCACAGGTACTATCGTATTCGACCTCAGTTCTCTTCTTGGACCCATAGTGCTATTTTAAGCAAAGCATAACAACAAAACAAGTCAAACCATTTAGGTCAGCTGCAAGCAAGAATCCAAGTTTACAAAACATTTGATTAGTGTAATAAGGCAATGGGCACCCCAATTTCCCTCAACATAGCATAGCATACATGAAACATCATGCTCAACATGCTTTTCATCATTCAAATTCAGCAGATATCAACATAGCATCATCATCACGCAATCATATCCATTCCACATGCGATTCACATAAATCAAGCATGTCATAAACTTCAAAATTCAACCAATTGCATGCTTTTCATAAAACATACATCAACACATATCAATTTCTCATACCAACATCCCCAATTCTTTCGTAACCTGGCTCTGATACCAAAAAATGTAACCCTCTTAGCCTAGCCTAGACGATTGACCCGAACTACGAAGATTACACGGGAAAACCAGTCAACCCGAAAGTCAACCTTGATTAACGACCCTTTTTTTCTTTTTATCTTTTCTAGATGCTCATTATTAGCCTATATGATTAGCAATTAATTTCAGCGGAAGCGATACAGCGAACGAAACTCAAACATGGATTCAATTGCATAAAAACGTCTTTTAGGGACCAAAATGTAAATTTCCAGAATTATAAAGACTAAACAAGTTTTAATGTTACTGATCCGTAATTAATCATATAACATGCCATCATGTCAAATTTCATCACAAACAGATTATTCGAACTCATTAAATTAAGCAACCAAAACTCAGGGACCAAAATGTAAGAAACAGAAACCTAAAACAGTTCAAATTCAAACTCAACAGTCAGGCGTTTCGAAACGGATGGCCCTGTACTGAAACATTCGTTTCAAAACTTGGTTGACCGTTTCGATACTCGGGTGCGTTCCGAGACCCGTATCGAAACACCACTTTCCAGTAGCAAACCCGTTTCGACACGTCCCTACCCGTTCCGAAACATCTTAGTCATTTCAGGCCTCTGTTCCGAAATAGGCAAGGGCGTTCCGATACGCCTTGCCCTGCAATAGCAGATTTTGCTGTTTTTCACATCTTTTTTTATCCGGAACATCCCCGATACATGCCACGACATGCATACAACATAGATACACACCAATGGTCCTCATTTTGAGGCATTAGCTACGACATGACATCCAACATACAAACATAGATACTAAAGGCATGCTCCCTAGTCCACTAAGCCATAACAAGCTAAAACCAACATTCACATCCAAAATCAAACCATAATGGCCAATTACAACTCAAGAATAAACCACCAAACATGCTCAAAGTAAAGGGAAACATCCTCAACCATTCAAAAGTATAAATCCCACCCATTGCCTCTTATTACACCAAAATAAAGCCACATACTTTGCAAGGTTAAAAGCTTGGATTCCTCTTGCTTACTTGCTGCCTTGAATGCCTAGTTTTCTGCATTGATGAAACAAAAGAGCGTAAGCACAAAGCTTAGTGAGGACCGCTATGCAACATTCATCAATGCATTTCACACCATTGGCAAAACCACCATTTCATATATCATGCCTTTACATAAAATATGCCCATTCAAGAACATCAATGCACTTTCTAAAACATGCTCATATACAACATTAAAATCAGCAAATAAACCTTTTCTCATGCTTTACCAAGCATCTCAAGCATCCTTGCATCATTTACAAGCATCTCATGCTTAACATTAATCTTTTACATTATATTGGCTCGCAAGTGATAATCCATAAACCATTTCAACACAAGATACAATCGGATACGCAGATTACAAGCGTTGTCCCACACGCTTTATACATACTACCAGACTACACAAGGTGGAGATCAATGGCACAATCACAACCCCTCAACACCCGTGATGGAGATTAATGACACAATCACAACCCCTCAACATCACTCATCGGTAGTTGTATAATTCCACTAACGAGAGTACGGGACTCATACACAAGACTCACACACAGAATTAAACCATTCACAGTTGTGGTCTTAACCTCAATCGTTAGGGTACTTGGATGGAGTTTATGTCACTATCACAACCCCTCGACATCCAAGGCGACTTTATTCACAGTGCACACAATCCTATAGTCGGCTAACTATATCCGATTAACACAACCAAAAACCATTTACATCACTTGCCAATATAATCATTTAACCACATTAATTCACTGTTTTACAAGCATAAACACAATGCCATTTCCACAAGCATAACATGCTTACATCATATGCATTCAACACATGAAAACCAAGGATCACTTACCTAGTGCATCCTTAACATAATGGCATTAAAATCCAGCAACATTCATGCTTAAAACATGCTTTAAAACAGTAAACAAATCCACACTTAACTCAAGTTCATTTTCATCAAACATATCACATTTCCAAGAGAGGGATTTCCGAATCACTTACTCTTGAGCTTAACTAAGTGTGTCAAACTTACACTAAGCTCCCAAGACCACGCTAAAAGCGTTACAAAGAAGGAAATTGCATTTCCACTCACCGATACGCAAAGCCTTGCTCGCCGACACGAAAATTACTCTTTTGGAGCCTCCAACAACACCTCGTTTGCTTCCGGATCAAGATCCTCTATTTTCACATCATCAAAACAGAGATTTAAATGCATTAAAATGCATTCCAACACCAGCAACAATTCAAAAACTCGTTGCTTACCCAAACTACACCAAATTACCCATCCAAAACAACCGAAAACTCAATCGATTGCTTCCTAAACCAAGCCCAGCCAACATACATCACTTCCAACCCATAATAAACACCAAAACACATCTAACAAACAACCTAACCCAACCTTATACCTCCAACAATCAAGATTCCACCATTTCACCTCAAAAACTCACTTAAAACAACCAAGAAACTCAAGGATTTTGGGATCTATGTTATCAACACTTCATTTTAACATATTAATCAACTTAGAACTCAATTAAAATCAACACAAAACAGAGCTTAACTCATCAAGTCTGAAAATTAAGATTTCAATCACAATTTCACAAGATTTTAATCTCCAATCAACACTATAATGAAAACTCAACCAAAAATAGTATTTAGAAGCCAAATATCTTGGGAATTTGAATAAAGAACTTTGATTAGAGGTTGAGAACAGGATTTACCTCCAATCCTTGCTTCCCTCAATGAATGACAAGTTTTCCTTAGCAAAATCTTGAAGAACTAGGAAAGATTTCTTGAAAATGATTTAGGAAATGTTGAGAGAGTTTTTGGGAGAAAGAATTCTGGAGAAAGATGAGTGAATTAGTGTTTGGCTGAAAATGAGAAAGAGTTGGTAGTTACGTAATTGAAAATCTCACATTAACTACCTTTTAATTAATTAATATAAATCCAATTAAAGTCATTTAATTAAAAACCTTTTAAAACACATGTCATATTGAGGAAAGGTTAAATCGACTTAAAGCCCCTAAAGATTCTAAGATTTTGGGCTCAACATTAAAAATCACATTTTCCCCATTTTTGAAACTTTACAATTTAGTCACTACTCAAAATGTCCCATTTCCAAAATCCGTTTTGTAAAATTGACTTGACCAACCTCTTAAACATATTTTTAGAGGATTTTAGCAATTTTTACCACATTTTTATCCTATCTCGATCGTTGATTTCCTTAAATCACCTTACGCGATTCGAACCGTTCGCGACCGGTCCGATCCGATGTCTAAAACATATAGGCCCAAAACCAGGGCGTTACAGAAATCAATGAAGTTGAGGATGAAATAAAATGTAAAATCCCTGAAGAATTACTGAGGTTGGTAGAAAAGGAAGACAATCAGATATTGCCTCATAAGGAAGAGTTAGAGATTCTCAATCTGGGAACAGAAGAGACCAGAAGAGAAGTAAAGATAGGGGCGTCATTTTCGTCTAAGAAGAAGTAGAAATTAATTGATCTGCTACGCGAGTTCAAAGATATCTTTGCCTGGTCCTTTCAAGACATGCCAGGACTAAATACTAACATAGTGGTACACAAATTGCCCATTAGACCTGAATGCAAACCGGTTCAACAGAAGCTTAGAAGATTGAGACTGGAAATGATAATAAAGATAAAAGAAGAGGTACATAAACAGATCGATGTTGGTTTTCTTGCGTTATCCCAATATCCAGAGTGGGTGGCTAATATAGTCCTTGTACCAAAGATGGATGAGAAGGTACAAATGTGTGTCGACTACAGAGACCTGAATAGGGCCAGTCCAAAAGATAATTTTCCTTTGCCGCACATAGATATTTTGGTTGACAATACGTCAGGGCATTCCTGGTTTTCCTTCATGGATGGCTTCTCGGGATACAATCAGATAAAGATGAGTCCATAAGATATGATTAAGACAACCTTCATAACCTTATGAGGCACATACTGCTACAAGGTAGTACCTTTCAGACTAAAGAATGCTGGGGCAACCTACCAACGGCTGATGGTAACTTTATTTCATGACATGATGCATAAAGAAGTTGAAGTTTATGTAGATGAAATGGTCGCTAAATCCCATACCGAGGAAGAGCACATCCAAAATCTGAGGAAGTTGTTCTTGAGATTGAGAAAATACCAATTGAAGCTCAACCCTAATAAATGCACCTTTGAAGTAACATCCGGAAAACTTCTTGGGTTCGTTGTTAGTAGAAGAAGAATTGAGATAGATCCAGATAAGGTGAAAGCTATTCAGAACCTGCCACCACCCAGTTCACAAAAAGAAGTTCGTGGATTCCTTGGCAGATTGAACTATGTTTCTCGGTTCATCTCTCAATTGACTGATAAATGTGATCTAATCTTCAAGATGTTCCAAGAGGCATTTGACAAGATCAAAAAGAATTTGACCAATGCTCCCATATTAGTAGCACCAGTTCCCAATAGACCACTGATCATTTACTTGACGGTCTACAAGAATTCAATGGGATGTGTGCTGGGGCAACACGATGATACATGAAAGAAAGAAAGAGCCATTTATTACCTGAGCAAAAAGTTTACTGAATGTGAAGTGCGGTACCCGCCCATCAAAAAGTTATGTTGTGATTTGGTCTGGGTAACCCGTAGGCTCAGATAATACATGTTATATCATACTACATGGTTGATCTCTCGTCTTGATCCATTGAAATTTATGATGGAAATACCAGCATTAACCGGAAGATTGGCACGTTGGCAAATGTTATTATCAGAGTTTGACATTGTGTATGTAAGTCAAAAAGCAATAAAAGGAAGTGCCATAGCAGATTTCTTAGCCAGTTGTGCGATTGAGGATTACGAGCCCCTAAATTTTGATTTCCCAGATGAAGATGTGATGAATGTCTCCACGACAGAAATTGGAATTCCAGATAGAGAAACTTGGAAGCTATATTTCGATGGAGCAGCTAATGCTCTTGGACGAGGAATTGGAGCAGTATTAATTTCCCCAGATAATGTACATTACCCGTTCACAAGTAGGTTAGAATTTCTTTGTACCAATAATATGACAGAATATGAAGCTTGTGTTATGGGCCTACGAGCTGCTATCAAAAGAAAAATAGAAGTCTTGAAAGTATATGGGGATTCAGCGTTGGTGATTTACCAACTTCGTGGAGAATGTGAAACAAAGGATGTAAAACTAATTGAGTACCGAAAATTGATCCTGGAACTAATAAAAGAGTTTGAAGAAATAACCTTTATATACATCCCCCAGAGAGGATAACCAAATGACGAATGCCTTAGCTACACTGGATTCGGTATTCTTAGCAAACAAATCGGAAGACATGGTGCCTATCTGTATGCAGAGTTATGAAACCTATGCTCACTGTTACAGTATAGAAGAAGAAATAGATCAGCATCCTTGGTACCATGACATTTTGCAATATCTAAAGTATCAGACTTATCCCCTGGGGGCAAATGACAATGAAAAAAGAACTATCAAAAGAATGGCTTCAAGATATGTACTCGACGGAGAAATTCTATATAAAAGGAGTAGAGATCATATTCTACTAAGATGTGTTGATGTCAATGAAGCGAAGAATATCATGACAGAAGTACATGATGGGATATGTGGTACACATACAAATGGGCTCTCAATAGCCAAGCAAATTATGAGATATGGCTATTATTGGACAACCATGGAAGGAGATTGCATTGAATATGCCAAGATGTGCCATAAGTGTTAGATATATGCTGACGAGTTTAATTCTCCACCAGCACCTCTTCATACAATGAATTCACCATGGCCCTTTGCCGCTTGGGGCATGGATGTCATTGGGCAAATTCATCCTAAAGCTTCAAATGGGTAGAAGCAACCTCTTATGCCAACATCACAAGAACCACAGTCAATAAGTTCCCGAAGAAGGAAATAATTTGTCGATATGGGTTACCAGAAAGAATCGTCACTGATAATGCCACAAACTTCAACAATAAAGTGATAATGGAAGTGTGTGAACAATTCAAGATCATTCACCACAATTCGGTAACCTATCGTCCTAAGATGAATGGGGCAGTGGAAACGACGAACAAGAACATAAAGAAGATCATATCAAAGACAACAAAAACTTACAAAGACTGGCATGAGAAGCTACCGTTTGCCTTATTTGCATATCGGACCGCAATACGGACTTCAACTGGGGCAACACCTTATTCCCTGGTCTATGGGATAGAGGCGGTACTTCCCATTGAAGATGAAATTCCGTCACTTCGTGTGTTGTGCGAAGTAAAGCTGGATGACGCGGAATGGCTGCAGGCTCGGTTTGACCAGTTAAATCTCATTGAAGAAAGGAGGTTGAAAGCAATTTGACATAGCCAAATGTACCAAAAAAGGATAATACGAGTATATGCCAAAAAGGTGCACCCGAGAGAATTTCGAGAGGGGGATCTTGTGTTAAAGAAGGTCCTACAAATACATCAAGATGATCGCGGGAAATGGATGCCTAACTGGGATGGGCCTTATGTTGTCAAGAGAGCTTTCTCTGGAGGAGCACTAATACTGACTGAAATGGATGGTAAAGAGTTACACAAACTAGTGAACTCGGATTCAGTCAAGAAGTATTATGTCTGAAGAATTCAAAAAGAGATTAAAAAAGCAGAGTGAAAACCCGAAAGGGCGCTTTTGCAAAAAAATGAAATATCCATGGTGAATACCCAAAAAGGGCGCCTCAGATATAAAAAAAAAAGAAAAAGAAAATAAAATAAAGGGGGTTCAAGATGAAAACCTACAAAGGGCGTCTTAAAACCAAAAGAGGATCTAAGTTGAAAACCTATCAAGGCAACTCAGATGGATGAAGTTAGGAATATGATAATCAGGACCTCTCGGACGCCTGGTATTTTAGAAGGGATTTCACATTTGAAAGCATTCCAGCAACATTTGAGGATCGTCGGACATGAGTGCAAGCTCAACCCTACTTCTAGTCGATGGGGTGGTTGTATCCTTCATGCTTTGGATGCCCGAAGATCTGATTTTGTTTCTTGATTTTATTGTTTTCCATGACTATTTCAAACTCTGTTGTATTCTGATTTATAAGCTTCAATAAAATTCATTAATTCACTTCCGAGCATTCTTTTTCTTCCAAAGCATCTTAAAATGGTTGATATAATGAAAAACAGATGATTTCCTAGTATTACTATGTTTTAAAGTGCAGGTGAACCTTGTCACTCTGGGTATTGAAGAAAAGTGTACGGGATAAGGCAATGCGAAATTAAAGGTCGGCCACAAATGCGACAATAAAGTCTGTCACCCGAAGAACAATGATTTTTATCTCTGTACCTATGATGAGATGATCAGAACCACAAGACCAATACATTACAATGCTCCTGAGTCAACATCTTGGTTAAAGCAGTTCATGAGGACCAAAGATAGAGAAGAATGTTTGCAGCTCTATGATTTATTGGTTACCGACATCTCGTAAAGGCTCTTGGGTTCAGCAAAATTTCACATTGAAAGATTGAGTATTATTGACCAAAGCAATATGTGACTGGTCAAAACAAGATTTCATTGGCCATACCACATTTTCCCTGTTTTATATCAAAAAATCAACAAGAAAAAAGAAAAAAAGAAAAAAAGAAAAAAAAAAGAAAAGAAAAAATGGAGGTGAAAACCTGAAAAAGCGCCTTTCGGAAAAAAGAAAAAAAGAGAAAAAAAGAGAAGAAAAAAACAATGTGACAACCCGAAAGGGCGCTTTGAGAAAGGTAACCTAAAGTGAAAACCCAAAAGAGCACTTTAGAGCAAAGGGCCAGAAACGCAGAAAGGAGGTTGCGATGACCAGTCCTGATGTGGGATGAGAATCAGACAAGAAGTATCTAAGAAGGGACCTAAAAAGCAAAGGCTGATTGATAGATCTCAATAAACCATGCTTCATGCATCATATAGGACGTTAGGATCATGTTAACTTGCAGATTTCATTTGTTTTGATAGGAAAAGGATCAAGAAGGATTCATAATGAGAAGAGTCCGCCCAGCGAAGAAGGATTCATAATGAGAAGAGTCCGCCCAACGAAGAAGGATTCATAATGAGAAGAGTCCGCCCAGCGAAGAAGGATTCATAATGAGAAGAGTCCGCCCAGCGAAGAAGGATTCATAATGAGAAGAGCCCGCACAACGAAGAAGGATTCATAATGAGAAGAGTCTGCCCAGCAAAGAAGGATTTATAATGAGAATAGTACGCCCAACAAAAGATAGAACTCCTAATGAGAAGAGTCCGTCGTTTGAAGAATGGGGAGGTTCTTAATGAGAAGAGCTTGCTTGTTCGGTGTCGTCACAGAAATGTGGATCAGCAAAAGAGTGAGGAATGGAGAATTTCATAATAAGAAGAAAAACTTTAGACCTCAGAAGATGAAGAGCTCCAGGGAGCAATACCAGATTATGGAAGATTGAAGAATTTCTTAATACGAAGAACAACTTCAAGCTTCGATGGACAGATAATTCGGACAAAATCTGTGCCTTTTCAGTCTTTGCCCTATTCATGTTCTACAGCAATGAGCAAAGAGGGGCAGCTGTAGAAACCGTATTTTGTCCGGGTATACATATATATAATAAGATAATGAATAAATAAAATGAATAATAAAATCAGCCCATAAACAAAAAAGATTGCAATGTCGATTATTAAAATGTCTCTTCATTACAAAAAAGAGTCCAAATTGTTTACAAAGCCCAAACCAAATATTGAGACCCATTACAACTGTTTACAACCCATTAACAGCTATCTCAGCCCAAACAAACACAAAAGCTCGTGTGTGTTTCTTTTTCCCACCTAAACTAGTCCACGTGGCGAGCTTCTATTAGCCGGTTTCCTATTCACGAGGATTGTTCCCTAGCTGGGGACAGCTTATCATCGCCAGCGAGGAGAGCTGATGTCACCACCTAGTCAGTTATAAATACCTGCAAAAAAGAGAAAAAGGCAGCAATAATTGATGCAATAATTAGAGCATTATTTTAAGAGAAGTTAGAGAGACTTACCAGAAAAGAAAGGGACGCCCGGAGAAGACGAACCAGCTCACTGAACGTGGTCGAAAGCTCGTCGGAGTTGCAGAATCACCAAACTGAGGTAATCTCAACCTCTAAACTCCTCATTTGCTTACTAAACCTAATCGAAAATGCAACCAGAGTTAAAAATCCCTAAAAAAACAGTGTCTTAAATTGTCAAAAACCTAGATCTCAAAACCTAAATCATTTCCTAAGTCCTTTTTCTTAAATCTAAAATCAGATCCACAAGCAAATAATACAACCTAGATCTAAACAAAAATTAAAATCAGATCTAAAGATAATAGACAATTTAAGGTTCGAATAAAAAGTAAAATAAATAAAAAATAATAATAAGAGAGATATGAGGAACTTATCTCGTTGTCACTGTTGTCGTGAGTGCTGCCGGAGTGGAGATCTTAGCATTAGGACTTCAGTCGTAGTCCAAAATCGTAGTTGCGAGGCTACTAGTTTGGGTAGATAGTTTAGGAAAGCGAGAAGGGGGTCGTTTCTGATGAAACATGGACTAGATCTAGGTTTAGTATGAAAAATTAAGAGTTTTGGGTAGATTTAGGGTTCTGGCGACAGTAGAGACGGTGGCTGAAATTGCAGATGGCGGCCAGAAAGTTCAGGGTTGGTCGAAGAAGATGACCGGAGAAGTTTGGTCGTCGGAGAAAGGTTGAAGAAGATCAGAGTTTGGTCGGAGGGTGATCAGAAAGTTCAGAAAGGTCGGAGAGGATGACCGGAAGGATTTCGGTCATCAGAAAGAGGAAGATGATGACTGGAGACCGGTATCATCCCGACGGTCGGAAAAACATATCGGAAGGGTTTTGAGTAAAGGTTAAAGATCAAAGTGGGAGTTTTGGAAAAGATTTCGAAGTGTTCTAGGAAAATTTTGGTGTTTGATCTTTGGAAACAGGTTTTGGGAAGGATTTAGGGTTTGTGAGGATCAAACTCAAGAAAATGGATGAACATAGCAAGAACAGAGAGGAAAAATGAGGTTTTGATCGAAAATGGTTGGATGTTTTCGGGGTTTTAGTGTTTAGGTTCAGAGAGTTTAGAGAGAGAGAAGAATGAGGAGAGAGATAGATAGAGAAGGGTGCGAATGGCCGTTCCAACTCAGAAATGGTCCATTTATACCAAGTTGGGAACGGTGTCATTTTGGTGAGCCGAGTCGCGACAGGATCCGCGCGTTTTTGCGTGGGTACGAATACGGGTCTGTGACTTGGTCGAGCAAAAAGGATTGGGTTTGGGCCTGGGTCAAACGGGTCAATTGTTTTGGGCTTTGGTTTAATGGGTATGGGCTTCTTTTTTAAGAAATTTAGGTTTGGGCTCCCTAATTCATTTTTCTTTACAATTTAGTCATTGTTTCCTTGTAATTAGACCCCTTAATTCTAGATTAATTCAATTCAGTCCATTTTCAATATTAATTGTCTTATTTGATTGCTTCTATTTAATTGTTTAAATTAAATTTTATGCTTGCATGTTTTAAATACCATGTAATATATTGTTTAAAGATTTAAAATCACATGTTTAAAATATGACTAGAGCCTTAGTGTAGTTTACTTAATCATAATTAAATAAGAGAGATCATTGTAGCAAATAGATGAATATTTGAAACAATATTAGAATATTCAATATTGGTTAGTGTCACAACGAAGAGTGATGTTAACCAATGAATGTTCCGATGAAAGTTTCAATGTTTCATTTTAACTTAGAAAATGGAAATGGTTTACAATTAGATTAATTAAAAATTAAAATAGGACTAATGATTAGAGTCACTTTAATTAGGAATATTATTACTTTTGGGCCCATTAAAGATAGTGTCCAATATTATTTTGGACGTTATCTTCTATGTCCAAAAATTAATAATATTCATAGATTTTTAATTAAATTAATTAATGGAGCCTAATTATGGTTTACTTAAAAATGACAAGACAATAATTGGCCATGCATTAAACCTTTTGTGTTGAGGTACATTTTGAATATAAATTGAAGTGTCATAATGTAACTGGACGTTTCATAATTATATTCATCCAAAACGTTACATGAACCTTCAAGGGTCACACCCTATGATTGAAACGAACAAATATCGACTAGATAACATGTATACAAACTTGTTGTACACGTAATAATTATAAAAATGAAATTATTATAATTATAGATAATCTCGTTTATATATATTTTAACTAGATAATTATTTTAATTATCTAATACTATTAAAATATATATATATATATATCCCTAAAGAAACCTAATTAAAGTAGAATCAGATTCTACATATTTAATAGTATTTGGTTAAATATATTGTATATTTAATAAATTCGAATTAAAGTAAAATCAGATTCTACATTTTTAATTATATTCAGATAAATACATTGTATATTTAATGAATCTGAATTTAATTAGAATTAGGTTTTTGAATGTTATATAAAGGCATAAGGTCTAGCAGCCAAATTATGCTTTTTTGGAAAACCTATCTAACATCTAGAGAAGAGAAAATATTGTTTGTTTCATTCGGGTGGACTGCGTAGAGGTCGGAACGCTATTGTGACGACTCAGATTCGATTTGGTTTATCCTAACTCCCTAATGATATCAAGATACCAGATTTATTAAGGTAATATTTCATCCCAATTCACCTCGAATCCGTCCTTTGTACATGGATCACTGGCGGAAATCGCCGGATAATTTTTCGCTGCGCCATGGGGTGTACCGACATTTCCCAATAGTGGTATCAGAGCCACTTGTATGATACGAATTCGGACTTAAATACTTCGATGATGCTTTTGTATGAGATTCATGTTATTAGATTAGGGTTTATTTGATTTTTTACGAATATATGATATTTTCACGCATTAGATCGTTTTACGCCTAATCTGAATAAATTAAATTGATTGTTCCAAGTGATTAAAGAGTTAGTCACAGATATGTTAAGGTTTTCGGATGTTAAGCGTTAACATATATGGGTGATAATTATATTTAGATTAATGGCTAGTCTATAGATAACGTGCGGAGAAAGTAACAAAGAGTTGTTCAAGTAAAAACCTCGTGGATTTTGAAATCCTGAAAAAGCGATAATATTGACAAAAGTTATCAAATTGTGAGGTTTTTACACATCAATTTAGTTGATGATCTTTAAAAAATTTCCCTACCGCGGACCAGTCAACGGTACCCCCGTCGGCCGCTGCAGGGCAATCGAACCCCCGCAAGGGGCGGCCTTGACCCCTACGTAGGGACAATCTATCAAGACCTCAATAATAAACCGAGTCGATGTTATGTTTGATATGCACGGTGTTTGAAATGCATGGTTATAGCCCATTTATTTTGGTTTTATATAAATACGGCATGCGTGTCGTGTCTTTCTTTCTTCTATTGTAATTCTCTTCTTATCTTACTCCCTCGTATGTAAAACGAGTTTCTGAAAAATTGTAATATTTGAGCAGAAAGCGTGGATCAAAGGAGCAGAATGATGGGCCGATCAAAGGTGGATTAGATGCTTGAGAAGCAAGTTCTATCTTTAGTATTTTGGTTCTCCCATGGGCTTGGGATGGGCCACATTAGTTTTAAGGGCTATAACCATTGCATTTATATTTATTGCTTTACATGTATGTGATACAATTTATGTTTTTAGTATGATGGTAATTGATTGGATCATGATAGAATGGTGAGAATAATATAACAAAAACCCCTCCATATTTAATTAAAATTAGTCACCCAATATTAGCCCTCGTTAAAACATCGATCGGTACTATGTAGGCTTTGACAAAGCAAAATACTTAGATCTATCTTGGTTAAACTCAATGAATAAGCAAGTGATATTCACTGGTTGTAATATTGGTTAAACTAGGTTGTTCTAATGATATTAGAAACCTAAAGACTAATGATTTGGATAATCATGAGATGATTAGGAACAATAGTTGTTCACCAAATATAGGAATTGCATGAGATGTAATTAGCAAGTGTTGCTTATCTAAATAATTGAATTCTAGGAGTAAAGCCAAAGCTGACCTAGAATGAAATGAAATATGGATCCTTACCCACTAGAAATACTTTTAGTAAGTTTTTCAATTTTGAGGGTTTTTAATAGTGGGAATGTAATTTCTTTATAAACATGATAAAAGGTACTTATAAATCATATTTTATCATTGTAGATTTTATGACAAACTCAAACACATTATCATTGTGATTTGTCCTTGAGAAGGACAAATTGAATGGCTTGAACTTCCTTGATTGGTTTCGTAACTTAAAGATTGTCCTTAAGCAAGAACAGAAACTGCAAATCATTGAAGAACATGTCCCTAAAAAGCCAGTGGATGATGCCTCCAAAGATGAAAGGGAAGCCTTTGAGAAATACACAAATGACATGGTAGATTTCGGATGCTTGATGCTTGCGACCATGACCCCTGAGCTTTAGAAGCAACATGAGAACTTGTTTCCCTATGAGATGGTTAAAAATCTCAAAGAATTATATGAGGGGCGTGCTCGTCAAGAGAGGTATGAGACCTCTAAGGATTTGTTTCGATGCATAATGTTAGATGGAACTCCAGTGGGAACTCATGTTCTCAAAATGACAGGGTATATTCAGACCCTTAAAAAATTGGACTTCCCTCTAAGTGTTGAATTGGCTACTGATGTTATCTTGCAATCGTTACCGGATAGTTTTATCAGTTTGTTCTTAATTTCAATATGAATGAAATTAACAAATCATTGCTCCAGTTGCTTGGTCTGTTAAGAACAGTAGAGAACAACATGAAAAAGGTTGGTTGCAAACCTATTATGATGGTCTGAAAGGATAACAGAAAAGGAAATCCCAACACCAAGGCAAAGTCAAAGCCCAACAAAGGAAATGTTGCATGGAAACCCAAAGGAGTAGGTGTAAAAGAAAGAAAGTGTTTCCATTGCAACAATGCTGGACATTGGAAGAGAAACTGCCCTGTCTATCTTGAGGACATCAAGAAGGCAAGAGAAAATGGACAGTTCGGATTAGGTATTTATGTTATTGATATTAATATATCAACATCTACTTATTGGGTATTTGTTGGGATTTATATGCTCAATTTCCTTCAATTGTTCTTGCTCGCCAAGTGTGGAGAAGTTGAAAATTTGGGTGTTTTTGTGGGAATAGAAAGATAGGCAATTGACACAAGGATTTATAGTGGTTCAACCTTCCAACCAAGGTCTACATCCACTACTTTAGCTTCCCACTAAGGATTTCAACAAATTCACTCTAGAATTTTGTCCCCTTTTCTCAGCTTAGGAGGAAACCGTTACAACAATTAAGCTAACTACCCTTAGCTTAATCAAACACTCTCTTACCAAAGAAATTCTTAAGCAAACTTGAAATCCCTCTAATAGGTATTTGTTTGCACTATAAAGCTCTCACCCAAAACCTAAACACTTGAGCAAATTTAACAATATTTAGCTCACTAGTGTTGTCTATACAAGAAATGGACAATTTAAGCTCTAAGACAATTTCTTGATCATAGTGTTGTTGAAAATTGAAGCATTAGTCTTCTCTTGATGCTTGGAGGTCCCTTTTATACTCCTAATTGAGTTTGTAGCCGTTGAGGACCGTTGGGGTTGTTTTGGAGCCGTTGGGGACTTTATTTCCCACTATAAATGCTGTTTTGCAGATGTTCGTCTCGAAACACTTAACCCTGTTTCGGAACTCCCTTCTTCAGAACTAGCCGATGAAGTCTGATGTAGCAAGCTGTATCAAAACTCCTATGGCCGTTTCGCAACCTTTCTAGCCGTATCGAAACAGTTACAACCCATTTCGGTACGAATGACAGTTAGGATGCAAATTAAATTACCGTTGGGAAAATATTCGTTGGGGATTTGACCGTTGGGGGAATAGTTGTATCAAAACGGTGAAGCCCATATCGAAACGCTGTGTAAAACCCTCACCCAAATTAAAGCCTATTTTGAAACAGACAAGGTTGTATCGAAACGTTTTGTCTCTGTGAATGGTCGTTTCGAAACGCCTAAGGGTGTTTCGAAACACCTGGGTGGTTTTATGAAGTTTGGCTTTAGAAAACACTTCAAAACCTCTTTAAACAATCCTCAAACATATTTTTAAGTTGTTTAGACTTAAAGGCACTTTTGAAATCTTTTTAATTTAGTCCAAAACTATTTTTCAATTATTATATCAAAACATTAGTTCTTCAATCTTCCCCTTTTTGATATAATAAAACCAACTTGAAAAATTGTTTGGGATTCTCCCCCTTCAAGTTTAAAAATTTGAATAAGAGATGAAAATTGAAAAGTAAATAAAGCTCCCCCTTATTCATTTGAAAATGCAATTTTTCAAACCAAACTCTCCCCCTTTTTGTTATATAAAAAAGACTTCAAATAACTTTAAGCTCAAAATAACTTGGGAGGTAACAAAAATGACACAAAAAGAATTCTGGTTTTAAAATGGCTCCCCTTACTCAAAGCATCATCAAGGAAATGTTAGTCCAACACATGATAATCTAGTTGAATTAAAAGAGAATAAATCAAATTAAACAAATAAAAAACAACTAGATTTTACCACACTTGAACTCAAGGGAGGATGTGAAGCCTTCCTTCTTCAAGTGTTCTTCCTTGTGTGCATGGAGCTCCCCCTCAATATTTGACTTGTTGATCAATCTTCATCACACCTATCATAAGACAATCAAGTAATTTTTGGTATCAAAATTGCTTTGGATCCATAGACGTTAGTAGCACATAGTTTAGTCCCCTTAGGAATCCATTTTTCAATTTCATCCTTTTTAGTTGAAGTGATTAGTTCTTTTGGAACCCAAACACTTTTAAAAACTTTGTCATTTACAAATCTAGGGGCACTAGATTGTCTTACATAAAAATTTGATTTTCCAAATTATTTTTCTTTTCAAGCTCTTTGGAAATCAAATCTTTTTCTTTTTGAATTTTATGAAGAAAATTTTGCAAATCAAAACATTTTTGTTCAAACTCATTGAGTTTTTGCTTCAAGTTCAATTTTGGTTTTAGAAATCAAATCATTTTGATTTTTCAAATTTGAAACAATTTTCTTATTTTTCAAAATGTGATTTTTAAATTCTAAAACCAAATCGTCATAGGCATCTTGTAATTCATCAAAAGAGTATGAACATGAAGTAGATGAATTAGAAGTTACCCTTGAATCTTCTTCGATGGCCATAAGGCAAAGGTTGGCTTGTTTATCGTCGGTGGAGTCTTCATCACTCCAAATAGACATATATGTCTTCTTTTTATGGCTTGAAGTGCTTACCCTCTTCTTCTTCATAGATTCACGTTCTAGTTCTTTCATAGCTTTCTTCATGAACGAGGCACACTTCTTGAAGAGATGAACTATCTTTTCTTCTTCATCCTCCTCCTCACTTGTATCAACATGGTTGCACTTGGAGGTTTTGAGAGCTATGGCATTTGCGTGGATGCCTAGCTCCATGATCTTCTTCTTCCCCATCTTTCTTATCTCTTCCTTCTTCTTCTCCTCTTCTTTATCCTTCTTCATGATTTGGTGAGTGAGAAGTGACCCCATGAGTTCAACAAGCTTCAAGGTCTTCAAATTCTTAGCATCGATGATGACGGTCCTATTTGAGTCCCATGACTCAGGAAGAGAATAGATAAGCTTTCGGATAAGCTTTTCTTCCGGAATGGCTTCTCCATAACCCTTGAGTCCATTGGTGATGGTAGAGAATTGATGGAACATTTTCTCAATGTCCTCTTTCGGATCCATTTTGAAGTTTTCATACTTTAGGTTGAGAAGGCCAATCTTGGTCTCCTTTACTTCATTTGTCCCCTCGTATGTAATTTCGAGCTTGTCCCAAACTTCCTTGGCACTCTCGCAAGAAGACATCTTCTCGTAGATATTGAAGCTAAGTGCACAAAAGATGAAGTGCAAAGCCTTACAATTTAGCTCCATCTTCTTGCGGTCGTCGGCACTCTACTCCGCCTTGCTTCCTTGTGGTACGAACGAGCCATCTTCAATGATATCCCAAAGCTTGTAGTCTTTGGATTTGACAAAGAACCTCATCCTCGTCTTCCAATAAGCATAATTTGTCCCGTCGAAGAAGGGTGGCTTGTCGATGGATTGCGCCATTGAGCCGGTTGTTTGAAATGTTGATCGAGCTCACCGGATCACCTCAATAGGATGTTAATCATCTTCAATTGAGCCAAGCTCTGATACCAATTGTTGGGATTTATATGCTCGATTTCCTTCAACCGTTCTTGCTCGCCAAGTGTGGAGAAGTTGAAAATTTGGGTGTTTTTGTGGAATAGAAAGATAGGCAATTGACACAAGGATTTATAGTGGTTCAACCTTCCAACCAAGGTCTACATCCACTACCTTAGCTTCTCACTAAGGATTTCAACAAATTCACTCTAGAATTTTGTCCTCTTTTCTCGGCTTAGGAGGAAATCGTTACAACGATTAAGCTAACTACCCTTACCTTAATCAAATACTCTCTTACAAGAGAAATTATTAACCAAACTTGAAATCCCTCTAATAGGTATTTTTTTGCACTATAAAACTCTCACCCAAAACCTAAACACTTGAGCAAATTTAACAATATTTAGCTCACTAGTGTTTTCTATACAAGAAATGGACAATTTAAGCTCTAAGACAATTTCTTGATCATAATGTTGTTGACAATTGAAGAATTAGTCTTCTCTTGATGCTTAGAGGTCCCTTTTATACTCCTAATTGAGTTTGTAGCCGTTGAGGACCGTTGGGGTTGTTTTGGAGCTGTTGGAGACTTTATTTCCCACCATAAATGATGTTCTGCAGACGTCCGTTTCGAAACATTCGACCCCGTTTCAGAACGCTCTTCTTCAGAACTAGCCGTTGAAGTCTGATGCAGCAGGCAATATCGAAACGCCTATAGCCGTTTCGAAACCCTTCTAGCCGTATCGAAACAGTTACAACCCATTTCGATACGAATAACAGTTAGGCTGCAAATTAAATTACCGTTGGGAAAATAGCCGTTGGGGATTTGACCGTTGGGGAAATAGTCGTATCGAAACGGTGAAGCCCGTATCGAAATGCTGTGTAAAACCCTCACCCAAATTAAAGCCTGTTTTGAAACAGACAAGGTTGTATCGAAACGTTTTGTCTTTGTGAATGGTCGTTTCGAAACGCCTAAGGGTGTTTCGAAACACCTGGGTGGTTTTGTAAAGTTTGGCTTTAGAAAACACATCAAAACCTCTTTAAACAATCCTCAAACATATTTTAAGTCGTTTGGACTTAAAGGTACTTTTGAAATCTTTTCAATTTAGTCCAAAACTATTTTTCAATTATTATATCAAAACATTAGTTCTTCAGTATTAGATATCGGTTGTGGTTCACACATTTGTACTTATGTACAGGGACTAAAAAGGAGTAGAAAATTGGCAAAAGGAGATGTAGACCTACGAGTGGGAAATGGAGCAAGAGTTGCTGCATTAGCTATAGGAACTTATACTTTGTCATTACCTAGTGGACATGTTTTAGATTTTGAGGATTGTTATTCCGTACCTAGTTTGACTAAAAACATTATTTCAATTTCTTGTTTGGACAAGATTGGTTTTGATATTATTATTAAGAATAATATTTTTTCTTTTTCCCTCAATAATGTTTTTATGGTACGGCTCAATTAATCAATGGTCTCTATATCTTAGTTCAAGATAATTCCATATATAACATAAATACGAAAAGAACAAAAACAAATGACTCTAATCAAATTTATCTCTGCGTTGTCGCTTGGGTCATATAAGTAAGAAACGCATATCAAAACTTCATAAAGATGGATTTTTGGATGCTTTTGTTTTCGAACAATTTGATATATGTGAACCTTGCTTAATGCGAAAAATGACCAAGTCACTGTTTGACGGTTAAAACGAATAAGCAATTGATTTATTAGGTCTAATACATAGTGATGTATGTGGACCGATGAATACACAAGCCAGAGGAGGGTTTCAATACTTTATTATTTTCACTGGCGACTTCAGTAGATATGAGTACGTTTACCTAATGCATCATAAATCTGAAGCCCTTGAAAAGTTCAAGGAATTTACGAATGAAGTACAAAACTAGTTAGGAAAGAGTATCAAAGCTCTTCGATCAGATCGAGGAGGAGAATACTTAAGCCTAGAGTTTGATGAACTTCTTAAAGGATGTGAGATTGTCTCACAACTTACACCTCCAGGTACTCCACAACACAATGGAGTCTTTGAAAGGAAAAATCAAACATTGTTAGACATGGTTTGGTCAACGATAAGTCATGCTGATTTTCCAACTTTTTGGGGGGGACATGCATTAGAAACAACTGCTTTCACACTAAATCGTGTTCTATCTAAATTGGTTCAAAAGACACCATATGAGATGTGGACTGGGAAGCATCCTAGAATGTCTTTTATGAAAATTTGGGGATGTGAAGTTTATGTTAAACATCAGATGTCTAAAAAACTCGAACCCAAATCTCATAAATGTAATTTTGTAGGGTGTCCTAAAGAAACTAAAGGATATTATTTCTTCAATCCATCTGAGAACAAAGTGTTTGTTGCTCGAACAGGAGTCTTCCGCGAAAGAGAATTTGTTCTCGAAAAGGGAAGTGGGAGAAATATTGAACTTGAAGAAATTCAAAGTCAACCACAGACCACTGAACCAGAGATTGAACAACCACTAGTTCCACAAATAGTTGAGGAACATCCAACCGTTCTTGAAACACAACCACTGCGGAGATCTATGAGAGAACGCAATGCGGTGAGAGATATGGATTTCTTGTCACATTGCATGGAGACGTTCTCCTCATAGACCAAGATTAGCCTATGACTTATTAGGAAGCAGTGGAGAGCCCAGACTTTAAGAAATGGCTAGAAGCCATGAAATCCAAGATGGATTCTATGTCAGAAAACCAAGTATGGACTTTGGTTGACCCACCCGAAGGGATTAAGCTCATAGGGTGCAAATGGGTTTTCAAAAAGAACCGAAATGGATGGCAATATACAAACATACAAAGGGCGATTGGTCGCTAAAGAATTTCGTCAAATTCATGGTATAGACTATGATAAAACTTTTTCCCCTATTGCTATGTTTAAATCTATCCAGATATTGCTTGCAATAAATGCATATTACGATTATGAAATCTAGAAAATGGATGTCAAAACCGTTTTCATTAATGGAAAATTAGAAGAGGATGTGCACATGATATAACCTAAGGGTTTTGTCGATCCAAAATATGCCCTAAAAGTTTGCAAACTACAAAGATCCATTTATGGGTTGAAGCAAGCTTCTCGAAGTTGGAATCTTTGCTTTGATGAGGCAATCAAAGAGTTTGGTTTCATTAAAAATGAAGATGAGCCATGCGTTTTCAAGAAAACTAGTGGGAGCACTATTACATTCTTGGTATTGTATGTGGATGACATACTAATAATAGGAAATGACATACCTACCTTACAGTCTGTAAAGACTTGGTTAGGAAATGTTTTCTATGAAAAACTTGGGTGAAGCAACCTACATATTAGGAGACAAGATTTATAGAGATAGATCAAGACGACTCATAGGACTAAGTCAAAATACATACATAGACAAAGTACTGAAAAGATTCAGTATAGAAGAATCTAAAAGAGGATTATTACATATGAGACATGGTATTTCGCTCTAGAAGGAAACGTGTCCTTCAACGCCTCAAGAGAGAGAACGCATGAGTAAGATTCTATATGCTTCGGCCATTGGTTCTATCATGTATGTCATGCTATGTACACGTCTGGATGTATCATATGCACTACGTATGACAAGTCGGTACCAAGTAGATCCTGGTGAAGGTCATTGGGTTGCAGTTAAAAACATCCTTAAGTACTTAAGAAGAACTGAGGATACATTCTTTATGTATGGAGGCGAGGAAGAGCTAAGTATAAAAGGTTATACCGATGCAAGCTTCCAAACTTATAATGATGATTCTCAATCGCAATCGGGTTTGTGTTTTGCCTTAATGGAGGTGCTGTAAGCTGGAAAAGTTCAAAGCAAGAAACAATAGCAGATTCTACAACAGAAGTCGGGTATATTGTAGCAAGCGATGTTGCAAAAGAGGTTGTTTGGATTAAAAAGTTCATAAATGAACTATGGGGTCGTGCCTAGCATATCTAGTGCTATAGATCTACGTTGTGACAATAACGGAGCCATCACACAAGCAAAAGAACCCAGATCGCACCAGCGATCCAAGCACATACTTAGGCGTTACCATCTCATTCGTGAAATCATTGATCGAGAAGATGTAGAAATATGCAGAGTACCAACGGATTACAATGTCACCGATCCACTGACAAAGCCTCTGACACAACAGAAGCATGAACGTCACACTAAGTCTCTTGGTATTAGATACATGAGTGATTGGTCTTAGTGCTAGTGGGAGATTGTTGAAGTATGCCCAAAGACCAATCATGAGATGGTTGAAAAACATACTTATTTTATGTTGTTTATTAATAAAGTCATTATTATAATTTTAGTCTTATTATGTGCATTTATAAATAAACCGAATTATAATAAAGTCCTTAGAATAATATAGTTATTCTTAAATGTCCTTAGTCGAGAATTGGTGTAGGCGTGGACAATAATAATATATTAAGACTAATATGTAGTTGATTGGTGACAAAGTGTTTTTATTGACATAGAGATGTCAAAACCAATACATAAGTATGTGTTAGAGAACGACATACTGGACTGACCCGCTAGGAGTATGTTTCTTGGATTATTATGTGACAATCACAACATTACTCATTGTGATAACTAAGTGTATGATCTTCATACTTGAGATAATCATTATTTCAATATCGAGAGTGACGTATTTAGATGCGGTCAAACGTGTGTTGTAACAGACTACACTATAAAGACTGATGTTGGATATGTCACAATCTATATAGCGAAATACGGTTGATCAAGATAAGATTTTTCCCTCCTACATAATAGGAGTAATATCGTAGGCACTTGATTGAGTGAGACTAGAAAATGCATGGCCATGCTCGAATAAATTGATGTGAGATATCATAGTTATTCTTTTATCATAGTCTACTCAAGATATCAAGAAATATTAGATGAACTTGATAAGTGTGACTGGTCCATGACTTGTGTTTGATCTAGATATGAGGATAAAAGAATGTAATACATAAAAGAAGTTAATCATGGAAAAAGGTACAGTCGAACCACGACTTCATGTAACTTAGGTAGCAATGATGTATTGCTAGATGCCACTCATTGCTTGTAATATTAGAATTCTTCTAGATATTACTACTAACGTTACATGAACCTACAAGGTTCACATCCTATGATTGAAACGAACAAATATCGACTAGATAACATGTGTACAAACTTGTTGTATACGTAATAATTATTAAAATGAAATTATTATAATTATAGATAATCTCGTTTATATATATATTAATACTAGATAATTATTGTAATTATCAAACACTATTAATATATATATATCCCTAAAGAAACCTAATTAAAGTAGAATCAGATTCTACATACTTAATTGTATTCGGTTAAATATATTATACTTTTAATAAATTTGAATTAAAGTAGAATCAGATTCTACATATTTAATTATATTCGCTTAAATATATTGTATAATTAATGAATCAAAAATTAATTAGAATTAGGTTTTTGAATGCTATATAAAGACATAAGGTCTAGCAGTCAAAGTATGCTTTTTTGGAAAACCTCTCTAAAAGTTAGAGAAGAGAAAATATTGTTCGTTTCATTTGGGTGGACTGCGTAGAGGTCAGAACGCTATTGTGACGACTCAGATTCGATTTGGTTTATCCTAACTCACTAAGGATATCAAGATATCAGATTTATTAAGGTAATATTTCATCCCTATTCACCCTAAATTCGTCCCTTGTACATGGATCACTGGCGGAAATTGCAGGATAATTTTTCGCTGCGCCATGGGGTGTGCCGTGGTTTCCCAAAAATTTGATAGGGTTTTGGATACCCGTGTAAAAAGAGAGTGTTGCAACACCATGGTTAAAGATTTTCGAATGTATGAACATGATTCTTAGTGGGATCAACACTCATTAGAAGATGCTCAATGAGAGATTCTGAGTGTGAGTGTATGAACCCGATGCTCAATGGAATCGGGCCTCACTCTATGCTAGTTGGTATTATATGTATGGTTGCTATGTGAGACTGTTTACATTCTTATTGTTGATATATGTGTTTAGGCGGCTAGATGTAGTGCCCTATTGATATGATGTCATTGTCATGTTGTCACCTTTAACAAAATGCTCTTATTTATGATTTGCATAAAGCATTGTTGAGTGGAAGTGTATCCACCGAGCTTCATTAGCTTAGTGTTCGGAATTGTTGTTTCCGTTCGCAGGTTTGTAGGTTGACATGTGTAAAACCTATGTTTGATTTTGATATAATTAAATCTTTAAGGATCGTTTTGTAAAACTTAAAATTGTTTTTATAAAGTCCCTTAATAAGTTTTGAAACACCAACACTTTAAAACTGATTTATAAAACTCAAACTCAAAATATTTTCTAAGTGTTCCAAGGCAAAACCATTGAAAATCGCCCAGGCGTATCGATACAGCACCAAGCGTATCGATACCATTTTACCAAACTTGGTTACTGTCGAAACCAGTATCGATACCCCAAACCCTCGTATCGATACTGCCCTGTGTTAAAATTCAAAGAGTTTGAATATCGTACCGATACGGAAAACCCTCGTATCGATACGACCCTTATAACTTTTAAAAATTAAGTCGGTTTAAAAATATGACCGTTGGTGTCAGTTGGTTGGTAACCAAACTTTAAAAGTTCGTTGACCCGTATCGATACACCTAACCCTCGTACCGATACGGTTATGGACAGTGAGCTAAGTTCAAAAAATAGTATCGATACGGCCCTTGCCGTTTCGATACCCAGTACCGATACGCTTACGCGCGTATCGATACCCCTTATTAAATGCACACAACGGCTCTTTGTTTTCTGAGACAGGTACTGATACCCCTTCCCGCGTACCGATACTGGTAGCTGCAGAAGTGCATTAATGGTGGTAAGAGAGGGTTCCAACGGCTCCATTTATGTTCCCAACCACCCAAACGGCTAGAAATCAATGAGGAGATATAAAAGACACATCCAAAAGCTACAGCAACAACTATTGATCTTCAAGAAAACACTTATTCATCAAATCCAAGCAATTGTGCCAAAATTCCTATTTGTCTAGAAATCCCAATTGTAATCTTCATTCATATTTTGTCAAATTGGGTTGAGTGCTTGTATTGGGGCTATCATTTGTATTGAGAGATACCTTATTAGCCATCAAATTTCTTTGTTCACTTGTGTGAGGATTGGGTTGATTTTTTGGTAGAAAAATCAACCGAAATTGTAAAGGGTTGCCTCCTTGTCCTAGAAAAGGGGAAGAGCAATTTAGTGGAATTGTTGCAAATCCTTAGTGAAGCTAAGGTAGTGGATGTAGAGTTCATTTGGAACTTGAACCACTCTAAATCTCTTGTCCATCATTTTTAATTTGCAAATTTCCACCACACAACTTTAAATTTCCAATTCAGCCCCCCTTTTGGTCAATATCGATCTTGCGATCCACTCAACAATTGGTATCAGAGCTTAACTCTTTGAGGATTAACAACCACAAGAGGAGATCCTTGGAAGAGTGTGATCATCAAAATATCAAGAGATGGCTTCAACCTTCGGTTCCGGCATGTACGAGTCACAATCGACCACAAAGCCTCCCTTCTTCAATGGTGATAACTATTCTTTTTGGAAGAATAGAATGCGTTTATTCATCAAGTCAAATGACTATCTTGTGTGGGATGTCATTGAGGATGGGCCATACACTCCATTGAAGCAAGACGGTGAAGGCAAGATGGTGTTGAAGAAGAAAGTGGAAATGAGTGAAGAGGAGAGGAAAAAAATTCAAGTCAATGATAAAGCTCTCCACATGCTATTTTGTGCTTTCGGTCCGGACATCTACTCAAAGGTCTCATCAATTGAAAGTGCCAAGGAAGTGTGGGACACTCTTGAAACCACTTATGAAGGCACCAATGACGTCAAGGAAACTAAGATTGGAATTCTCAATCTTAGTTATGAAAATTTCAAGATGGAGCCCGATGAGACGGTGTCAAAGATGTTTGATCGATTCTCCATGATTGTCAATGGTCTAAAGGGCTTTGGAGAGATCATACCGGAAGACAAGCTTGTCCGGAAACTACTCTATTCACTTCCCGAGTCTTGGGATGGGAAGAGAACCGCTATCATCGAAGCAAAGAACTTGAAGACATTGAAGCTTGATGAGCTTGTGGGTTCTCTCCTTACTCATGAGATCATGAAGCAAGGAAGGGAAGATGAGAAGAAGAAAGAAGAGAAAAGGGTAGAGAAGCTTGAGGTGGAGAAGAAGAAGAAGATGGGAATAGCTCTCAAGGCTAAAGCTTCACAACATGATGAGAGCTCATCTAGTGATGAGGATGAACTTGAAGAATTGGCTATGATAGCCAAACGATTCTCATGCTTTATGAGGTCCAACCGGGGAAGAAAAATCCAAAGGAAGATGGACTTCAAAAGCAAGAACAAGGAAGATGGAAAGGATCAAATCATTTACTTTGAGTGCAATAAACCCAGCCACATACGTTCGGAGTGCCCTCAACTCAAGAAGAAGGGCTTTGTGAAGAAGAAAAAGCTCAAAGCCAAGCTTGCTACTTGGAGTGATGAGGAGTCATCGGAGGATGACGAACAAGAAGTGGCTAACCTTTGCCTCATGGCACTTGAGGAAGATTCCTCCATGGTAACCTCTAACTCATCTACTTTAGATTTTTCATATGAAGAATTAAATGATGCATATGATGAGTTACAAGAGGTATATGATGAATTAGTTGAGAAATATAAGGAGTCGGTTATTAGGAATAAAAAGATTATTCTAGAATTAAATGAGAAAAATGACTCACTTACTCAAGCTAATTCTAAATTTGAGAAAAAGATATTAGGATTAAAAGATGAACTTAAATTCTTTCAAGATGAAAATGTTGATCTTAATAATCTTTTATCTCAATGTAATTGTGAACACCAAAAGGTGTTGGGTGAGCTAAATGAGCTCAAAAAGTCTTTAAAAAATGTTGGTAGTGTCAAGCATGAAGTAGGAGAATCCTCTAGAACACACCAACCTAAGAAAAAGACTAACTACTACAAACAAGGTAGCTATCCTAGACATAGTAGAACTAAAAGAATTAGAAGTGTATGGGTTCCTAAGGAACTTGTTAAATCTAATAATATTATTGCTATGTCATCTTGGATTCCTAAGGGAACCAAGGTTTTGGGAGCTAACACTCATGGACCCAAAATGATTTGGGTACCAAAAACCAAGGTTTAATATCTTTGTTTGTAGGGGGAGCATTGCTACAAGGCCAAAGCACAAAGTCAAAACTCATGGTACCTTGATAGTGGATGCTCGAGGCACATGACCGGAGACAAGAGTCGATTCATGGATCTAAAGCCAAAAAGTGGAGGAGTAGTAACATTTGGTGACAACTCCAAAGGTCATATTAAAGGTATTGGCTCCATAGGTAATCACTCTACTATTCTCATTGAAAATGTTTTATATGTCGATGGTCTTAAACACAATTTATTGAGCATAAGTCAACTATGTGATAAAGGATTTAATGTTTTGTTTGATAAAAATGGTTGTAAAATCGTAGACATTAAATCTAATAATATTATGCTCATAGGTCATCGCATAGGGAATATATACATGGTGCATCTAGATGACATTCATACATCTCATGCATGCTTAGTTGCTCAAAATGAAAATGCTGCATGGTTGTGGCATAGAAAGCTAGGACATGCTAGCATAAGTGTTTTGGAAAAACTAGTCTCTCTAAATCTAGTTAGAGGTTTACCCAAGATAAAATTTTCAAATGATAAAATTTGTGATGCATGCTCAAAGGGTAAACAACATAGGTCTTCCTTTAAATCCATTAATGATGTTTCTACTAGTAGATGCTTACAACTAATTCACATGGATTTATTTGGGCCAATTAGGACTATGAGCTTGGGTGGTAAGTCTTATGCGTTTGTGCTAGTTGATGATTTTTCTAGATTTACTTGGGTTCTCTTTTTAAGTACTAAAGATGAGGCTTTGGAAAAATTCATCACATTTTCAAAACTAACCCAAAATGATCTTGAACTTAGAATTTCACACATTAGAAGTGATTATGGAACCGAGTTTCAAAATTTAGGGTTTGAAGAGTTTTTAAATGAAAATGGTATTAGCCATAATTTTTCGGCTCCTCGAACTCCTCAACAAAATGGGGTAGTTGAGAGGAAAAATAGAACTTTACAAGAAATAGCTAGAACTATGCTTTGTGAAAACAATTTACCTAAATATTTTTGGGCGGAAGCCACAAACACCGCTTGTTATATTGTAAATCGAGTAATGATTAGGCCAATTTTAAAGAAAACACCTTATGAGATTTTAAAATCCAAAAAGCCTAACATTAGCTATTTTCACCCTTTTGGGTGCAAGTGTTTTGTTTTAAATAATGGAAAAGACAACTTAGGTAAATTTGATGCAAAAAGTGATGAAGCCATTTTTATAGGTTACTCTTTAACCTCTAAAGCCTATCGAGTATTTAACAAAAGAACTTTAGTAGTAGAAGAATCTATTCATGTTGTATTTGATGATAACCTCCTTCCTAGGAAGGATTCTTGTGATGATGATGATGTAGGGATCATAAATACCTTTGATGGAGGTCAAACTTCAAAGGAGGATGAGATTCCAACAAAGGAAGAGGACTCACAAGATCCACCTCTTGAAGCCTTGAAGGACTTGGCTATTGAGGAAAAGGAAGTGAGCTACCCAAGGGAGTTGAACTATGTCAAAGATGGTGAAATCTTGGGTGATCCATCCAAGGGGGTAACCACTCGTTCTTCTCTTAGATTAATGAACCATGTTGCATTTATCTCATGCATAGAGCCTAAAAATATAAAAGAAGCATTGAAAGATGACTTTTGGATTATGGCTATGCAAGAAGAGTTAAATCAATTTAAGAGAAGTAATGTATGGACATTAGTTGATAGGCCTAGTAATCAATCTACAATAGGAACTAAATGGGTCTTTAGGAACAAACTAGATGAGAGTGGTAACATTGTGAGAAATAAAGCTAGACTTGTAGCACAAGGTTACACTCAAGAAGAGGGAATAGATTTTGATGAAACCTATGCACCCGTAGCTAGAATGGAAGCCATTAGGATGTTGCTTGCATATGCATGTTATCATAATTTCAAGCTTTTTCAAATGGATGTTAAAAGCGCATTTTTAAATGGTTTTATAAATGAAGAAGTGTATGTGGAACAACCACCGGGTTTTGAAGATTCAAAATTTCCAAATCATGTTTTCAAACTTACCAAAGCACTTTATGGTTTAAAACAAGCTCCTAGAGCTTGGTATGAAAGGCTTTCAAATTTTTTGATTGAAAAAGGATTTGAAAAAGGTAAGGTGGACACTACACTCTTTATAAAAATGTATAAAAATGACATCTTAGTAGTTCAAATTTATGTTGATGATATTATTTTTGGTTCTACTAATGAATGTCATTGTCAAGAGTTTGCTAAGTTAATGCAAGGTGAATTTGAGATGAACATGATGGGGGAGCTCTCATTCTTTTTGGGACTCCAAATCAAGCAAAAGAAGGATGGCACCTTCATCAACCAAGCAAAATACATAAAGGATATGCTCAAGAAGTTTGGCTTGGAGAATGCAAAGCCTCAAGCCACTCCTATGAGCTCATCTACAAAGCTTGACAAAGATGAAGGAGGTAAGTGTGTTGACTCTAAGCTTTATCGTTCTATGATTGGATCTTTGCTTTACCTTACCACAAGTAGACCGGATATATTGTTTAGTGTTTGCTTGTGTGCTAGGTTTCAAGCTAGTCCTAGAGAGTCTCACCTTATAGCCGTTAAGAGAATCTTTAGATACCTTAGAGACACTCCTTGTTTAGGTCTTTGGTATCCTAGAGACTCTACCTTCAACCTTCATGCTTACTCGGATGCGGATTATGGGGGTTGTAAAATCGATAGGAAAAGTACTTCGGGAACTTGTCAATTCTTAGGTAGTATGCTCATATCTTGGTTCTCTAAGAAACAAAATAGTGTAGCCTTATCTACCACCGAAGCCGAGTACATATCCTTAGGGAGTTGTTGTGCTCAAGTCCTTTGGATGAAGCAACAACTCTTAGATTATGGAATTAAAGTTGAAACCATACCCCTAAAATGTGACAACACTAGTGCAATATGTTTAACAAAAAATCCCATCCAACACTCTAGAACCAAACACATTGAAATTAGGCATCATTTCATTAGAGATCATGTCCTTAAGGAAGATGTTGTTATAGAGTACGTAGACACCTTGAATCAACTAGCGGACATATTTACAAAACCCTTAGACAAAGAGCGTTTTTGGTCCCTTAGGAGAGAGTTAGGTCTAGCTAGCCTATCTTGACCTTCTAGGACCTCTTTTGTGCTTAAATATGCTTGATTTTGTGAAATGCCATGTTTATGTGTTTAAACTCCCAATTTCTTCCATGCCTCTAGTTAGGGGGAGTATGATTCTGTTAAAATATGCTTAGAACTGCTCATACATCATTTGCATACTCATAGGAGATGTTAAGTTCGAGCCTTTGGTTGTTCTTTGAACCAAATATGCAATTCTGGGCATACAGTATCGATACTCATCTACGCGTATCGATACCAGTTCTTCATCTCGTTTCCCAAAATTTTCTTCGCTTCACGCGTATCGTTACGAGATGAATCGTATCGATACAGGTCGTTTCGATACGGACCCCTCTGTTTCGATACGACTTTCCCAACGGGCATTTTTGCAAAAAGACAATTCTATCCCCGTATCGATACCCCAACGGGCGTATCGATACTCGACTGCGCTGATGACATTAAATTATCTTTTAATGAGTTCAACTTTTACCATAACTCAAATTTTTCAAAACCTAATTAACCCTAGCCGTTTTTGCCTATAAAAGGGCACTTCCTCCTTCATATTTTTCACATCTCAACTCAAACCTAAAAGAGTTTTTGAATCAAGCAAGGCTTTGTGCTCTCTTTCTCATCTTTGTGCTAGTTTTCTTCAAATCTTCAAGTTTCTATCAAGGTAATCTCCTTCTTTATCTTTTTTTCAAATTTTTTTCTTTTCTGTTTTGATTCTTGTGTTTCTTTTTTTTAAAACCTTGTTTTTCTTCAACCTTTTTCTTAATTTTTTTTTCTTTCAAAATTTTTCTTCAAAATTTCTTTTAAATCTCTTTTACCTTGATTTTTACTCAAATTGAAGAAACCCTTTTGCTTAATTCTCTTTTAGATCATGGCACCAAAAGAACCATCGAGGAAGCGACCGAGGGCTACTCATGCCGGTGAATCTTCCAACCTTGGAGCGATTGCTCGTCCAAACTACTCAACCATCTATGAGCAATCCTTTGAAGGTAATTCGGGTCTAACTCACTTTCGTCAATATGAAAATTATAAGATCCGTGCCGAAAGGGTAATCTCCGTTCCTTTTCTCAATTCGGAGCGTTTCAAGTTTGAATACCTTCCCTTGCTTCATCGTTGGAATTTCATAGAGTTTATCTCTATTCCCGGTATTTACTATCGTCTCTTGGTTTTGATTTTCTATGCTAATGCAAGATGTATTAGTCGTAATGGGGAAGTTGTTGCAATTACCTCTTATCTTATGGGAAAGAAATTAATCCTTGATGTCAAGTCTATTTGTGAGGTCTTTAAGTTGGATAATGAAGGCCTTGATGATGAGCATGGTATTGGGCATGTTCTTAGTGGATCCATCACCGCCCTCAATGCTCACGATCGAATCCTACATTTGATGGTGTCGTGGTGGTTTCGTCCTTCCGGAGGAAAATATTCCACCATCCGTCAAGTGGATGATTTTTGGATTCGGTGCTTCCGTGAAGCCAGGCGACCAAATCTAGCTCGACTCATGTTCGCGGAGATCGTCTACCTCGTTCAAAATCGCCACACTCCTCACGTCACCTCCTTCACATACGGTTCGGCTTTGAGCTATTTTTTTGTTAAAAAGAATATTGATTGCTCTTATGACATTCCAACTCCTCTCACCGATCCCATTGATGAGCGATCTCTTGCTCGGGCAAAATTTACTTATCTCAATGGTGAATGGATACGTCTTGCCGACTTACCACCGGAAGCCGCCGCTATGGTTGAAGAGGCTCAAGCTCCTCAAGCTCCTCAAGTCCAACAACCCAACATGGATGCTCTCATGACCTATCTCAATGAGCAATTTACCGGGTTGCGCACGGACATGAATACTCGTCTCACTTCCATGGAAACTACCTTTGATACTAGGATGACGGGTATGGAGAATCGCCTCACATCTCTTGAAAGCGGGCACAATTCCTTGAATATTTCAATTGCCGCTTTCCATGATGAGTGGCGTAATAGTATGCGCACTAATGAGCCTTTGGGAGTTGATGATGAAGATGATGAAGACGAAGAAGACGATGCTTAGACGTTTTCTCTTGTTTGTCATGCATATCATTTAGGATTTTCTATTTTACGCACCTATGTTTTATGTTCTTAGGATTAAGTTTGTTTTAGGATTAAAACCTATGCTTTGATTTCTTGTTTGCTTTTGTTTGGCTTTTAAGTATGTTGCTATAATGAATAAAATCTATGTTGCTTATTATACCTTTGATTTCCTTATGCACTTAATTGTCTCAAAAGGATTTTTTGATCTAACAAAAAGGGGGAGAAGAATCTAGCTCACTTCAAAATATTTTGATTTTAACTCAAAGGTTACCAAGCTTATATTAAGGGGGAGTTAACTTTGTAAAGGTTTTTCAAAAATGTCAAAAATTTTAAGTTTTAGTTTTGTTATATCAAAAAGGGGGAGATTGTAAAACCTATGTTTGATTTTGATATAATTAAATCTTTAAGGATCGTTTTGTAAAACTTAAAATTGTTTTTATAAAGTCCCTTAATAAGTTTTAAAACACCAACACTTTAAAACTGATTTATAAAACTCAAACTCAAAATATTTTCTAAGTGTTCCAAGGCAAAACCATTGAAAATCGCCCAGGCGTATCGATACAGCACCAAGCGTATCGATACCATTTTACCAAACTTGGTTACTATCGAAACCAGTATCGATACCTCAAACCCTCGTATCGATACTGCCATGTGTTAAAATTCAAAGAGTTTGAATATCGTACCGATACGGCAAACCCTCGTATCGATACGACCCTTATAACTTTTAAAAATTAAGTCGGTTTAAAAATATGACCGTTGGTGTCAGTTGGTTGGTAACCAAACTTTAAAAGTTCGTTGACCCGTATCGATACACCTAACCCTCGTACCGATACGGTTATGGACAGTGAGCTAAGTTCAAAAAATAGTATCGATACGACCCTTGCCGTTTCGATACCTCAGTACTGATACGCTTACGCGCGTATCGATACCCCTTATTAAATGCGCACAACGGCTCTTTCTTTTCTGAGACAGGTACTGATACCCCTTCCCGCGTACCGATACCGGTAGCTGCAGAAGTGCATTAATGGTGGTAAGAGAGGGTTCCAACGGCTCCATTTATGTTCCCAACCACCCAAACGGCTAGAAATCAATGAGGAGATATAAAAGACACATCCAAAAGCTACAGCAACAACTATTGATCTTCAAGAAAACACTTATTCATCAAATCCAAGCAATTGTGCCAAAATTCCTATTTGTCTAGAAATCCCAATTGTAATCTTCATTCATATTTTGTCAAATTGGGTTGAGTGCTTGTATTGGGGCTATCATTTGTATTGAGAGATACCTTATTAGCCATCAAATTTCTTTGTTCACTTGTGTGAGGATTGGGTTGATTTTTGGGTAGAAAAATCAACCGAAATTGTAAAGGGTTGCCTCCTTGTCCTAAAAAAGGGGAAGAGCAATTTAGTGGAATTGTTGCAAATCCTTAGTGAAGCTAAGGTAGTGGATGTAGAGTTCATTTGGAACTTGAACCACTCTAAATCTCTTGTCCATCATTTTTAATTTGCAAATTTCCACCACACAACTTTAAATTTCCAATTCACCCCCCCTCTTGGTCAATATCGATCTTGCGATCCACTCAACAACATGTATTGTCGGAGCACCATCGGAGTAGGACTTTGGCATCGACTTGTTGTCCGAGTACAATACTTAGATTAGTAGGCTATGTATTTGTAAGACCCTATGTTGTATTGTAAGTCTTATTTTGGATTTCAATTTAAGTGTCGAATACTTCAATTATGTAATTTTAAATAGAGCTCTTCATGTAACGTTTTAAGTATATTTCTATTTTGAAATGTTTCAAACTTAATGGATTTAATGAATGAATGTGATTTGTACTAAATCTAGTTGCGATATTGTATGGTTTTGAGGTGGGCTTGAGGCCCAAATGTGACATCTGAGTAGAGGGTGTTACAATTAGTGGTATCAGAGCCTAGATTTTGCCGGTTCTATGAAGCCTCGAGGTTTTCTAGAGAGCGTTGTATATGTTTCTAACGAATATGTTGCCCATAAGTCGAAGTCGTACTTGTTTAAGCAAAATATTTGATGATGTAACCTTATTTATTTACTTGTGTAGAAAGAAATCGTGCCAAAGAGGGCGGGAGAACGAGATGAGTGTTGGGTCACGTCGGCACGCCCCGTGGCGCAGTAGAAAAATTAATCCGACGTAATCCAGCCAGGATCCATGTACAGGAACGAATCCGGGGTGAAAAGATGAAGAGTTACCTTTTAATTCTCTGGAAACTGGAAAACCGACGGTTTGTCGGGATAACCACGTCAAGTAAAACCGAAATCGTCACAGGTTCGCAACGACCTCTATGGAGTCCACCCGAACAAAACGAACAAATTTTCCGCCTCCCTAACACTTAGGGATAAATTTCGACAGGTTTGAACACCTTCCAGGGAGAAGTCGAAATCCCTCCAGGGATTCCTGAGGGAGTCTGAAATCGACCAGGAGTTCAATCAGGACTTGCAATCGAGCAAGGGAACCTTCAGAGATTTTCCATGGGGCAAGTAGAACACTAGAAAAATATCGAACAACTTCTCAGAGAGTTTTCTGGGATATGTCGAATTCCAGTAGGGAATCCCTAGGGGTGTTGTCGAAATCTTCAAGAGGAGGAAGAGGGATGATTTGGTTGCTAGCCCTTGTCCCTTTAAATAGTATTCAGAGACTTAATTCTAGTTGAATTCCTTAAATCCAAGTTCAACCAAAATTCATAGAATCTAATTCTACTTGAAATTGGTTTATATTAAATATACATTATATTTAATAATATTAAATGAAATATATATATTTAATTATGCAGAATCTTATTCTACATAAAATATGGATTTAAATATACATTATATTTAATCCAAATATATATATTTTTTATTATATAGAATCTCATTCTATCTTTACTTGGATTTAAATATATATTTTTAATTATGTAGAATCTAATTCTACATAAAGTTGGAATTAAATATACATTATATAAATTCCAAATATATATTTAAATTTCTAGAATCTTATTCTATAATATTTAAGTCTCTAAATATTTTCCATACTCTAAATAATATTTGATAAATACAATACTTTATCCAATATTATTCCCATTTAAGGGAGTTGTCGATTTCCCCTATCCCATAGGGGATTTTCGGCAACCTCCCTAAAATAGGGAGTATGGTTTCCAAATTTTGTTTGTTTCATTCGAAGGGTGTGACCCTTGTAGGTTCATGCAATGTTAGCAGCAAAATTAGAACTGTTCTAATTTTACAAACAATGAGTGGCATCTAGCAATACATCATTGCTACCTAAGTTGCATGAAGTCATGGTTTGACTTTCCTAATTCCTGAATAAACTTCCTTTATGTATTTCATCCTTTTGTCCTTTATATCTTAGATGAACACAAGTCATGGGTTAGTCACACTTTTTTTTTGAAAGGTAAATTGTATGATTAATGAAAATGGATCATACAAATGAGCACAGATATGAGCCTCATTAAAAAACCTCCCTAAACCTAGATAGAGGAAAAATAGTGCATCATATCTGGCTAAAGAGTCGTACAACAAATCCATACCAACCCAGTAATAGACACGAGAAAAACCCAAATACAAGAGACAAAGTTACACAAGACCAATCCCAAAGCCGCAAAACAAAACACGATCCGGGAAAGCCGCTATCAGACTCCCATATCTGCTGCGAACCTGCATATCACTACTCACGCAAACAGGATCATAGTAAAAATAAACCAATAGTAAAAAATGCACCTCCCTTAAACCTCTCCCGGCCAAGCCCAAGATTCTCCTACCAAAAAATTAGCCGATTCCTTGTTTAGCTAGCTTATCCGCCTCAATGTTGCACACTCTCTTAACCCAGCGAAAGCACATACCTCTGCTCCGAGCTAGCACCACAAGGTTCGAAATTCTTTCGCGAAGAGGGAAGGGGGGAACCACCTTCTCAAGAGACCAGTCGACAGCAATTTGACAGTCCGATTCTACAATGAGTCTAAAATTATCGGCCCATGGGGACATAAGAAATTTTCTAATGCCCCTTTCCAATGCTTCCACTTCCAAGACTACAGGAGGGGCAATGTTAGTACACTCAGAAAACTCAAAGAGAGTCTCACCTATGCTATTCCTAAGTAGGCCTCCGACACCCCCTGTCGCAAAGGACAGTGTAGCGGCATCCGTGTTAAGCTTCAAGAAACCAGGAGGAGGGGGGACCACCGTGCGGGGGAGGTAGGCGGATGTTTCCGGCCAAGGGCCGATGACCCCACCGCAAAATCAGCCATAAGGTCGACTAGAGAGATATCGCATTCTGGATACTTGGCCTTGACCCAAGAGGCGAGCCGAAATTTAACTAGAAAATCCAACTTTAGCCAATCTATCTCTTTCTTTCTGAATATGATTTCGTTTCGGAACAACCAGACTGGCCACACCAGGGCAAATGGGACGAATTTTAACCAGGAAAGGTTTTCTGCCCTTATCAAGCCGGTCCAAGCAACAAGAAAAACGGACGGATCGTAGGGGAGCACAGTCGAGAGACCGGCCAGTTTGCAGAAACCCATCCAGATACGCCAGACCCCTACGCAAGAAAAGAAAAGATATGCGCAAGATTCCGGGGCAACCTTGCAGAGAGGGCACAGTAGGCCGTCCAGATTACTCACGCCCCATTTTGCCAATTCAGTTTTCACCGGGATACGACCCCAAAGGAGTCTCCAGACGAAAATCTCAACTTTTGGGGGGGCGAAGCGTAGCCAGACTTGATCCTTCCAAATCGGGTTCGAGGAGTCCCCAGGCGTAAAGATAGACCGAAAGGTTTTAGTGGAGAAAGAGCCATCGCTTGAACCCCCCCCCCCACAAACCCAATCTCTATTAGAAAAGGAAGGTTTGAAGTTCCTGAGGCAATTCATGAATACATCCCATGAGGGATTCTCCCAATCAAGACAAGGGCGACGAAGAGGGATGGACCAGCTCCAACCTGAATCAGTTTTGATACCAAATTCAGAGTTGAGACCCGATTTTTGGGCTGCCAGGGCGAAAATGCGAGGAAATCTATCTTTCAGGGTAAAATCCCCAAGCCAACGATCGGTCCAAAATAAGATAGACCTTCCATCACCAACTTGGAAGAACATATTTTGCTTTATTCTGGTACCCATCGGATCATTACCTAGAGAGGAGTTCACTATCCCTCTCCAAATCCAGGAAGCTTGTTTGGGTTTCGGGAGGGCCGGAAAAAGGGGAGAAGAAGGGTTGGGAACTTTCGCATTAACCACCCGCCTCCACAAGCTGCTCGGCTCATTGCCAAATCTGATGACCCATTTGCACAACAAACCTCTATTTAACAGTTCTAAATTCATGACCCCCAAACCACCTGCAATTCTTGGTTTACAGATCTGGTCCCAATTCACCCAATGAATGCAAGATTTCTCATCATTCCCCCCCCCCCCCACAAAAAATGAGCCATTAATTTATTTAACCGGTTTCGGACTTGAGCCGGCATACGGAAAAGGGATAAGAAATAAGTAGGAAGACTGCACAGGACAGATTTTAATAGAGTGAGCCGCCCGCCAATAGACAAGGATTTAGATTTCCAACTGCTCAGCTTAGAAGTGAGGTTGCTAAAGATAGGATCCCATAGCGTAGCCGTGTTCCGACTGGTCCCGAGGGGAAGACCTAGGTATTCTGTTGGAAGCTTGCCAAGGGAGCAATCGATATCCATAGCCCAATTCTTAACCGTTTCCTCACTAATGTTAATACCAAAGACCCTGCTCTTTTTCAGATTAAGTTCCAGCCCAGATGCTAATTCAAAGATACGCAGGATCCGTTTAACATTTCGGATTTGGTTTTCCTTGCCCTCACAGAAGATCAAGAGATCATCCGCGAACTGTAAGTGTGAGATCTCGATGAGGGAGCTGTTCCTCCCAACTTTGCAACCTGAGAATAAGTTTAGCCTGGTGGCCTTTCTGAATAGCAGATTTAGGGCTTCGCCAACAAGATTGAAGAGGAGGGGAGAGAGAGAGAACAACCCTGTCTAAGGCCCCGTGAAATATTGAAGGCTTCGGTCGGCGAGCCATTGACCAAGACTGAGATTGACGCCGAGGAGATACACCTAAAGATCCAGCCACACCATCTGTCTCCGAAATTGCATTCCTTCATAACACGAATCAAAAAAGCCTAACTCACCGTGTCGTAAGCTTTTTGAAAGTCTATCTTAAAGGCGATACCCTTTTCCCCCGTCCTAGCCATTGAGTCAATGATCTCGTTGGCAATTAGTGAGCAATCAAGGATTTGACGCCCGGGGATGAAGGAAAACTGTTGCTCTCCAATGATACACCCCAAGACCGCGCTTAGACGTTTTGCAAGAACCTTTGACAGAAGTTTGTACATTCCTCCTACCAGGCTTATGGGTCTAAATTCGTCTAGAGCAGTGGGATTTTTTACCTTTGGGATTAGGGTGATAAAGGAGTGATTAGTGCCTTCATCCCAAGGGTGACCACTGTAGAAATCGTCAAAGAACTGCATTATGTCCCCCTTTAAGCTACCCCAATTTTTTTTGAAAAAACCCATGTTGAAACCATCAGGCCCAGGTGCCCGATTACTATCCGAAGAAAACAATACCACCCAAACTTCTTCTTCCCTAAACCTGACTTCGAGGATGAAGGCTTGATCAACACTCAGTTTGCAAAAATCCAGGTTTAGATCCTCCACCTCAAGGGCAGTGGTGGTATTATAGGAGTTAGAGAAGTGTTCTCTGACCATCTTTTTCACCACCAAGGGATTGCTGATTTCCTCTCCGCCTCTTTTTAGGAACTTGATTTGATTAACCCTTCTTCTTTCTGTAGCCGTGAGATGGAAGAATCGGGTATTTCTGTCGCCCTCCGAAAACCATCGGAGACGCGACTTTTGAAGCCATTCACTCTCCTTCTTACGATAAGCAGCCCACAATTGGGATCTCAGCTTTCTCAGAGACTCATACGAACCAGGGTTGGTAATACCCTGCTGTAATTGGGCCTCAATTGAATCAATTTCCTTGGAAATATCCGCCGAGTTCCTCCCCTTGTTTTTTAGGAAATTCTCGGACCACGTCTTAACAGCCTTTTTGGTACCTTTCAAAATGCTTCCAATCCCATATGCTGTGGAGTTTTTCATTTGGTCCTTAATAGTTTTCAAAACCATAGCTTCAAAATCCTCCATCTCCAACCAATAATTGAAGCATTTGAAGGGTTTCGGACCCCAATTGGACTGCTCAGAGATGAGAAGCACAGCAGTATGATCAGAGAGTGATCTGGGAAGAACTTTCTGAAGAAGGCCGGGGAAAGCCAGATTGAACTCTGTTGAAATCAAGAACCGATCTAGTCGCACAAATGTTGGCGGATCGCGATTATTGCACCAAGTAAATTTACCACCAACCAAAGATAAATCCATCATCTCAGCTTCAGAAACGAAATCCCTGAAAACATCTATCAAATGTACATTCATAGACAGTCCCAGTTTTTCTTCCTGGTCTAAGAATAAGTTGAAATCGCCACCCAAACACCACGGAATGTCCTTCGATTTTAACAACTCTAATAACTCAGAAAGGGAATTAGGTTTGTCTGAATCCATTGACGGGCCGTACACGTTCACTAAACCACAATGGAAACCACTGTTTTTGATAACCCCTGTAATTACAATAAACCTATGGACTACAAATTTTTCGTCAATTTGGAAAAAATCAGTATCCCATATGCAAAGTAAACCACCAGCTGATCCGGTAGCAGGAGAGAAAACGAAGTCAAAATTACCTAAGTTCCAGATAGATCTAACATCCCTTAGTGACACCTCTTCCATTTTGGTTTCTTGAAGAAAAACAAAATTCGGTCGACACTTAAGGATAACTTCTCTAATGGCTCTTTTTTTCTCCCTACGTCTAAAACCCATAATGTTCCAAGTGATGGCATTAAGATTCATAAAATTCATAAATAAAAAAGTAGAAAAAATACCTTATGTGAACCGAATCAGACCCTGCTTCTCGACTCCTTTTCCAAGCTGTACACCCTCTTGATGACTGCTTCCCGCCCACCTTTAAAAGAAATTTCCAGAAGATTACACATATTCCATACCGATTCCTCTTCAAGCCCGATAGCTGAGTCTTCCAAGCCCAAATCGGCTCCTTGTTCATCAAAGGACGGAGATTTAGTTGTGTCTTCTAAGGAATCTCTAACAAGACGTCTCACCCACCGCCTTGTATTAGCCCGAAAAAAACTATTATATCCGACCAAAGGGGAAGCGTTTGGCAGGGCTTGACCATTATAGTGCATCAAATCTGTAGCACCACTGACCCGACCATCCAGGCTATCGTGAACGAAATCACACGACAGAGGTGATCGATTAGAATTATTAATAGAGGGCTTAGGCACCAAAACGGACCAATTAATAGAGCTAGAATGGACATCAGCAGGGTTTGTGACCCGCACTGGCCCACCAGCCGCGATAGGCCCACCACCATCAGCCTCTAGAACATTCACCGCATCTGACCTAACATCCAAATGAATTCCAGTTGTACCAGAACCCTCGGGGGAGTCAACCCAATTTTCCATAACAGCCGCATCCCCATTTTCCAAGACTCTGTTGACATTCTCTGAGCATTCCTTGGGACATGAACCAACATTCTCGGAGCCGTTAAAACAATTATGGCGACCCTGTTCCCGGTGTGAAGAGACCCCGTCGTCGTCGCGACCATTCCGGTCCTGACCCACCGGCGAACTGGGTAACACGACGTTGCACCTAAACTCCGTTTCCGACAGATCGTCATCCTCTGAAAAATTCCAGTCATCAACACCAACGCCATTCTTTTCTTCTGAGAATACCGATGGAGATTTGTCTTTGAAATCTCCTAGCGAAATATTAATATGGTAAGGGTAACCCAAAGACGATATGGTTATTCTCTTCGGAATTACGGCCGTACTAGCAACCCTGATGAAGAGTTTAGCAGCATCTAGTCTTTCCTTGTTCATGGTGACTGGATCTATACTGACAAAAGCACCCCACCGATTCCCCAGCTCTACGAAGAACTTTTCATGCCAACAAACGAGTAGAACGCCGCGAAGAATCACAGAAGCGTAGTAATGGGGGACACCTTGAACCATTAACGGACCAATGTGGATGAACCAATAAGCTAGTTCATCACGCTTAGAAGTCAAGATTTCCTCCATATAGGCCACTGATTTAAACAGCAAAATCGAACTTTCATTATCGACGCCCCATTTAGACACCAAAACCTCAATACTGTCATTCAATAGGGCTCTTTGGACGAAATCATGGTCAAAGCTTTCTTTAAGCACTGCCACCATGCACCTGTTTAACCACTCCATATCTTTTGCAGGAACTTGAAAGTTGACAGTGTCATTACCCGGGTCACACGTACCACGATCAGTACCCTTCTGCTTGGTGGCATTTCCAGAAGCCGTTTCCTGCTGTTGATTCTCCAAGAGAGCTTCTCTGTAAGTTCTAGAATCCCTACCCATATTAGCATAACCCTGACCATGGCTCCCACTCTGATTACCCTTATATCGGGTTGCATTATGGTTGTTTGTTGCCTGCGTCTTCCCCCTATGAATACCACTATCAGTGGACGGCCGTGGAAACCTGGCCTTTGATACGCTAATGACGTAACCATCTATGCGTATTCCATTGGTTTTAGCAATGGCGTTCACCATATCAACCTTCGAAGCCAAAGAAACGAAAGCATAGGTAGTGTTTTTATACTTTGATTTTAGGTTTACTCTAGGAATAAACACCCTGCGAACATAGCCATGATGGTTGAAGAGTTCCTTTATGGTGAACCGGGAAACCCTCTTACTTAGGTTGTCAATGAACACAGTCCACTCTTCATCCTTGGTCAGAGCTGCTCGAGTCACCGCCGCCGGAGGAACTCTCTGATTTGCTCCACTCATCCTCGCTTTTTACCCTCGTTTGGGGCAGACGATTTCCATCCAACTACCATACATGGGTTAGTCACACTTGCGTTGTCCATCTAGTGTTTCTTGATGTCTTGAGTATATTATGATAAACGAATCTCTATGATATCTCATATCATAATATTCGAGCATGGTCATGCATTTTCTAATCTCACTCAATCAAGTGGCCGAAGATATTTCTCCCATTATGTAGGAGGGACAAATCCTTTCTTGATCAACCATATTTCACTACATAGGTCATCACGTATCCAATCATTAGTCTTTATAATGTAGTCAGTTACGACACACGTTTGACTATGTCAAAATACGTAAATCTTTATGTTGAAATAATGTTGATCTCAAGTCTGAGGATTATACATATGTTTATCATGAGCAATGTTGTGACTATCACATAATTACCCAAGAAACATGCTCATAGCGGGTCAATCCAGTATGTTGTTCTCTAACAAATACTTATGTGTTGATTTTGACATCTCTATGTCAATGACAACGCTTGTCATCAACCACATATTAGTCTTTATATATTATCACTGTCCATACCCGTAATAATATTCGACTAAGGATCCTATTTAACAATAATCGTATTATTGTATGGACATTATTATCCAATGGTTAGTTTGATGCACAGAAACATACCAAATGATAATAACGGCAATGCCATTACTTGATAAATCTAGTAAAATAATATGTCTATTCAATCATCATATGATTGGTCTTTGAGCATACTCCAACAATGAGAGTTGGGACTCCCAAGAAGGGAGTTATGATGAGGATTACATCCCCGGTGCAGAGGAGGTGTCGGAGGATGATAGGGGTCGAAGGGCCAATTATTTCTCTCATTTGCACCAGGCCCTTCACTGAATTGTGAAGGCCATACTGAGGCATTCGTCTACCCTTTGCGAGGCACCTATTGAGAGGGTGCGTCGCCATGGTGCTACGGATTTCCTTGGATCATGACAAGACAATCTAGTTAAGGCAGATCAGTGGTTGAGGGACACTCGTTGGATCATGCGTTATATGAGGTTGAGATCTGAGGACAAGTTGACATGTGTTATTTCCCTGTTAAAGAAAAATGCTTGAGAATGGTGGGAGACTGTAGAGTTGGGTTGGTACCTTAACCAACCTACATGGGATGACTTATTGGATGAGTTCGAGAAGAAATGTGTGGGTGAGGCCCACATTGATAGTTTGAGGGATCGGTTCAACCATTTGGTTCAAAGAAACCAGTCAGTCTTTGAATATAAACAAGAATTCCTACAGTTGAGTAGGTATGCCCTTGAGTTGGTTGCTACCGTGAAGATGAGGTGCAAGAGGTTTTTGAAGGGTTTGAGGAAGGAAATTCAGACTTATCTGACTGTTGTTGCACCGAAAGTGTTTTCAAAGTTGACTGCTAGTGCCAAGTCGCTTGAGCAACTTCAAGGTTTGACTTATGGCTCGTCTGGTGAGCAAGGGAGCTCAAATGGGAGGACATAAAACTTCTCCAACAACTCGCAGCCTTACTCTAAGAGGAATAGGAACCGATTGAACCAAGGTAGAGGAGCTTTGAACCAGAATTTGAGATCAGACCGTAGGTTGAAATCAGCTGGCCGTAGGAGGCATTCGTCTTCATCTATGATAAGCTTAAAGGGTCACAGAAGAATGCACCAGTTTGTGATCAGTGTGAGTGTAAGCGTAGGGGTGAATGTTGGGGGACATCCAGAGTTTGCTATGGTTGTAGATCACCGGATCATTTTCTGAGGGATTATCCGGCAGCTGCTAACACCACCCTAGTTCAGACTCAGAGGACCTCTTATCCAGATCAAAGGGGTCAGGGCTTTGCTAGAGGAGGAGCGAGTCACATGTTTGGACATTAGAGTGGGGGTATGATCCAATTTACCGTTAGGGCACTAGCGAGACAGTACGCAGTCAAGGCTCATGAGGACAGTGAGGCTACCGATGTTATCTCAAGTACATTTACCTTGTTTTTAGTTCCTATAGTTGCCCTTGTTGATTTAGGGTCTACTCATTCCTACATTCGTAATGGAATATCTCATTAGTAGGGTATTCTTGTCGAGGATCTTGAGATAAGGGTTTGTGTGACTAGTACTTTGAGGTATAATGTGTTAGTAGATAAGGTGTATCAAAGGTGTTTGATTGAGGTTCAGGGTTTGATCTTTTCGACTGATTTTATGGTGTTATTGTTCCAAGATTTTGATGCTATCTTAGGAATGGATTGATTGTTTGAGCATGACACATGTTTAGGTTGTAGGGCGAAGAGCCTTAAGCTTCATGGTTTGGACGGGGCAATGTTGGTAGTGAAGGACGAGAGGAATCCTTGCCTTTCCAATGTAGTATCGGCCTTGGTAGCACAAAGAATGATCAAACAAGGATACAAGGCCTTTTGGCTCGCGTGGATGACACAAGTGTTGAGAGTCTTCCTCTAGATCATGAGTTAGAGTTTTGGCTCGGTTGATGTGTTTCCAGAAGAGTTACCCAGACTTCCTATAGATCATGAGTTAGAGTTTTAGATAGATGTGATGCCCGACGCGGCACCAATGTCCATTGCTCTATATTGCATGACACTAACATAATTGAGGGAGTTAAAGAATCAGATCCAAGAGTTGTTAGAAAGATGTTTCATTCGACTAAGCATCTCACCTTGGGGTGCATCAGTCTTGTTTGTTAATAAGAATGATGGGTCAATGAGGATGTGTATCATTTACCGTCAACTCAACAAGGTAACGGTGAAGAACCGTTATCCTCTACCAATGATTAATAACTTGTTTGATCAGTTGAGAGGAGCCCGTGTGTTTTCAAAGACCGATTTGAGTTCAAGTTATTACCAGTTGAACGTAGTATAAGAGGATGTTTAGAAAACCGCTTTTAGGACGCGGTATGGACATTATGAGTTCTTGGCAATGCCTTTTGGGCTTACCAATGCACCAACAGCTTTCATGGACTTGATGAACCAAATTTTTCAGCCTTATCTAGATCAATTTGTGGTGGTCTTCATTGATGACATCTTGGTTTATTCGAGCTCGGAGAAGGAGCATGATTGTCATCTTCGTATTGTTCTTCAGACCTTAAGGGAAGGGCAGCTTTTTGCCAAGTTCAGTAAGTGTGAGTTTTGGATTTTTTGAGGTGGCATTTTTGGGCCACATTGTTGCAGCAGATGGGATCCGAGTCGATCCGCAAAAGATTCAAGCAGTGGTGAAGTGTAAACCACCTAGAAATATCACGGAAGTTCATAGTTTTCTTGGGCTTGTCGGATATTACTATCGTTTTGTCAAAGGTTTTTCCATCATAGCAACACCTTTGACCAAGTTGTTACAAAAATGAGTTTTATTTAAATGGAACGAGAGAAGACAACAAAGCTTTAAACAGTTGAAAGCTTACCTTACGGAGGCTTCGGTTTTGACGCAACCCGAACCAGAAAAGGATTATGTTGTGTTTAGTGATGTTTCTTTGAATTGGCTCGGTTGTGTTCTTATGCAAGAGGGTAAGGTGGTTGCTTACGCCTAAAGAAAACTTAAGCCTCGTGAACAGAATTACCCTACGCATGATTTGGAGCTTGCACAATTATCTTCACGTTGAAGATTTAGAGGCATTATCTGTATGGGGAAGAGTGCTACATTTACACCGATCACAAGAGTTTGAAGTACCTTCTCACACAAAAGAAGTTGAATTTGAGACAAAGACGATGGATTAAGTTGTTAAAGGATTACAATTACATCAACAAGTATCATCCCGATAAAGCTAATGTGGTGGCTGATGCTTTGAGTAGAAAGTTCATGTTAGACTTAAGGGCCATGTTTGCTTATTTGAGGAAGACCAAGGACGGTGGGTTGTTAGCCGAGCTTCGTGTAAAGCCTACCCTAGTGCAAGAAATCAAGAGGACGCAAGTGTTAGACGAAGAGTTAGTGGTAAAAATTGAAATGGTTCAGACAAGTGAGGTATCCGATTTTGAAGAGCGAGACGGTGGGGTATTGTATTTTAAGGATCAATTATGTGTCCCAGCTTTGGAGGATTTGCGAGACCGTATCCTGCGAGAGGTGCATCGGAGTTCGTTTATCGTGCACCTGGTCAGCAACAAAATGTATCAAGACCTACGCCATTTTTATTGAAGGCCCAGTATGAAAAGAGATGTATCCAAGTTTGTGACAAGATGCTTAGCTTGTCAGCAAGTTAAGGCTGGACATTAGGTTTCTTCAGGCTTGCTTCAGCCCATCCAGATTCCACAATGGAAGTGGATCATGTGACCATGAATTTTATGACAGGTTTGTCGTTGACGTAAAGGAAGCATGATGCAATTTGGGTGATAGTGGATAGTCTGGCTAAGTCTGCTCATTTCTTGCCTGTGCGTATAGATTTTATGCTTGAGAAGTTGGTGCAGTTGTCCATCCAAGAGATAATAAGGTTGCATGGAAAACCATCATCGATCATATCAGATAGAGATCCGTATTTCATGGCAAGGTTGTGGAAGAAGATAAATGAGGCCTTGGACACCAAGTTACATTTCAGTACGGCTTTTCACCCTTAGACCGATGGTTAGTCTGAGCGAGTTATCCAAATCTTCGAGGATATGCTCCGGTGTTGTATTATTGACTTTGAGAAGAGTTGGGAAGAGCAGCTACCGCTTGTTGAATTTGCCTAAAATAACAATTTCCAATCAAGCATCAAGATGGCTCCCTTTGAGGCCTTGTATGGGCGTAAGTGCAGAACGCCCTTGTGTTAGACCGAGCTTAATGAGAGAATGATCGTGGGGTCAGATTTGATCAGACAAACCAAGGAGAAGGTTTAGATAATCAAGGAAAGATTGCAAATGACCTTTGAACATCAAAAAGCTTATGCTAATCGGAAGCGTAAGCACATCGAATATCGAGTATGAGGAACATGAATGGGGGGTTTGACTCTATTCCTTGTAGTTAAATAATCTCTTTAGTCTCTTTTAATCTTCCAGCAATGTTGTAATTTATTTTACAATGTTTCCTTGTAGTTAAAGAAGTGGGAAATTCTTCCAAGAAGCTTGGGAAGAAGAAAGCTTGAAGGGCTTTGGTTGGAGGCTTCCCTTTCAGCTTAGAGATCAAGGTTAGTATACTACTAACTCCCTTGTATTCATAGAAATCATTAATTTGATTGCTTTGTGGTTTAGTGATATTTTGGTTGTCAGAATTCTTGAGAACTCTAAAATGGTAAATCCTAAGATTGATATTAATATAGCTTAAAATGGTAGGAAACCACTTGAATCACTCCTCATGACTTGTAGATTCATTTTGGGATCTTAATTATGGGTTTTGGGGGTAGGTGGGGTGATTTACGAACTCTAGAAAGTGAGTTCTAGGTTTGAGTATCGATACGGGTTGAACGCGTATCGATACCCAGTGTTAAAAATTGATGAAACCAAGCTTTTCTTAAAGGGGCTTATTGGTACGCCATGGGGTGTATCGGTACCCCCTGTTCCATCTAAATTCTAGTAGCAAATTTGGGTATCGGTACGCTTGGAAGCATATCAGTACCGATCGCGTATCGGTACACCTTCCCGTGTATCGGTACGATGTTTTGGATAAAACCTTTCCATAATGCAAAATGAGTATCGATACGCGCATGGGGGTATCAGTACACAATAGGGAGTATCGGTACTCGTTGGGCAATCTGGCCAAAAAATACATTGAGTTTGAGGGACCTATAATTTGAGGACTAAGGCCTGATGGGTTTCTAAAGGGGTAAAATAAATAGTGAAATCGAAACTGAGTTTTAAACCTCATATACGAGCTTAATGAGTAATAACTTAATTAAAACCTTAGGATGACTTGTGATGTTAATTAATAAAGATCCTTGGTGGGTCAAATGATGAATGTATGCCAAGTAAGAGCATCCTTGTGGTTGAGTTACCTTGCTTGGTGGGGTTTTGGATACCCGTGTGAAAAGAGAGTGTTGCAACACCATGGTTAAAGATTTCTGAATATATGAACCCGATGCTTAGTGGGACTGGAACTCATTCGAAGATGCTCGATAAGAGATTCCGAGCGTGAGTGTATGAACTCGATGCTTAGCGGAACCGAGCCTCACTTGGAGTGTGTGTACCCGATGCTTAGTGGAATCGGGCCTCACTCCAAGTTTGTTGGTATTATATGTATGGTTGCTATGTGAGATTGTTTACATTCTTATTGTTGATATATGTGTTTAGACGGCTAGAGGTAGCACCCCATTGATATGATGCCATTGCTATGTTGTCATCTTTAACTACATGCTCTTATTTATGATTTGCATGAAGCATGGTTGAGTGAAAGTGTATCCACTGAGCTTCGTTAGCTCAACGTTCGAAATTGTTGTTTCCGTTCGCAAGTTTGTAGGTTGACGTGCATCGCCGGAGCACCATCAGAGTAAGACTTCGGCATCGACTTGTTGTCCGAGTACAATACTTATATTAGTGGGCTATGTATTCCTAGGACTCTATGTTGTATTGCAACTCTTCTTTTTGATTTCAAATTAAGTGTCAAATGCTTTAGTTATTTAATTTTAAATGGAGCTCATCATGTAACATTTTAACTATATTTCTATTTTGAAATATTTCAAACTTAATGGATTTAATGAATGAATGTATTGCGCTATTGGGTTGGGCTTGAGGACTAAATGTGACATTCGGGTCGAGGGTGTTACAATTAAATTTGTACTGGAACTCGAAAATTCAACTGAAATCAGAAAAAAAAATCAAATTAAGTTTGAGGTGTAAAATATGATGTGTCAAGTCGAATAACAAATTCTTTTTTATTTGCCTTACCTCAATCGAATGCTCACCCCTAATCTATGTTGTCTCAAGTTTAACTTTATCTGTGTGTGCAAATACTTAAGGCTTTTATGATTGGTGTAAATATAATAATTTTTTTAATAAATATGATGTTTCTAAATCTTTAGAGCGAAAATAACTACGACCAACTCCAAAACCATGTCTGAGATAATTAATACACATCATTTGAAGCGTGTCAAATTAACATAAATTAGGATAAAATACATGCCACTAAACTAATTAAAAATGATTTTTTAGTTATCGAAATTTTTTAAAAATAAAATAATCGTTAAATTATCGACATATTATAAAATGGTCATTATATATTATAAAATAGTAATAAATTTTAATAAGTTTAACGGTCATTTTGTAATAATTTGATAAAATTCAATAATCATTTTATAATAATTTGATAAAATTCAATAATCATTTTATAATAATTTGATAAAGTTCAATGACCATTTTATAACATTTGAATAAATTAAATGATTATTTTGTAATTGATTAAACTTCAATAGCTAAAAAGATTATTTTTTATATAGGCATTGTTTGGTAAATAGCGGTTTGAGAAAAATTAGAGGTTTGAGCTGAGGTTTGACGGGTCAAATCCGCTAATTTGGATATTTGGTGAATAACGGATTGGAATAGTGGATTGAGATAAAACCTCTAATTTTGAAAAACTACTATTATAAGCTTTTTGAAAGTAGAGCTTTTAACTAAGGGTGTTCAAAATTACCCGACCCGACTACCCGAACACAAATAACCGGACATTTACCCGGAATTTTTTTTACACGTGTCGGGTACCCGGCCTGCCATTTCCTGGGTCGGTCCCGAGTCACAAAATATGAAATTTTCGGGTACCTAATTTTTTCGGGTACCTGGATATATTTGAAATTAATTATTTTTTATATTTAATATATATATATATATATTAAAATAATAAAAATCTTAATTTTTTATATTTTTATATTTAATAAATATATATTTTTATATTAAACTAATAAATACATATTTTATTTTTTTATATTACACTAATAAAAATATTTTTATATTAAAAAATACATATTTTTCATATTCGGGTACCCAAGTACCTGGTTTTCCGGGTACCCGCAATACCCGGGTCAGGACACGAGCCGATATTTTAACTACTTGAAGATCCGGGTACTCAGTACTTCGGGTACCCGAATACTTGGATACCCGGATTTGAACACCCCTAGTTTTAACATAAGAGTTAAATTCTTTTACCCTTAACAATTATGAAAAATCTCCAAATAACCTAAATTTCACCTTTTCTTTTTTTTAATTCTTCACTCTCACATATTTACATTGTGATATTTGTAAACTAATGCTTTTTCTTTTTTTTTTCTTTTTATTCCCACGCATTTATATTTGTATTTAAATTTAATAATTAATTAAATTATATTAAAAATAATTATATAAATAATAAATTAAAATATAGATCCTTCAAATATGCTTAGTAATGTTATATTAAAAAATGTTTTTCATAATCTAATTAATATTAATAGATACAAAATATTGATAAATAATAAATTATTTAAACAAGTATTGAAATAATCATGTCCTTATATGCCATTTTGTTTGTTTAAATAATCAAACAACTATCGGCTATCAGTTAATTTTACCAAACATTTTTTATTCAATCAGCTAATACAATCTGCTCGTCAAATCAACTAGTGCAATCAGCTCCCAACTATCAACTAATATAATTTGCTATCAGCTATCCGCTAATTGCCAAACATGACCATAATTTATTGACACTGTGTATTTATCTGGATGTGGCAAACTAGTCATTCGGTTCGGGTCATTTCGGTTCAAGTCATTTTGGGTCTGACTACATTCGGTTTAAGTTCGGTTCGGGCCTGGTTCGGTTTTAGTTTGGGTCTATGGTGGTTTCGGTTCGAGTATCGGGTCAAGGCGCCGAGTCGGTTGATTTTAAGTTTTGGTTGACTTTTGGTTCGGTTGATTTCGGGTCGGTTGTTTTCGGGTTGGGACAATATCGGGTTAATAGGAGATCGATCGGTTTTAGTCAGGTTTTCAGGCCGAGTTAGGTTTTTCTACCATATATATGACTTTATATAGCATGTATATTTGACTTTTTGGTGGGTTGTGCGACAGTTAACATCTCATTTTTATTTATTTATTTTAATATATTTTCTTTATTTTGGGCTGCCTTCGGTTCGGGTTATTTTCGGTTCGATTGAAAATCAGTTCGGGTCCACTTCCGATTCAACTGAATTTGGTTCTATTTCGATTCGATTTATTTTAAATTTCGGATTAAATTCAAATTATCATGTTTGGGTCAATTTCGGGTCCTAATTTAAATAAATCAGCTCTGTTCTTGGGTCTCGGGTGAAATTTGCCTGTTCTATATTTACCTTATAAATTATGAAATCATCTTGTTCCGGACCAGGCAGTGGCAGAAACTCAAAGTTCGGGTAAATATAATCCAGCAATTTCAAAGCCCAATAGAAGCATCCGGGGGAGGAGACGCCCTTTATAATCCGAAAGCCCATTAGGTTTTCGGTTCCATTTTCTCTCGTATAATCGTCACTCACCGTTCTTATTCTGTGGCTCTGCATTTCTCAGGTGAACTTTCTAGGTTTTCGCCTCTATTGCATACCACTTTTGCACTAATTTCCCTTTTCCTCGTTTTTCTAGAGAACATTTTTTGTGATCTAATACTTGTGTGGTTAGCTTTTGTTATGTTTCGTTTCTGCTCACTTCATTTTATATGTTTATGCATCTCTAGTTTTCGAATGATTTTCCGGTTTTCGAGTTTAAGGTTAAGGTAGAGTTTAATTTATGCCTGTAGTTTAAGTGTTTCTTCTGGTTTAGCTAGGGTTTAAGGTTTTCTGCTTGATGTTGTTGTGTAATGTCGCTTGCAATTTTTAGAACTGTGTGTTGATGTTTCTAATAGCATTTGTTGTTCTTTTGCTGATCTGGAATTCACATTCGGTGCAATCATTCACTAAATTATGTATTTCCTCTAATACTAGGACTTAGGTTCTAATAGCTTTTGTTTTTATGTTTCTGATCTGGGATTCTTATTCAGTGCAATAATTCAGAGGATTAATTATGTATTTACTTTAACGGCTAGGGCCCAGGTTCATATTTTTCAAGTCTTTCAACCCGATTTCCTTCATGCTTTCTTGCTTTCTGCATCAGTATTTTTGGAAATGCTAGGATGGTTTGCATAAAGCTGAAATAGGACAAAAGAAATATTTTCCAGGAACCTTTGGTACCTGCAATGCTTTCCATTTGATACGTACCATGTATGAGAAATTCAATTTGATGCATTGCATGTTTTGCAAAATCCTGATTTATTGACTGATATCTCAAAACTGTAAGTTGAAATGAAATAAATGATGTGTAAATGAAGACTGGTGAGTTTTGGAATGCTTTAATGATGAAGTAGGTTTAGGTGTTATTTTTTGTTACTGTCATGTGATGTAATTTAATATGAGCTAACATTCATTTTAATGTGCTGTTCTAGCTGCTTGTTGTTCCGATCAGGTTGTTGGTTATGCCAACTTGAATTGTAAATCTGGTGAACAACGATGACAATGAAGAAGAATCCCCTAGTTTTTATGGATGTGTCAATTGATGGTGACCCTGTTGAAAGAATGGTTTTTGAGGTATTGTTTTGAGCGACATAAGCAACCCAACAATCTTTAATATTTTTGTTTTGTTCTTTGGCTGTGTATTTTGTTTTGAATTACTATGCATAGTTTTGTTTTGGAGATTATTCCCCCCCCCCCCCTTATATTTATCTGTTTTCTTTTATTCTTCAGCTCTTTTCTGATATTGCTCCCAAGACTGCAGAAAATTTCCGTGCCCTTTGTACAGGTGATTATAATGTGTTCCGATATTCTTATTTCCAATTGTTATGTTATTTTTCTGCAACACATTTTTTGCATTTGGTTTCACTTTGGAAAAATTATTATATTTAAGAATAATTCCTCATCTTAATCCTTGACTTTTGTTGCATAAGATTTTTATTCTCAATTTGAGCAGGAATTGCTGGTCAGGGGCAAGATAGTTTCTGGGTTTTAATTGTTTACCTTTTATACACATACAGGCAAATGTTTATGCATGTATATTTATATGTTCTGTATTTTTCTGAGTTCTTGAACATATCTTGATCTACAGGAGAAAAGGGCATTGGTCCTAAAACTGGAAAACCGTTGCACTACAAGGGTTCCTTTTTCCATCGTGTCATTAAAGGATCCCTGACCCAGGTTTGTTGTGTTGTCTTACTTCAGATTGGGATTTTTCTCTTGCTGTTTTCTTGTTGAACGTGGCTTAGAAGTGGTTTGTCGTTTGGTCAGTTACTATTGTTTATGCTGTAGGAAACAGGGCTGATGGTCACGACTGCTTTTCTTGTGATGTAGTTTTTAAGGTTGTATTTACCAAGTTGTGAATCCTCAAAATTTTACTAAACTTCCCGTGTCCAACCCAGTTTTTTGCACATGTCTTTCTTTATTCATACTTGTGGACTAACATGTGTTTTTTTCAGGGTGGTGATTTTGTAAGAAGAGATGGTATGTTGTATTCCTTGCTGAGAACTTCTATTTTAATTATTTTTGCGGCTGTTAGTTGACTTTACTTGAGATAAGATCACTTGGAGGGAGCAGTTTATTTAGCTGCTGGTTGAAGTTGCTCTTGAAAACCACATTTGATTTTTTATTTGTTTTTCTTTTTTCAGGAACTGGTGGGGAAAGCATATATGATGGGAAGTTTCCAGGTGAATGATCTCTTCCCAACCTTCTATGGTTACAGTCATAGTTTAGGTTATCTTAAATGAATGAAGAAATGGTGTAAAATTTTCCTTTTGTTTAATATTTTAAAATTCAACCATTTCATGGAAATGATTTGAACCTTGTACCTATCTGTGTTATGTTCCTGCTTCTGCTGTTTGTTCATGAAAACTAATAATATTCTAACTGGATTATATTCATGCATATGATGGAAGTGCTCTTACATGCTAATGTACGTAGTATTGTACTCTTTATAAGTGATCAAAATCTTTAATTTTATTTTCAATTTGTAATTCTGCTGTTTGCTATTACTCTTTGTTCATGAAAATTAATAATATTCTAACTGGATTATAATCGTGCATATGATGGAAGTGCCCTTACATGCTATTGTACGTAGTATTGTACGCTCCATAAGTGATCAAAATCTTTGAATTTATTTTCTATTTATAATTGTGCCCCTAATGCATGTATTTGATATTTGTTCTTGTATTCTCTTTGGAATTGTCAGTCTCTAATCTCTATTTTTCAATTTTTAATTTCTTTCTATATAATATTGAATTTATCAATTTGTTTTTGGAGCTAATTTGATGTTTGGTATTAGGGTTATTTGTAGCAGGATGAACACTGTATTAAGGTATTTCCTTGGCTCTAGATTTGGGCATATCTGCCCTTGAAATGTTTTCTGAGAGAGCAATATGCATTCTCATAATCTTTGCTAAAGCTTTCTTTTTCATTAATATTGTATAGGTGCTTTCCATCACTCTTGATATGATCCCATCTTCTCCTAATTTGCACCGTCAATGTTTGTTTTATAGCATTTTTCTGTATTATCTGTAGGTCCTTGAGAAGTGGTTGGTGCTAACATAATGACATGATGGCTAAACTATTTAAGGACTGGATTATAGCTAACTTTTATGATATTCCACAAACTATCAAGAGACATCATTGAAAGAAAGAATATTTACTGTTGGAAATCCAATGCTTTTCCTGATTCCATGCTTATAATTATTTGTCTCGAGTACTTCTGTAGGATACTATTCTTTTCACTGATAATTAATTAGTAACAAGTGGTAACGTAAACTCTTGTTCAGATGAATCACCAAGGCTAAAGCATGATGGACCTGGCCTTTTATCAATGGCAATTGCAGATCGTGACACTGTTGGTTCACAATTTGTTGTCACCTTCAAGGCTAATCATGACCTTGACAGGTATTTCTTATCTTATTTAAGTATTTGTACTCGGTCCCTCACCTTCCCATATATAATGCACATTGTAAATGTGATTCATCCTTTGGATCCTGAGTTTTTGTCCTTGTGGCATGTTGCAGAAAGTATGTAGTTTTTGGACAGCTTGTGCAAGGAAATGAAGTGCTGAAGAAAATTGAAAATGTGGGTGATGAGGAAGGAAAACCAACCGTGACGGTGAAAATTATTAATTGCGGCGAATTCAATGAAGGTAATGGCCATAGTGACCTTATTGGAGGGTTATATTCCTTAAAATGGAATATCATGATCTAATTTATTGTAGACCTGCCAAATTTGCACTTTTATGATGCTGCATGAGGCTTGGCCTCTTTTTGCTTTTAATTTTTCCTTCCATTTTTTTATCTTATCTGCAGACAAGAAGAAAAATAAGTTGAGAATGGGAAAAGATGCTTCTTCCTGTGCTAACAGTTCTGAAGTGCGTAGGAAGTGGAAAAATAAGAAATCAAGAGACAAAAGGAAGAAGAGAAGAAGACATTATTCATCTGATTCGGCGAGTTCCTCAGATTCTGAGACAGAATCATCTGAATCTGATAGTGAATCTGACTCATATCTCTCATCATCCTCGGATATTAGTTCTTCAAGTGACGATGGGCACAAAAAGAGGAAGAGATATTCTAAACGAGAAAAACATAGGCGTGGAAAAAGAAGATATAGACGACATGACAAAAAGAGAAAACAACGTGATAAGAGAAAGCATAAATTAAGAAGGTTATTTGCTTATTCTCTTATTCTTCATAAGAGTGTCTTCTTTTCTGGCGAATTACCCTTTAATTGACATGAGTCTTGCGCATGTTTTGTTGATTTTTGTGCTTGTTCAACTGTGCATGGGACTCAAATATTTTGATGTAATTGAAACTTTTTTGCTCCTGTTACTTTTCTTGGCCTCCAGTGCAATGTGTTAAACGACTTTCTTTTTTATTTGAGTTTTGCATATGTAAATTAATAAAGTGCATGACTGTAAATATGATGCAAAATTTATTTTGTATTTCTATACTATTGAAATTTAGTTGTCACTTGCGTTTTTGTTGAAGTAGGTCCATATATGTTTTTCTCAAGTACTTAGTGAAGCTATATTACCAAAATGTCATGGTTTTTGCCCCTGCAATTAATTTTGCTGATGTATCTTGTGTGGTATTTTCCGAAACCTTTTTCAATCCATGTAAGAAAAAAATGATTATGATGCTTCAAGATCTTGGACAAGCTGATTAGTTGTCAAGCATCTCATAGAATTTAATTATTATATCCTTGTTTTCAGGGCTTCAGATAGCCTCACAGGTGAGGACAGCAAGAGTAGTAGTGAAAACAGCACGGACAATGATTTTCAAGGAAAACCACTGAAGCATAAAGAGCTTTCTCAGAAAAGTGGTAAGAGTTGAAGTTCTTGGACTGCTTTCCCAAAATTTTGATTGACTAAGTTTTCATTGTCATAAATATGGTATACCCATCGTTCTACATTATTCCATTTCTTCTTTCCCTTGATAATCAGGGACAGAGCTGAATTGACAATGGGAGGGGCTCTTGCAACCCCCCAGGCAGGGAAAAATTATTATTTTTACCTTTGTTTCTTTATTTTTTTTTTTCTGAAAAAATTAGAATAATTATGAATTTGCCCCCCTCCCCCTACCTTTCAAATTTTATGTTTTGCGCCCCCCTCCAAATCCTGGTGCCGTCCCTGTTGATAATACTATTAATTCACATGCAAATGACATGTTCTACATTATTCTGCCTCACCCCTCATCATACTAGAGTTGTGGAACCTGGATATTATTGTTTTCTACTTACAGTTATTTCTTTGTTTACTAAAGCCTTCTAATTTGGATAATTCTCTTTGTTCTTTAAGGTTTTTTTTTACCACACTATTTATGGGGTTGTCTATGTTTTGCAGTTTGTAGCCAATCCCCTTCGATTACTGAGAAAGCAATTCCTCATAGAATGACGGAACAGGCTGATTTGCCTGTAAAGGAGCATGAAGCTCCTAAGGAGAATGGAGAGCGAAAGAGCAATGGCATTGAAGAAGCTGCTAAATCTGACAGAAGTGTACAGAGACAACCAGATGTGGTAGATGATCACTCAAGCAAATCTAGGTCTACTTTCCCTTGAGTTATTATACTTTATACTGACTGATTCTTCCCAATCTGGTATTTTATAAAAAGTTGATGAGCAGGAGCAGAAGCAGAAGCGCAAGTCCTAGAAGGACCATGAGTAAGAGTATGAGTATTAGTCCCAGAAGGAGTCAAAGGCGGAGCCCAAGTTATAGCTCAAGGCGGAGTGTGAGGAGGAGTCCAGGTGCGAGTAGGAATCCCACACGTTTTTCAGAAAGAAGTGTAAGCAGGACTCCTGCTAGAGGCATCAGCAAAAGTCCATTGAGGGTTAGAAAGAATAGAAACAGTAGAAGCCCAGTTAGAGAAAATTCTCGAAAAAGCATTAGCAGGAGCCCTGTAAGGTCTCAGTCCCGAAGCAAAAGTCCATTGAGGGCTAGAAAGAATAGAAGCAGCAGGAGCCCTGTAAGGTCTCAGTCCCGAAGCAAAAGTCCATTGAGGGCTAGAAAGAATAGAAGCAGCAGGAGCCCAGTTAGAGAAAATTCTCGAAAAAGCATTAGTAGGAGCCCTGTAAGTTCTCGGTCCCGAAGCAGCCCAAGTAGGAGCCCACCTAGGTCAACAAGAAAATCAATTAGTAGAAGCCCTGTTAGACTTTCAGAAAGAAGCACAAGTAGAAGTCCTGTAAGATCCTCTAGGAGAAGCATTAGCAGAAGCCCGATAAGATATAGGAGAAGCATTAGTGGAAGTCCTGTAAGATCTTCTCGGAGAAGCATAAGTAGGAGCTCTGCTAGGACTCCTCCTAAGAGAAGCATCAGCAGAAGCCCTTTAAGGGAACCAAGTAGGAATTACCGTCGTAGTTATTCAAGGAGCCCAACCCCTGTTAGACGGGTAAGGTCACCTCCTGATCGAGGTAGAAGCATATCAAGAAGTGTTTCCCCTGATGCATCACCTAAGCGTATTAGAAGGGGCCGGGGTTTCAGTGAGCGCTACTCCTATGCACGAAGATACAAAACCCCTTCTCCTGAGAGGTCCCATCGTTACGGTGGCAGGATTGATCGTGAGAGGTACACATCCCATCAGGTTCTTTTAAGTTAACCTACCCTCTCGATAAACCTTTATATTTTAACAATAGGTGGGTTTTCTCGTAATTGCCAATTCTAGGTATTCAAGTTACAGGAGGTATTCACCCAGGCGTTATAGAAGCCCACCAAGAGGACGAACTCCCCCAAGGTCTGATATCTGTATACCAATTATCACTTGTATTTTCTTAGAGGTTTCTCACTTAGTGGTTTGAATTTTGTTAATTTAATAAAAATCTGTTTTCAGGTATAGGGGCAGAAGAAACCGGACACGGAGTCCATCTGTATCCCGTAGCCTGAAGTATAGAAGTCGTCGATATGGTCATAGTCGCAGTCGAAGTCGAAGTCGAAGCCCTATTCGCAGCCGAACACCAGTTGATGGAAGGCGAAGGTCCCCTTCCCACAGCAGGAGCCGATCGGAATCAAGGTCCTCGCTGAAGTCTCAGTCTCAGTCTCCAAAGCAGCAGGGGAGCAAAGCGAAGTCAAGGTCATCTTCTGGAAGTGGGGACGGTAGAAGGGGCCTGGTCTCATACGATGATGGTTCAGCTTCCTCAGGAAGGTGAGTTTTGGTGTGAAGTGTTTGATGAGAGCCCCATCTTGTATTGATGATGCACTTGGACTATTACAGTTTTACTTGTCTCTACTTTGTGTTGTTGCCAGGGATGGTGGTTAGCGACCCAATCCGATTTTAAGTATTTATTGTACGCGGGGGGTATTAGGAAGAATTTTGGTACATGGTGAGTGTAGCATCACCTCCTAAGCTAAGTATCCTGGTTTGCTATTGTCTGCCAATATTATGCTTTTTAATTACAACATATTTGGAACTTATAGATAACATCCAATAGATTTCGAATCAAATCTCAACACAGTGGTAAAAGATGAAGAATAGTATGTAGGTAGAGGCGGCAAACTGACCTGAGATCATAACTGATTTTATCCGATCTGAAACTCGATATTGATTCGAATAGGATGATCTAAATTTGATTCGAAACTTGAAACAAGCCTAATCTAATTAGAACTGACCTGGTTTTTAGTTGAACAGATATTCCGATTTGATTTTTCAACCGAACATAACGAACCTTTTGAACCATATGGACTTGAATTGATTTTATTCAAACCGAAAGTAACCCAAATTGAAGACAACCTGAAAACCAAAAGTAACCCAAATTGAAGATAATCCGAAATAAAAAAATATTAAAAGAAATAATAAAAGATTTGATGTGAATTGTTGTACAATTTAAGTCAAATATATTGACTTTATTAAGTCATATATTGGTTTAAAAAATTAATCCGGCTTGAAAACTCGATTGAAACATATCCATCTCTTATTGATCCAAAAGTAACAGACCTAAAAATCAATCGAACCGATGTGACCCGATTTGAATTAATATTTGACCTGAATCACTATAGACCTGAACTAAAAGTGAACCAGACTAGATCCGACTCGAACATAGCTAAAATTGAATGCAGTTAAAATCGAACCTGATTCGAACTAAAATAATTCGAATTGAACTCGATTCGAATAACCCGTTTGCCACTTCTATATGTAGGTGCGTGCGAATTTAGATTAAAATACCATCTTTTAATTTAATTAAAATGTAAAAATAATTACAGTCAAGGTGCCGATCGAGGTATAAATTATGAAGGGAAAATTTTGAACGGCCGATACATACTCTTTTCATATCATTAGGGATTCACCATGCAAACTAAGGACATTCGATCACAAAAAAAATCGTCTGAGTTTAAACGTTTGCTTCATCACCAAACAAAAAATTTCAATAAGTTTTTGAACATTTAATTTTTTATTCAATTAAGCGAACGAAAACAATAACAGAGCCGTAAAATGACATCAACATTTTGGATATTGATGCTAATTATTTTGTTATTTTTTGAATCTCTTCATCAACTATTTTAGAATTTTTAAATGCCGATGTTAACTAATCTATCGTTTTATTTAAGTTCTAAAAGTTTTAAAATTAATAGTAATAAATCGTAAAAGTTGTAGAAATTATTAAAAATATTATTAGTAATTGTAAAAAAATAAAAACAACAAATAAAATGTAAACAAATGTACTTGGATTTATAGAATTTTGTAATATATTATTAAAATTGTTTTAATTATTCAAACAACTTATAATGAACAAAAATTACTTAAAATAATCTATAAGTTAATGGTGTTCGACGCCTGTTGTAGAATTTTTCTAACAATTATTTATAACTTGTCTATCTCAAAGTGATAGTATTAATTTGTTGACAAATCATATCATGGGTGATTTTCGTCACGTCATCTATGAGACCAACCAATAAAAATTGTCGCAATTAAGACTATCGCAATTAAGTGCAAGTAATATAGTGATACGAAATATCGAATATCGTCTCCACAATGACTGAAAATACTTCTATCTTTAAAAGTCTGCACAAGCAAAGAGATAAATTTAATAAGAAGTTTTGAGAAATCTTGAAAATAAACTAAAATAGACGAAGGAATCAGATTGAGAAAGCATGCTGATATTGATTTGATCAGTAGTGCAAGTGTTGCACTGTTCAAAGGTCTTTTGTTGTGTCTGTTGTGACAGCACCTGTCGCGGCAGAGGTCTGTTGATGTCGCGCCAGCGAACAATAACTCTGTACTTCAAATTTGGCAAGAACCCCTGTTGTGACTTGTCCTATCCCTAAGTCCAAGTTCTGTCGATGAACACGTCTGAGATGATACCTCGCGGCGTGAATAGAAGGATGAACACCGATGTTTGTGAATTCTTCTTTAGCCACTTAACCTTGTACCTATCCCTAGGCCAAGATAGTTTAATCATAAACTGGAAAACTCGTATTTACTCCTTTCGTATACTCAACTCTCCCGATATTAAGTAAATGAATAACCTCACAATGCTCTCCCGATACCCTTATGAGATATGAAAACCAGAGTAAATAAACTTAAAGTTTTATTGAATTGAATAGAAAAATCCTAAGAAACAGTTTAACCATTACAACTACTTTACAAGATCAACCCTTAGCCCTGGGGAAGTTTAGAACATGATAGAGAATGGAAAAGCTAGGGTTTGTGATGGAAGACAGCTAGAAACTAGGTTATCCTCCTCTAGGTCGAATTACAAGCATATATATAGGCCTTGGGTACAAGCTTTCTTAATGGCCAAGAATACTAGTTTGAATTAAAGTACAACTTATTTAAAGACTAAATATCTGAGTAGTCTTCCTTTAATTCGCCCTATCTTCTTGCTTTGACTTTTCTCCTCAAACTTTGGGCAAGGCCTTCTTTATGCTTCTGGACTCCAAAAATTATGCAAGTGGTCTACAAAAATTAGGCTTGAAATCCTCTATCAGTCGAGCTCCACTTTGCATTTTTCCATATCTTCTTCTTCACTGTCACCACTTTTGTCACGACAGTGAGTTATATGGCAGTTTGCTTCGACCCTTTTACTCCAGCTCCAGTTATCTTTTGTTTCTCTGCTTCCTTGGATACTGCCACGGCAGGTACCTGCAAGAATTAATCGAAATCAACAGCATCTGTGCAATAATTATTCATATGTGATGTTTATGCAAAATCTACCTAAAATGCAACTAAACATGCTTGAGTGCATCAATAATATGGGTAAATGAGGGTTAAAATATAAAACAGTTATGCACTCAACACACCCCCAAACTCAAGTTATTGCTTGTCCTCGAGCAATTGCAATCTAACTAAGAATGAATCTGTAACACCCTAAACCCGACTTAAAAGAAAAATCCGAATTTAGGAAGTTAGGTTTGAAAACTTGTCCCACAAGAAACAATTTAGGTTAAATAAAATAAAATTCATAATAATCAATTAAATAAATAGAAACCCAATAATTAATATGATTATGATAATTAATTAAAATATCTGAAAACAAGTTCGTAAATGCATGCATTCAATAATCCCAAATTATAAACATTCCCAATGTCCATATTACACGAATATTTCAAAATAATATTAAAATAGTAAATCAAAGTAGTCAAAAGAGTTCATACTGAATATTAATATATCCGAATAAACAAGAGATGCTCCAAGTACCGAGTCGCCTAAAGAGCTTAGTGTGTCCTTTTGTATAAACAAAACACGGAATCAAAACAGTATTTTATTTTTCCGATAAATTCATTTACGAAAACAGAGTGTATCCGATAAATCAAAATCATAAATGTTATGATGTCCGATGCATGATGCAATGCCCGAATATCCGATATCATACAGAGTGGAGGTTGCCCTCGCCAGAGTGGAGCTTTCGCTCGCCAGAGTGGAGGTTTCTCTCGCTTTTCCGAATTTTATTCCGAAGAAATGACACATGATATGATTTGTAAAATCATAAATCCGAACTCTTACGAGTATCATATTTTCTGAAAATCAGATGCTTGATTTAAAAACACAATTATTATGCCATGAATGATGTTGCAAAATCATTATCAAATCACAAACCAGATAATTAAATCAAGCAAGAATAAAATTACATTTATTTAAAACACCCAAGAAACACACCTTAGCAACAGAAGCTCTAATCTCGAGAAGGGCGAGCCTCACGCTCGGATCTCACTTAATCAGGACTTACGAGATATGAATTCTATATTAGCATTTATTTCTATCACTAAGCCACCGACTAAACACTAAAAACCGAATTGAAGATATACTCACGTGAAGATCTTGAAGAACATGCACGATCGGTCTGAGCAACTGGAGGTAACCCAACGGTCTCAAGGTCGGCACCTGAACACGAAAATATTCTGAATCAGATTCTAAACCATAACTTATCAAATTCCAATAACAATTACTTAAAATGAGCAAAACGTAGCTTTCGGGATCTAATTTGACAAAACAGGTAGAAGATTCGGATTCAGGACGTCAAGAAACGTCAAGGTGAACATTTTCTAAAAAAGTCAACTCTAGGTCAACTCTAGTCAAAGTCAACCTTGGTCAAAGTCAAAGTCAACTGTGTTGTCAGAGTCAATTGTCCAATGTCAACGGTCAACTAGTCAACGGTCAACTCCGGTCAAACGGGTCAAAGGTCAATACTGATTCAACTAATTTTGTTGATTCAATCCAATTCATTAATTTGATTCGGGTCAATTCAACATGTTCGATATGATTCCGCCAATTCGATTCAGCTTAAAGGTCTAGTTCAATTTAAAAGCATCCATGAATTGGTTCATAAAAGCATATCACTAAGATGTCCCCACCAAAATAATAAATTCACGGGTTCCTTTTTAAATAATCCACACGTATCATGGCACACATTTGGGCCCCGCCATTTAACTAAAACAAAAATCCCACTCAGCCCACACATACAGACGTGCCCTCCCCTATTGTAATATGAAATTAAGGTTTCCTAAGACCAAGCTGACGATGGCTATGATGCACAAATGATGGTTATAGAAGATCACGATAGAGACAGCGGCACGGATTGGCAAGGACAAAAACAACCCGTATGAAGCACGAAATGGTAACAACAACATTCAATCACGACCACAACACGAACGAAATCTGAACCAAATCACAACTCAAAACTCGAAAGCATTAATTTATAACCATAATCATGGATCCAAGACTTACCCACACACAAGAGAACATGGAATCTTAAACCAAAGCTTACCCAACCACTTACCCAAACCGAAACTGAAACCTAACAACGGAGGAGGGACGACGACGCACAAACACCAAAAAAAATACGAAAGGTTACCGATGGTGGTTCAAGCGGTGCACGACACGACTGGCGAACGATGGTGCAAGAGAGATGAAACCGAACGAGGTTCCTTTGAAATCCCAAAAATGATGACTAATTGAGGGCGAGCCGATGGTCGGGTTTTACAGGTGAAGGTACATGGATGAAAATGGTGGTGGCCGATTGTGAAAAGTACGGCGGCACGATGCTGATCGGAGCTTCGCCGGAATAAAAGAGAGGGTGAGGGAGAGATATCGTGAGAAAGAAAGAAATGAGAGCGGCTACTGGTTTTCCAAAACCAGATAACATGGTTTAAATACCTAATTTAATGGGTAAAACCCAAGAGAAGCCATTGAATTAATTAGGGTTTACAAAGTGGCCACATAACTTTGTTCTTTACTCAAAATGGTCACCAAAATTCAAAAAAAAGTACTACGAATTCTGAGTCTAATCAATTTACTCCTTTAATTAAATTAGGGTTTTCGGTTTATAAATTCCCAAATTCTAGGGTTCCGAATTGGGAATTTCAAATTTGAAATTTCCAAATTGGGGAAAAAATTTGGGGTGTTACAGAATCTTTTTGGCTTTGGCTTAACTCAGTGAACAATCATTACCTACAGCATCTTCACCATCAAGATCAATACCTCTTCGAATGTTTATGGATTTATCTGGAGCAATACTATAATTCTTGTGTGAGTGTGTGCGGGTTTTGTGAACAAATATGAGCTTAGACTCTTTAGCAACCAAAATATTTACTTAACTTACTTGAGTTTTACTTCAAAAATAATATTTTTTAACTAGAGCCAATTTCGGGCACCTCTAGTCTTTTTCTAACGTTTTTCTATTTCTACTAGAGCCGATTTTGGGCACCTCTAGTTTAATTTCTTAGAGCCATAGTTAGGCACATCTAGGAGTACTTCTAGTTATTTTCCTAGAGCCAGTGTTAGGCACCTCTAGGAGTAAACTGAATCTAAGTTTTCTTTCTAACTCAAGTGGCTAAGCTTCCTATTCTAAGTTTGCTAACAGAGTCTTAACATCATATAAGTCACAAAGGTGTTTTTAAGAGTTTAGAACTATAATAAGGCTCTAAATACTTCCTAAAACATTCTAAAGTTACTGTCACGAAAAAGAATACCCCGTCAGATAATAGAAGTTCAAAAACTTAAGCCAAATAATTTTTTGACACAAAATAAATAGTTATTGAACACAAAATATGATAAATTCATTAATAAAAGGAGGACTGCCTACCCCCAAACTCGAGGGTTGTATTGTCCTCAATGCATGCCAAACTGAAATATAAAAAACATCACAAATTTCAAATAGATGCACAGACGACAGAAAGAGAAAAAAACTTAAGTTAAAGTGCTATCGTCACTGCTGCTGTCTATGCGGAGCTGTCGGTGGGAAGTTTCTTTTGTAGCAGAGGTTGGCTTTGTGATTGGAGAGGAGGAGGCTACCTTCTTCTTTGCCTCGCGAGGTGGCTGGATTTTGGTAGGTGAAACTTTTGGAGCTTTGTCCAGAATCTCAAGCTCACTGTCGCTTTTGCTGCTTCTACTTCCGTCTTCTCTGTCGCAACAGGGTCCCCCTACATCTATATCAAGCTTCCTTTTCTTCATCAGAGGGAAGTCCTTGGCTATTTGGCGAACGACAGAAGGTTCGGAGTCTGAGTCATCCTGCCAGACTGAAGAGGAGGAGAAACCTTCAAAATATTTTGGGTCAATTTCTGACAGTGGTTCCTTTCTCTTTGCTCCTCGAGGAGTAACCTGGGGGGGATGAAGACCTTCTGTTGCCGGCTCCTGCCGTGGCAGATGGCAAGGCGAAAGCAGCTGTCGGAGTGGCCGTCTTGGGAGAGGTGACAGGTAATGGGGGCAGAGAGAATGTTTTATGGAAAATGAGGGAACTGCACGTTGGGATAATTAAGTTCAACTTTAATGAAATTTATCGTAGCAGTGTGGAAGTCCCTCATATACTCCATGTATCCTTTCTATTGAGCCTCCATTCTTTTCAGTAGTTGAATGATTTGGCTGGAGGAGGTGCCTTCTGGTCTGTCAAGTTCTGTCTGCTCAGGCTCTGCCGCGACAGGTTCTGTTGAGTCTGGTTCTGTCGTGGGCTCTGTCGTGGCAGAAGGGTCGATATATGCCATTGGGGTGGCTGCCTTTAGTTCCATCAGACTGTAGAGATTCTGCCGTGTCCACCCCTTGCCCTGGATCTTGACATCCTCATCAATTTCAGGGACGTTGTTGGCTCTACAAAGGCTGTGATTAAGTAAGGGAAGAAGAGGGGGCCCTTATCCTTCAGTGCACACTCGTGAATTCCATCGAGGATGTATTTTCCCACATTGATCTACCGTTCATTGATGATGGAGTGCACGAGGGCCAGCCTTTGTCGGTCCACTGTCGTGTTGTGAGATGTGGGCATGAGACGCTCCTTCACGAAATGGTTCCACAGCTTGGCAGCAGGCGTGAGTTGAGTTCTTCGAACTGTCCACCGATGTTTTGGGTCCTCGTTCCAGCTGGTGCCTTCTTTAGTGAGGTCTGCCATGATGTCGTCATAGTCTGTCGGTGATTGATTGCTGATGAACTTTCCATGCTTGTCCTCCTTCCTGCTCACATACATGCCATATAGAGATTTGATGTAGGCTGGTTCTAAATCGATTTCCTTACCCCTGATGGTGACTTTAGTGGTATCCTTAGAGGTGACGGCATCATAGAATTCTCGGACAAGTGTGACATTCATCTCATCGGGTCGTTCCGCAAACATTTGCCATTTTAGAACAACGATCCTTTTGGCGATGAATCCTTTGAGACCTAGACCTTCGGTCTTCTTTAGGTAGGTAAAACCCCTTTCCTCCCACATTTCTCTTTTCTGAAAGGATTCATAATACCTTTTCTCTGTTTCTGCATAGGCGAACCTTCTGCGAATTCTGCTTTGCGTGGGAGTGGAGACTGCCGCGACAGAGGTCGGGGCGACACTTCTTCGGCTTGATCTCATTGTCATCGTAAGGGTACTGTAGAAACAAAAAGGAAAGAAAATACTGAAAAGCTAAAATATTCTTAAACTGAGTAGAGAGAGTAGAATGAAGGTGAAAAATGAGGGTTTATATAGAACAGGATTTCTGCCCGTTGAAGCTGTAACGGGTGGCATGAAAAACGGAGCCAGCTATCACGCGTTTTCCTGACACGTCTGTTACGCGTTTTCGTATTTTTCCCGCATCTGCTGCGTGTCTGTCGCGACAGCGGGATGGCATGCTGTCTTTGTGCGTCTACCGCGACAGCTGGTGACCGGCTGTCACGACAGCCTTGTTACCATTGGGCTTCTTGGGCTGAGGTGAGTGTGGTGGGCTGGTTAATTCCTTCTCTTTTCTCTACTTCTTTTATTTGCCTGAAAACTAAAATAAACTAATAGTAGATTCTTATTTCCTAAAGTAATAAAAATAAAAGTAATACAATAAAATAAAATTAAACTAGGTTAAATTAGGGATGCCTTGAGGGGCATCTCCTAAAGTAGTCACTTCCTGTTCTTTTGGGGCTTCAGTCCCCTGATAGTGCTTGAGTCTCTGTCCATTGACTTTGAATTGGTGCCCGTCCTTGATAAATCTGATTGTGATGGCACCATGGGGAAAAACCTGAACTACCTGGAAGAGTCCAAACCATCTAGACTTTAGCTTTCCTAGGAAGAGCTTCAACCTGGAGTTGAACAACAACACCTTTTGGCCTGGTGAGAACTGTCGTGGCAGAAGTTTTCTGTCGTGCCACTTCTTTGTTTTGTCCTTATAGATTTTGGCGTTGTCGTAGGCCATGGCTCGAATTTCTTCGATTTCATTTAAATCCAAAAGCCTTTTCTGCCCCACTCTATCCCAGTCCATGTTAACTGTCTTGATAGCCCAGTATGCTTTATGCTCTATCTTGACAGGTAAGTGGAAAGTTTTTCCATAGATGAGTCGGTAAGGTGACATTCCCAATGGCGTTTTGAATGCAGTCTTGTAGGCCTATAATGCATCATTCAAGTGAAGAGACCAATCCTTCCTAGTTGGCTTAACCATCTTTTCCAGAATGTTCTTCACTTCTCTATTGGAGATCTCAGCCTGCCCATTGGTTTGAGGGTGATATACTGTTGCGATTCTGTGTTTCACTCCATACTTCTTTAATGCATTAGCAATCACCCTATTGTCAAAATGCCTACCCTCATCACTAATGATTGCCCTTAGGATGCCAAACCTGGTGAAGATGTATTTGTGTAGAAATCTTTGAACGGTCTTAGCATCATTCTTTTGTGTGGCGATAGCTTCTACCCACTTGGACACATAATCTACTGCCAGCAGTATATACAAGTTCCCACAAGAAACTGGGAATGGTCCCATGAAGTCGATTCCCCAAACATCGAAAATTTCGACTTTGAGAATGTTCTGCAGGGGCATCTCATGTCTTCTAGAGATGTTTCCTGTCCTTTGGCACTTGTCACAACGTTTGTAAATGGCTTGTGCATCCTTGAATAGTGTAGGCCAAAAGAAACCAAACTACAGAATTTTGGCAGCAGTTTTGTTTCCTCCAAAATGTCCTCCATAAGGAGTAGCATGGCAATGGTGGAGCACTTCTTCCCATTCTTCCTTTGATATGCATCTCCTGATAATCTGATCTGCACAGTGTTTAATAGAAAAGGTTCGTCCCAATAATAATGTTTTGCATCATTTTGGAACCTCTTCCTTGCTTGGTAGTTAAGTTCAAGAGGTAATAAACCACTAACAAGATAGTTTACTATGTCATCATACCAAGGAATTTTAGAAAGCTTACATGTCGCCATGGCTGTCACGGCAGTGCTTGTGGCAGTGAATAACTGCTCGTCAGGGAAAGTCTCATGTATGTTAACTTTGTTTTTATCTTGATCCTTTCCCATCTCCAGTCTTGACAAGTGATTAGCTACTTGGTTTTTTGTTCCCTTTCTGTCTTTGATTTCTATATCAAACTCTTGCAGCAGCAGAATCTAACGTATCAATCGTGGTCGTGCATCCTTTTTGGTGAAAATGCATTTTATTGCTGAGTGATCCGTGTGAACCACCACTTTTGTTCCAAGTATGTATGGTCTGAACTTTTCGAAGGCGAATACCACTGCTAGCAACTCCTTCTCTGTTGTGGTGTAGTTTATCTGGGTATCATTTAAGGTCTTGCTGTCATAGTATATTACGTGGAAGAGTTTCTTCTTCCTCTGCCCTAGTGCTGCCCCTACAACATAGTCACTGGCACCACACATTATCTCGAATGGTAAACTCCAGTCCGATGGCTGTACTGTTGGGGCTGTTACTAGCTTCTCTTTCAATGTCTTGAATGCTTCAGTACATTCGGTATTGAAATCAAAGGCCTTATTCTGTTCCAACAAAAGACACAAAGGTTTAGTAATTTTAGAAAAATTAGCAATAAACCTATGATAAAAACCTGCGTGTCCTAAGAAACTCCTAATGCCCTTGATTGTGGTGGGTGGTGGCAGTTTTTCGATGACTTCGATTTTGGCTCTGTCTACTTCTATGCCACGGCAGGAGACTTTGTGTCCCAACACTATTCCCTCATCTACCATAAAATGGCATTTTTCCCAGTTCAGTACGAGATTTTCCTCTTCACATCTTTCAAGCACTTTATTCAAATTGCCTAGGCAGTTGTTGAAGCTATCTCCAAAGACGGAAAAGTCATCCATGAAGATCTCTAGGAAATCTTCCACCATATAAGAGAATATTGCCATTATGCGCCGCTAAAAAGTTGCTGGTGCATTACACAGTCCAAAAGGCATTCTCCTAAAGGCGCATGTTCCATAGGGGCATGTGAAGGTTGTCTTCTCTTGATCTTCTAGTGCAACGACTATTTGATTGTAACCTGAATAACCATCAAGGAAACAATAGTAAGGTTTTCCCGCTAATCGATCTAGCATTTGGTCAATAAAAGGTAAGGGGAAGTGGTCCTTCCGGGTAGCTTTATTAAGCTTCTGGTAGTCCATACAAACCCTCCAACCGGTCACAGTCCTGGTTGGGATTAGCTCATTGTCCTTGTTGGTTACAACAGTTATTCCTCCCTTATTGGGTACGCACTCCATAGGGCTCACCCACTTGCTATCCGAGATGGCGTAAATAATTCCAGCGTCAAGCCATTTGATAATTTCCTTTCGCACCACCTCTCGCATAGCTTCGTTTAGTCCTCTCTGAGCATCTATTGTCGACTTATGATCATCCTCTAAAAGGATCTTATGCATACAAATGGCCGGACTAATACCCTGGATATCAGCAATGGTCCATCCAATTGCATTCTTATGCTGTTGTAGCATACCGATCATCTGTTGTTCTTATTCCTGCATCAACTTAGAAGAGATGATTACGAGCAACGTATCATTGAGGCCAAGAAAAACATATTTAAGCTGCCCTGACTGGGGTTTAAGATCTAAAGCAGGTGGCTGATCTATGGAAGGCTTTTGAATCATATATTCATTAGAGGTATAGTTCAAAGGTTCAAAGAACTTACCTGGGCGCATGCCTATCCAATTTACCTCCTCAGGACCTTCAGTGTCAGAGGTATCATTGTCCGAGGAGTTGATGTCACCAGTGCTGTCGTGGCAGTCTTCTAGATGGCTGTGGCGACAGTGACCAAATTGTTTGTCGTGACAGTTTGATCTGATGCAGGGTTGGTCTAAAATTACCTCTGTTATTGCCTTACATTCTTCCTGTACATCAACTTGTTTCATGGCTGGAGAACATTTAGCTTTATCTGCTGGTCAATGACTCTCATAGTCAGTTCTCCCTTCTCTACATCGATCACTATTCTGCCTATGACTAGGAAGGGTCGCCCTAGGATGATTGGTGCATTCTCGTCTGCTTCACAATCTAAAACAAGGAAGTCATGAGGAAATATAAATTTATCCACTCTTACCAGAATGTCTTCTATTTTCCTTCCGGCTGTACGTAAGAGCGGTCTGCCAATTGTAGCATGACTGTTGTGGGTCTTGCTTGTCCAATACCTAATTTCTGAAAAACAGATTTGGGCATTAGATTAATACTAGCTCCAAGATCACAAAATGCCTTACCCACATACTGATCACCGATTATGCATGGTACAATGAAACTCCTAGGATCCTTCTTCTTTGGGGGTGTACGGTTATGTAGGATTGCCATGCAACCTTCTGTCATGACTACAATTTCAAACTCCCCAAGTATGGATCTCCTGGACATTGCATCTTTAAGGAACTTTGCATAACCAGGCATCTGCTTAATGGCCTCCAACAACGAAATATTAATATGTACTTGCTTAAAAACATCATAGATCTTCTTAAGCTGGTACTCTTGTTTCTATTTTTCAAACCGCTATGGAAAAGGAGATGGAGGACGACAATCTTCGAGATGTCCTTCACATGGAATTAAAATCTGAGAAGGTTCATAGTCTTCAACTTCTTCTGTCGTCTCCTCCAATTCTTCTTCTGTCGTGGCAGGGGTGGCGACAGCAGGTTGCTTCGAGTCTGTCGGGGTAGTGTCGTCGACAGGTGTCTGTAGGGTTAATTCCTTACTAGGTGTTTCTTTAATTATCGGCCCTTGTAGCTGTTTCCCACTTCTCGTTGTTATGGCTTTACACTGCTCATGTGTGGGTTTTCTAGTGACCTCAGTATCACTAGGGAATCCTCCATTTTGTCTTGTGTTGATGAACTGGGCTACCTAACCCATCTGTGTCTCTAGAGACTTCAAAGTGGCCCCATGGTTTGTCATTCTCTTCTCTGATTTATCCATAAACGTTTCAGTCTTCTTGACAAAGTGATCCATGTTGGTCATATATGCTCCAGTTTGGGACATGAAAGCTACTAGGGTCTGTTCCAATGTACTTGTGAATGATGTCGCCTGCTGTTGTGGCTGCTGTCGTGGCAGTATTATGGGGGCTCCTTGGTTTTGATTATTCTGGATAGGAGGATTCAAGGCATTTTCTGGATTACTCCAGGAAAATTTAGGGTTCTTCCTCCAATTCGGGTTGTAATTGTTGGAGTCGTAGCCTCTATTCTTGTTGAAATTTCCAACATACATTCATGTTTCCAATTGTAGGGGACACTCCTCTATACTGTGGTTTCCAATACAATTTTCACACATCTCCTCAACAGAAAACACCACCTTAGATTCGTTCTTCCGCTACAGGTTTTCAACTACCTTGGTGATGTATGCTAATTGGGTTTTCACCGAGTTGTCAGATTCATGTTCCTTGATGGATACTCCTCGTCGTTTCGTGGGGAACTGTTCGTTGTTCTTTGCCAACCTGTTCAACACCAGCATTGCATCTTCTGGCTCTTTATCCAGTAACAAACCATTGCCTGCCGAATCTATTCTCATTCGGGTGGGTACATTGGCAACATTGTTGAATTTGACGACCTGGTTCCATACAGGGAATCCGTGCATCGGGAAGTTTCGTAAGAGAGTTGTAAAACGGTCCCACGCCTCATGAATTGGTTCGTCATCTTCCTGTTGAAAAGTAGCAATTTCATTACGCAATCTTTTAGTTAAAAGAGAAGGATTAAAACGAGAGAGGAATTCTCGAAAAAGATATGCCCAAGTTCTTATTGAACCCGACGTTAACTTATTCCACCAGGTTTTTGCTTTATCCCTCAATGAATGGGGAAATAGTCGGAGTCTCAGCACTTCTGGGCTTATTCTTGGTTGTCTGAATGATCCACAGATCTCCTGAAAAGTTTTCAAATGTTCACGTGCATCCTCTGTAGCAGAACCACCAAATTGTCCGGCTGAATTTATCATGTTGAACATCACCGGTTTTAGTTCAAAGTGTTCAGCTTCCACATCTAGCAGCGTAGTTTGCAATTCAACTTGATCATTGTCCATGTATTCTCGGCAAGTCTGTCGTGCTACCGGGGCAGCATGAGGTTGCCGGTTGTCATGAACATAAGCAGGAGGATCAACATCAACCCTGGGGTTGTTGTTATTGTTGTTGTTATTATTTGCCCCATTGCCTTGTCCTTCGTTCTCTATTGCTTCAAGTCTTTCCTCAAGATAGCGGTTTCTTTCTATCAAGAGTCGGGCTTGGTTCCTGAGATGGTATGTCCAATCGATTTCCAGATCTAGTTCGTATTCAGGATCTTTACCACGTCTCGATCTGCGCATAAGCAAGAGAAAACAACATTGTGAAAAGCACAGGGGAATATAACAACTAGAAACAGAAAAGAAATAAAAATAAAAATTAAAAGTGCAGTAATTAAAGGTAAAGGTATGTTGCCTGTCCCCGGAAACGGCACCAAAAACTTGTTGCGTGTAAATAAGACTATCGCAATTAAGTGCAAGTATACACGACACAAGTAATATAGTGATACGGAGTATCGGATATCGTCTCCACAGGGACTGGAAATACTTCTATCTTTAAAAGTTTACACAAGCGAAGAGATAAATTTAATAAGAAGTTTTGAGAAATCTTGAAAATAAACTAAAATAGATAAAGGAATCAGATTGAGAAAGCAGGCTGGTATTGATTTGTTCAGTAGTGCAAGTGTTACACTGTTCAAAGGTCTTCTGTTGTGTCTGTCGTCGAGCCTGTCGTGACAGAGGTCTATTGATGTCGCGGCAGCGAACAACAACTCTGTACTTCAAATTTGGTAAGAACCCCTGTTGTGACTTGTCCTATCCCTAGGTCCAAGTTCTGTCGATGAACACGTCTTAGATGATACCTCCCGGCGTGAATCGAAGGATGAACACCGATGTTTGTGAATTCTTCTTTAGCCACTTAACCTTGTACCTATCCCTAGGCCAAGATAGTTTAACCATAAACTGGAAAACTCGTATTTACTTCTTTCGTATACTTAACTCTCTCGATATTAAGTAAATTAATAACCTCACAATGCTCTCCCGATACTCTTATGAGATATGAAAACCAGAGTGAATAAACTTGAAGTTTTATTGAATTGAACAGAAAAATCCTAAGAAATAGTTTAACCCTTACAACTACTTTAAAAGATCAACCCATTAGCCCTGGGGGAAGTTTAGAACACGATGGATAATGGAAAAGCTAGGGTTTGTGATGGAAGACGGCTAGAAACTAGGTTGTCCTCCTCTAGGTTGAATTACAAGCATATATATAGGCCTTGGGTAAAAGCTTTCTTAATGGCCAAGAATACTAGTTTGAATTAAAGTACAACTTATTTAAAGACTAAATCTTTGAGTAGTCTTCCTTTAGTTCGCCCTATCTTCTTGCTTTGACTTTTCTCCTCAAACTTTGGGCAAGGCCTTCTTTATGCTTCTAGACTCCAAAAATTATGCAAGTGGTCTACAAAAATTAGGCTTGAAATCCTCTATCAGTCGAGCTCCACTTTGCATTTTCCCATCTCTTCTTCTTCACTGTCGCCACTTCTGTCATGTCACTGTTGAGTGCATAAAAGTTCTATATTTTATCCCTCATTCACCCATAGTTTTACTGCACTCAAGCATGATTAACTACATTTTAGGATAGATTGTTGCATTCACATCAAAATTAGATAAAACTGCACAGATGCTGCTAATTTCGGTTACTTTTGCATGTATCTGCCGCGGCAGCATCCAGGGCAACAAGGGAATAGAGTCAAGTTGCAGAGCTGGAGTGGGAAGACGGAGAATACTACCTGTCGTGACATCTGCTGTGGAAGCGATGACGACAGTAGAGGCATTGAGGTGGAAAAACAAAGTGGATCTCGACAGATAGAGGATTTTAAGCCGGTTTGTCATGGACTACTCCAATATTTTTCTGAACCCTGATGCAGAAGGAAGGTCGGTTCCAAAGTTAGAGGAATAAAGTCAAAGCAAGAAAAGAGGACGAATTAAAGACATCTACTCAGAAGATTTAGTCTATAATAGAATTGTACTTTAATTTAAACTTGTATTCTTGCCATATTAGAAAACTTGGACCCAAGGCCTATATAAAGACATGTAATTCGACCTAGAGGGGGATATCTAGCTCTTGGCCGTCTTCCCCTAAAACCCTAGTCGTTTCTCTTTCCCCGTCATGGTCTAAACCTTTCCCAGGGCTAAGGGTTGATCTTGAAAGTAGTTGTAAGGATTGTACTATTGCTTAGGCATTTTTTCTGTTCAATCAATAAAACTTCAAGTTTATTCATTCTGGCTTCAACATCTTGCAAGAGTATTGGGAGAGCATTGTAAGATTATCTATTTACTTAATATCGAGAGAGTTAAGTATACGAAAGGAGTGAGTACAGGTTCTCCAATTTATGGTTGAACTATCTCGGACCTAGGGATAGGATGAAGTTCAGTAGCTAATAGAGAATTCACAACATCGGTGTTCATCCTTTAATTCACGCCGGGAGGTATCATCTAAGACGTGTTCATAGATAGAATTGGACCTAGGGATAGGACAAGTCACTCCAGGGATTCTTGCCAAACTTGAAGTACAGAGTTGTTGATCGTTGCCGCGACATCAACTGACCTCTGCTGCGACAGGTGCTGCCGCGAGAGGCATGACGACAGACGCAACGAAAGGCCTTCGGAACAGTGCAACACCTGCACTATTGAGTGAATCAATTCCAGCCTATTTTCTCAATATGATTTCTTTACTTATTACTTTCGTTATTTCTCAAGATTACTCCAACCATTCTATTAAACTTATTTTCTTCCTTGTGCAGCAATCTAAGGATGGAGATATTTCCAGTCCATGTGGAGACGATATCCGATACTCCGTATCACTTTATTACTTGTGATGTGTACACTTGCACTACATTGCGACAAACTATTTTACACGCAATAAGTTTTTGGTGCCGTTTCCGGGGACTGGCAACATACCTTTACCTTTCATTACTGCACTTCTATTTTGTTTTTATTTCTTTTTAATTTTTAGTTGTTTTGTTTTCCCTTTACTTTTCACAAGGTTCTTCTATTGCTTATGCGCAGATCGAGACGAGGTAAAGAACCTGAGTACGAATTAGATCCAAAAATCGAACGCACATATCAACTCAGGAACCAAGCTCGACTCTTGATAGAAAGAAACAACTATATTGAGGAAAGACTGGAAGCAATGGTGAACGAAAGACAACGCAATGGGGAAGATGAGAACAACAACAACAACCATAGGGTTGATGTTGATCCTCCTAATGATGCCCGAAACGACATGCCGCCGCCTGCTGCCCCAGCAGCACGACAGACATGCCGACAGTATATGGACAACGATCACATTGAACTGAAAACCAGGCTACCAGATGTAGAAGTTGAACACTTCGAATTAAAACCTGTAAAGTTCAGCATGATAAACTTTGCTGGCCAATTTGGTGGATCTGCTACTGAGGACACACGAGAACATCTGAAAACATTCCAGGAGATCTGTGGATCGTTCAGACAACCAGGAATAAGCCCGAAAGTACTGAGACTTCGGCTATTTCCTCATTCATTGAGGGATAGGGCAAAAACCTGGTGGAACAAGTTAACACCAGGTTCAATACGAAATTGGGCGGATCTCTGTCGTGAATTCCTTTCTCGTTTTAATCCGTCTCTTTTATCTAAAAGACTGCGTAACGAGATTGCCACTTTTCAACAAGAAGATAACGAGCCAATGCACGAGGCATAGGATCGATTTACAACCCTTCTACGCAATTTCCCGATGCATGGATTCCCTGTATGGAATCAAGTCGTCAAATTCTACAATGCTGGCAACCCACAGACTCGAATGAGAATAGATTTCGCAGCTAATGGGTTGTTATTGGACAAAGAACCAGAAGATGCCATTCTGGTGTTGAAAAAGTTAGCAAAGAACGATGAGCAATTCCCTACGGCTCGAAGAGGAGGTAGACGAGGAGTGTCTGTAAAGGAATATGAATATGACAACTCGGTCAAAACTCAAATTGCATACCTCACCAAGATGGTTGAAAACTTACAGCGGAAGGAATCCAAGGCTGTGTTTTCTGCCGAAGAGGTGTGTGAAACTTGTATTGGCAACCACAGTACAAATGAGATTTTCTTACAGCTAGAAGAAGGGATGTATGTTGGAAATTATAACAAGAGTAGAAACTACGATTCCAACAATTACAACCCAAATTGGAGAAAGGACCCTAAATTTTCCTGGAGCAACCCAAACAATGCATTGAACCCTCTAGTCCAGAATAACCAGAACCAAGGGGGTCCCAGAATTCTATCACGACAGCAACCACAACAGCAGCCGACAGCCACAACGAGCATACTGGAACAGTCCCTGGCAACCTTCATGTCTCAAACAGGAGCATATATGGCAAACGTGGATAACTTTGTCAGGAAGACTGAATCTTTCATGGACAAGACATAGATGAGAATGACAAACCATGAGGCTACCCTAAAATCCCTAGAGACAAAGATGGGCCAGGTTTCACAGTTCATAAACCCAAGGCAAAATGGAGGATTCCCTAGTGATATTGAAGTCACTAGAAAACCAACACATAAGCAGTGCAAAGCTATTACAACGAGGAGTGGGAAACAGTTACAAGGGCCGAGGAATCGACCTCACAGACACCTGCCGAGAACACTGCTCCGGCAAAAGCAAAACAACCTGCTGTCACCACACCTGCCACGACAGCAAAAGAAACAAAGAAGCAGACTGAAGAAGCTGAAGATATCAAGCCTCCTCAGATCCGATTCCCATGTGAAGGACGCCTCGAAAATTACCGTCCTCCACCCCCTTTTCCACAGCGGTTAAAGAAACACAAACATGAGTACCAACTTGAGAAGATCTACGATGTTTTTAAGCAAGTACACATCAACATACCGCTGTTAGAAGCCATTAAGCAGATGCCTGGTTATGCAAAATTACTTAAAGATGCAATGTCTAGAAGATCCAGACTTGGGAAGTTTGAAACAATGATGATGACAGAAGGATGCATGACAATCCTACATAAGCGTCCACCCCCTAAGAAAAGGATCCTGGAAGCTTTATCATACCCTGCATAATTGGCGATAAGTTTGTGGGTAAAGCACTTTGTGATCTAGGTGCTAGTATTAATATAATGCCTAAATCTGTATTTCAGAAGCTAGGTATTGGACAAGCAAGGCCCACGACAGTCATGCTGCAATTGGCAGACCGCTCTTACGTACAGCCGGGAGGAAAGATTGAAGATATCTTGGTAAGAGTGGATAAGTTTATTTTTCCTACTGACTTTCTCATTTTAGATTGTGAAGCAGATGAAAATGCACTGATCATCCTAGGGCAACCCTTCCTAGCCACAGGCAGAACTGTGATCGATGTGGAAAAAGGAGAACTGACTATGAGAGTCAACGACCAGCAAATAAAGCTCAAAGTTCTCCAAGCCATGAAACAAGCTGATGCAGAGGAAGAAAGCAAGGCAATATCAGAGATAATCCTAGACCAACCCTGCATCAGATCAAGCTGTCACGACAGACAATTTGGTCACTGCCACCACAACCTCCTAGATGACTGTCACGATAGCATAGACGACAATTGGATAATTTCTGACATCCATGGCATTAGTCCGGCAATTTGCATGCATAAGATCCTCCTAGAGGATGACCATAAACCGACGATTGATGCCCAAAGACGAATAAACAAAGCTATGCGAGAAGTGGTACGAAAAGAAATCATCAAGTGGGATAATTTCTGCCATCTCGGATAGCAAGTGGGTAAGCCCGGTGCAATGTGTACCCAAAAAGGGAGGCATAACCGTGGTAACAAACAAGGATAACGAGCTAATCCCAACCAGGACTGTGACCGGTTGGAGGGTTTGTATGGAATACCGGAAGCTTAATAAAGCTACCCGGAAAGACCACTTCCCCTTACCCTTTATTGACCAAATGTTAGATAGATTAGCGGGAAAACCTTACTATTTTTTCCTTGATGGTTACTCAGGTTACAACCAAATCGCAATTGCACCGAAGGACCAAGAGAAAACAACCTTCACATGCCCGTACGGAATGTACGCCTTTCGAAGAATGCCATTCGGATTGTGTAATGCACAAGCAACCTTCCAACGGTGCATGATGGCAATATTCTCTGACATGGTGGAAGATTTCCTGGAGATCTTCATGGATGACTTTTCCGTCTTTGGAGACAGTTTCGACAATTGCCTAGGCAATTTACAGAAATTACTTGAAAGATGTGAAGAGGCAAACCTTGTTTTAAACTGGGAAAAATGCCATTTTATGGTGGACGAGGGCATAGTGCTGGGACACAAGGTCAGCTGCCGCGACATAGAGGTCGACTGAGCCAAAATCGAAGTTATTGAAAAACTGCCGCCACCCACCACAATCAAGGGAATAAGAAGTTTTCTGGGACATGCAGTGTTTTATCGAAGATTTATTGCAAATTTCACTAAAATCACTAAACCCTTGTGTCTCTTATTGGAACAGAATAGACCCTTTGACTTTAACATTGAATGTACTGAAGCATTCAAGACACTAAAGGAGAAGCTGGTAACAACCCCTATAGTGCAGCCACCATACTGTAGCTTACCATTCGATATAATGTGTGACGCCGGTGATTATACTGTCGGGGTAGCACTAGGGTAGAGGAAGGAGAAGCTCTTCCACATTATATACTACGCCAGCAAGACCTTAAATGATGCACAAATAAACTACACCACAACAGAAAAGGAATTGCTAGCAGTGGTGTTTGCAATTGACAAGTTCCGACCATACATACTTGGAACGAAGGTAGTGGTCCATACGGATCACTCAACACTAAAATATCTGTTCACAAAGAAGGATGCAAGACCTCGGTTGATACGTTGGATTCTGCTACTGCAAGAATTCGATATAGAAATCAAGGACAAAAAGGGAACAGAAAACCAAATGGCTGATCACTTGTCAAGGCTGGAGATGGGAAAGGACCAAGTTCAGGACAAAGTCAACATATTGGAGACCTTCCCAGACGAGCAGCTATTCAGTGCCACCGGCACTGTCGCGACAACCATGGCGGCAAGTAAGATTCCTGAAATCCCTTGGTATGCTGACATTGTAAATTACATTGTGAGCGGGTTATTACCTCCTGAACTTAATTACCAAGCTAGGAAGAGATTCCAAAATGATGCAAAACATTATTATTGGGACGAACCTCTCCTATTTAAGCACTGTGCAAATCAAATCATCAGGAGATGCATACCGGAGGAAGAACAGGAAGGAGTGCTCAACCACTGCCATGCTACCCTTTATGGAGGGCACTTTGGAGGGAATAAAACTGGTGCCAAGGTTCTGCAATCTGGTTTTTATTGGCCAACACTGTTTAAAGATGCACAAGATCTTCATAAGAGTTGTGATACGTGCCAAAGAACTGGAAACATCTCGAGAAGACATGAGATGCCCATGCAGAACATTCTCGAAGTTGAAATTTTTGATGTTTGGGGAATCGACTTCATGGGACCATTCCCAGCCTCTTGTGGGAATTTGTACATACTGTTGGCAGTAGACTACGTGTCCAAGTGGGTAGAGGCTATCTCCACACAAAAGAACGACCCCAAGACCGTGCAAAGATTCCTCCACAAAATATCTTCGCAAGGTTTGGCATCCCAAGGGCGATTATTAGTGATGAGGGTAGGCACTTCGACAACAAGGTAATTGCTAGTGCGTTAAAGAAGTATGGAGTAAAGCATAGGATCGCAACAACATATCACCCTCAAACCAATGGGCAGGCCGAAATCTCAAATAGAGAAGTGAAGAACATTCTAGAAAAGATGGTCAAACAAACTAGGAAGGACTGGTCTCTTCACCTAAATGATGCATTGTGGGCCTACAGAACTACTTTTAAAACGCCATTTGGAATGTCACCCTACCGACTCATCTACGGAAAAACTTGCCACCTCCCTTTCGAGATAGAGCATAAAGCATACTGGGCTATCAAGATAGTAAACATGGATTGGGACAAGGCAGGGCAAAAAAGGCTACTGGATTTAAATGAAACTGAAGAAATTCGAGCCATGACCTATGACAACGCCAAAATATACAAGGACAAAACAAAGAAGTGGCACGACAGAAAACGACTGCCACGACAGTTCAGCCTAGGGCAGAAGGTGTTGTTGTTCAAGTCTAGGTTGAAGCTTTTCCCAGGAAAGCTTAAATCTAGGTGGTCTGGCCTATTCTAAGTAGTCCAAGTTTTTCCCCATGGTGCCATTACAATCAAATCAATCAAGGACGGGCACCAATTCAAAGTCAATGGACAAAGGCTAAAGCACTACCAGGGGACTGAAGCCCCAAGGGTGCAAGAAGTAGTTACTTTAGGAGATGCCCCTCAAGGCATCCCTAATTTAACTTAGTTTTATTTTATTTTTATTGTTTTAGGAAATAAGAATTAAATAATTTATTTTTTTGGGTAAATAAAGGAAGCAGAGTAAAGAGAAAGAATGAACCAGCCCCACACATTCACAACAACCTAAGAAGCCCAAAGGAACTAAACTGTCGTGACAGCCTGTAACCAACTGTCGCGGCAGACGCGGAAAATATAGCCTGTCACAGAGCTGTCGCGACAAACTTGAAAACGCGAAACAGACGCGCAACAGACACAGAAACGTTCGACAGACGCGTTAGGAAACCGCGTGACAGCTGGCTCCGTTATTCACGCTACCCGTTACAGTTCCAACGGGCAGAAAAATTCCGTTCTATATAAACATCTCTTCCCATTTCATTTTTCATCTCATTCTATTCTCTTTACTTAGCTTTCAAGAATTTTAGCTTTTCAGAAATTTCCTTTATTTTTTTTCACAGTTTCCTTACAATGGCTACTCGATCAACCCGAAGGTGTGCTGCCTCCACCTCTGCCGCGACAGTCTCTACACCAAGCCACATTAGAATCCCCAGAAGGTTTGCATCGACAGATTCGGAGAAGAGATACTACGACTCCTTCCAGAAACGAGAGATGTGGGAAGAACGAGGTTTCACCTACACGAAGAAAACGGGAGATCTAGGGCTCGAAACGTTCATCTCCAAGAGGATTATTGCACTAAAGTGGCAGATTTTTGCTGTCCAACCGAAAGAGATGAACGTCATATTGGTCCGGGAATTTTACGCTGCCATCTCCTCCAAAGATGCCACGACAGTAACGGTTAGGGGTAAGGAAATCTCCATTGAGCCAGCCTATATCAACACACTTTATGGGCTTTATATGGGTAGAAAGGAGGATGCACATAGTGGGTTTGTGCAACCTGGAACGAGGATCCCAAGCACAGATGGACGGTGCGAAGGACCCAACTGTTACCGGTAGCCAAACTCTGGAACCATTTTGTAAAGAAGCATCTGATGCCAACATCCCACAACACAACGGTGGACCAGCAGAGACTTTTCCTCGTATATTCCATCATCAACGAGCGGCAGATCAACGTCGGCAAATATATACTTGATGGCATCCATGAGTGCGCAACAAGAATAATGGCCCCCTTTTCTTCCCCTACTTAATCACTACTCTCTGCCGAGCCAACAATGTGGTTGATATTGCTGAAAATGTGAAGATCCGAGGATGGGATGGACGCAGCAGAACATTTACAGCTTGATGGAGTTAAAGCCTACCACCTCTTTGGCATATGTGGACCCCTCTGCTGTGACAGAGCCAACGGCAGAACCAGATTCCTCCGAACCTGTCGCGGCAGAGCCTGAGCAGACCGAGGCCGCACAACCGGCAGACACCTCCTCCAACCAACTCCTCCAACTGCTGAAAAAGATGGAGGCACGACAGTTGGGATTCATGGAATTTATGAGGGACTTCACCACTGCCACGGTAAATTTCATTAAAATTGATTTAAATAATCCAAACGTGCAATTCCCCTCTTTCCCAGAAAACCTTCTTGCCACCGTTACACCTGCTGCCAGCCCTCGGACGCCCACGCCAACTGCTGCCTCCACTACACCCCCTGCCACGGCCGGAGACGCCGACAGGCGATCTGCCACTCCCCGAGGAGAAAAACGGAAGGAACCACTACCAGAGATTGATCCAAAGTATTTTGAAGGTTTCTCCTCATCCTCAGTTTGGCAGGATGACTCTGACTCGAAGCCATCTGTCGTCCGAGAGTTAGCCAAAGACTTCCCTCCAATGAAGAAGAAGAACCTAAATGAAACTGTTGAGGGGCCCTACCACGATAGAGCAGGCGCCAGCAACAGCAGTAGTGACGATGAACTCGAGGTCCTGGAAAAGGCCCCAAAGATCTCACCTACCCGAGTCCAGCCACCTTGAGAGGCCAAAAAGAAGGTAGCCTCACCATCTCCCACTCCCAAGCCAGCCTCTGCCACCAAAGTGACTGCCCGCCAGCAGCTCCAAATCAGCAGCAGCAGCGACAACAGCTCATCAACTTAAGTTCTTTTCTTTTATGACGTCTCTGCTGTTTATTTTATCTATTTGTGATCTTTTCTTTTTTCTTGTTTTTTCATTTTTATTTTGTTGTCATGCATTGAGGGCAATGCAACCCTTGAGTTTGGGGGTAGGCAGTCCTCTGTTATTTAAATGAACTTTTTAATTTGTGTCTCATTCTAGTTTTTTGTGTGTCAAAAAATGGCTTAGTTCTGTTGAACTTTTCTTATCTTTCGTAGCCTTCGATGTCGTGACAGCATCTTTAGAATGTTCTAGGAAATAATTAGAGCCTTAGTATAGTTCTGAAATCTTAACACTTTGTGACTTACATGATGAAAGACTTATTTTAGCAGACTTAGAGTAGAAAACTTAGCCACTTGAGTTAGAAAATATTTAAGCTCAGGATACTCCTAGAGGTGCCTATCACCGGCTCTAGAAAGTTAACTAGAGGTGCCTAAAATACCGGCTCTAGTAGAAAAATTAAATAATAATAATTATAACAGTATTTAACTAGAGGTGCCCGAAAACTGGCTCTAGTAAGAATTGTTTGGAAATAAAACTCTAAGTAGGTTAAGTAAATACTCTAGTTGCTAAAGAGTCCGAGTCATGTTTGTTCACAAACTTGCACACACTTGCACGAGAACTATATTATTGCTCTGTATAGATTCTTTAACATTTGAACAGATGTTGATCTTGATGGTAAAGGTGCTGCGGGTAAGGACTGTTCACTGAGCTAAGCCAAAGCCAAAATAATAATTAATGTAATTAGGTTGCATTTTCTTGAGGGCAAGCAAAGATTCGAGTTTGGGGGTGTGTTGAGTGCATAAAAGTTCTATATTTTATCCCTCATTCACCCATAGTTTTGCTGCACTCAAGCATGATTAACTACATTTTAGGATAGATTGTTGCATTCACATCACAATTAGATAAAACTGCACAGATGCTGCTAATTTCGGTTACTTTTGCAGGTATCTACCGCGGCAGCATCCAGGGCAGCAAGGGAAAAAAGGCAAGTTGCAGAGCTGGAGTGGGAAGACGGAGAATACTACCTGTCGTGACATCTGCTGTGGCAGCAATGACGACAGTAGAGGCATTGAGGTGGAAAAACAAAGTGGAGCTCGATAGATAGAGGTTTTTAAGCCAGTCTATCATGGACTACTCCCATATTTTTCTGAACCCTAAAGCAGAAGGAAGGTCGAGTCTAAAGTTCGAGGAATAAAGTCAAAGCAAGAAAAGAGGACGAATTAAAGACATCTACTCAGAAGATTTAGTCTCTAATAGAATTGTACTTCAATTTAAACTTGTATTCTTGCCATATTAGAAAACTTGGACCCAAGGCCTATATAAAGGCATGTAATTCAACCTAGAGGGGGATATCTAGCTCCTAGCCGTCTTCCCCCAAAACCCTAGTCGTTTCTCTTTCTCCGTCATGTTCTAAACCTTTCCCAGGGCTAAAGGTTGATCTTGTAAAGTAGTTGTAAGGATTGTACTGTTGCTTAGGCATTTTTTCTGTTCAATCAATAAAACTTCAAGTTTATTCATTTTGGTTTCAACATCTTGCAAGAGTATTGGGAGAGCATTGTAAGATTATCTATTTACTTAATATCGGGAGAGTTAAGTATACGAAAGGAGTGAGTACAAGTTCTCCAATTTATGGTTGAACTATATTGGACCTAGGGATAAGATGATGTTCAATGGCTAATAGAGAATTCACAACATCGGTGTTCATCCTTTGATTCACGCCGGGAGGTATCATCCAATACGTGTTCATCGACAGACTTGGACCTAGGGATAGGACAAGTCACTCCAGGGATTCTTGCCAAACTTGAAGTACAGAGTTGTTGATCGTTGCCGCGACATCAACAGACCTTGCCGCGACAGGCACGACGACATACGCAACGAAAGGCCTTCGGAACAGTGCAACACCTGCACTACTGAGCGAATCAATTTCAGCCTATTTTCTCAATCTGATTTCTTTACTTATTACTTTCGTTATTTCTGAAGATTACTCCAACCATTCTATTAAACTTAATTTCTTCCTTGTGCAGCAATCTAAGGATAGAGATATTTCCAGTCCATGTGGAGACGATATCCGATACTCCGTATCACTTTATTACTTGCGACGTGTACACTTTCACTACATTGCAACATACTATTTTACACGCAACAGTCACGACAACGAGTTATATGGCAGTTTGCTTCGACCCTTTTACTCCAGCTCCAGTTATCATCTGTTCCTCTGCTTCCCTGGATACTGCCACGACAGGTACCTGGAAGAATTAATCGAAATCAACAGCATCTATGCAATAATTATTCATCTGTGATGTTTATGCAAAATCTACCTAAAATGCAACTAAACATGCTTGGGTACATCAATAATATGGGTAAATGAGGGTTAAAATATAGAACATTTATGCACTCAACACCCGTCACGTCATATATGAGACCAACCAATAAAAATTATGGGTAAAATACCTAAATCATCACTCAACTTTGCGCTGAGACCTATTTTAATCACTCAACTTTTAAAGTGCTCAATTTTAGCACTAAACTTTAAATATTGACCAATTTTGGTCACTCTACCGTCAAATCTCTAACTCTGTTATGATGTGAAAAAAAATAATAAAAAATAATAACCCCCCAGAAAAGTATCCTTCTTCACCATCTCCTCAACCACAAAACCCCCATCTTCACCATCTCGACGTCTCCTCAACCACAATACTTTACCTTCTTCACCATCTCTTTGTCAAATGATTTAAAATGGAGTTCGTCTGCTAGAGGGGGATAATTTTGCTGCACAAAGTACAAACCCCCTTAAAATACCCATATTTCACGCCAATTTCCAACACATTGAAACATGGATATAGAAAAAATTGAGCAGACCAGTGTTAGATACATATTAGTATCCAACAATCACCTCTGAGTCTAAGAAACATAGAATATAAACATTACAACAAATGACTAAAAAAGCTTTGATTAAATTATTTTTAGGACCTCATCTAAAAGAGGGGAAAATTTTTCCTTCCCATTTCGGTTTCGGCCACCGGAGCACCGGACGATGAATCCCAACAATCATTCGAGGCGTCTTGGTGAGGAGATCAACATACCTTGATTTTAGGCCGATCTGACGGTGGGCGATTGTAAAGTGCTCATAAGTCTTATATTTTGTATGCATTCCATCTCATATTATTGTTATTCTTAAGTGCATTTTAGGCACATTTAGGTACATGCATGCATTATTTACAGTATTCTTTACTTTACCATGTTTCTATTGAATATATTTGATTTGGTAAGAAAAGATACTGTTTTAGTTTAGTTTTAGTTTCAGATGCTAGAAGCTGTCAGGAAGAGGAGAAATCAGAGGAGCGGATGCTGAGGCAGCAAACCAAGGAGCTGTACTGAAGCAGTTCAACACAGAGAGAGATGCTGCCGAGTAGCTGCCGCCGCCATATCTGCCGCCCAGGGCAGCAACTTGAGGAATTGGTGAATTGGAGTGCGATCGGTAGAGCATAATTTGTTGAGTCCATTGAGGCCATCCACTCAGTTTACTGATGCCGGAAAAAGCGGATAGAGCCGCCAAGAGAGAAGATCAAGGCTTGCTTGCGTCACAAGGCAACGGCAAGAGAAGTCCAAATTAAAGTCAAAGAAGTTAGATTTAAAGGTTGCATTTAATGCAAAAGCTGCTTTATCATGAGGAAGACTTCTACTCCAAGGAGGACTTAACCTAGGCCATGCCCTATATATACTTGATCATATTTTGTATTTTAGACATCAGAGGATTTCCTAGTCGGTAATAGCTTAGGTTTCTATTGTGGTTCCTTGTCGCCGCTATGTTCTAATTTCTCTTAGGGTTTGGGTTGTGTTGTAGGGTAGTGTGAGAACGGTTGTTTAGGATTAAAGTTTGTATTTGCAATAAAATTCAAGGTTTGCTTATTTCATGTTCTTCACTGTTTGCAATTAAGTTCGAAAGATTGATTGTGAGCAATCCATTTGTTTGGCATCGAGAGAGTCAAACTCACGAAAGAAGTAAGCACGATCTCATCCATACCAGGTGTTGATCAATCCAGCCTAGACATAGGTTTGAGTTTAAAGCGGCTAAGAGAGGACGAACCAAAGGTTGTCGTTCATTGCACGATTCACGTCGACGGGTATTATCTGCAGCGGGCATCAGTAGTATTCTGACTTAGACATAAGTAGAATCACTTCAGAAGCATTATGTCGAGCCTTGAAGGACTACCGAACTTGCCGCCGAGCCATTCATCCATTCCACCTGCCGAGGCAGCGAAAGTTGTTGAAGCACCAATCTGCCATCATCTACCGAGGCAGCACAGTCTGGCAGCGCAATACATCTTAACCTATTCAACGTAATTTCACACTTCGAAGCAGCATAACCTGGCCCATTCTATGAACCTAATCTATTCCTTAAATTACTTGTGTTTATTTACTTTTCTTTTAAACAAACTAAAATTTAATTGTGCATTTAAATATTCTCTGTGCAAGAATTTACATTCGAATTTGGCTGTCCAATCCTCATGGGAGACGATATCTTTTATACTATAACTTGACAAGAGTGTGCACTTGCGCTCATAATTGGAGAACACCCAAACGCTCTACAAGTTTTTGGCGCCATTGCCGGGGATTGGCAACAGTAAATTCGTCTTTATTTTACTGCACTTTTATTTTATTGCATTTAATTTCAGTTTTTATTTTTCCTTTTTATTCGAAAAAAAGAATTTTACAGTTTTCTTGTCTAGTGTATGACCAGAGCCCACCCGTCGTCCGAAATCGTTTACATAGACGAGATCAAACGAACAACAAGAAAACTAAAGAAAGAAACAAGAGAAGCCCTTGAAAAAGCTAAGGAAAAAAGGAAAAGCAGAGGCACCCATGCATAACGGCCAAGACAACAACCCCGTCAACAATGCCTGAGACGGCATGGACAAGCAGCAACAATATGTGTGCACCACTAGGGACTACTTGGAGGACGAATTTAGAGGATTTGATCCAACTCTGGCAGAGCCTGAAATTGAAGCAGATCACTTCGAGCTGAAACCAGTGATGTTTAACATGATAAACACACTGGGGCAATTTGGAGGAACTGCCACGGAAGATGCTCTGCAGCACTTGATGGGGTTCCTTGACATTTGAAGATCTTTTAAGATACATGGAGTCCATCAAGATGTGCTTAAGTTGAGACTATTTCCCTATTCACTGAGAGATAGGGCAAAACAATGGCTGAGTAACCAACCGACAGGATCGTTTAGCACTTGGACAGAGTTGTGCAAAGACTTCCTAGATCGTTTCAGCCCTTCAATTGTAACAAACATGTTAAGAAACGAGATCATTGCTTTCCACCAAGGGGATGATGAACCGATGAATGAAGCGTGGGAACGGTAATAACAGATGCTAAACAACTGCCCGCATCATTGTTTTCCAACATGGACTCAAGTGTCAATGTTCTACAATGGAGTCAATCAACCGGCGAGAATGATGCTTGACGCTTTAGCTAATGGAATCATCCTAGATAGACCACCCGATGAGGCACTATAGATTCTGAACAGAATTGCAAAAAACAACTACAAATTCCCTACAACCCGCCGTGGCGGCGTGAAGGGGCTAGCTGTTGCGAATGAAGTAGAAACAACTGAATCTGTCACTGCCCGTCTGGATAAACTAACACAGTTGGTGATGAATATGGCCAAATCCACTGGGAAAACATACGAGGTTAAAGATGCGGAGCCCTTTTGTGAAGAGTGTGGGGGCAACCATGATTCCTCCGAATGCAACGAAATTGCCAATTTTATGGGAACATATGAGAGGAACAACAGGCCCAACACTAACACGTACAATCCGGGCTGGAGAAAGCATCCAAACTTCTCCTTGAGTAACCCTAACATGGCTACAAATCCAACCCAGCAACCAGGAGGATATTAGCATAACCTGTCCCGGCAGCAGCCTCAGCAGCAATAGAATACGAACAATAATCCACTTGAATCTACTTTACATACTTTTATGTCTCGTACTAGTGATTTTATTGATCATACAAAAAATTTTATTGAAAAGGTTGTGTCCTTCATAGACAAGACTAAGATGCGGTTGCAAAATCAGGAGGCAGCAATCAAGAACCTGGAGACCCAGTTTGGGCAGTTCACTCAGATCATAAACAACAGGTCAATGGGTGCACCATCCAGCAACACAAAGGCCACAACAAAACCCACTTATGAGCAATGTAAAGCAATAACGACAAGAAGTGGAAAACAATTGGATGATCCCAGAGTTGAGCAGCAAAAGTAACAACAACTAGAACAGCCTGCCACGACAGCACCACAAACTAAGGGTAGCCCCCTTAGCCCGGCCTAGACGGTTGACCCGAACTACGAAGATTACACGGGGAAAACCAAAGTCAACCCGAAAGTCAACCTTGATTCACGACCCTTTTTTTCTCTCTTTAGTCTTGTCTAGATACATATTAACCCTAAGTGAGTGCTCATAAAACATATTTGGAAACGGTACAACGATCATATATCGTACAGGGACTCAATTGCACTAACTATAAGTTTAAGGACCATTTTGTAATTTCTGTAAAATAGAAGGTCTTTACTGAGTTTAATGTTATCAATATGGAATTAGTCATGTTACATGCTTCACTGCCAAATTTCATCTTAATTGAACATCTCAAACTCAAGCAATTGCAATATCAACATTTGGGACTAAAATGTAAAGCTTGCAAACTTCTGCACCATTCAAATCAGTGCCCAACGGTCACCTGTTTCGAAATGCCCACCTTCTGTATCGAAACGTAGGATCGAAACAGCGTTGACCGTTTCGATACGCTGGTTGGTTCTGAGACTGGTTACGAAACGAGGCCTTCCAGTGGCCAAATCGTTTTGAAACGTCCCTTAGCGTTTCAAAACATGAAGGCCATTTCAGGCCCCCGTTTCGAAACACTAAGGGGTGTTTCGATACGGTTTGCCCAGAAACAGCAGCAAATGCTGGTTTTTCATGAATAAATCCGATCAAACACATCCAAAAGACTTCCCAAGCATATCAACAAGTCATCAAACATATAAGGTGCATGTTTAGAACTCCTAAACACATTCATGGCATCAAACATGAAAGTTCATAAGTCTAGAGGCATGCTTCCTATTATCAAAACACTAATAGGCAATCCAACCTCAAAACAAGTAATAAAGGCCTTTTACAACCCAAACAACCAAAGCAAACCAGCCAAAACCACAGGGAGTTTAACACATCTCCCAAAAAAAATCTTAGGTTCCCATTGCCAATTTATCAAAACTAATAGTGTATGAAAACTTCACCATACGTGAGCTTGGACTTCTTTGGATGAACTTAGCTTTCTTGATGCCCTTAAACACCCCAATTATCTGCATTATTGGTAAAAGAGAGCGTAAGCACAATTGCTTAGTGAGGCATGCTCTAAAGAAAACCAACACAATAATGCAATTTTAGAAAACACTTTCATCAAAGCTTTTAAACCACATGCTCATCTCATTCTCATGCTTGATAAACTTTCAAAGCAAAACTCATTGAAATCACATGTACCTCCATTCTATCTCATGCATTAAAACCAATGCAAATCTCATGGCAAGGCCATTCACATGCTTGTATTGTCAAAGCATTTCTAAACAAACACATATGCATATCTCATAGCATAAATCATCTCATCAAGGTACATGTGTAACAAAAACCATTTCATCAATTATATTGGCATTTAGCATCTCATCAATACTCGGATATGCGGACACATTTCTACACTAGACTCTTTCGGTGGAATCTCACATCACCGTACTCACTTGTCTAGCAACAACTTCCGGTGGAATCTCTCATCACCGTACTCACATGGCAGAATCTCTCATCGCCACAAAGCTTGGGTATTTCACCAAGTCCTACCCGATGGAATGCCCATCATCGGAAAATCTCCCTTTGGCTTAACCAAAGAGCACATACGAATTTTTAGTTTATAGTGCACTCTCATCCTATTGATCGATCAATTATATCCGGTAGGTTTCTCAACATCTATGCCAATATAATGTGTTTAAATATCATCACACCTACTGTTTTTCATGCAAAATAACTTAAATGTTTTCTCATCACTTTTCAAATCAATAATCATACTTTGCTTTAAACCAAGAGCTCAAATATATTCAATGCATCATGCCATCACATGACAACTCTACAAGCATAATCTCATGCTTCAAAACATGCATAAAAACAGTAGGAATTTAACAATCACAAACCATGAGCATGTAAAAGCAATTTGGGGCCAAACACCACTTTAGAGAGATCAAATCAAGCCATACTTACTTCCGGACTTAAGAAGGTGTTTCAAACCTCTCCTAAATCCCCAAACCTTGTGTTTTTGTCCTCATGGACTTCAAAACCAAACGCATTCACCGATTTCGTTTCGCTTGCTTGCCGAAACGCCGATTAAGCCTCCGGATCAACTCCAAAAGTGTCTGAAGATGTCTCCCCTTTTTTAGACACATCAAAGCAGAGGATTAATGCATCATCATGCATTGAAATCTTCAGCCAACACTCCTAAACTCGTTGCTCTACCTAAAACCAACATTTCGGTCACCAAACACAACCGAAATCACCTCCAAACTCTTCCAAAACTTAACCCAGCCAAGATCCATCACTTCTAAACATTTTTAAACATCAATTAACATAAAAAACAACTCTCAACTCGTCCTTATACCTCCAGCTATAACAGAACACCAAAAACACCTCAAAAACCACCATTTTCATAAGCAAAAACTTAGGAAACACAACCTATTCGGGATTGGATTGATAAAACCTCAATTCTAACATCATTTAACATCCAAAATACATTAAAGAACTATCTCAAAACAGAGCCCAATCAATTACAACGAAAATCTTCAAGATCTCTTCCAAAATCTTGAGTTTTAAGCCAAAATCTTGTTTCTAACATTAAAACCATTTATAAACCTTTAATAAAGGATTGACAACTTGGGAATTTCAGTATAGAACTGAGTATTTAGAGGAGAAGAACAATCTTTTCTCTAAATGGTGATTTCTCCTTGATTTGGGCAAAATTCCATGAAAAAGCAATGTAGAAATCAAAAGGATTTGTTGCAAGATTGATTAGAAACCAATAGGTGATAGAAATCTCATCAATTGAAGTGAAGATCAAAGTGAATTTTGCTGGAGAAAATGTGTTTGAATGATAGGATTTTGAGAGAAAAAGGAATGAGGGAAAATTAGAGAAAAGGTAGTTATGAAAATCAAAAGGTAGTTTTCTCCTTTCTTTTATTTAATTAAACATTAATTAAATTACCCAAATTAAGGAAAAATCTGGAGAAAAACATTTTGGGTAATTAGCTCCTTAAAGATTCAAAGTTTCAATCCTTTAAAAAACAGACACTACTAAACTTTGCAAAAATCGCATTTTGGTCACTACACCGAAATGTAGTATTTCCCAACCTTATTTTGTAAAATTGATTTCACCACTCTCTTAAATATATTAAATGAGGATTTTTAAATATTTTTCTATATTTTTAAAGCATCCCGAACTAGGCTCTCCCTAAAACTATCTTTTATATTCGAACCGTTTCTCAGACCGGTCCGGTTCAAACCCTAAACTTCTAAGCCCAAAATTGGGGTGTTACAACTCTCTCCCTCTTAAGAAATTTCGTCCTCGAAATTTACCTGGAAGAAAAAGATAAAGAAACTGCTTCTTCATGTCATCTTTTCTTTCCCACATGGCTTCCTCAACACCACGATGCCTCCACAACACCTTAACCAACTCACTGGTCTTACCCCGAAGAACTTTATTATCTGAATCCAGAATCTCAACCGGCTCCTCATCATAGGTCAAGTCTGGATTCAACTCCACTTCCTCCACAGGCATAACATGCGAAGGATCCGATCTATACCTCCGAAGCATAGAGACATGAAACACATCATGTATCCTTTCCAACTCTTGCAGTAACCTCAAGTTGTACGCAACAAGACCCACACGTTCAATCACCTCGTATGGTCCAATATACCTAGGGCTCAATTTACCCTTCCGGCCAAACCTCATCATCTTCTTCCAAGGTGAAACCTTCAAAACCACACGGTCACCTACCGCAAACTCAATCTCCTTACGCTTCAAATCCGCGTAAGACTTTTGTCGATCAAAAGCTGCCTTCAACCGCTCACAAATGAACTTTACCTTCTCGGTGGTTCCTTTCAACAAAGCCGACATCGAGACCAACTTCTGACCTGTTTCAGCCCAGCAAAGAGGAGTTCTGCACTTCCTCCCATACAAGGCTTCATAAGGTGCCATTTGAATACTTGCCTGGTAGCTATTGTTATAAGCAAACTCCACCAAAGGCAAATGCTTCTCCCAAGAGCCTTGGAACTCAATCACGCAGCACCTCAACATATCCTCAAGCACTTGGATAACACGCTCAGACTGACCATCCGATTGAGGATGATAAGAAGTACTAAAATTCAGCCGCATACCCAAAGCCTGATGCAAACATTCCCAAAAACGCGATGTGAACCTCGGGTCTCTATCCAACACTATAGACTTTGGCACACCATGCAGACGCACAATCTCAGCAATGTACAGCTCCGCAAGCTTATCCAAAGTATACGTTGTATGCACATGTAAGAAATGCGCACACTTCGTAAGGCGATCCACAATCACCCACACCGAATTCTTCTTCGATGGCGACAAAGGCAAACCAGACACAAAGTCCATGGTAATCATTTCCCACTTCCACTCAGGAATTCTCAACGGTTGCAACAACCCTGAAGGAAACTGATGCTCAGCTTTAACCCGCTGACAAACCATACACCTACTCACATACTCCGCAACATCTTTCTTCAAACCCACCCAATAGTACTCATCCTTTAAATCAAAATACATCTTCGTACTACCAGGGTGCATAGCAAAAGGACCACTGTGAGCTTCAGTCAGAATAGTACGCCTCAACTCCGCATCATTTGGCACTACTATCTGACTTCCAAAACATAGAACTCCATCATCATTAAAACAGAAATCCGATGGTCTATCCTCAGCAATATCTTGAACATGTGGCACCAACGAATCATCCAACAACTGCTTATCCTTTATCAACTGAACCAGAGATGGTTTCACTTGCAATTCAGCCACAAGACCTCCATCTCGCGAAATACTCAAGCTGGCAAACATAGCCCTTAACTCAACCGCCACCTTCCTGCTCAAGGCACCCGCCACAACATTAGCTTTTCCCGGGTGGTACTCGATCGTCAGATCATAATCTTTAAGCAACTCCACCCAACGTCGCTGCCTAAGATTCAACTCTTTCTGAGACATCAAATACTTCAAACTCTTGTGATCCGTGTACACAATACACTTCTCACCATACAGATAATGTCTCCAAATCTTCAAAGCAAAAACCACCGCAGCTAACTCAATATCATGCATAGGATAATTGCGCTCATGCACCTTCAACTATCGCGATGCATAAGCCACCACCTTACCCTCTTGCATTAGCACACATCCCAAACCAACGTAAGATGCGTCACTGTACACCACAAACTCTTTTCCTGATTCAGGTTGAACCAAAATAGGAGCTTGCATCAAAGCTGCCTTAAGCTTCTCAAAAGCTTGTTGTCTTGCTTCTGTCCACTCATACTTGACATCTTTTTGCAATAACTTCGTCAAAGGTGCAGCAATCTTCGAAAACCCATCCACAAACCTCCGGTAATATCCAGCTAACCCAAGGAAACTACGGACTTCATGAACAGACTTATGAGGCTTCCAATTCATAACCGCCTCGATCTTCTGAGGATCAACACGAATCCCCTCAGCCGAAACCACATGACCAAGAAACACAACTTCATTTAACCAAAACTCGCACTTGCTCAACTTGGCATAAAACTTATTTTCCAGAAGCGCTTGCAAGACAACCCTCAAATGACCTTCATGCTCCTCCTCAGTACAAGAGTACACAAGGATATCGTCGATGAACACCACAACAAACTTATCCAAGTATTCATGGAACACTCTATTCATCATGTCCATGAAAGCTGCAGGAGCATTCGTCAAGCCAAACGGCATCACAAGGAATTCATAATGCCCATACCTCGTTCTAAAGGCTGTTTTTGGCACATCCACATCTTTCACCTTAAGCTGGTAGTACCCTGACCTTAAGTCAATCTTAGAGAACACAGCCGCTCCACGAAACTGATCAAAAAGATCATCAATCCTCAGTAAAGGATACCGATTCTTGATGGTCAAATTGTTCAGCTGACGATAATCGATGCACATTCTCATAGTGCCATCTTTCTTCTTCACAAACAAGACCGGTGCACCCCAAGGTGACACACTTGTCCAAATGAAGCCACGGTCAAGCAACTCCTGAAGCTGCATCTTCAATTCCTTCAACTCCTTAGGTGCCATGCGGTAGGGAGCAATGGACACTGGAGTTGTATTTTCATACATCTCTATTCCAAACTCCACCTCTCGACTAGGCGGCAATCCAGGTAACTCCTCCGGAAACACCTCAGGAAACTCCCGTACAGTTCTGATATCCTGAACACGCAACTCCTTTGAGCTAGGATTCATCACCAAGGCTAGGAAAGCCTCGCAACCTTGCCTCATCATCCGACTCGCTTCTATGGTAGACACCACATTAGCAAGAAACTTCACATTCTCACCAACCACCACCACTTCGTAATCATCCGCAAGTTTCAGCGAAATTCGCTTGCTTTCAAAATCCACTACAGCCCGATGCTCAACAAGCCAATCCATACCAAGGATTACATCAAAACCATAGAATGGAAATTCCATGAGATCAACAAGAAAAACATGGTTTTACACTTTCAAGGGACATCTTCTATACAACTTTCGTGTCACAACGGTCTCACCAAAGGAACTAGTCACACGCATACCAACATCCAAAGACTCAACATGTAAACCAAGCATTTGAGTATGTTCACGCAATATGTACGAGTGTGTAGATCCAGAATCAATCAAAGAAAGTAATGATAAGGATTGCAAAGTAAAGGTACATGCGATCACATCCGTATCATTCCTTCCCTCACGCTGAGCATACACTCGAGCCTGGCCACCACCCTCAGGTTGAACGGCCACAACATGAGCTACATTCCTTCCACCATCATCTCTACGCTGAAAATTACCACGGCCGCGCCCACGGCCTCTCTGTGGCTCAGCTGCTCTCACCGGAGCCTGTCCCTCCTTCAAAGGCTGAGGACAATCCTTCTTCAAATGTCCACGGTTCCCATAATTCCAGCATGTACCAAGGTTACCCCAAAACTCGCCACCATGCCGTCTACCACAATGGTTACACTCAAGAGTCCTCTGAACAACATTAGGTCCTTGCTGACCTCTACCAGGGTTACCACCTCCACGCCTAGCATCAAAGTGCGGCCTCCTATCCTTATGCCTCTTGTTGCGATCTCTACCAAAATCGCGTTCAGCCGCTTTCTTCCCAGAGCTAGATCCACCCGCACGGCTAGATAAACCAAGATTCGACTCAATGTCCTTGGCTCTAGTGACCAAGACATCGAAATCTGTATAATCCACCGCAAGCATAAAGGTCTTCACATCCGTTACCAACCCATAACGGAATAGTTCGCACCTCTCCCGTTCATTAGGGATCAGCTCAGGTGCATACTGACAGAGGCGGACAAACTGAATCTCATACTCAGCCACCGTCATGCTACCTTGCACAAGAGACATAAATTCTCTTTTCTTCTCATCTAGGTATCGCACACCCAAATACTTCCGCTTAAATGCACTCAGGAAGAACGTCCAGGTCACTTCACCATCTTCCATCCCAGAGATAGTGGTCGTCCACCACGTATAAGCATCACCATGCACCAGTGACACCACACAACCCAGCTTCTGCACATTATTGCAGCTCATCTGACCCAAAATCCTCTTGGTACTTTCCAACCAAGACTCAGGTCCTTCTGGAGATAAACCTCTGAACTCAGTCCCTCCCAGACTGCGAAGACGCTCCAAAGGCAATCTCACATTGGCATCATCCTGATGCGCAGCTCCATGAGCTCCAGCTACTGCTGCCTGAAAGGCTCCAGCAATAGCCTGAATCAGCACAGTCATGTCAGGAGCAGCTTGCCCCTGCACACCTTCAGGTCCAGCGACCCCAGCACCAGCACCATCATTTCCAACTCCAGCACCACCATCACCACCAGGTGGTCCACCACCAGGAGGAGGAGGTAAATCCACAACATTCTCAGCATTCTCATCATTCTCATTCTGAGCCATAGCTCTTGTATTCATCCTCATCTCTCTACGTGGCCCTATTTACAAAGAAAACAATGCACTGACACAAATGCAATAAACACAATTAGTCTCAATAAGGTAAGTAATCCAAGTACTCAAGCTCTTTTTCGAAAACAATTCCTTTCATTAGTTTTGATACGGCAATGGGATCTCCTAACACACTCCAACATAGCATCATATCACAAAAGCATCACATTTGATATCATACATTACTATTCACACAACATTCTTTCACCCAAAAGGCATATCATGCAATTACACAAACAACATCCACATCACAAACCCCAATTATACGAGAACTAAGCTCTGATACCACCAAATGTAAGCCCCTTAGCCCGGCCTAGATGGTTGACCCAAACTACGAAGATTACACGGGGAAAACCAAAGTCAACCCGAAAGTCAACCTTGATTCACGACCCTTTTTTTCTTTTTAGTCTTGTATAGATACATATTAACCCTAAGCGAGTGCTCATAAAACATATTTGGAAACGGCACAGCGATCAAATGTCGTACAGGGACTCAATTGCACTAACTATAAGTTTAAGGACCATTTTGTAATTTCTGTAAAATAGAAGGTCTTTACTGAGTTTAATGTTACCAATATGGAATTAGTCATGTTACATGCTTCACTGCCAAATGTCATCTTAATTGCACTAACTATAAGTTTAAGCATATCAACAAGTCATCAAATATATAAGGTGCATGTTTAGAACTCCTAAACACATTCATGGCATCAAACATGAAAGTTCATAAGTCTAGAGGCATGCTTCCTATTATCAAAACACTAATAGGCAATCCAACCTCAAAACAAGTAATAAAGGCCTTTTACAACCCAAACAACTAAAGCAAACCAGCCACAACCACAGGGAGTTTAACACATCTCCCAAAACAAATCTTAGGTTCCCATTGCCAATTTATCAAAACTAATAGTGTATGAAAACTTCACCATACATGAGCTTGGACTTCCTTGGATGAACTTAGCTTTCTTGACGCCCTTAAACACCTCAATTATCTGCATTATTGGTAAAAGAGAGCTTAAGCACAATTGCTTAGTGAGGCATGCTCTAAAGAAAACCAACACAATAATGCAATTTTAGAAAACACTTTCATCAAAGCTTTTAAACCACATGCTCATCTCATTCTCATGCTTGATAAACTTTCAAAGCAAAACTCATTGAAATCACATGTACCTCCATTCTATCTCATGCATTAAAACCAATGCAAATCTCATGGTAAGGCCATTCACATGCTTGTATTGTCAAAGTATTTCTAAACAAACACATATACATATCTCATAGCATAAATCATCTCATCAAGGTACATGTGTAACAAAAACCATTTCATCAATTATATTGGCATTTAGCATCTCATCAATACTCGGATATGCGGACACATTTCTACACTAGACCCTTCCGGTGGAATCTCACATCACCGTACTCACTTGTCTAGCAACAACTTTCGGTGGAATCTCTCATCACCGTACTCAAATGGCGGAATCTCTCATCACCATAAAGCTTAGGTATTTCGCCAAGTCCTACCCGATGGAATGCCCATCATCGGAAAATCTCCCTTTGGATTAACCAAAGAGCACGTACGAATTTTTAGTTTATAGTGCACTCTCATCCTATTGATCGATCAATTATATCTGGTAGGTTTCTCAACATCTATGCCAATATAATATGTTTAAATATCATCACACCTACTGTTTTTCATGCAAAATAACTCAAATGTTTTCTCATCACTTTTCAAATCAATAATCATACTTTGCTTTAAACCAAGAGCTCAAATCTATTCAATGCATCATGCCATCACATGACAACTCTACAAGCATAATCTCATGCTTCAAAACATGCATAAAAACAGTAGGAATTTAACAATCACAAACCATGAGCATGTAAAAGCAGTTTGGGGCCAAACACCACTTTACAGAGATCAAATCAAGCCATACTTACTTCCGGACTTAGGAAGGTGTTTCAAACCTGTCCTAAATCCCCAAACCTTGTGTTTTTGTCCTCATGGACTTCAAAACCAAACGCACTCACCGATTTCGTTTCACTTGCTTGCCGAAACGCCGATTAAGCCTCCGGATCAACTCCAAAAGTGTCTGAAGATGTCTCCCCTGTTTTAGACACATCAAAGCAGAGGATTAATGCATCATCATGCATTGAAATCTTCAGCCAACACTCCTAAACTCGCTGCTCTACCTAAAACCAACATTTCGGCCACCAAACACAACCGAAATCACCTCCAAACTCTTCCAAAACTTAACCCAGCCTAGATCCATCACTTCTAAACATTTCTAAACATCAATTAACATAAAAAACAACTCTCAACTCGTCCTTATACCTCCAGCTATAACAGAACACCAAAAACACCTCAAAAACCACCATTTTCATAAGCAAAAACTTAGGAAACACAACCTATTCGGGATATATTGATAAAACATCATTTCTAACATCATTTAACATCCAAAATACATTAAGGAACTATCTCAAAACAGATCCCAATCAATTACAACGAAAATCTTCAAGAACTCTTCCAAAATCTTGAGTATTAAGCCAAAATCTTGTTTCTAACATTAAAACCATTTATAAAACTTTAATAAAGGATTGAAAACTTGGGAATTTCAGTACAGAACTGATTATTTAGAGGAGAAGAACAATCTTACCTCTAAATGATGATTTCTCCTTGATTTGGGTAAAATTCCATGAAAAAGCAATGTAGAAATCAAAAAGGATTTGTTGCAAGATTGATTAGAAACCAATAGGTGATAGAAATCTCATCAACTGAAGTGAAGATCAAAGTGAATTTTGCTGGAGAAAATGTGTTTGGATGATAGGATTTTGAGAGAAAAAGGAATGAGGGAAAATTAGAGAAAAGGTAGTTATGAAAATCAAAAGGTAGTTTTCTCCTTTCTTTTATTTAATTAAACATTAATTAAATTACCCAAATTAAGGAAAAATCTGGAGAAAAACATTTTGGGTAATTAGCTCCTTAAAGATTCAAAGTTTCAATCCTTTACAAAACAGTCACTACTAAACTTTGCAAAAATCGCATTTTGGTCACTACACCGAAATGTAGTATTTCCCAACCTTATTTTGTAAAATTGATTTCACCACTCTCTTAAATATATTAAATGAGGATTTTTAGATATTTTTCTATATTTTTAAAGCATCCTGAACTAGGCTCTCCCTAAAACCTTTTTTATATTCGAACCGTTTCTCAGACCGGTCCGGTTCAAACCCTAAACTTCTAAGCCCAAAATTGGGGTGTTACACTAAGGCCCAGGCAGATGATAGCAGCCATGAGACAGATGATCTTGAACCCACACAAATCATATTTCCATGTAAGGAACGCATCCAGGACATCTGTCTGCCGCTGCCCCTCCCCTAAAGACTCAAACAACAAAAGCAAGAGCACCAGTTCAAAAAATTTCTAGATATACTTAAGCAGGTGCACATCAACATCCCACTCGTGGAAGCCATACAAAACATGCCAAATTATGCGAAATATTTGAAAGATATGGTTTCCTAGAGAAGGAGAGTTGGGGAATTTGAGACGGTAGTTGCCACTGAAGAGTGCATGGCAATGCTACATAACAAGGTGCCGCCCAAGAGGACAGATCCAGGCAGCTTTGTTATTCCATGCAAGATAGGCAGCAACCATGACATGAGAGCTCTATGTGACTTAGAAGCCATTATAAACATGATGCCTAAGGCTGTCTTCGACAAATTCGGAATTGGGAAAGCAAAACCAACTTCCATCATGCTTGAATTAGCTGACCATTCCTTTTTGCAACCAGAGGGAAAAGTTGAAGACATCCTTGTACGAGTGGGCAACTTCATTTTCCCAGTTGACTTCCTCATCTTGGACTGTGAGGCAGATGAGAACGCCCCCATCATTCTTGGGCGACCATTCTTGGCCACGAGTAGAAAATTAATAGATGTAGAGAATGGGGAGCTAATAATGAGGGTAGATAATTGAGCATAAAGCTAAATGTCTTACATCCCATGCACCCAGCCAAGGAAAAAGAAGGATGCAAAGACACACAGGCTTCCAAAATCAGCATAGAGACAGAGCAGAGCAGCAACCACCAGGGCAGGAAGCAGGGCAGAAATAGGGACCCCGAGGAACAAGAGGACCCACCAGGAAGAAAAGCAAACCAACTCAGGAAGTGGTTATGTTTGGGAGATGCATCTCAACGCACTCCCAACATAACTTAACTTACTTTTAATTTCTCCCTTTTCTTTATTTTTATGTTTTAGGAGTAGATTTTAATTACTTAGGACTAGATTTTATTTTTAGTTGCGTGTTACTATTTATTCCCGTCTCACAACTATTTATCCATATTCAGACCCTAAAGAATCAAGCCGCCACGTACAACCGAGTGCAGTACTGCTCAGCCAGTTGCCACAACCCGCAATTGATGACATAACAGATAACTCCTCCGAATCATCTCCACCATCTGACAGAAACTAAGTCTAAGTTTTCTTTCCCTGTCTCATGTTTATTTTTCAGTTTCAGTTCTATTTTTTTTATTCTGTGCATTGAGGGCAATGCCCATCTCAAGTTTTTCGGGGGGGGGGGGGGGTTAGCACTCATTTATTGTTTAGGCATTCTTAGATTATATAGTTGCATATGTACTTGCTTTTAAGTTAATCAAAAGAAAAAAAAATTGTTAGAACTTGTGCCTATGATAGGATAGCTGATTTTAAATTTTTCGCACAAAAAATTAACTTAATTTTGGGGAAAGCATGAAGAAAACTTAGAATTTTTCTATAATTTATACTTGAATTATTTGTAAAATTTGAGTGAATTTCTAATAAACACTGCCTTCTTGAATTATTTGTAAAATTCTAACATGGTTGCAGGTAGCTGCCACGATAGACAACAAACAGAAAAAGAAAAGCACTGCCACGACAGGAACAAAGAAAGATATGTTGTTTTACCCTAGAGGTGCTCGAAACAGGCTCTAGGAAGAATCATGTGCCAAGGACACTTCGATGCTATCAAAGTCTATGTATCTGAAATTTTTTGAAGTGACAGACAAATTAGCATGAGTGAATGAAAATCTTCACGTGATGAGTCTACTCAATGGGTTCGAGGTTTTGTAGTTTGCTCCTATCTTAATTTCAGACATAAAGAGTAGTTGTGATAAGTTGAAGCCCTTACTGCCATGATTGCAAATTGTCCTTAATTGTGCTGCCTCGGCAGCAACCTTATATTACCTTGACAACATCTTTGTTTACTTAGAATATTCTTCAGATTCAGCTTGTACACAGTTTCTGCACACACTGCACTGACATTATAGTTTAATTCTAAGGTAATTTATGTTATTTTCCTTTCACTAGTCTAATGATTTGTGCCACAACCTTGAGGTGCAGAATCAAGTTTAAAACAAGTTTTTCTTTCTGATTAGTGCAAGGGCAAGTTTGTTTAGGATTGCATTGCTTGAGGACAAGCAATAGTTCGAGTTTGGGGGTGTGTAAAGTGCTCATAAGTCTTATATTTTGTATGCATTCCATCTCATATTATTGCTATTCTTAAGTTCATTTTAGGCATATTTAGGTACATGCATGCATTATTTACAATATTATTTACTTTACCATGTTTCTATTGAATATCTTTGATTTGGTGAGAAAAGATACGGTTTTAGTTTCAGATGCTAGAAGCTTTCAGGAGGAGGAGAAATCAGAGGAGCGGATGCTGAGGTAGCAAACCAATGAGCTGTACTGAAGCAGTTCAACACAGAGAGAGATGTTGCCGAGTAGCTGCCGCCCAGTGCAGCAACTTGAGGAATTGGTGAATTGGAGTGCGATCGGTAGAGCATAATTTGCTGAGTCCATTGAGCCCATCCACTCAATTTACTGATGCCAGAAACAACGGATAGAGCTGCCAAAGGAGAAGATCAAGGCTTGCTTCCGGCACAAGGCAACGACAAGAGAAGTCCAAATTAAAGTCAAAGAAGTCAGATTTAAAGGTTGCATTTAATGCAAAAGCTGCTTTATCATAAGGAAGACTTCTACTCCAAGGAGGACTTAACCTAGGCCATGCCCTATATATACTTGATCATATTTTGTATTTTAGACATCGGAGGATTTCCTAGTCGGCAATAGCTTAGGTTTCTCTTGTGGTTCCTTGCCGCCGCTATGTTCTAATTTCTCTTGGGGTTTGGGTTGTGTTGTAGGTAGTGTGAGAACGGTTGTTTAGGATTAAAGTTTGATGTGAGCACATCAATTCAGAACAAACAAGCTGATCCGGAGGTCTTACCAACAGGACCCATCCCTCGTTCTAAGGCTAAGAAATTCAGGGAAGCCCTTTTTCTTACTTGTGCTACAATTCCTGATTCATTCGAGCATGTTCATACCTTAGAACATAAGCTTTATAATTTGTTACATACTGATGTGTAACATTTCTTATACTTATATGATTTATTTTGAATAAGTTTGACATTACTTATAGTGTGTCTCTATTTGTTTGTGTGTTAATAAATAATTATGCACTTGTTTACGACTTGTATTATTGTTTCTATTAAGTTTACAATGCTTTGATAGAATGTTTGTTATCTTTTGACATAGGTACGTAGGAGGACGTTGCATGTACCATGTACGAGCAGCCCTTCACTATACATGACCAACATCAATTACACGTTCCATGCAATTTTAAGAAACAATGCCGCAAGGAGCAACTGATGCATATGTGACCAATTTGACGTGAAATGCATGTATGAGCCGATGGACATGTTTGCATGCGTGGTGCGATGGATCCTAACGTGCAAGTGTGTGAAAGCATGTGAACCTCAATTTTCAGAACTAAGGATCAGATCAAAGGGAGTTGATATTTGAAATTCAAAGAAAACATGCACATTAAACATGTGCTTTATCCATTTGGCGCACAAATTTCAAGCATTTGGCTGGAAATGCATGCCGCCCTTGAGTGGTTAATTTATTTAAATTCTTAATTTCAAATGGCTTAATTACAGCCACATATGGTATAACCGGCCAACTCCTTTGTACCTATATATATGTGTTTAAACAATTTAATTTGGATACACACTTTAATGAATAAATTTTTTTGTGAGATTTTCTCTCAAATTTGGTTCTTTTTAGAACTTTTTCTTTGATACTTCGGGTTCTCAATTTTTCGATAATTGAAGGGTCCAAGTCCGTATTCGAACAAATTCAAGATAAGGTTCGGGTTCGTTCAACAAATTGTTCGAGTTCTTCCTTGGAGTTTGTTCAACCTTTTCCGACTACGAAGAACAGTTTCGATTCGGTTTTGCATAACATATTATGCAGGTTCTTTCGAGTTCATCGTGTCAAATTCCAAGAACGTTGCTGTTGTTGTTGAATGCTTGAAGAACTTCATTTCCATCGTTCAAACTATCCTTAAATTTCTGCAACTTTTTTCTCTCCCAATTCTGATTTTTTTTTTACTATTTACAATATCTAACTTCAACATCATGTTTGTTTCTATTGCAGAGGAATACTTGCTATTATCCTAGATCCGTGAATGAACGAGGAATGTTGTTTTCACCATCAACACCCTTGTATCATATGGTAATCAGAGCTTTGGTCGGATTTTAGCACTTTCTGCACTACCAGACATCAAAAAAATATATATACAAAAGTTAAAAAAAATCGAAAAAAAAATTCTGAAAAAAAAGTCAATTTTTTTTTCTGAATTAAAAAATATATATATATATATACGGAAGTTCAAAAAAAAGAAAAGAAAAAGAGTGATGAATTGTGTAGAATGAAAAAAAAACAGCATTGTTGAAATGTTTTGATATGTTGAAGGATGTGTTTATCTTACCTTGAAATGCTTTGTAATCACCCGAAATCAACTTTTCTTGTTTGTTCCGGAGATAGGATGGTGGTAAGCATTTCTACTGCGTAAGTTGCTAAATTCTTGTTCTTATAGATCCTTTCTTTCGTTTCATTTTGTTGTTTTCTTTTCAGCCCCAATTTCTCAAACTTTCATTGTTGTTTCTTTAATTCCTAACCCTTATCTTTGTTCTAACAATATTCACCCGTTGTTTTCTTTCAATTTGACAACACTTGCAGAATCTGAACATCAGAATAAGTTCCTTTAAAGAACTAAGTACGAGAGATTGAGGGAAAAGGCAAATTGAGCGTGTGAGATCAGAAGGGGAGACAAAAAAGCCATTCAAGTTTTCTCCCGAGTGAAACACGAGCGCTGAGTGTAAATTTTTGAGTGCACTGTTCTTTGGAGTGACATCTGCGAGACTTTGATTGTGTGTGCTGTGAGGTCTTTTTTTTGGTTTATTTTACTAACCTATAATATTGTTTTTCTTTTGTTTGTTTTGTTGTTAACTATGGCAGGTTCCGATGATCACACGGTTGACCAGGATCCACCGATTCCTCAAATGCAAGCCTTAGAGAGAATGATGCAACGAGTAGTGGCTACCGCCTTAGAGCCATTACAGTCGAGGATGGATAGGTTTGACGGAGGATCCAACTCTGTTAATGATGTATTGAACGAAAATGAAGACGAACGGTCACCGAGGCAGCATATTCCTAGACAAGGACGTGTGCAACAGGTAGACGATAATTTGACTAACGTTAAGGTTGCTATTCCTTCTTTTCAGGGACGCTCAGATCCTGATGCATACTTGGCTTGGGAAAGCAAAGTGGAGCACATTTTCGAGTGTTATAATTACTCGAAATAGAAGAAGGTTCGATTAGTAGCAGCAGAGTTTGTTGATTATGCCTTGATATGGTGGGACCAGTTACTACTTAGCCGTAAACGTACTGGTGATGACCCAGTTGCAACATGGATCGAGATGAAGCGACTAATGCGTAAAAGGTTTGTTCCTATTCACTATCATCGTGATTTGTTTCAAAAGTTGCAAAATTTGAAACAGAGAAATAGGAGCGTTGAGGATTATTTCAAGGATATGGAAATGGCTATGATGCGTGCGAATATAGAGGAAGATCGAGAAGCTACCATGGCACGTTTTCTAGCAGGGTTGAACACCGAGATTGCCAACGCTGTTGAGTTACAGCATTATGTCGATGTTGATGACATGGTGCAGATGGCAATAAAGATTGAACGACAGCAGCGCAGGAAGTCTTCAAATCGAGGTAACCCTTCTTTTAAATCTTTTTCAAATCCATTATATACTCCTAACAATTCCAGGAAACAAGCACCGCAAACGCCACTTCGGATTCGAGAGCAAGGCGAATCCAGCACTCCAAAGCCTCCCGTTGCTGATAATGGGCGTGGCAAACAGCAAGTGGTGGTAAAAGAATGATCGCGAGATATCCAGTGTTTCAAGTGCCTTGGAAGAGGGCATGTTGCTAGTCAATGTCCTAACCGGAGGGTTATGTTGATGCGAGATGATGGTAAGATTGAGTCAGATTCCGAAGAGGAAGTGCATGATGTCCCTACTGAAGAGGAAGATGAGACCGACCTAGAGGTTCCTGAATCTGGTAAGGTAATGGAACTTTTGGTTATTAAAAGAAGTCTGAATGTGCAACAGGTACCAGATGATCTACAGCGTGAGAATATCTTTCACACACGATGCAAGGTGCAAGACAAGGTATGTGTTGTGATTATTGATAGCGGTAGTTGTACTAATGTTGCCAGTTCAGTGATGGTTGACAGGTTAGGTCTGAAAACGACAAAGCATCCTCATCCATATAAGTTACAATGGTTGAATGATGGTGGCGAGCTTAAAGTGACCAGACAGGCTATTGTACCATTTTCAATTGGAAACTACAAGGACGAGGTCCTTTGTGATGTTGTGACGATGGATGCTACTCACCTTCTTTTGGGACGCCCTTGGCAGTATGACAAGAAGGTAATGCATGGTGGTTATACAAATCGTTACTCTTTTATGCATGCAGGTAAGAAGATCACTTTGGCTCCTTTGACACCGAGTCAAGTGTTTGAAGACCAGGCAAGCTTGAAAAAGAGTAAAGAGACTGCAAAAGAGAAGAAGAAGATGTCCGTGAATGCGAGCAATAGTGAAATCAGGAAATGTCTTTCCTCTCAACAATCTGTTCTTATTTTGATGTTTAAAGATTATTGTTTATTGACAGATTTTCCTACTGATCTACCTTCACCGATTTTGACACTTTTACAGGAGTTTGAGGACGTGTTTCCAGCTGAAACACCGAAGGGATTGCCACCTCTTCGTGGCATTGAGCACCATATTGATTTCATTCCAGGTGCTGCTATTCCGAACCGGCCAGCTTATCGAACCAACCCTGAAGAGACGAAAGAGCTTCAACGCCAAGTTACTGAGTTGATGGACAAGGGTTACATTCGGGAGAGCTTGAGTCCGTGTGCTGTTCCGGAGC